>OZ020270.1:22742838-23342838 GCA_963971225.1 Melieria omissa | reverse complement strand
ACCTACCGGTTTTACGGTATTCACGAAAAACGAAAACTATCCCTCACTTTTGACCTTTGACCGGCCATTGTGATTCACCTAATCGACCTATGACCTCGATTTTATTATCATTAGATAGATAATTTTATTCCCCACAAATTTTATCCCTCGGACTTGTCGGTACGAGCAATAGCACCGGAGATAAGGAGTTAAAACGAGCTCACCCCTAAATAAGCACGGGGTAGTATCTTCCCCCACCCCCACGAATACGAAAACTCAGTTTTAGACTCAGGACATGCCCCCGAACATACCCTCAAAATTTCAGCCATTAAGTATTTTTTTTTAGTAATATATACCTATTTACTGTACTAGATTGGTTTCACTCTACGTTTTTCACACAAAAATAGAGAAAGGACCAAGAGAAATACTCCGCAGACTCGCCTTGTAGCCACTGCTGCTGTCTCTTATAAGCGTTGTGCGTGCTGACTATGAGCAAAGAATATGAAGTAATATAGAACGCGTATGTGGGCACAAAAGTGTTTTCGGCTGTTATGATGCGAGCGGGAAGAGCGAAGCGTAGGCATTTGAGAATGTTAAGTTCATAACATTTTCTGTTAGATTTTCGTAGGACAACAGCAAAAAGCAATGTTATTGTTCACAACGGCTTCACTCGAGTACATTGAAATGGTGGTTGTTGCAGCGTAGTGTTCGCTCAATCATTTTTTGCATACATGTTTCTTGATCTTGTTTGCCGAAGCGCAAGCAAAAAACAAACAACGAACCAAGGCATCGTCATCATCGTTTCAACGAAGATGACTCGGGATTCGCTAATGTTTTTGTTGTTGTCGATTATTGTGTGTATGCTCTTTACTTCATATTACTTTATATTCGTTGCTTCTACTCACATGTTATAGTATAATCAGAACCAAGTCGTCGGGCGATTTTTACGCAGCGACCGTACGCTGTCAAAATTAAAACACACAGCAGTGCATGTGATTGCCCACAACGACGACGACTGCGATAGTCGGCCGACGACCAGTCGTCCGACGATAGAACAAATTCTAATTTGGTCGCAGTCGTCGTGCGAACCAATCAGCTGTGCAGCTGTCAGTGGTGAAAATCAAAAAAATAAACAAACGAAAAATTCGGCAAAAATTGAGAGATTTGTGCTATTTTAAGGTTGCAAAGTTGTAAGTGGTTCAAACTTTACTAAAAAATTGTGTTAAATAATCAATTTTGTCTCTCCCCTTCGTATGTTTTAGAAAATGGACCAGACGGAGCTCCTAATTGACCCCGCAGCGAAAAAAATCGCGCTCGCACTGACAGTTGCGCTTCTGATTAGAGTTGCAGCTGGAGCCGGTTTTGTGCTGCCGTCAAAGGATTTGGCTAATATTGCTGCCCCGAAAGTAGCAACAGTCGTCGCCTGGACAAATCAAGTTTGCGCATATGACAATACGCCCGTTCCTACGCCAGATGAACACTTTCCGCACAAATTGGGGGTGCCAGCTAGCAGCAGCAAAAAAATCACCAGTGCCGATAGCAACAGGCGATCGAATTACCACGCCCACAGCCATGTCGCTGCACAAAGCCAAACGCATCGCCGCACAGCGCGCCGTCGACGAGTGGGTGAAGAACAACACCGCAGTGGGCATTGGCAGCGGCTCGACGGTAGTGTTTGCCGTCGAGCGCCCGGCAGAGCGGGTGCGCTCCGAGGGACTGGAGGTGGTGTGCGTGCCCACTAGCTTTCAGGCGCATCGGCTGATTGTCGAGCATCAGCTGCAGCTGGGCGATCTGGACCGGCATCCAAAGCTGGACATAGCGGACTACACCAAGAACTCGCAGCGTCTGGGCGAACAGAACAAGAAGGGCATTCCGATCGAGGTGGTGCCCATGGCATATGTGCCAATTAGGCAGCGCATTGCTGCCATACATGGCGGGCAGCTGCAGCTGCGCATGGCGGTAGCCAAGGCGGGGCCGTGCGTCACGGACAATGGCAACTTCATACTTGACTGGCACTTTGACCCGACAACGGTTTACGACTGGAAGGCGGTGAATGAAGATTTGCTGCTCATACCGGGCGTGGTCGAGACAGGTTTGTTCGTGGACATGGCAACGAAGGCGTATTATGGTATCTGTGGTGGTCTGTACTCGAATCTCATGTTTGTTTTGTAAACACGCTGCTTATTACAAAAAAATAATAATAAATAAATCCTTAGCCAGGTATGTGTCTTAATACAAATTGCTTTTAATCACGCGGTCCAAAGAATCTCGCCAGCGGTTCTCGAGCGAGTAAGTGTTGCATTGCACCTTCAGAAGGACTTCTTGCTGCGCGCCGGCAGCAGACTTTCCTTGGCGTAATTGAATAATGACAGCAGACCCTGTTTCTTGCCGCGCGAGAAATAGTTTGTGACCACATCGTGATTGTCTGTAACGTATATACACATTCAGATTAACCGCCCTCAAAGGACAACAATAACGACGTACCCATATGCTCGCTTTCTCGACTTATCGAATTTTCGAATTCATGTTGATTTCATTCACTCAAAATAAAAGGCAATTGTGTGCTTGCCGTGTTTGCAGGAATAATTTTTGTGAACAGCTGATGCGAATGTCAACGCGCTGCGAATAAATTCGGCCGACGATTTAGTTCTGTTTATACCATTACGCTGGAGTTATAGTATAAACAGAACCAAATCGTCGGCCGAATTTATTCGCACCGAAAAATGACGCAGCGCGTCAGTCGTCGTGAATAACGCACAGTTAAACATAATGGGTGCGAAATTCGGATCAGCTGTGTACAAAAATTATTCCTGCAAACACACGATAGGTCGAGGGGCAACTTCCTCAATTAGCAGCTCCGTCTTGCCCATTTTCTAAAACATACGAAAGGGAAAGACAAAATTGATTATTTGGCACAATTTTTTATAAAAATTTGAAGCACTCACAACTTTGCAACCTTAAAGTAGCACAAATCTCTCAATTTTTGCAGAATTTTTCGTTTACATTTTCGATTTTCACCTCTGACAGCTGCATAGCTGATTGGTTCGCACGACGACTGCGACCAAATTAGAATTTGTTCTATCGTCGGACGACCAGTCGTCGGTCGAATATCGCAGTCGTCGTCGTTGTGGGCAATCGATGGCACTGCTGTGTGTTTTAATTTAGCGTGTGTGTTTTAATACAGCGTACGTTCGGTGCGTAAAAATTGCCCGACGATTTGATTCTGTTTATACTATTACAGAGAATTCTGCTGTTAGTAACAGAGGGTTCTGCTGTCAATAACAGAGGGTACTACCAGCAGTACCCGCCATACAACGCGTTTGCTTGTATGAGATGCGCGTTCTATATTACTTCATATACTTTGCTATGAGCTATGCTTCATGTGTACGTACCTTTTGCGTGTAGTTGTAGCCCAACAGTTGAAATATCCAGATCTTCAGATTCGGTGTCCGCGAGCCGTTATGATGCTTGCAGCCTTTCCGTGTCTTAGCTGCACGCGGCACACGCCATGCTATTGGGTCAACGCGTATGTGAATTTCGGCATTGCGTATGAACAGCTTCTGATTGGACACTTCGTTGGACTGCGGCGAGAACTCCACCAAGCGGTGCTGTTTGTACATGTGACCTACAAGTCGGATAGAGTGTGGAGGTCAAATGGAAAAATATATGTAAATCAGATTTAAATAAAGTTTTACATGACATGACATGATTTAGATTTTGAAGAATTCGATTACGTGTCGACAAGTACAACTCAAACAATTTTGTTTTTAAATCGATTTTTCAAAACGAATCGAACTCAAATAGGGAAATTAGATAAAAAATATTAATTGTAAGTTCGTAGTCGACTTTGCGGGCGTCGGCCTGTGGTTTCGGTTGGCTCCTGCTGATTTGTTGAATTTTTCCTTCTCCGTTTTCTTGCGCTGCGAAAAACTCAGCGCTAACAAGTCCGTGTCCAATGCACAAACACAGAGCCCCCTACTCCAACTCCCAGTGCCCCAGACGCACACACATGTTTCCGCAACAACAAAAACAACTTCAGCAAATACCTAATTACCCACCGGCTGTAAGTAATCTTATACAGGCAAACCAGTCAGCCAGACAGGACTGATAATCAGTCGAACCGGTGAGCGGGCGGGACGGACGGCAAGCAGACAAGTGGACGTTGCGTATGCGTTGCGATTATTTGTGTTTTACGAAACATGCAGCTCTTATTTCACACCTTTAAACAACGGTGAAAGTACTTTAGCGACAATTAAAAAGTAAAAAGGGGGAAACGTAATAGACTTTAACATCACTTTGGACGCTACGCGGAGTCGTGTGCGGCATATCGGTAACAGTAGCGATTAAGCCGGTTAGGAAAATAGGGGGTGGAATGAAACTAGTTTGCCTATTTCCAATCGATTCATCGAAAAGGGTTGACAGATATGAGCTAAATAACTGAAAAATGCAATTTGTTTTAGTTTTCCAAATCCAGTTAGTACTTAACCCTTTCGGTTATTCTATGCCATATGACATAGCCTCTTTTCAGTGCCTGTTTTAGGTCAAAAACTTGTGGATACTATATTTTTAAATTTTTGTATTTTTCTCTGAAGGTGTTTATACCAAATAATATTTTGATTAGTGTACCAAGTAAATTGTAAGGGTTCAGAAAGTGCGCAGTCCTATCGAGCTGCGTATTTTACAAAAAGAGGTCACTTCGTACTTTTATTTATTGTATTACAAAAATCAATTTATTTTATAGGTTTATGTAAATAATCTAGTAGGTATTTATTGCTTTAGTAAGTGTAAAAAAAGTTAGATCCCAAATATAGTTCACTAAGGCTGTACGATTTTTTTACTTCTTACTATGCCATATTTCATGATGCCCAAAAACCACTTTTTCGAACAATATTTTAAAGAATGACTTCTGATTATTCATTATGTAGGCTTAACCCATTAAAACCTGACCCCAGAAGGGCTTGTGCGATTTCCATAAAATTTTTCACAATCTTAGTAATTGACCTAATCAAGAAAAAAAATCAAGCAAATAATTCATACCTCCACCCCCTGAACCAGGAGGGTACGTTGCGCAAACGCAATTTGGGCCTTAGTCACATACAAAACATAAAATTAAAAAAAAAAAATTTTTTTAAAACTTATTTTTAAATAGTTTAGCATTACAAACTGCAGCGCACAAAGGGATTTTGATAGGTTTGAAGAATAAGTATTTTTAATTGAATTTCAAAAATTCCCCAAAAAAAACCTTTGACTTTGGATCGAAAAAAAGATATGAATATTTAAAAAATTTTGAAATTTGAGTATGGCAGAATCTAAAACGATCAATTCGAATCCAGTTCTACCCATTTTCAAGTCTTATATCTTTATGAATTACTTAATGTAGCGAAATTCCCAAACGTTGCGCAAACGCAACGCTCAGGGCTTAATGGGTTAAACAGTAAGGGAGAGGGCTGGGTTGTGAACCAGGCTGGGTTGTGAACCATTACTGTTTTTTCTTTCCCTAATTGACATATCGCCAATCTTTCAACTGTCAGGTTTGTCTTATGATATGACTCTGCTTTTGTGGTTACACCGAAGTACAAACACGTATTGCTTGTGGCAGCAATCGAGTTTGAAAGACACCGTGTTTGAAAATCGACTGCGAAAACTTGTTTGCTTTTTTTAAAGTGCTATCCAAGTGACTGAAGTTATTGCAAAAATGTAAGTGTAACACATATTTATTTAGGGTATTGATTCTATTTTACGATCCAATATTTGTTTATGTTGAAATATGATTGGAAGTGTCGTTGTTTTAAAAGTTTACAAAATGGCATCGTGGTTGGGCTGTGAACCACTGTGGGGGCTGGGTTATGAACCACCTGGTTTTCGGACTACATTTGCACTAGGACGGTCAACTATCGCCGGATTTATTAAAATAAAGTAATTTTATGTAATGTCACTCGATTTCGGTGAGTTCACTTGAAGTGGGCCAATGCGAGAACGCGTTCGTATGTCATATGCAAACATTGCGACACCGATTAGGATGAAAACAAACAAATATTGAGCACTTGCATTCATTGCAATTTTTTGGCCTAAGTGGCGTCATTATAACCTTTTTTCACGTCTTGAGTCTTCCTGATTAAATAAATTTTCAACTTATATCAAAATTATGGGTGTTTTCTTCGTATTTTTCGACTTTAATTGCGATTTGCCAGATGGTTCACAACCCAGCCACTTTTTTGGAAAAGCGAAAAATCACATCCTTAGAAAATTGGACGTAGAGAGTTAAATGTTAATCAAAACGGTAATCTGTCTTCATAACAAATTTGCGCGTTATATTTACCTTTCCAACGGTATCTTCGATGTTTCGATATCTTTATTCTGTGAAAAGTTAGAGCCAAAAAATAAAACCCGGTTCACACCCCAGCCCTCTCCCTTAATAAAATGGAAAATAATGATTTTTAAAGTTAAAAACAAAAAAGAAGTACCGAAAGGGTTAAAGACATATTTATTAAATTTGTTTTTATTTTTAGTAAGGAACTTGTGAACACAGGGTCCACAGACAATTGCTACTGCAAAAGCATAATTAATTAATCCAGATAATCACATCATCGTCAAACTTGAGTGGAATGCTCAGGACATGGAGATTTGTTTAGTTTATTGTAAATTTATTCCTGCGTTTTGGAGATGGATGGTGGGCAAATAAGACACCGATTATGTTTACGTGTACCAGAATTTGACGCTAGGTCGCAGTAATACAGCATCTATTGTTGCCTGAGTTATCGCTCGTAGATATTCGTGGCTATACAAAACAAATCCTCCAGCTATTGTAAAAACAACTATATTTGGCTATCTGTATCCTTATTCTAGTAAGGACGTATTTCAGCCATATGACATAAGTCGCAATGCTTATGAGGTCTTTCATAAGGTTTGCTTTTTTATATATCCATCATACAAATTTTGTTTTTTCTGACGAACCCCGCATCCAATGAACTATCGGCTTATTCCTTACTGGTGAGCTAGTTGGTCATTGTTTCATTTCTGTTTGTAAGGCTCACAAAGTTCTTCAACGACCTTTTCACATAACCCACAGCTCTTTGATTACCGTCATTGCATTACATACTTATCGGTACTGGAAGACATAAGGTGTATGAAGTTGAATATTTTTCCAATTAATTACTAGAAACCGATTAACTGATTAAATGCATTTATTTTATATTAACTGAATAATTTGCTTTCGAATTAAACCGGTAAACTGATTAATCAGCGCCATTTGTAGTGTTAACTCTTGTTTTAAGTTATAGCTGGTAGATTGTAAATAGATTGTTAATAAATTGTAAATAAATTAAATAAAATTATTAGGACTCTGTAAAACCAAAGTCAGTGTACGGATACGGCGCAGTCGAATGCGGCTGTCTGGACGTTTGGCCTGCGCGATTTGCAACTCGACTCTAGCTTGTCTTAAATGCCATTGAATTACATAAACAACAATTAAAACAAAAACAACAATAATAACAACAACAACAAAGTACACCTTTAGTAAAATAGTAATAGGCTAGACACGGACGGACAAACGAACATGTAGACAAACGTACAGACAGAGAAACAGTCTGGTGGACAGACAACACAGCGAGGCGGAGTGCTAGACTGGGTTTCAGGCGAGACGAGTTGAATCGACGTAGACATGTAACGTCAGTTCGATGTGCAAACGGACGTATGGACAGACGGACAGCATGTCGCACAATACACACGCACCCAAATAAATGAAACGAAATGAAACAAAATGGAGTGGCGCAACGTTGAGTAACGCAGCGCAAGGCAAAAGAAATGTACGCAGACAGCTTATAGTCGTCTGGTGTCTGGCGGCCATAATGCACTCCACATGGCACTCGAACTCGGCCACTTCAGGTGCATTTATCCAGGTGTGCAAGCATTTAGCATTTAGTAGGGTGGCGGCGACGGCGACGATGCACAATGGGGTAAACATGCCAAAAACCCGCGCATTACGGCTAATCTTAACCCTTTCACACCTTACGCTAAACTACTGGAAATTATTTCATAATTTTTGGAATATATGGTCTCTATATCGTATGAAAAGATAATCTATGTTTACGTTTTACCGTTTTTATATCCTTCAAGGATTTTTAGGACACGCACAATTGATGCATCTCGGTCTAATTTCATTTTAAAATAACTAAAGCCCCATATGATATCTTTTTTTAAACTATTTTTATTTTTCAGTATGATACAGCCTGAAACAATTATTTTTTTTGCTGAAACACAAAAATACATCGCATTTGGTGCATCGTGTGCGTGTACGCGACTTACAGTCTTTGCGACGGCACGTACGAACTGCTTTCAAATCGAGTTCTTTTGGCCAGTGATTGAAGCCATCTAGCCGTTTTTCGTTTTTTGATTGTTGAACAGTTTCAACCTCGTTCGTTTCGGATTCACTCATGCTTCAGCTAACGCAAGTCGAAAACTTAGCAAATCGTGCGATCTTTTAGTAGTTCTCAGATTTCTCGACAAGCCTTTCGGTACTCCATCCAAGCTTTGCAGCATGCCGAATCTATGAAATGTATGATTACTTTCAATAGCCTTTTTTGGGTTTTGGAAAAGGTCCGATATGCTATCATTTGTTGGTCGCAAATGTCCACACCACCCATTGATTCATTGTACTGGACTATATTGGACTATATTTGGACATGCGACTTCGATAAATGTTTTCTCTTTTTTGCACCAACGACGAACATAATTAACGGGACTGCATCCAAATGCAGATGACGCCAATAAAACCGACTTTGAGTCTTTCCATTGCACAATGGCAACTGCATCCTCAGGGGAACAGAATTTCTTCATATCTCCTCTTTTCATCTTTTTTTCATCAGTCAAGTTAACGCGTTTTATATGACTTTTCATTATCGTTCCCGCCCCATAAAGTCCTTCTTGTAGAAGCTTATCCAATAGGGGCAATGAGGTAATAAAGTACCTGTAAAAAAATACTTTGGATCCTTTAGGTAATGTTTGTACAAGACGCAGAACGAATGCAGGGCCAAGTCCAATATTTTCCTTTGGAAGAGGCGTGGTCTTGCCTTGATAAATTTCGAAATCGAGAACTAGCCCTTCTGATGTGGTCAATACCTCATTTTTTAAACCAACACCTCTTGGTTTGTTGGGCAAACTTTGGCGTACTGGACAGCGGCCAGTGAATGGTATCATGTACTCGTTAATGGAATATCGTCATTCTCTTGTTTTGGAATTTTTAAGCAAGCGTTTCTAACTGAATCAATAATTGGCTTGAAAATTAATAAGTACTTAAAAATAAAAAACCCACTATTTTAGAGATATAAGACCCGATACGCACAATTGATGCACTCGTTAAAATGTTTAGCTAAAAGGCATTTTTATTGCATCGAATTACTTCAATTGGCTTGAAACAGTAAAATTTATAATTTTTTTAGCGAAAATATGCCCACTTCACTATTTGTTAACGATTAGTACTTTTGTAATTGAAATCACAACTTACTTCTGCGCCTCATTTTGACAAAACTGAAATGTGACGCAAGAATTTCGCAATAATTGAAGTAATGGTAAAGAGAACAGCTGAATAATGTGAGAAACAAACATAAAGAAAAAGCAGAGAAATTGACATTGGTCAAATAGAAGCGAAAATATTAAAACCGAAAACCACCCGCACAATCGATGCATCACGGTCTGAAAGGGTTAAAGTTACGGGCCTAACTTTTTTTAGATGTTTCGTAATCTGCATGCATGTAGCAATCAGAAAACGCTTTTGCATGTAAATTGGATCAAAACTGGCTGCTATATAGCCATTCAAAGTTGGGTGTTTTTATACTCAATTTCATTTTGTCGACGCAACTTTTTTGATGGGTGTGCAAAAATCTCAATAAATTCGTTGTTTATAAATATAATCAAATAATTTTTAGTACATGTAATAATCATATTTCTACAATTAATTTGACATATAATTTTTTTACATGGCACATTTTCTTGCAAAAATATACGTTCTCAAAGTTTGGGCAAAAAGGACGATTTTTTAGGAAAATGTCCTACTTTCGTGGTGTATAACTTTTATGGTTCATCATGGATCATCGAAAATCTTTAGGGAAGGTAAGGAGGAACCCTTATAACAAAAATGGTACCCAACTTGTCTGCGGAAAGCTGCGGAATGGTTAGATTTTTGGACTTTTATTCACTTCTCTTAGTAAGAAAACAAATATATATGAACTGAAAACTTTTTAACGCGCGTATGGGTCGGTACGTTTATAACACTTGGTGCATATATATAGTATTAGGTTAGGTTGCGGTGGCTGCCTCTATAAGAGACACACTCGGAGGCCTGAAAGGCCCATTGTGATACCACATATTTTACCCGTTTTTGAACTGTGTATGCAACACTGTTTTGCCAACATATGTTACAGCACACATTTCAAGCGGATGGGGAAAGGGGGAGGGGACCTACAGTTTAACGCCGAATCCGAACGGCGATTGGCAGTTTTTCGTTCACACTTGGAGGTTTTGCCATTGCCTGCCAAGAGCGCACTTGTGCGATTCTTGTAATTCTCCTTTCCTTCATGTGGATAGCGATAGAAGTAGATGAGTTGTTCACCAGCCCGAGCCAGGAATCGAGCCTGGAGCCTTTGGTATGAGAAGCCAGCGCGCTACCCGCTAGACTATCGAGGCCGGCTATACACTCTGTTGCAAAATTATACGAACACTCAAAAATCGTCAATAAGTCGAGAGCCAAGATATGTTTTAAAAATATTTCTTCTATGAATATTTGAGAAGATCAAGGGAATATATTTTTGCGAACTAAAAGTGAAGTAGTTGTAATAATTACTTTCATAAAAGAAAAAATACTGAAATGACTTGTTGCAAAATGATACGAACACTACAATTTTTAACATAAAAGAAAAGAAAAATTAAGAAAGTAAGAGGTTTTTATCTTAATAATTTATTTGGCACCCTTTTGCTTTAATTAGTTCAAAAATTGCTACTTTTTTCATACTTAAAAAAAAAGTTTGTAATAAATTTTGGTCCACGTTGGACTAGGCTTCTAAATTTTACATTTGTAACTCGTCAATTCTATTGAATTACCGATTTTCGGCATAAATCCGGCGAACCAATACACCCCAAATATTTTCCATGGGGTTAAGGTCCGGCGAACACGCTGACCACTCCAGAACACGTACGGATATCGCCCTCAACCATGCAATTATTTTCTTGCTAGTGTGTATGGCTGCGTTATCCTGTTGAAAACACCAGTTTCTTTTTCGTTGCGTTGAGGAAATGGATGGGACTGCTCTGACGGACTGTTATGTAGTCGGAAATTTTAATCCGGCAGGAACAAAACTGAAGGTACAAAGTTTGCTCTGCAGTAAACGCACCCCAAACCATTAAGCTACCAACTCCAAAATTTCTGGGCGAACAAAATTTTCGTTCTTTTCTAATGTCATGCTAATATCCATTAAAACCATCTGAAAAAGCCATCCAGATTAAATTTATTTTTATTCGAAAAGATTATCTGCATAACAAAATTAAAGGATAATTTGGGAACCAAACAATTTTTGAAGTTATTTACCGAAGTCCTGTCAGTTCATTGCTTTTTTCAGCAAACTGCATGCTAATGTCCTTGTGACGCTTCAATAATCGTGACGTAGACATAATTTTTAAGCGTTTGATCAGCTCATTTTATTGTCCTCCATACCGTTTGGCGACTTACTGGGGTTGAGGAAAGCATAACTAGAAAGCGGCAGCTTTTTGATATGTTGTTTGCTGTCCTCATTATTTTTCGTTCATCTCGTTCACTTAACTTTTTTTCCTTCCTTGTCCTTTTTTGCAGTCATACCCATCAGAATTTTTTTAAAAAGCGGATACAAGCCAAGCACTTCTTCCAATATCGCGAACTATTTACCTTATGGATGTTCCCGCACTTTTCATGCCTTCGATCCGTCCTTTTTCAAAATCCGTCAATCATTTTCCTTATGGCATATTTTTAGTTTTGTTAAAAAACTCTTAAATTGATGCTACAAGTTTAATTTTTACACATTTTCGCGAAAAATGTACGTTTTTATGCATAAACAGAAACGTTCGTATAATTTTGCAACACTAATTTTTTGACATTTTTCATTAACATTCAAAAAAGTACCCTTAAGTTACAGTTATTGAAACGAAATTTAAACACACCACTGTACTTACTCATACCAGTATTTCATGGAACAAAATTTCTTCAAAATTTTCAAAATAATCTTTTAAATTAAAAAAATTAAATGTTCGTATAATTTTGCAACAGAGTGTATATAGTATTAATAAAGTAAAAATAATAAAAATAATAAAATAATAATATTAATACTATATATAGTATTAATAAAGTAAAAATATATGTGATTTATCACCTGAATTAATAAATATGCTAAAAAAAATATTTTGTATCAATTTTTTCGGCGGGTACGCAGGATGATTCTTGAAAAAGGCAATATATTTCAATAAAACTTTGTGCGGAATTTACGAGTGACCTAACTCAACTCTGACGTAAAAATGGGCATGGAACGCCCACTTTTAAGTAGGGTTGCCATATAAGCATACTTTGTTAAATTGGGAAAATTTATTATATTTATGTACTAACCAACGTCAACTGCACTTTTGTCGTTTTTTATAACGGTAAGTGGGCGTCAATCCGTATCAAATGGTTTTATTTTAAATACGAGTTACCCTACATGTATTTTTTTTATGAAAGGAGGCGAAAAATCGGGGCTAGTCTAGAGTATTCATTAGAAAGTTTGGGTCCAATTAAGTACTATAACTTTGGTATTGTTTTTACGAATGAAGATTTTAAAAATGCATAATTGCCGACTGTAGGGTGCCGGTGCACGGTACAATAAATTAAATAAAATTATGCTGGACAAATCTCTGAAGAGTCCTGAAGGAGATGTCCAAATTTGAGGCATTTATCTTGAACCGTATAGATATTACAGCATAAAATAGGCAATGCGCAGGTTTTTGGCATGTTTACCCCATTGTGCGACGGTGGTGGTAATCGCAGCACCTTTGCCTGTCTGCTATCTGTCGTACGTACGCCGTCTGAGCGTCGTCTGCACGCATATGTTGCCGCTTTGCTAACTAACTAACTGGCCGTCTGTTCGTACGTGCGTCGCAATTACAAACCCATTAATTCAGTCTCCGTCTGGCTGTACACTTATTTCAGTTACGTATGTGCGTGTGCGTCTGCTGCTTGCTCAGCCTGTCGCTGTCTGTTTTTGGGATTTAAATTAATGTCGATATCTGGCAATAACCCCTGACTGGCTGTCAGCTTGACTGCCTCGCTGTCTGTCATTCTGTCTGTCCTCTGTCTGGTGCCGCTGGATTTTAGCACTTACGCGTGATAAGGCGCGGCCCAACGCCGGCACCACAACGAACGAGTTACTCATACGTTGGGTGGCTCAATTCGTTCTGGCGTTGTGGCATACTTATAGACACGCATATATATATATATATATATATATATATATATATATATATACGTATATACGTATATATATATAAGTATATATATATATAGATATAGATTATAGACACGCATATATATATATATATATATATATATATATATATATATATATATATATATGTATATATATATGTATATATAGTATGTCAAGAAAGTGTTTTGACAAAGGGAAAAAATTGCGATTTCTATCTTTCCTTTAAAAAAACTACAGCATTTCGGGATTGTTTACGATTTTTTTATTGCATGTCAATAAATTAAGTTTTTTAAGAAAATAATTTCTTAAAGTATTAGCAAAACGCAGTAACAAAAATGGAAGGAAGTGAGCGGACATACAAGGTAAAGTCTCTGATTGCGTTCAACCTGGCGAACGCCAGAACGATCCTTGTCCCTGTCCAATCCAAGCTGATGCAAAGCCTCCGCGCGGCCCTTCTGGATAGCTATTTGGCATCCGCCGAATAGTGAACTAATGTGTGCAGCGAGTCCTATCCCCAGGACTTAAAATTTGGGTTGTGCGCAGGGTTTGGTGCCCGCCACGGAAAATCAAATACCAATGAAAGCCAAAAAGCAAGCCTCGGAAGGAACCCACAATGTTGACGACCACAGCAAACGATTCAAGGACCATGATTTGAGGATATGCACCTGGAATGTCCGGACCCTCTATAGGGAAGGTGCCTCTATCCAACTGGCGGAAGCCCTCACGAAATGTAAGGCTGACATCACCGCCATCCAGGAAATGCGATGGACAGGACAAGGTTGCTCCAAGCGAGCAGACTGCGATATCTACTACAGCTGCCATGCGGAGAAGCGCGAATTTGGCTGCGGATTTGTGGTCAGCAAGAGACTTCGCCACCACGTCTCTCGGTTCACTCCGGTGAACGAACGGCTGGCTTCGATCCGCATCAAAGCTAAATACTTTAGCATCAGCCTAATTTGCGCGCACGCCCCAACGGAAGAGAAGGACGATGCGACCAAGGATGCCTTCTATGCGAAGCTCGAGGACGTCTACGACAGGTGCCCGGCCCATGACGTCAAAATTGTCCTCGGGGACTTCAACGCAAAGGTCGGGCGAGAAGGCATCTTTGGCCCCACAGTCGGGCAGTTCAGCCTCCATGGGACCACTTCGAACAACGGTCTGAGGCTGATCGATTTCGCCGCGGCACGAAACAAGGTAGTTAGTAGCACCAGATTCCAGCACCTCGATATCCACAAGGCCACCTGGTTATCCCCCGATCAATCCACCCGCAACCAGATTGATCACATTGTGATTGATGGAAGGCATGCTTCTAGCATTCTAGATGTGCGCACGTTCTGAGGACCCAACATCGACTCGGACCACTACCTTGTTGCAGCCAAGGTACGCATGCGTCTTTGCGCAGCGAAGACCGCACAACCTAGTTTGCGAAGAAAGCTGGACATCAGTAAGCTGCGATCACAAGGGGTAGCCGAAGCCTACTCCGCTCAACTCTCTAACCAGCTCGGTCGCTCCCCCTCTCCACCTGATGACATCGGCGGATTATGGGCTCACTTATCCCACTCTATGCGCGCCGCCGCAGAAAATGTCCTTGGTTTCCGACGCCCACCACCAAAAAACCAATGGTACGATGAAGAGTGTCGCGCAGCCACTGCAGTGAAGAATGCTGCATACAAGAAGACCCTGCAGTCGGCCGCCACGCGAGCCATGACAGAAAAATACCGGGAGGAGAGGAAGAAAGAGAGGTGCCTTTATAAACGCAAGAAACGGGAGCAAGAAAGGCGCGAGCGTGAGGAAATCGAGGAGTGCAGAATGACGCCCGAAAATTCTTCCAAAAAGTTAAGCGTCTTACGGAAGGATTTAAGCCTGGGGCATCTTCTTGCAGAGACGAAAACGGGGATCTGGTTACGGATGCGCAGGGTGTGCTGAGGTTGTGGAAGGAGCACTTCACCAAGCTGCTCGCAGGCGACGAAAGGAACAATACCGCCAGTGGTGAAGATGTCCAGATGGCACCAATCGACGACGACGGTGTGGATGTGCCACCGCCCAGCCATGACGAGGTCCGGGTCGCTATCCAGCGACTCAAGAACAACAAAGCTGCAGGGCCAGATGGGCTACCAGCTGAATTGTTCAAGGCCGGCGGCGGTGAGCTGATTGGGTGCATGCATCAGCTCATTTGCAAAATATGGCTGGAGGAACGAATGCCCAACGATTGGAACCTCAGTGCCCTTTGTCCTGTGCTGAAGAAAGGCGACCCAACAATATGCGCCAACTACAGGGGTATCAGCCTACTTCCCATTGCATACAAGGTCCTGACGAGCGTATTATGTGAAAGACTAAAGCCACTCGCCAAGGCGCTGATTGGACCTTATCAGTGCGGCTTTAGACCTGGTAAGTCCACCATCGACCAGATATTCACTCTACGCCAAATCCTGGAGAAGACCCATGAGAACCAAATCGATACACACCATCTCTTCATCGATTACAAGGCAGCATTCGATAGCCCGATAAGGGATCGCCTATATGCCGCATTGTCTGAACTTGGTATCCCTGCAAAGCTCGTTAGACTTTGCAGAGCGACGTTGAGCAATACGCGCAGCTCCGTCAAGGTTGGAAGTGACCTCTCCGACCCCTTTGATACCGTTCGAGGTTTCAGACAGGGCGATCCTTTGTCCTGCGACCTCTTCAACTTCACCATGGAGAGTGTTCTGCGCAAGGCCGGTGTACATCGTAATGGCACAATTTTCAACAAAAGTGTCCAGCTCCTTGCTTACGCTGATGATATTGATGTCATCGGACGTAACAAGCGAGATGTCACCGCTGCCTTTGCGGCTATCGAAAGAGAATCTGCCAAAATGGGTCTGGTGGTAAATGAGGGCAAGACGAAGTATATGCTGTCTACACGCAGGGACTCGCAGCGGCTAGGGTCTCACGTCGAGGCCGACAGGTATGCTTTTGAAGTTGTCAAGGAATTCGTCTACCTTGGCACCGCCATCAACAGCAGCAATGATGTCTGTCTGGAGATAAAGCGAAGGATAACTCTTGCCAACAGGTGCTACTACGGTCTCGGTAGGCAATTGAGAAGTAGAGACCTCTCCCGACCGACAAAACTTTCACTCTATAGGACGCTTATCTTGCCCGTGCTCCTCTATGGCGCTGAAGCATGGACAATGACACGAAACGACATAGCGGCCCTTGGAGTGTTCGAGAGGAAGGTGCTTCGCAAAATCTTCGGCCCTGTTCGGGTTGGTGACGACTATCGCATACGAACCAATAACGAGCTGTATGAGCTGTATAAGGACATGGACGTAGCGCAGCGAATAAACATCCAGCGGCTACGCTGGCTCGGTCATGTCTGCCGCATGGACGACGAAGCTCCGGCGAAGAAGGTGTTCGATGCGATGGTTGGAGGTCGACGGCGAAGAGGGAGGCCGTGTCTCCGGTGGAAGGACCAAGTGGAAGAGGCCCTGGTATCTCTTGGTGTGACCAACTGGAGAAGGCGCGCGCGAAGCAGAGGCGCCTGGAGAGAAGTTTTGCGGCAGGCCGTAACCCGATAACGGGTTGTTATGGCCAAGTAAGTAAGTAAGTAAGTAAGTAACAAAAATAACAGGTATTCAAAAATTCACTTGTCAAGAAAGTGTTTTTACATATAACATTTTATAAGTAAAAGTAATACAAAATGAGCAAATACAGGATTTTTCATTTCGAACCGAAAACTTCGGCAACCCTGCGTTCGATAACCGCAGCTGTCATCTGTCGTTGCATTGTGTTAATATTGTAGTGTAGTGTTTGCCATTTATGAAAATGGACCGATTTAGCATCGCTCAACGTGTAAACATAGTGAAAATTCACTACAAAAATGGTGAAAATTTGAGCACCGCTTTTCGCGCACTTAGGAAAGATTTCGGACGTCACGGAAGGCCTGTTTTGCCAACAATTTCGGATTTATTGGCGAAATTCGAACGAACTAGTTCTGTACAAGATGTACAGAGGCCAATACGTAATCGCCCTGCTCGTTCGGCCGAAAATATTGCTGCTGTAGCTGCCAGTGTTGAAGATGACCCGAATTTATCGCTTCCCCGTCGTTCACAACAATTGGACATCTTCATCACCTCAATTTTGCGTATTTTGCATTTGGATTTGCATCTTCATCCATACAAAGTTCAGTTGGTGCAGAAATTGGAGCTGGGAGATCACAAAATGCGTCGTAACTACGTCGAATGGGTTCTTGAAAAACAGTCCGAAAAACTCAATTTTTTGCACAAAAATTTCTTCAGCGATGAAGCACATTTTCACCTCGGCGGTTACGTTAACCCTTATTCTCATACCCAAACTTACTAACGTCGTTTGGCACCCGGGGTACCCGGGTACCCATTTCATGAAATTTTTAAGTTTTCAATATTTTGTTAATTAAAAAGTGTTTATAAAATTTTGATATGATTTGTTCGCTTTTCACCTAAATAACGAGGATCCGGAAGGTAAAAAAAAAATTTTCATTATTTGTCAGTTTTTTTCACGAAAATACATCGCAGTGGGCACCCGGGTACCCGGGTATGAGAATAAGGGTTAATAGTCAAAATTGTCGTGTGTGGGGCTCAGAAAATCCACACGTGGTTGTCGAGTGCCCAATGCATCCACCTAGAGTCACTGTTTGGTGTGCATTATGGTCCGGTGGTGTCATAGGGCCATATTTCTTCGAAAATGACGAAGGACAGACCGTTACCGTCAATTCTGAACGTTATGGCGGTATGATAACCGAGTATTTCTGGCCACCGATCGAAGATATGGATGTGGAGTAGATGTGGCGGGACGGCGCTACATGCCATACAACAAGACCGAACATGACAGAATTGCGAACCCGGTTCGATGAACGCATAATTTCGCGTTTTGGTGATGCCAATTGGCCGTCAAGATCGTGCGATCTGAACCCTTTGGACTTTTTTCTTTGGGGTTACGCGAAAGACCAAGTACAGGGTAGCTGGTATGAACTGAAACCATTTTTGAACTGCCGTAGTTATAATACTGTTAATTTGAGCGCGTTCAAATTTGACACAGTGACAGTTGATTTAATTGTTGACATGTGTGTAATAGTGTTTTCATTTTGTGTTTCTCCAAAAAAAAATTCTGTGGTCATGGATTTCAAACGGGAGAATGTGATATCGTTATATTTAACTGGAATCTCAAATTCCGAAATCGTTAAAAAGCTTCGGCATTTGAATGCAAGTAGAGTTTTCGTGTGGCGGACTATAAAACGTTACAATGAGACCGGCAGCTCTAAAAAACGTTATGGCGGCGGTCCGAAAAAAACAGCTACCAATGAAGCAATGGTTTGCAAAGTGAAGAAGAGAATTGAGCGAAATCCACAACGAAGCGCAAACAAACTGGCAAGGGATTTCAAAGTATCGCGTTGGAGCATGCAACAAATATTGAAAAATAAGCTTAAACTAAAGCCCTACAAGATACAAAAAGTGCATGGTCTCAACGCGAAACAAATGAAGTTACGGCTGGAAAGAGCGAAGGAATTGAAGCGCTTGGCCGTAAATGGTGATATTCCGAATATCGTGTTTTCCGATGAGAAGATTTTCACCATTGAGCAAGCCATAAACAAACCAAACGACCGTGTATGGTTTCGTGAGAAGTCACAAGACAATTTAAACACTCGTCTGGCAACCAGACGTCATTCGCCTGCTCAGGTTATGGTTTGGGCCGCCATAACAGCCGATGGTCGATCACCACTCGTCTTTGTGGAGCCTGGTGTTAAAATTAATGTGCAAACTTATCGCGAACAAATTCTGGAAGCTGCTCTGAAGCCTTGGGCAACGAAACATTTCGGCTGCAAACCTTGGACGTTCCAGCAGGATTCGGCACCAGCTCACAAAGCGCGTGTTAACCAAGATTGGTTAAAAAACAACGTTCCTCGCTTCATTTCTGCACAACAGTGGATGTCAAATTCACCAGATGCAAATCCAATGGACTTCTCAATCTGGAGTATTTTGGAGACTAAGGTTTGCACTAAAAACCACCAAAGTTTGAACGCGCTCAGATCCACACTTGTCCGGGAATGGAACCGAATCCCACAAAAGCAGGTACGGGCAGCGTGCGAGTAATTTTTTCACCGATTGGATAAAATTATCGCAGCGTAAGGCGGATAAATTGAAATGTTATAATGTAAAATAATAATAAAAGATATAAGGAATCTTTTTGCTTTTATACGAAAGAAAAGCCTTCGAAAATAAATTTCAAGAGCATCTTTAAGTTGTTTCAGTTCATACCAGCCCCCTGTATATGCAGACAATCCGCAGACTCTGGAGCATTTGAGGGACAACATACGTACAGTTCTTGGCGCCTTACAGCCTGCTCATCGAAAATTACCTAAAAAGAATCGAGGTGTGCCAGGCTGCTCGTGGCGGTCATTTGAATGATGTCATATTCCATTACTAATGGCACAAACCAAATATTATTTTGATAATAAAGTTTCATCAAAATTCAAATTTCAATTGATTTTTTTCTTTATTTACTTTTTCGGCTCATGATGAAAAACCCTGTATTATACTATTAATATTTTGTGTGACCACTTTTGGCATCTATAACGGCTTGCAGTCTTCTTTTCATGGAATATACTAACTCCTTTACATTATATTCGTGTGGTATTTTCTGCCATTCATCTACTACTGCTATTTTAAGCTGTTCACGGGTTTTTGGGAGTCTTTTCGCCCCTTTTGTTTAAATAAGCCCACACATTTTCGATAGGGTTCAAGTCTGGACTTTGGGCAGGAGTGTCCAATACTTTGCTGCAATTATACAGAAGCCACAACCTAACTACATGTGATTTGTGTTTTGGGTCATTGTCCTGATAAAACTTGAATTTTGGTTTGTTATCAGCAATGGAGTCAAATTTTTGGGCACTATTGGCATTTGACAAATGGCATTTCAGAATTTGAAAATATTGTTGTGTGTCCATGGTATTTCAACAAATTCTAACTCTCCTACCCCTTTGCTTGAAATGCAACCCCCCACCATGACTGATAGTTTGCCAAACTTTACTGTTGGAATTATATTGCTATTTTCCAATGCTTTTAGAGGCTGCCGCCATACTTTATTGGGGCCGTCGTTGTAGTACATCATCATTTTGGTTTCGTCACAAAATATGACATCATCCCAGAATTCATTTGGCTTGGAAATGTGAATCGTTGCAAAAGATAATCGCCTTTCAATGTGCTGCACTGAAAGCAATGGTTTTTTTCTGGCAACTCTTGAAGTGTACTTGTGTTTTTTAAGACTTGTCTTATTGCTTCGTGGGACATATCAACACAGTGGTGTCCCCAGGGGGGATTAGGGGGGTGAATCCCCCCCCTTGGGCGAAGAATTAATTTATACAATTTGATATAACAATATGGAATTGTGAAACATTTATACTTTTTGCTTTATCTCTTGTGTAAACCCACCTAAAACCTAATAATTGAACCTCCCATGATCTGGCCAGACCATGATGTAAACAAGATGATAGTCGAGGATTGTTGTTAAGGATATAAAAAAACCAGAAAGTGTAAACACAATGATTTCTTTTGCTTGCCTACATTATTTTTACGTAAAACGGTGTTCAATGAGTTAATTTTGAAATTAAAAAAAATACTGCAGAAACAGAGAAAATAAAAAAAAATGTATAAATGTAAAATACGTTACATATGGAGCAGCAGTTACTTCAACTGCTTGACTAGTGCAATTATTTCTACGAGATTTTACATTCGACACACACAAATCGCGTTTTGATATATCTATTTCTGGATTCCTTACATTGTTAAAAATTCTGAACTGCTTTGCCAAAGAAAAATATGCAAATCGTGCTCTACATGTTATTGTTCATGCTGAACTGGTCGGATATCGTTTTCCTTGTCGCTTTCGTCGTCGCTATCTTCACATTGAACTACCTAACATAAACAACTATTTTTTCTATCAGTATCAGAAGCTTCGTTTTGTTCAGGTCCAAATGAAAGCTTGAAATTGGCAGCACCGTTATTATTACCTCTAGCAGCAAATTATTTAGTATCTTAAATTCGTTGCTCTAAAGCATTAGTTTTTTTAAGCAAATTTTTTTAGAGAAATTTTCCTCTCTGATTTAACTCCAGCGTCAAAAACAATGTCCACCTGATCCTCAAAAAGCATTCCCTTCCTTTCATCTCTGCCACAGAAAACACCCAATCGAATTGACAACAAATACTTTCTTCACTTCAAGATTGTAATTGAATTTAAACCAAAACACGGACATAACCATGAAAACAATGGATAAGTATTAATTTGAATATGTTCCAACATTATTTTCCAACAAAAATTATCATTTATTAAACCAAAGAAAATAAAAGCCAAGGCGAATGAAAAACACTTGCACCAGGTACATTTTGCGCCAGCTAATTTATGTCACTATTAACGGGATGGCACGAAAAAAGTGCTTCAAATCGGGTCAGATGGAAAAGCCTAGTTGAAAATATATATATAATATAAAAAATAATTATAAACGATTCTGGCAATAATTACGTCGAAACAACAAAAAACTGAAAATAACTGGCAAATTTGTATGAAAATACACCATGGTCTGGCCAAACCATGGTTTTGGGTTTTGTGCTTAGAAAGGATCAGTTAAGGATATCATGAAATATGAGCTCGACAGCCTAATTACAACATTACTAAAGTAAATCCAAAGTTCAATATGGTCTGGCCAGAAATAGAAGCCCGCAGAAGGGTTAAGAATAAATGAATAAAAAAATCAGCATTGCATTTGTTCTCGCAGAATAGTTGTATTTTCAGTGTTCCTAAAAGTATCGACTATTTATCAAAGAAGTAATCAAACGCAGGCTTCATGCCAACCCTGCATCAGCTGTTGAAATTAAAAAAAAAATGCACTCACATATTTTTAGTGAATTGTGTGTAAACATGGAAACATGGTCACCTCTATCATAATTAAATTTCAGAACGTCATACAATTTGTAAATGTTGGATTTCTTTTACATAGCTGGAGCGTTTTAAAATAGGTCTTTTGAGTTTTTCGTAATTCTATTACAAGCATTTTTCAAAATGCCATAACTTAAAAAAAACTAGAATTTTTTAGTTGGGATTTTATTACTTCAAAATACATGTCAATTGAATTTTTTTTAAGAAGTTTGTGTTAGTATATGTATACATATCGCACACGCACTACAAAAGTGACAACTCAAAATTTTTAATTTTCGGGTTTATGTGTTAATACTGTGGACAAGGCATCAATCACCCATAAGCAAAAGCTCAGTTATTTTGTTGTTGTTAACTGTTGCAAAAATGCAAATCTCTTCATGTCGGAAATTTGATGTTGTTCGCTGCAGCTCAATGGAAAACAGTCTTAACTCAAATTGTGACACTTTTGACGAAATAAATTTTTGTTGAAGTTGATTTTAAGCAAAGTTCGGACAATTTTAGAATATACAGTGGAGTCTGGATATAGTGAACTAATTATTGCAAGGCCTGTTCACAGTATTGCGGTTATTCACTATATCAACACCATTTTTGTTGAAAAACTCGTTTTATTTGCTCAAAATACACTTTTTGTTTTTTGCTTGAAAATGTTTGTCTATATTTAGAGTCTCGATGTCAAAATTTGGGTGTTCACTATATCGAGTTGTTCACTATATAGGGAGTTCACTATACCCAGACACGACTGTATTTTCAAATGGCGTTAAACTGGATTTTTTGCATATCCCCCCCTTCCCGAAATCCTGGGGACGCCACTGTATCAACACCACACACTTCCTTAAGCTCACTTGCAAGATTCCTAGTCGAAATTCGCTGATTATTATTTACTTTTATAATTAAAAACCGTTCTGCCCTTTCGGATAATTTACGCGGGCGCCGGCCGATAGTTTTGCTTCTTATCTACTTTTTTTTCTGC
The DNA here is from genome assembly GCA_963971225.1 of Melieria omissa. Taxonomy (NCBI): domain Eukaryota; kingdom Metazoa; phylum Arthropoda; class Insecta; order Diptera; family Ulidiidae; genus Melieria; species Melieria omissa. The sequence goes on along the minus strand of OZ020270.1, from coordinate 23,319,468 downwards.
GCGGTTTAAAATATTGTAAATTGTTTGTCTAGTCAAAGCGAACATCTCGACTAACTCCCGAACATTTGTTCCAATGTGATGGTTGTAATAAACCAACTGAGCTACTTCAAATGTCGTCCTTTTTCCAGGTATTTCAAGTTTATTTGTATCCAATTACAACTACTGTACCTGACTACATAATCGCATTTAAATCTTATGATATTGCGAAAACATAAAACAACGCATGCAGAGCATCGGACTCATAACTGTACAATAGCTCGGCGCGCGACAGTAAGGCGCCTACAGCGCTAAAGAGGAAATGTAAAAACACGTTGACAAGCATATTTGTGAGATCGCTTTGTTTTCGTTCCTGCATTTTGTTCCACTTTCTTGCAATTTAATTTTTTTATACTGTTCGCTTTAAAATACATCAAATTAATGTTTCGAACGAGAAAATTCAATAAAAACTTTTATCTCGCGGGATTTGGTGCATAGAAAATACAAAAACTATGTTTTTTCCCTACTTTTAAAAACACTTTCTTTTATTAGTGGGACTTACCACGCTCGCCAAAGGTGATAATCTCCTGCGTACTTCCGAAAAAGTCTTCGCTTTCGTACAGGTCCTGCTCTGGTGTGCCGATGTAGGACTGTTGCTGCTGCTGATGCGCCTGATACTTGTAGTCGGTGTCTGTGTCACCAAAATGCCGTTGCAAGGCCGCCTCCCTGAGCTCCTCGTCCTTGTTGTCGATATTAACGTCAGCGCCTACCGCGGCCAGCAGCTGCTCCACGTTCGCCGTATGTGCCACATCGGCTGCCGTTGCCTCGTGTACGCTATTTTTTCTAATATGCATGAGATATGTTAGTTTACTGTCGCTGATGTCGCTGCTGGTCTCGTACCGCTGCGCCATCTTGAAGCGCTGATTGCGATAGTGTGTATTGTTTTTGATATACCTTTCCGTTGGCATTGTGGCGTACTGCAGCGCATTGTCGCTAAAGTTAAGTAGATTGTCGTCGTACACGTCTGCGTCCGTATCACTTTCGTCGCGCAGCTGATGGGCCGCATTGAATTTGTAGTTGTTGCTGCCACCGCCGCTGTTAGGATAGCGAAGCCACGCTGCGCGGTATGACATTTCGGTTGCGTGCGCCGCACTACCCGTACCTAGCACGCGCTGCAGCTGCAGCTGCTGTGCCGCGCGACCGGTGCCGAAGCTAATGTCGCCCACAACGCTGCGTATGCCGTCAGCGCGATAGATCGTGTCCCAGATGAACTGCTTCGGCAACGGATGCGTCACGTTCGGCTTACGCGTCAGGCCCAGCTTGGTCAGTATTTGACGCTTGATCGACTCCAGCCGCACCTGGTCGCTTTGGGCGCTGTTTGCTGTGCATTGGAACAGACGAGAATAAGAATAATGAAAAGTGAGAGAAGATGAAGATATAATAGATTGAAATTAAGAGCGAAGAAGGAAACGTCAAAGAATTGGTATGAGAAGAAGAGTCAGACGTAGAAATACGAGAAGAAAAATAATTAGAAGTAAAAGAATGAGAATAACAAAAAAATAAAGCAATAAGAAGTAGGGAAAGAATGAGGAAAATATAGTAGTGAAAATCAGATATTAAATAGGAGTATGAGATTGATTGAAGAAAAGTTAATAGAATCAGCGGAAAAGAAAATAAGTGGTAGATTACGCGTTTACCTTGCTCCTGCACAAAGGCCGCATCGTACCAGTCGTAACTGGTGCTCTCGGCGTCTGCGTTCGCATCTGCGTCAACGCGGCTGGCTGTCGCACGTTTTGCATTGTTAAATTTTGACGCCGGCATGCAGTTGTTGTTGTTGCTGATGATGGTGCTGCTGCTTGTGTGTAAGCCGTTGTGTTTTGTTGTTGGTTTTGCTTTGCTATTCCTGTTTTTGTATCCGCAGTTTAAGGCAGCTGTTGCCGAGTGATTTTGAAGCTGTTGTTGCTGCTGATTTTGCTTGTTGGCTGGTGCGCCAGACGTTAACCTTGTCAGCTGCGCGTGTTGTTGTTGTTGCTTCTGCTGATATTGCTGCTGATGCTGCTCTGCTAGCGAGTTTGATGTTGACGGCACTGGTGGCGCCAGTGGCTGCTGCTGCTGTTGTTGCGCCGACGCTTGTTGCTGTTGGTGACTGTTGGTGCTGCTGAAACTGCAATTGACAAACTTCGGCCCCTCGAACCACACCAGCCCGATGAACAGCCACACCAGGTTCGGCTTGGTACGGCGCTTGTAGATACGCGTTGTGGCCGGCGGTTGCGACGCCGCCGCAGCACTTACCGCGCTCGCTGTCGCCGTGGCTACTGAGCACTTGCGTAGCTGTTTTGTGCCGCTGCTGTTCTTGCGACGTTGCAGCGCTATTAACAGTTCTGTTGTTGTTGCCGTGGCTGTATACGATTTTGTGATTGTTTTGCACGCGTGCAAATAACAAATGTTTTTATGAAAGGGCTTTAGCAGTGTCGCGTTGTCGCTCTTGCCACCGCTTTCGCGAATTCTGCAGTTGCTGCAGCAGCTGCTGCGCTGTAGCAACGCCAGCGGCTGCGTTTGCTGCTGCTGCTGCTGCTGTTGGTCCTGATTGATTATGCGGCGGCGTCGGCGACGTCGTCTACGTCTCCGGTGGCGTTTGCGATTGTTGCAAAAAATCTTGCACAGGTTGTTTGTCTTTAGTTGCTGGTCGTTTGTCGTGCACAGCATCGATGCACGGCCGCTGCTATTCTTGGAGCTGGCAGCGCTGTGCTGGTGTTGCTGCAGTAGCTGGTGTTGATGCTGTTGTTGCTGTTGCAGCAGCAGCTGTAGCTGCTGCTCGCTCTTTCCGAGTGGCGTTGCTGGCGCTGTGTGTGCGTGAAGCAGCGCGAGGAGCCGACGGCAAACGAAGTAGGCGACGTGCTGCAGCTGCTGGCACAGCCACTTGCCGAGTTGGGGCAGCCGTTGATCGACCCCACAATTGCCGGTGGTTATAGCGCCGAATTTGGTGGCTGTTTTAATTTTGAGAGCGCACTGCGGCTGTTCGCGCTCACCACACAGCCAGCGTGGCAGACGGCAACAGTACGTGTTGCTGCAGGCACAGTAGCGCTCGCGGTTGTAGCATTGCGACGGCTGCGTCAAAGACAGCCGTTGTTGTTTTTCTTGTTGCTGTTGTTCCCGCTGTGGTCGTTTGTGGCTGACATTGGAATAGTTGCTGTGTGGGTGTTGTTCCCGCGTCGCGGCTATCGCATTCCGCTGGCAGCAGCAGCACGCGTGATAGCAGTATAGTCGACAGCAGCACAAACAGTAGTGCGTGCAATAAATACGATAGTTTTTGCTACTGTGGCGGCGACAGCAGCAACAGCAGCAGCATCGCGAGCAGCAGCAGCATTGGTGGCAGCATTTGCTGTGACTGGCGTTGGCACTTGCGTGGCTGTTATTGCCGCTGTTGCAGTACGTGCAGCAATAGTAGCACGTGTCATAGGAAAAATTGTTGTTGTTGTTGTCATTAATAGTATAGCTTCTGCTGCTATTATCCACGCAGTTGCGGCTGGCTTTTGACAGCAACAGCTCCTTGGTTGATTTTGGTGTTTTGACTGATTTTGCTGCTGGCAAGAGCACTGCGTGCGCGGCAATTGTTGCTGCTGCTGTTGCAGTTGCATATTTGTGCGATAATGTGGTGTGTAGTGGTTGTTGTTGACATCTAATCTGTTTGCGATGGCTGTGCTGCCCCGACTGTTGCTGCGTTTTACTGACGACGCTTGTGGTGTTGTTCGTGTTGTTGTTGTTACCGGCAGGCTGCAGCGTCCATCTGTTGTCGCTGTTGTTCACCAACGCGTGCAGGGCGGACCATATTAAATCGCCGTGTGGGGATCGTTGCTGCTGCTGTTGTTGTCGCTGTTGCTTGTACATATTGCCGCACTTTGAAGCGCATTGGCCGCAACAACTTTTAGTCGTTTGCGGCTGGAGCCGAAAAGTTTCATACAGAGTTGTTCGCTGGTGCTGCTGGAGGCGCTGCGGCAGCAATATATAAAAGCAACGGTCGGCGCTCGATGCTGCTGTGTGCGGCAAGTACAACGGCTTATTGATCCGTTTGGCGCTACAGTAGCTTATGGCGATTGGCACTGTGGCCAGCAGCAATGTTTTGCTGGGGCCTGTTGTCGCAGTCGCTGTAGCCGCTTCGGCAAACAACACAAACAGTTTGCCTGTTATCAGCGCGTAAATGGTAAAGCGATGCTGGCAGCAGTAGTGCAGCGGCGTCTGTTGCTGCTGATGCTGCTGCTCGGTCGCACTCACTCTTGAGGCCGCGGCCAGTGCGTAGAGGCTGTGCGGAGTTTGAGACTCTTGCGGCGTTTGTGGCTGTTGCCATCGCCACTTGGGCCACGCACTGCACCAGCAGCTGCAGCAGCTTTGCGCGTGCCTCCACAGCTGCAGCGTTCGCTTGCGCACGTACCGCAGCAACAGTGGCACAATCTCAACGCAAATGGCCGCCAGCATGCACAGCGTAATCTCGACAATGTCGCTGCCGTAGCGCGGCGAGCTGCTGGCGCGCTGCTGAGATGGCTGTTGCTGCCCGTGCGGCCGATTCACGTACTTGTTGGCGTTGAAGTGGTGGGGCGTGTGGTTCGGCTGGGTGCTGCCGCTAAAATTGTTATTGGTCAGAATACCGCCGTTGTTGCTGTTGTTGTTGCCGATGCGATAGCGAAGGTAGTGGTGTAGGCAGTTGGTGTAGTTGGTGCTGCATAACGCGATGGCTGCTTTGATCGAGTCGGCGGCCACTGTTGCGCCGGCTGCCGTTGTCGTTGCCGCCACTGACAACGCCGCCGTGCAGTTTTGGTCACTGGCATTGAACGCGCCGTTGCTCACAATCGGTAGTACGAGTATGGCGAGTAGGCATAAATGCGCGTACCGTATGTAGCTGCAGTGGGTTGCTGTTGCTGTTTTTACTTTTAAAACTAACATAACCACACATTTGTTCGTTAGCGTTTTGTTTTTTCTGTTGTTTTTGTTTTAGTTTAATTTATAATATGCTTATTGTTATTTGTTGTTATTGTTGATGATGATGTGGTTGTTTTTTGTTGTTTTTATTAATCGTCTAGATATAAGTTTTCCTGAATGTCTTTATTTGAATGTTTAGAGTGGTAGGAGATGTTTTTGTGGTTGTTTTGTTGTTGATGTTATTGTTGTGTTTGTTGATATAGTTGTTATAGATAGACAACTATCATAAATACAGTCAACCCTCCTATAACGCGGTGAGTGCGTACCGCGTTAAATGGAAACCACGCTATAAGAAACTCAGAATTAGTACAAATCACATCATTCGTACCGCGTTATGTGGAGACCAATAAATACAAAAGACAAGATAAATTAAAAATTATTTTTATTGAATTCATCGTTTCTTTTATTGAACGTTCTTTTGAAGGTTTAAACCCCTGAGCACGGTTTTCGAAATGCAGGTCCTAGCTGGTAGTTTTTTCCAATATAATGCCGTCTCATCGGCGTTAAAAATCTGATCAGGTGAATAACCTCTTTCATTGATAATTCTAGCTAGCTACAGCTTATAATTTTCGCCTTAGCATCTGTTGAGGCCTGTTCTCCTTGAAACTTAATATTGTGCAATGTGTACCTTTTTTAGTTTTTCAAACCATCCTTTCTCGTACTGCGAAAGAACTCTGAGACGATTGAAACCGAAGCCTTAAACGGCTAAGAGATAAGCTTGAATGTTTAGTTAAAACCATTCATTGGGTGCACGGAAAGAACTGATGGGACGTTGTTGAACGGAACCCGCGCTGTAAGAGTACCGCGTTATAGGAGGGCTGTCGCAATTTTAGCTCCGCGTTATATGGAAACCGCGTTCTGAGAGTACCGCGTTATAGGAGGGTTGACTGTATTGTATATTGTTTGTTGTTAACACGTATGTATGTTAGTAGGATCAAATTTTCTCAAGTGGGCCACTTTAAAATCGATGGTCTCAGTTTTCGTTGATCAATACGGTTTTCGATCGGCTTGGAGGTAAAAACGACACCCCAAAAATAATTTTGAAAAAAAATGTTTTTTTCATTAGTTATTTACAGTTAAAGTTTTTGATCATGTTTTTTTCAAAAATTCATAACTCACGAACGGTTTATCGGAACTCAACGTTTTCTACATCAAAATTTTTGTCAATTAATATACTTTGCCATGAAAAAATCTTTCTTCACAATAAATTATTATTTAGCTGGAAAATCCTATTTGTTGTAAATAATTGAAAATTACTTAAACTTCTCCGCCAGCGAGAAAATTTTGACACATTTCATTCAATTCTACAATCCCTTACAAAAATTTTGGTGAAAAAAAGTCATTATTTTGCATTAGGTCAAAAGTTATACATGTTTTTGTGACCGCGCTCCTACCTCTAGCGCTGCACGAGCACGTATTGACGCGCGAGTTAACAAACGATACGCAGATTCTTGTGTTTTTCTTTAATACATGCGTGCTGCGTTTATTGAGTCTGATTTTAAACTGAATACATGTTTCTCTTAATGTTACTTACGATACCTAATACATTTTCTTTCCGTTTAGTTCCGTCTTTAGTTTTGTCTGCTAGCAGGTAGCAGATGGTGTTAGTTGGTTTAGTGTACTGACCGATAATGATATTTTGGGTTAGTTTGCGTTTTGTTAGTTTGGGTTTTGTTTGTTTATTCTATTTGTTTGATAAGAATATTGTTTGTTGCTGGCTGATATTTTGTTTTCGATTTTGAATTTTGGTGTGTCGGAATGTATTCCTTAACTCGCGCGCGCTTAGTTATCGTGTGACCGAATCGTCATCGTGTGACCGAATTGATGTAGAAAACGTTGAGTTCCGATAAACCGTTCGTGAGTTATGAATTTTTGAAAAAAACATGATCAAAAACTTTAACTGTAAATAACTAATGAAAAAAACATTTTTTTTCAAAATTATTTTTGGGGTGTCGTTTTTACCTCCAAGCCGATCGAAAACCGTATTGATCAACGAAAACTGAGACCATCGATTTTAAAGTGGCCCACTTGAGAAAATTTGACCCAGTATGTGGTTGGTGTTGGATGTGAAGAATTTAAGGGAACGAACTTAACTTTCAACATTGATTTACATGGGTTACTCTTGACCTATCGTCGTCTTGGAGGACATCAGCTGGAGAGTTCTACTACAAAATAAATCACATTCAATTCAACTTTAAAGAATGGCTGATCAAAATGAATGTTCACAAAATGCAATTAAATTCGCTTTGACCATCTCTATACTCAAATGTCACTACTTTTTAATAAAAATTTCACACAATCGCACCAAATGAATAACAGTTATGCATGGTGCAGCTGTTAAACAATTGGTCCGCCGTGAACGCCATCTCGAAGTAGCAATTTCCAATATTACCAATTTCGATTTTTTACGACTTATAATTCCGACGTCATTCAGTATTAACGATTTGTGTTGAATGGAAGGTGGCACCCCCCCTCCTCTCCCCCGTTTTTCCAGTCGACTGATGAGTTAGTTCGTGCCACGTTTCACTGACGTACGCGTTGGCGGTCAAAGCACAAGGCTTATGAGGCAAATACCCAGGACAGCATATTGGGACGGGCGGCAAAGAAGAAAAACATATTTGAAATAGGCGCCAAATAACGGAAAATATTGTCTTTAAGTTATTACAAATATTTCAAAAAGTTCATTATTTTATTGAAAACACAGTGCAACAAATTAAAAAAAATGTCGAGCGACAAGGTCAAACATGTCTCATTCAATAGAGGACCTCAGTAGATAAAAAAGCGTCAAGGGATTTTTCCCAGTACATCATATCTTTTGCCTCAAATGTCAGAAAGGAATAACTTTTACGTCAAATGAAAGTTAATGATATGAAGCCGAAAAACCCATATCCTTTTTTGAAAAATTTTATGAAAAAGGATATAAAGGACATCAAATGAATTTTTATGCTTGAATAACCTGGAAACCGTGAGAGCTATATTTATATAAGTGAATTCTGGTAAAAAAACATTTAAAGATCTATATCGAATGAGACATGTTTGACCTTTCCCTTTTTTTAGTGTTGCACTGTGATATCGATCGATTTGCACAAAACAAATTGAATTTAAACGGATCACATGTGGTTGATAATTTTCGTATGTAAGGGAGAGGGCTGGGTTGTGAACCGGGTTTTGGTTTTTGGCTCTAACTTTTCTCAGAATAAAGATATCGAAAAATCGAAGATACCGTTGGAAAGGTAAATATAAAACGCAATTTTTCATGATTACGGATTACTGTTTTGATTGATATTTAAGTGTCTACGTCTAATTTTCTAAGGAGGTGATTTGTCGCTTTTCCAAAAAAGTGACTGGCAGATCCCAATTAAAGTCGGAAAATACGAAGAAAACACCCATAATTTTTAAGTAAGTTGAGAATTTATTTAATCAGGAGGCCTCAAGAGGTGAAAAAAGTTATAATGACGCCACTTAGGCCAAAAATTCGCAATGAATGAAAGTGCTCAATTTTTGGAATTTTCATCCTAATCGGTGTCGGTGTTTGCATGTGAAATACGAACACGTTCTCGCATTGGCCCACTTCAAGTGAACTCACCTAAATCGAGTGAAATTACATAAAATTACTTTATTTTAATATATCCGTCCATATTTGGTAGTGTTAGAACAAATGTAGTACGAAAAACAGGTGGTTCATAACCCAGCCACCTCAGTGGTTCACAGCCCAACCACGATGCCATTTTGGAAACTTTGAAATAAACGACACCTCCAATCATAATTTTACATAAACAAATATTGCATCGTAGAATAGAATCAAAACACTAAATAAACATGTATTACACTGACCTTTTTGCTATAAGCTCAGTCACTTGGATAGCACACTTTAAAAAAAAGCAAACAAGTTTTCGCAGTCGATTTTCAAACACGATGTCTGTAGCTGCCACAAGCAATACGTATTTGTACTTTGGTGTAACCACAAAAGCAGAGTCATATCATAAGACAAACTTGACCGTTGAAAGATTGGCGATATGTCAATTAGAGAAAGAAAAAACCGTAATGGTTCACAACCCAGCCCTCATATTTAAATTAAATACATATTTAAATTAAGAAATGTAGAGGCGGTACTCTGGCGATTTTCCTCGGGCGGCATAAAAGCTTTGTGCGCCACCGGACGTGCGTATTACAGGTACAATATTATTCATAAACTTTTGGTCGCAAAGAATGTGCCACGCCCCTTTTCTAGCGCTTATAGAATTTTAGCTGTAGAATGGCATGTCTATGGGACGACGGTATACATAAGTTCAATTTGACTTCAAGTGACTTAATATTTGGATGTTATTCCTTATTAAAAATTTCACTTGTTTGGGAGGTATCGGCGCGATGTTTTCCAATGTTTTTCTTTTTTTCTGTTGAACTGTACAAATAAATGCTAAGTTCGGACCAATTTTTATTGATGTGCGAATTATAATTCTAAAGTTATGCGGAAAATTTTGGTCGTAAAAAAGTGCCATGTCCCTTGTCCAACGATTGCCAAATTAAAATTTTTTAATTATTTAAATCAGTCCAGCCATCGCACAGTGATTCGTTCAATAGATAAAATTCAAAAAATTTATAGTCTCAGAATTTAATGATTTTCATGTCATTTGAAAGGTAAAACTCCAACTAAGAAAACCCCAAAAATTATGTGCAAAAAATTAATTAGTGTGTGTCAAAATTGGGGCAAAGTTGAAACTTTTTTTACAAAAAAATTTAAACACATCTTTTCTGTTTTTTAGTCGATCTCAATAGACTCAGAAAAAAATTGTAAAAATACATGGTTACAAAGAAATTGCTAAAACTTCCAATATAGATTAAAAATGATGTGGCCATTTTCGTTTTTAATTTTTTTTTTTTTTTTTTTTAACAGGAACAAACGCGCAGGGGATGACCCCTATTAATGCGGAGCATTGCGTTGGTTCAGGAAGGATATAAAGGTTAGGAGATAGGGTTATGAGTGAAGTGGTTATGGACTCTTGCCTAGAACCCATCGAGATCATAAGTGCTGGGGAAAATATCCGCAGGGAGACCATTCCACAACCGAGCTGTACGGGCCAGAAACGAACTTTCCCTGTAGTGCGTAGTGCGCTGGAACATCGTTTCGACGTGGAATGCATGGGCGCCAGTGTTCAAACGGGTTGCCCGGGGGAATACCCGGAGTGATGGCATCAAGCTGCTCATCTCCACTGAGCAGTTACCGAAAAAGTATCGGTAAAATAACACCACACATGCCACATTTCGACGATGCTCCAAGGAGTCAATAGAGCTGGATGCCCTACTGTCCCCTATAAGTTTGATCGCACGGTTTTGCACCCGATCGAGGAGCTCCAAATGGGTTTTTGAAGCCCCCGCCCAGAGGTGCGAGTTAAACTCCATTTTAGGTCGGATATAGGTGGTGTAAATAATGCGGAGATCGGACGGAGTGAAATATTTTTTGCACCGCTTGAAAAAGCCGAGGCACTTGGCTGCTTCTTTCGACACGCCAAAAATATGATCGTTCCAACGAAGATCGTTCTTAATGGACATGCCCAGAACATCAAGAGCTGCCGATTCCGCAATACCCACACCACCCATAACCAGGGATGTGTTGGGATGTGGGGAGACTCGTTTGTGGGATAACAGGCAACATTGGGTCTTGCGGGGAATAAAATCGACCCTGTTCGCTTGGCCCCACTTGGAGATTGTTTGTAGGTCGCTATTAAGTGTGTCATTCATACGGCGCCGTTCTCTCTCAATCTCCACAGAGCTGGGACGCTTTGTGAAGGAGTATGAATGACAAATGGTGCTGTCATCCGCAAACGAGTAGATGGGATTCTTCGTCGACGACAACAGGTCGTTGATGAAGATCAGGAAGAGGGTTGGAGAAAGGACCGAACCCTGCGGCACTCCCGCGCTAAGGGAATGCTTTTCCGAGGCTATGCCGTCTACTACAACACGAATAGAGCGATCATAGAGGAAGCTCGTAATCCAACGAGAGAAGGTACTACCGACACCATAGGCAATCAATTTTGACACGAGTGCTTTATGCCACACCCTGTCAAAGGCCTTGGAAATATCCAATGCAACAACCTTGCTTTCACCGAAGTTTAGAATGCTATGGTTCCATTTCTCGGTGAGGACCGCCATAAGGTCTCCCGTCGATCGTTGTCTTCGGAAGCCATATTGGCGGTCACTTAGCAGTCTATTGTGCTCCAGATATTTCACAAGGTTGAAGTTTACAATGCTTTCCATTACTTTGGAAAGCACCGAACAGATTGCTATAGGTCGGTAGTTCGCAGGGTCAGTAGTCTTGCCTTTTTTAGGAACTGGTTGAACATTTGCTACCTTCCAACATGTCGGAAATACACCTGTGGTGTATGACATGTTGAAAAGTTTGCGTAATGGACAAGCCAGTGAGGTAGCGCACTTTTGCAAAACAAGGGCTGGAATGCCGTCCGGCCCTGAAGCCTTATTTACATCGAGATTTGCAAGCACTCTTTTAACTACCCGTGTTCGAAAATGAATTTCTGGCATAGAGCAAGATACGTTCTCGACTACGGGTAGTGGTTGATCGCTGGGGGGCAGGGAGGAATTCTCTGCGAAAATTTTAGCCAACAAATTAGCTTTATCAACCGAGTGAGTGATGATTTGATCATTGTTAAGAAGAGTTGGAATTGAAGATGATGTTTGATTCTTCACCTTCTTAACGAATGACCAGAAGTTCTTACTACCACGCTGGCATTGAAGAACTTTTTTCCTTTGGCGCTGTTCGTGCAGAAACTTTTGGCACCTTAGGATGGCATTGCATCGATTTCTAGCCTGTTTACGCTGCTGTTCAGAGAATCAGAGAGAAGATCAAACTTGTTATAAGTAAAATCTCTCCCTGAATTCGGGCTTCTATATAGGAAGCAGAAGTGCAGAATGTGCGACTGGATATTGAATTTAACCCACATGGAGCTAAATTCGGCATCCGTCGTGTATAGTTGTTGCTGGCACTGGTACGCAACATTACTGCACACATAAATGGCAAGACCCCTGTGAGGAGAGAATAATGGCAGTAGGTGGTAACCAGGGATGTGAAAATCCAGTGGATCTGCATCCCCACATACCTGGGTTTCACTTAGTGCCATTACATGGGGTTTATGGAGGTTAACAAACGCGAATACAGCAAAAAAGTTCGCCCTGAGCCCGCGCACGTTGCAGAAGGCTATGCGAAATTTGTCCAGCACCATGGTCTGGGTGGGCTAAAGGACAAGGAAAGTAGCCGGGAATGCGATCTGCCGCACTAAGAAATTGATTATGCTCTGTGGTAAGTGTTATGCCTTTACCACAGAACAGTCAATTTCTCAGTGTCGAACAAGACCGCATGTAGCGCCACTGAATACGGACGGAGGAGGGAGACACGGACAATGAACCATAACAAACAACGCGAGCAGAGGTCAATACGGCGGACAGCGAGAACGGGATAACGGGATAATATTTATTTGTTTTTGCATTTGTGTTTTTAGTTATGTTTAGTTATTATTTAGGATTATTGGTTATTATTTTTATTATTTGTTATTAATTAGGCACACGCGGCGTAGCAACGAACGAGACATATCAGCTGACATAGCTGACGAACACTAAACACGCTGGGACGGACAAAAACAATAAGAACCGCGGAGCACAAAACGGCACGTCTGCCCACGCGTAACACTTCAACTCGTCTCAATGTTTTCTCAAAATTTACAAAGCTAAGGCTTTTACATCACTTTTAATTCAAAATATTTTTCCAAATTAAAAATCTGAAAATTGGCAAAACTTAGAAGAAAATTTCTAAAAAGTATGTGAAAGTATGTTCCTGGATTTTTTTATTTTAAGAAGCATTTTTTCTTTGTCGGATAATGTAATTACATCCTCCGATATCTTCCGATCTCAGAAAATAATTCAATTTGAAAAGTGGTTAAAACACGAATTTTTCGACAAAATTTATTTAATTTATGCCTAAAAGTATGCAATCAGCACGAAAAATGATAAAATCTGCAAAAATGCAAAACATACATCTATAATTATCATTTTTATTGCAAAACTACAGAGTTCTGAGACAATTTCTGTTACTCTTTGGAATAATCAATGTTGACCGATTAAATGTAAAATCTGAAAAATCTAGCCAACACACTTGGTGCTATAGCTCTCCAAAAGTGACGAAATTTTAAATTTTAAGACTCTGGCATTGCCAAACTACAAAAGTTTAAGAAAAACAAATTAGAGATTTCAATTCAGCAGACCATGATTAACTAGTATGCAAAATTTTATGAGGAACGGACCACTCCTTCTAATTTTGTCCCGCGGTTGTATGGAGTCGAATCACTGTGCATCGGTTCGAGTTTTGGCGAGACTAGCGCACGGCAATTGATTTTTATATACACAGTGTGTTCCATGGAAAACGGAACTTTTTCAAAAAATCTATTTATATTATTTATAACCTATTGGTGGATATTAGCAAAGGAAAGGTAAGGGAGAGGGCTGGGTTGTAAACCAGGCTGGATTGTGAACCATTACCGTTTTTTCTTTCCCTAATTGACATATCGCCAATCTTTCAACTGTCAAGTTTGTCTTATGATATGACTCTGCTTTTGTGGTTACACCGAAGTACAAACACGTATTACTTGTGGCAGCTACACACATCGTGTTTGAAAATCGATTGCGAAAACTTGTTTGTTTTTTTTAAAGTGCTATCCAAGTGACTGAGCTTATTGCAAAAAGGTCAGTGTAATACATGTTTAGTTATTGTTTTGATTCTATTTTACGATGCAGTATTTGTGTATGTCGAGTTATGATTGGAAGTGTCGTTTATTTTAAAGTTTCCAAAATGGCATTGTGGTTGGGCTGTGAACCACTGAGGTGGCTGGGTTATGAACCACCTGTTTTTCGTACTACATTTGTTCTAACACTGTCAAATATGGACGGATATATTAAAATAAAGTAATTTTATGTAATTTCACTCGATTTTGGTGAGTTCACTTGAAGTGGGCCAATGAGAGAACGCGTTCGTATTTCACATGCAAATATTGCGACACCTATTAGGATGAAAATTAAAAAAACTGAACACTTTCATTCATTGCGAATTTTTGGCCTAAGTGGCGTCATTATAACTTTTTTCACCTCTTGAGGCCTCCTGATTAAATAAATTCTCAACTTACTTAAAAATTATGGGTGTTTTCTTCGTATTTTCCGACTTTAATAGGGATAGGATTCCAGATGGTTCACAACCCACAACCCACTTATTCTGAGAAAAGTTAGAGGCAAAAAACAAACCCCTGTTCACACCCCAGCCCTCTCCCTTACATTCTTAACTGACATCCTGTCAAAATTGTATGACATTTGGTTCAATCGAAACCAAAATATCGCCCTCAAAGTGACAGTGTGTTTGTGGCATCGGTCGAAAAACGAACAAAGAGCAAATCGCACACGTACTACAAAAGTGACACAACTCAAAATTTTTCATTTTCGGGTTTATGTGTTAATACTGTGCACAATGCATAAATCTACTAATCAGCAAAATTTTAGTGTATTTTGTTGTTGTTAACTGTTGCAAAAATACAGTTATGTCTCTCTTCATGTCAGAAGTTTGATGCTATTTGATCGCTGCAGCTCAATGCAAAAGAGTTCTAACTCAAATTGTGTCACTTTTGAGGAAATAAATTTTTGTTAAAGTTAATTTTAAGCAAAATTCTGACAATTTTTGTATATATTTTTAATTATTAAAATTAGTTATGAAATTTCAAAATTTTTCTTTCAACTTTTTAACTGTCATTTATAATTATTAAATTCAGAAAAAGTGGCATAACTTGAAATAATTCGGTAATTATTGAATTAAAGTATCATCAAAACCGTCACAACTCAAAATTTTGGATTTGCTAATGTAAAATAAAAAAAAAACTTCTCATAAAGCATAATTTGTGAGGATTTTCTACTGAACGGTCTATACGTTATTTAAAAAAATGTTTATTTAGCCCAAAAACTGTTTTTTTGCGTTTTCTGAAAAATCAAAAATTTTGAGTTGTGTCACTTTTGTAGTGCGTGTGCGAAATATTAAGTTCTGTTTTAAACTCGGTAAATCCTTTACTGAGACGCATAATTTTCTGAAACAAGTTTATGGCGATAATTGTCTATCCCGTACCAGAGTGTATGAGTGGTATAGGGGGTTCCAGGAAGGTCGGGAAGACATTCAGGACGACGAACATCCAGGTCCTTCGAATACCGTGGTTCGAAGTCAAAAGTGAAGACAATGTTGATTTGTTTCTACGATTCGGAGGGTATTATTCATTGTGAATTCGTTCCACCTGGTCAAAAGATTACTGCTGTGTTTTATCTTGGTGTTATGAAACGTTTGCTCAGCCGTATTCGTCGTGTGCGGCCACAATACCGTGAAAAAGGGAGCTGGCGTTTGTTGCATGATAATGCCTCGATCGAACTTGATCACGGATTTTTTGATCAAAAATTCCATTTTAACCAGCGACTTTTACTTGTTCTCCAAATTGCACTTGCCTATGGAAGGAAAACATTACCCCGACGTAGAGGACATCCAAAGAGCGACGACCGTCGATGGATAAAAATGATCTCAAAAACTCATTCGATATGTTAATTGATCGTGCAAAACGTTGTATTGATGCGGAAGGAGACTAAAGAACGGTTCACAGTAAATCGGTATACATATAACGCTCTATATCTCAAGAATAAAAAAAGCCACACTTAAAGTTTTTGAGTATATTTAAAGGTAATTTATTTATCTTTAAAATAAAGTCGATGAAGGAATTATTCTATTGCATTATGTATACAATTTCTGGTTTGCTTTTTGATCGACGCCATCAGACTTTGAACAGATGCTCTATTGACTTTTGCAGCGTAATGGTTCCATTGGTTTCATCCATGGTTGGCATTTTTTATCGAAAACCAACTTCTTTTTAATTTGTATTTAACAATAGTCCAATATTTTTCGATTTTCCGGAGCATGGGACAATTGGGTGGATTAAATTCTTTTGGCATTATTTCTACATTATTTACATTGTACCAGTTCAAAGCTGCGTTTGAATAGTAAATAGTTGCCAAGTTTGGCCAAAATTGTACAGATGAACGATGATAACGTATAAAAGGCAATTATATTTTCTGCAGGCATTCTTTGATACACATTTGGTACGTCATTGTACCAACCATCACGAACGCCCTACTTTTCAGGCCATAACTACAAATTGCTTGCCATATAAGCACTTTCTTTGCATATTTGACGACTTTCTAATATTTATATTAGTGCTAACACCTCCACGGTATAATGTATCATAACATTAAATTTTTGTCCTGCAATTTGATTAAAATCTAGCTTCACGTATGTCTCATCGTCCGTAACAATAAAGCCTTTAAATTTCGACAACACTTTCTCATACAGCAAGCGAGCGCGTGTTTTTGCGACACAGTTCTGTTTATCGGAACGAATGGGTTATTTTATAGCACGATATGATTTTAACCCAGCTTTTAGTCGTATACGCCGACCTGTGCTTTCAGAGATACCAATTGTCTGGGAACATTCTTACCAGACAACCCGAGGTTATATTTTAGAGCACGTATCACACGATTGTCCAAATAAAAGTGTCTTGTGCCGATTTTTTATACATTCTTTGAGCTCTATTAATGCTTAATGTACCCTTGTACTTTTTTATAGCACTACAAACTGTCGTTTTTGGTAACTGCAACACTTTAGCTATCTTTGTTCCCGAACAAGTAGGATTTTCAACGAATTTGTTCATTTTTAGTTTTCTTTGTGCGTACTCCATCGCTAATAACTTCGCGTAATGACAACAAAATCTAATGAAATTTCAATCATATAACGTAACATTCATTGTCAACAGAAGCCCATTACAATTTTTTAGTACAATAGTGTTACAACTCAGCAGTAAACGCTAATGTGTGTACCGATTTACTGTGAACCGTTCTTTATTATCTATATCTATACTATTACTAGCTGGGCCCCGCGGCTTCGCACGCAAGCTCTCTTCTTTCACCCGATACATATTTTGAACGCATGGTTGAACCCATTTTGATTTAAATAAAAACATATGTCTATTATCTTTGATGCCAAGTGGTTCTAAAAACTGTGAAGTCAAAAGGCCCTTTAAATCATGAGTTTTCACATTTACTCTAAACAAATTCTTAACCCTTAGTTTACCACGAAAGATTTCGATTTTCAAAAATATGAAAAGCACATTTTAATTATTTCCCGATTTAAGTGCTTTTTGTCCAAGTCAAATCGTGTTTCCATGCAAACTGTTAACCCATTGTTGACCCCGTTAGATTTTGATTTTCAAAAAAGTGAAAAACACATGTCAAATTATTTCTCACTGAGAGTACTTTCACAAAGTTTGAAGTCAGTGGCCCCATTAATTCATGTTTTTTTACAGTTTCGCCATAAAAACTTTTAACCGGTCGTTGACCGATTTTAATATTTGGAAAAAATGAAAAACACGTATCGAGTTATTTTACATTTGAAGTACTTTCACCAAATTTAAAAAAAATTGCCAAAAAAATTGTTTCTTCATACATACTTTTAACCCGTCGTTGATCCAGTTAGATTTCGATTTTGAAAATAATGAGAAACGCGTGTATAATTTTTTTATTTCAAGTATTTTTATAATTTTTGAAGTCAATAGGCCTATCGGTTCATGTTTTTTTCGAGTCTGCCCTTAAACAAATCTTAACCCATTATTGGTCCAGTTAAATTTTGATTTTCGAAAAATTATAAAATACGTATCGAATTATTTTTTGTTTAGAGTATTTTCAAGAAGTTCGAAATCAATATGTCTCTTAAATCACTTTTCTTCATACAACACCTTAACAGATGTTTTGCCCCTTTACACCCCGAATTTCAAAAAATCCCGTCTTAGCGGAGGTTAATTTTTCAAGATGTATCTACAGTTCAAATTTCATGTTCGTAGCTTCAGCGGTTTGGTCTGAGCGATGATGAATCAATCAATCAATCAATCAGTCAGTCAATTAGGGCAAACAATCTATGTATATAAAAATGGAGGCGGTACCACACCCTCTTGACCAATGCTCACAACTTTCTTCTAGTCGAATTGTGCTACTAAGTGGAAAGTTCGTACCAAGTTTCACTGATGTGTGTGTGTACTGCATAACTGTCTGAGCATAAAAAATGTGCCACGCCCCTTGACCAACACCCCATTCCCTCTATTGAAAGATATGATTAAGTGGTAGGTTCATACCAAGTTTCATTGATATACGACTTACAGTTCTGCTGCATAAAAAATTTGCCACGCCCCTTGTTCAACACCCATAAAATATTATCGGTAGAATGACACTTCTATGAGACGATGGTATATTCAATTTCAATACTGTGCAGCTTACAATTCCGAAGCTATTCCATATAAAAGATTAGAGTTGTATGGACGGAACCACGCCCTCGTGTTAAATACCCGCTTCATTCCCTCTGCCGAAAGATATGACTAAATGGTAAATTCGTACTAAGTTTCATTCATGTGCGACTAACAGTTTCAAAATTATGCGGATAGTTTGCGTCAAACAAATGTGCCACGCCCCTTGTCCAACGTCCATAAAATTTTAACAGTGGAATAACACATCTATGAGGCGACGCCTCACTAATTTTCAATGCTGTGCGACTTACAACTCCGAAGCTATTCCATTTAAAAGAAATGAATTGTATGGGCGGTGCCACACCCCTTTTTTCAATACCCACCTTATTCTCTCCGCCGAAAGATATGATTAACTGGTGGGTTCATACCAAGTTTCATTGATGTACGACTTACAGTTCTGCTGCATAAAAAATGTGCCACGCCCCTCGTTCAACGCCCATAAAATTTTAACAGTAGAATGACACATCTATGAAACGACGGTACACCAAATTTCAATATTGTGCGACTTACAATTCCGAAGCTTTTCCATTTAAAAGATTTGAGTTGTATGGGCGGTGCCACACCCCTTTGTTCAATACTCACCTTATTCTCTCCGCCGAAAGATATGATTAACTGGTGGGTTCATACCAAGTTTCATTGATGTACGACTTACAGTTCTGCTGCATAAAAAATGTGCCACGCCCCTTATTCAACGCCCATCAAATTTTAACAGTGGAATGACACATCTATGAAACGACGGTACCCCAAATTTCAATGCTGTGCGACTTACAATTTCGAAGCTATTCCACTTAAAAGACTTGAGTTGTATGGGCGGTGCCACACCCCCTTGTCCAATACCCACCCCACTCCCTCGGTCGAAGTGCATGATTAAATAGTAAGTGTGTACCAAATCGAATTGATGTGTGACTTATGGTTCCAAAGTTATTGTCTAAAAATGTATTCTGGTGGCGCCACGCCCCGTTTTCCCGACTTTTCTTTTTTTATAAACCTTCACGTAACAATTTCGAACAAACCTGCCGAAGGAAGTATCCAAGTTGGTCCAGCCGTTCTCGAGTGATAAGCAGTCGAATGGACCACGATTCATTTTTATATACATATATATATATATATATATATATATATATATATAATATAGATATATAGATATAAAAGCAAGTGTGACGTTTTTTGAGCCACAATCAGGCAAAAACCACTAAACCGATTTAGATGAAATAAGCACCAAACATTTTGTTATCTGCGGGAATGGTACATAGGCTATATGAGAATGACCACGCCCCCTTCTTACGCCCACTATGGTAACAAAACTCATCTATGGTATGCTTTTTTAAAGCAATATGGGTATCAAACGATTCAGCGTGCCATTACGGCAAAGATAGGCTATAACATAATCGGCCACGCCCACTTTCCGCGCCTACTAAACTAACAAAACGAAGCTACGCTACATGTCGGTAAATCAGTATTAATATCAAATGATTCCGTGTTCATTGATGTTAACATAGGATATATAAGATTGACCACGCCCACCTGATATGCCTTTTCGCCACGCCCACTATAATAACAAATCAGCCATGATATATTTGTCATAGCAATATGGGTATCAGACGATTCAGCGTGTCATTGCGGCAAACATAGGCTATAATATAATCGGCCGCACCCACTTTCCGTGCACACTTAACTAACATAACAAAGCTACGGTACATGTCTGAAAATTAATGTTAATGTAAAATGATTCTATATTTCATATCGGTAAACATAAGCTATATAAGGTTGACCACGCCCACCTTTTACGCCTTCCTGCAATGCCTATTATGATGACAGAAATTAACTGTGGTACACTGCGGGACACTTGATTACCCTCACTTTATTTTGTTAGCTAAGATTTTTGTTATGAAGTCAAAAAATTTTTTTTTAATGTCAAAATTTTCTGGACACTTAGTTACATGTGTTCCTGTAAGAGGCGAAGAGTTGTCCAACGATGTAAGATAATTTTCAGGGATTTCGGAAAATGCTTTTTCAATTGTGTCTATAAGACGCCATCTGCATAAATTTTACGTGTCAACCATCCCCAAACATTTTCGATTATGTTTGGATCGGACGAGAATGCAGACCAATCTATTTCATTAACATTTTCCGCTTCAAACCAATCCTTCACCAACTAGCGGTGTGAATGGCAGCGTTATCATGCTGGAAAATCCCGCGTTTCCCCGCGAATATTTCGTCAAAGTTTACAAATCCAATCTCCAACATTTCCATATAATTCTGTGAAACTTGGCGCCCTTCCAATATTGACAAATTAATTGCGCCATGGGCCGACATTGCTGCCGACAACATAACTGAGAATGCTGCTGAATGACGCCGCGACAAAAATCGTTCAGATTTTCTTAGATCGTAAAAATAGTGTTGGAAGCCATTGGGTCCGTCCAAATTAAATTTCTTTTCGTCGGAAAAGACGACTGACTTCCACTCCTGCTGCCAACTGAGATGAGCTCGCGCGAACTCTAAGCGTACCGTTTTGTGACTTTGCAGTAAACGTGGTTTTTTTTGCAGTCTTTTGCGTTTGATGTAAGGAAACTGCTTAATTACTCTGTGGACAGTGCTGACACTGGCTGTCGTCCTGGTTAGACCTCGTATGTGACCCGCAGACGCAGAGGAATTGGACGCTTCACGAAGATCTGCTCTTCTCTCTCTAAGAGAAGTTGCTGTTGCGGTACGACCTTTGCGGTTTTTGCCATAAGTTGTGGGTGTTTTAAGAAAATGGCTTATCAACCATGGATCGCGATCGCTTCTGTGAGCGATTTCGCGGTTACTTATGTTTTCCTCCTTGTACGCCGAAATTCGTCCCCTTTCCAATTCTTTTAAGGTTTTACCGCGGGCCATTGCATCTGCCGTCTGTAAATTTCGCAAACATTATATGCCTAATACTTTCAATTTAGTTTTTCAAACCAATTTACACTAATCCTACCTTCTAACACTTGTTACAGGTCTAAAACTGCAATGAGGGTAATCAAGTGTCCCACTTGAAATAGGCTTAAAAGGACAAAAATGTGGTTCATCATCATTTTGCATAAAATGTTGGCGGTTCAAAAACAGGAACACATGTAACTAAGTGTCCAGAAAATTTTGACATTAAAAAAAAAGTTTTTGACTTCATCACAAAAATCTTAGCTAACAAAGTAAAGTGAGGGTAATCAAGTGTCCCGCAGTGTATATGTGCAAAACAATATGGATACAAAAAAGTTTTGCAAGTCATTGCAGCAAATATCTATATGTTGTATGTTTGTTTGTTGGTCCCACCACACTAAAACTCAAAAACTAGACAGCCGATTAGTTGAATTTTTCACGGAATGTTCGTCTTAAGTAAGTCTCGGTAAACCACATAGTGCGAATACGACCCAATAGGTAGGCGTGGCACCGTCCATACAACTTAAATTTTCAATATGGAATATCTTCGGAATGAAAACTCGGACAGCACCGGTGCGGGGCCACCGTTTAGATGTGCCGTTTCACTGGTAAAACTTTTCGAGCGTTGGACAAGCGGCGTGGCAATTTTTAAGCAACTCAAATGTTTTGAATAACTGTGGAACTACAAATCACAAATCAAAGATTTACGTTTGTGCCCTTCGAAATGGGGAATGGGGTAGGTATTGGACGAGGGGCATGGAACCGCCCATTGAACCCAAATTTTTAATGTGCAATAGCTTCGGAACAATAAGTTGAAAAGCTTTGAAGTTATGGGCGTTGAACAGGGGGCGCGGCATATTTTTTGTGACGGAAATTGTCCGCGTAACTTTGGAACTGAAAGTCGCATATCAATGAAACCGAGTCACACCCTTCGACTGGAGGAATGGATTGGGCATTACATAAAAAAGAGGCGTGGCATCGCCCATAGAGTGTAGTATGAAAAAACTTGATTTATTTGGCCCATTGATTTCAAGCTTGCGTGCAAAGCCGCAGGGCCCTACTAGTCAAATATATGCCCAAACGTTTGTAGTTTTTAAACCAGCAACGCTAGCGACCTGAAATATAACTTGTGTAAACTAAGAATACAAGTTTTTAAAAATGTGCTCAATCTTTCAGGTATTTTATAAGAATGCTGAGTTAATCCATGTTAAAAGCTGACTTTGAAGAAAGGTGAAATATTTTCTATCTTCCAGTACACCTCTATCACTAGAATCATTGTTAGTCTTGAGTTCACTACCCAAAACCGAAAATTCAGCGATCTGAGAACTGGTTGCTATAGTTTTTTCTTTTGCATTATAACATCGCGAAACTGAGGCAACTTTGTTAAATGTAACACTCAAGGCATTTCGTCGCTCAAAATCGCACTTGGACGTATCATTCATAAAAACAGATAAATGCCATCTAAGAAAAGGCCTAAATAACAACTGCTAATAAGTGTCGGCTTGTTGCCTTGCAGCAAAGAATATGAAGTAATATAGAATGCGCATGTGGGCACAAAAGTGTTTTCGGCTGTTATGATGCGAGCGGGAAGAGCGAAGCGTAGGCATTTGAGAATGTTAAGTTCATAACATTTTCTGTTAGATTTTCGTAGGACAACAGCAAAAAGCAATGTTATTGTTCGCAACGGCTTCACTCGTGTACATTGAAATAGTGGTTGTTGTAGTTGTAGTGTTCGCTCAATCAGTTTTTGCATGTATGTTTCTTGATCTTGTTTGCCGAAGCGCAAGCAAAGAGCAAACAACGAACCAAAGCATCGTCATCATCGTTTCAGCGAAGATGACTCGGGATTCGCTAATGTTTTTGTTGTTGTCGTTTATTGTGTGTATGCTTTTTTGGTTTTGCTGTTTGCTCAAATGCTGCGCTTTGATTGATTTTTAAAACCTGCAAATATTTAGACGTGGTTGAATCCAATTTGAAATTTTCACAAATCTTTTTATGTGGCGAGTTCCAAGTAAAATCATTTGTTTATATTTTGACATGGTTGATACCAATTTTGAACCTTTTGCAGCGGTTTTTTTTTGACGTGGTTGAATCCAATTTGAAATTTCTTTAAATATTTTTACGTTGCGTATTCCAAGTAAAATCATTTGTTTATATTTTGACGTGGTTGGTACCAATTTTGAATTTTTTTAAGAAGTATTTTAACGCCATTGTCCAACATTGTAATTCTATTTTGTGTTTCGGCTTGTTACAATAGGCTACAAATATAAAGACAAATATTAATTCCTCAACGTCTGGAATTCAATGTTGTGTTCGCAGTTCGCAAAAAATCGAGACGGCAATGCGAGAATCTTAGATTATTTAGATTCCCCGCTGCTGATTTCGTGTTTGGCCAAATTTGGCTCGAAAAATGCAATATATCTTATGACGACTATAACCGAAAACTGTATATTTGTAAAAATAATTTCTCCAGTACTTATGTAGACAAAAGGTTTCTAAAAAAGGATGCGATTCAAACCTTGAACTTAGACGAATGACATGAGATTTCGGATGAAGAATTTTTACAACCAGATTCTTCATTGAAACGACCACGTTATGATGACATAGTATGCAGTAATTGCGAAAAAAACGTCAAAATAACCCATTATTACAAAAAGAAATACAGCGACCTATTAAAAAAATTCAAAAAAATTAACGATAAATTGCGAAAAGAAAAGCGCTTTATTTAAAAATCCAAGAATTGTTGTTCAAAGACTTTAAAAAATTCAATTGATTCTTTAAAACATATCAACTTGGAATCCAAAACATTTTGTAAACTTTTACTTAGCACCCGGCCAAAAAAATATTCTGACGAAGTAAAATATATAGCGCAAAATAATCTTTATATTTCACAATCAACATATTTTTTCCTAAGAGATAAGTTAAATCAAAAAGTATTAAAACATAAAGAGTGTGCATCTCATACAAGCAAAAATTTGAATGCGGGTGCTGATATCGCCACCCGTCTTCAGGATGCGGGGGGGGTAGACAACGAGAGGAAACACTTGAAACGACAGCACAATGCTCTGAGCGCAAATCATAGAAACACGAATGCCGCGTCTGTGCTCACTCGTTCATTCTCGCTTAATTGTCCGAAGAGGAGGAAGACGATGTGCTGTTGTTCTTGTTGTTGCGCTGGCGAAAAGCTGAAATTGTAAAACGATTTAAATTTTCTGGCTGGCTTTTGTTCTTCTTCTATAAGCCTGCACGGCGCACAGTGGCTGATTCTGCCGACGTAGGTTGCAAAAGTCGATTTTGTCATGTTCGATTTGGGGGAAACTGTTATACTTGTCCGATAGATAAATGCTTGGACCTAAGAAATCCGAAAACCTTAACTAAATTGGATAAATATTTTTGCTTGTAGAGCCCGTCAAAGTTGATCAATTTTTAGAGTGTGAAATAATATCAGCAATTTGCACTTTTTCGGCAAAGCTGAAGTTTTAAAATACGGAAAGGAGCAAATTAATTGAAACTTTTTGCACCAGCATCGTAAAAGCAGGCATTTGTAGTAAAAAATTAAATATAGAAAAAAAAAGTTGGTTGTTGTTGTTGTGTTTTCTTAGGCACTCACTTGAAGCACTGTTTTTATCACACTTTTTGAACTTTCGATAGACTTTCAAAAAAAAGGCCATACTTGCCACGGTTCCGTCTTTGGGAAAATTATTCACTAGTCTTCTGTGAGTACTGCCCTGAAGAGATCGGGTGCCCGATTTTGCCCGACTGGATTTTACAGCGATTTTTCTGTGGCCACCTCGCGCAATTTTGTGCTTTCGGGTGCGTGCGTTCGAACAAGTTCGTCAAGATTTTGATAGTTAATCAATTACACGCGAATAAACTTGTTGCCAGGGCATGCAAATTTGGATTTTGGCTTCATTTAAGATGTGATACAAGCTTGCAATTCAATATTAAGTCGACTTTTTTTTCGGAGTATATTGCTGTAAGCTCGACGTAAAGAATACTTTTACTGCGCAGTTCGCACGTATGAAAAACAAGATGGCTTTCATTTCCGCCAACCAGTCAATCATCAATGTATTCTTTGATGTGATGTTTTTGTTTTTAACAAAATACTAACACTGTGTCTGTCATACAATTTTAGAGTAAGTAAAGTTAGTTTTGAATTTAATTTGAACTAAACATCACTTCAATTCCGCCACTGCAACTAAACCGAAGAAGAAGCACAAAGATGTTTCTGAAAAATTCGAAGCCGTTTGAAATATTTACTATTTCGAAGACAAAGGAGAAGTTCGTTCTGGCTGTGACTAAAGCAATTGGTTACGTCGAAAAAAGTTTGCCTGCAACACATCTTCGACTAAAGAGAAGGACTTAGGACTCCACGACTTATCGCACTACAAAGTTGAAATGGATTGCGGCAAACCGTACCAAATTCAATTTACTTCGATGCAGGAGATGCATGTAGCATAAGCGATGACCAACCACCGACATCAAAAGTAACAAAAGAATGGCCGAAAAAGTCAACTCAGGACTGTGCGTCATTCACTAAAGCAAAGAAGCTTATGGAGGCAACAAAAATAACTGACACCCACTTTTCACAAGCTTTGACCATAAAATAAAATAAAAATCAGGAGAAAATTAAAGGCATTATAGTGAAAGCAGTTTTACCAGCAAACTAGGATCGTGTTAAAAGAATTAAAAACAGTATTCCCACCCCACGCAATGTGCTACCGCTCAAATATAGTCCTAATGAAGCTTTAGCATTGTTTTTGAACTTAGGATTGTCCTACAAAAATTGAGTTTTTACGTAAATTTTTCGAATTCTGGTTCTCATTTTGAAAGCCAAATTTATGAATTTGTATCTTTAAATTTGACTCTTTCAGCTTATTTCATAAAATTCTTATTACTTTTCATCTTTTTTAATGAATTTTCATGAATTTTGCAACTAAAACTTATCATTGTTGTTCGCATTATTCTTATTTACAGTAAGCCGAACTTTGACAAAGTATTACGCAGCACCCTCTACCTCGATTAAGTTTATTTTTGAGAATACAATAGCCTGATGAATTTCTAATCAACAGCAAAAAATTTTCCAATTATCTCTATTCGTTCAGGAGTTATTAATTTTGCAACCTGAAATGACAAATTGAGCCACTGTGCGGCGTCGCATATTGCTCCTGAACTCACTGCCGACTGTAGTGTGCGCAAAATCATAGAAAAGAAAATAAAATATGGCTGGCATGGCGACCTATATGATCGCTACATGCAATTAAAAAATAAATAATAAGTAATCAATAAAAATGGAATTGGAAAGAAAAGAAAACGTCTTTATTACCCGTAATAATTTTCCGTCTTGTTCTTTGTAACGTTTCTTACAGCCCACATATAATGCTTGTTTAAAAGAACTAAAATAAGAAAATCTAATATTGTAAATTTATGATCACATCATTCGCCATGGAATCATTCAGGTGTAGAACATTTAAACTATTTTTAAACGTAGGCATGCCGTAATACAATTTTCTTATGACAAAATACTTGTCTTATTATTTCTTTATTTAGTGCTTTAGTAGTGCTTTCGCCCTATTGAAAGTCAATAGACCTATTTAATTATGTTTTTCCATACAATCTTCTAACCCTCCGTTAGATTTCGATAAAAAATTAAAACACGCATCTAATTATTTTTAATTTCAAGTGTTTCACGAATTTTGAAGTCAATATGCCTATCAGTTCATTTTTTTTTTCGTAGTTTTCCCATATTCTCAAAATTGTAATGAAGCATGTGAAAATATAAACAAATAATTTTACTTCGAATCCGCCACGTAAAAATATTTACAAACAATTTAACTTGGGATCAACCACCAAATTTTTACATTAATCAAAGCATTGGCCAGCAAAAAGCCATACACCACAAACATTCGATTGCTGGTGACATTGCAGCAAAATCAATCACAAACACAAAAAAGCATACACACAATAAACGACAACACCAAAAACATTAGCGAATCCCGAATCATCTTCGTTGAAACGACGATGACGATGCTTTGGTTCGTTGTTTACTCTTCGCTTGCGCTTCGACAAACAAGATCGCAAACTGTTGAGCGCGAGCAAATTTCCCGCAAGCTATGCCTCCGCTCATCTCTTCCCGCCCGCATCAAGAAACACGCTTGACAAATTTTCGAAGATGCGTATTCTTTATATTCTATATTCTTTGGTTAAATTTCAATTTGCCACTTATCAGCACCTTAAATCTGTGGGCTCCAATAAAGTTCCTTCAGCCCGGTATCAACAATGTGGCTTTTGAATTCATTAAAAAGATGTGCTTAGAGTTGAAGGAAAAAATTAAAATAATATGGTTCTTTTAATGGACGAAATGGCAATACGTAGAGAATTACGATACAATCAAAAACTAGATTTAATTGACGGATTTGAATGCACAGGCTTCGAAAGAACAAAAAAAATTGGTAAGCAAGTTTGTGTATTTATTTTGAAGTCCATGTTCTCGAGTTGGTGTTCAATTTTAAACTATTTTGTGTCAGAGAATGGATTAACAGCAGCAGATACCTTGTGCAAAATAATTAAAGAAAATCTTAAAATTTTAAGCAATTTTGGTATAGTAGTGAACGTTTTGGTTTGTGATCAGGGGTCTTCTAATAGAAAGTGTTTCTCCGACTTAGGCGTATGTATAGCCAAAGAATATGAAGTAATATAGAACTCGCATCTCATACAAGCAAACGCGTTGTATGGCGGGTACTGCTGGTAGTACCCTCTGTTATTGACAGCAGAAATCTCTGTTACTAACAGCAGAAATCTCTGTAACTTCGGCGTAACATGTGAATTGAAGTCGCTTCTGTACTCATTCGTATTCTCGCTGCTGTTGCGCCACTTGATAAACATGACGATGAACGCTGCTTTTGTTGTCGCGGGGAATAGCATTATAATATTGGCAAACAAAAAAAAAGTAAGCGGTATACTGTTTTTTACGCTGTGCCGTGCAGGCGGGATAGCATTGATGTTGTTGGTAATTGTTGCGTCGCTATTTCTGCTTTCTTTTTTATAATCACAAGCAAATTACAATTAGCAAAAAAAATGCGTGAACTTGGTGTAGTAAAATATGGGTGCAAACATGTTGCACAAGAGCGTTTATAGTTATTTATTAAAAAATATTATTGTAAGGTTTTATGTTTATTGTTTTACTTTCGTTTAAATTTATCTTTCATAAATAATAATTTTTAATAAGAATTTTTTATTTGCCAACAATTATTTTCAATTTTCGTTCTTTCGAACTTCCTTTTTGCACAGCCCACATGCAGTGTTTTTGTAGAAGAACTAAAATAAGAAAATCTAAAATTTGGACTCTATGGTTACAGCACTCACCATGGAACCATTCAGGTGTAGGATTTTTACAAGATTGTAAAACGTGTGCCTTAATACCAATTTTTTCAGGTTCTGCTTCGAAGATTTTATGAAAAATTAAAATATGTTTTATGCCGATTTCGATTGGTCAAGGGTTAACATGGCTATGGCCCTTCAAAGTTAAATTTTCGCGAGTTTTTCATAAAAATTCATTTAAAATCGGTGTTGCAATTTTCAACAAGCAGTTAGTGTGCAATGTATAGTGTAAGGTTGTAACTTAAACTTATAGAACAGATTTTTTTTTTATTGTATGTGCCATTCTCGGCCTATGCTCATTAGAGTGTAAATGCGACTTCATCTTCTGAACACGTGTTTGTATTGAAATCTCCTAATGCTTTTCACGTCATTGACGAAAGTTGCTAAAGTATTTTCGCAAGCGTCAATATTTGTCTTTTCAACGGCATTAACAAAATTTGAATTGGTTCATCAGTGTAGGAGCTATTCTAAAAAGAGTTGCATCACACAAGTAACAATTTCAACCACACACACTTAGCAAACTACTTGCTGTGTTTCCATATTTCATTGCGACATATTTTTAGGGCGCAAAAAAATCAAAATCAAAGCTGAAAATTTTATGAATTAAGGGCATTTGATAAATGTGAGCATTTCATACCGCTGCCTAAAATTCTGCTCCGATATTATAGCTCAAAAGTAAATCCATGCTTTTGTTGCTGAATTTATCAATGGAGAACTTACATATTTGTACACATGCTCTATTACAAACATCGTATTTCAAAAATTTCTTTTTTAATTGAAAGCCCCAACATTCTTCTTTCACTATATCACAATATATATTTTTTGTAAGAAAAATTCTCTTGTGTATTCGCAATCTTGCAAAGTAACTAAAAATTTGACTTTGCAAATGAATAATTCTTGGAAATTTGAATCGATTTTAGTGTTTTAAATTTTAAATACATAGCTAGAGTATTGTTAATCTATGTTACAAAAATGGCATTTAAGACTTCAGGTTTGTAGGAGCTGCATGCGTATAATGGTCAAAAAACATGGAAAACCTCCGAGGAAAACCATCAATATTTCTTAAGCCGCTCAAACAATCAAAAAACTAAGTACGCAGTTGTAATCAGCGTCCAAAAATCCTTTAGAATAGTATGGTTTGATTTCAGAAAAAAAAAAATTATGTCGATTTTGTTGCTCTGTGTAATTTTTGTGAAAAATAAAAATTTCACTTGGAGCCGTCAAAACTTCATCCCTTTTTCTCAATTCGTCACCGCATTTTTCACAATTAAATTTAGGAATGATTTTGTACGCTACGTATCCAACAAAATACCTCAGGGAAACCAGCTCTAAGTTAATATCTTTCGGATTACAAAAGTTGTCACCTACAAAATACGCCTCGTGCATCTCACTACTTAGATCAAGATTTTCCAGGATTTCATTGTCATTATCATCGCCATTAGCCTGCAAAACATCCTCATTAAAAGAAGCGCTTGAAATTAAATTAGTCATTGAATCTTGCGT
Organism: Melieria omissa; assembly: GCA_963971225.1. Lineage (NCBI taxonomy): Eukaryota > Metazoa > Arthropoda > Insecta > Diptera > Ulidiidae > Melieria > Melieria omissa. Next base: position 23,289,307 of record OZ020270.1, on the reverse strand, counting down.
CTCTTCACAATTGGTAGAGGAGCTAAACTTTATTATTTTAAAGGCTAATAACCTGGCTAAGATATTATTAAGTTCGGCTACAGAGGGGTTACAGTTATTACCTCCTTTTTGCCTTAACACAGCAAACGTATTCTCCAACTTGTCCTGGTTAAAGGCCTTTGTCATAATAAAAAACTTGTCCTAATAATCTTTTAATGTTTCATCTACAAGTAGAAGGACCGATTTTAAGGATAGTTTGATAGTTTTTTCATCAACAAATTTCACTTCCTCTAGATAATATAAAAATGTTTGAATAAATGTGTGCGATTCTTTCTTAATCTGAAGAGTAGATCGGTAGCAGTTATCTGCATACAATGATCCACTATTCATGCAATCAAATATTTGATCAATTTTTGCTATAAAATCAGCTGTGGATAACGCTACCTCTTGTGAGATTTTTTTATATCCACTTATGTCTGAAATTGTTCTGATAGCAGCTTCAACTGTTTTACTGAACACTTGCGTGGCAAATTTAACACGCATTTTTGCAAATGAATTTGGAAATATGTGTTGTCTAGTCAATTTTGGGCACATTTTGGTTTTACAATTTTCTTCCCTCTCCCAAAGCTCTTGAACTACTTTAAAGCTAACTAAACCATCAGGCGTTGTCAAGTCGCATTTAAATCAACCATTTCGCAAAGATTTGATTAAATGTGGGAAACCGAACATGCAATAAATTTTTTGATTTTGAAATTGAAAGTATGGTTTCTCTATTCATACGCCTAAGTCGGAGAAACACTTTCTATTAGAAGACCCCTGATCACAAACCAAAACGTTCACTACTATACCAAAATTGCTTACAATTTTAAGATTTTCTTTAATTATTTTGCACAACGTATCTGCTGTTAATCCATTCTCTGACACAAAATAAAATTGAACACCAACTCGAGAACATGGACTTCAAAATAAATACACATACTTGCTTACCAATTTTTTTTGTTCTTTCGAAGCCTGTGCATTCAAATCCGTCAATTAAATCTAGTTTTTGATTGTATCGTAATTCTCTACGTATTGCCATTTCGTCCATTAAAAGAACCATATTATTTTCATTTTTTTCCTTCAACTCTAAGTACATGTTTTTAATGAATTCAAAAGCCACATTGTTGATACCGGGCTGAAGGAACTTTATTGGAGCCCACCGATTTAAGGTGCTGATGTGGCAAATTTAAATTTAACTTATCTCTTAGGAAAGAATATGTTGATTTTGAAATATAAAAAATATTTTGCGCTAAATATTTCACTTCGTCAGAATATTCTTTTGGCCGGGTGCTAAGTAAAAGTTTACAAAATGTTTTGGATTCCAAGTTGATATGTTTTAAAGAATCAATTGAATTTTTTAAAGTCTTTGAACAACAATTCTTTGATTTTAAAATAAAGCGCTTTTCTTTTTGTAATTTTTCGTTAATTTTTTTGAATTTGTTTAATAGGTCGCTGTATTTCTTTTTGTAATAATGGGTTATTTTGACGTTTTTTTCGCAATTACTGCATACTATGTCATCATAACGTGGTCGTTTCAATGAAGAATCTGGTTGTAAAAATTCTTCATCCGAAATCTCATGTCATTCGTCTAAGTTCAAGGTTTGAATCGCATCCTTTTTTAGAAACCTTTTGTCTACATAAGTACTGGAGAAATTATTTTTACAAATATACAGTTTTCGGTTATAGTCGTCATAAGATATATTGCATTTTTCGAGCCAAATTTGGCCAAACACGAAATCAGCAGCGGGGAATCTAAATAATCTAAGATTCTCGCATTGCCGTCTCGATTTTTTGCGAACTGCGAACACAACATTGAATTCCAGACGTTGAGGAATTAATATTTGTCTTTATATTTGTAGCCTATTGTAACAAGCCGAAACACAAAATAGAATTACAATGTTGGACAATGGCGTTAAAATACTTCTTAAAAAATTCAAAATTGGTACCAACCACGTCAAAATATAAACAAATGATTTTACTTGGAATACGCAACGTAAAAATATTTAAAGAAATTTCAAATTGGATTCAACCACGTCAAAAAAAAACCGCTGCAAAAGGTTCAAAATTGGTATCAACCACGTCAAAATATAAACAAATGATTTTACTTGGAACTCGCCACATAAAAAGATTTGTGAAAATTTCAAATTGGATTCAACCACGTCTAAATATTTGCAGGTTTTAAAAATCAATCAAAGCGCAGCATTTGAGCAAACAGCAAAACCAAAAAAGCATACACACAATAAACGACAACAACAAAAACATTAGCGAATCCCGAGTCATCTTCGCTGAAACGATGATGACGATGCTTTGGTTCGTTGTTTGCTCTTTGCTTGCGCTTCGGCAAACAAGATCAAGAAACATACATGCAAAAAATTATTGAGCAAACACTACGCTGCAACAACCACCACTTCAATGTACACGAGTGAAGCCGTTGCGAACAATAACATAGCTTTTTGCTGTTGTCCTACGCAAATCTAACAGAAAATGTTATGAACCTAACATTTTCAAATGCCTACGCTTCGCTCTTCCCGCTCGCATCATAACAGCCGAAAACACTTTTGTGCCAACATGCGCATTCTATATTACTTCATATTCTTTGGTATAGCGAAACCATACTTTCAATTTCAAAATCAAAAAATTTATTGCATGTTCGATTTCCCACATTTAATCAAATCTTTGCGAAATGGTTGGCTTAAATGCGACTTGAAAACGCCTGATGGTTTAGTTAGCTTTAAAGTAGTTCAAGAGCTTTGGGAGAGGGAAGAAAATTGTAAAACCAAAATGTGCCCAAAATTGACTAGACAACACATATTTCCAAATTCATTTGAAAAAATGAGTGTTAAAGTTGCCACTCAAGTGTTCAGTAAAACAGTTGAAGAACAATTTCAGACATAAGTGGATTTGAAAAAATCTCACAAGAGGTAGCGTTATCCACAGCTGATTTTATAGCAAAATTTGATCAAATATTTGATTGCATGAATAGTGGATCTTTGTATGCAGATAAATGCTACCGATCTGCTCTTCAGATTAAGAAAGAATCGCACACATTTATTCAAACATTTTTATATTATCTAGAGGAAGTGAAATTTGTTGATGAAAAAAACGAGTTTTCTTCCTAGATGGCATGAAACTATCCTTAAAATCGATCCTTCTACTTGTAGATTAAATATTAAAAGATAATTCGGACAAGTTTTTTATTATGACAAAGGCCTTTAACCAGGACAAGTTGGAGAATACGTTTGCTGTGTTAAGGCAAAAAGGAGGTAATAACTGTAACCCCTCTGTAGCCGAATTTAATAATATCTTAGCCAGGGTATTAGCCTTTAAAATAATAAAGTTTAGCTCCTCTACCATTTGTGAAGAGACGCAAGATTCAATGACTAATTTAATTTCAAGCGCTTCTTTTAGTGAGGATGTTCTGCAGGCTAATGGCGATGATAATGACAATGAAATCCTGGAAAATCTTGATCTAAGAAGTAAGATGCACGAGGCGTATTTGTTAGGTGACAACTTTTGTAATCCGAAAGATATTAACTTAAAGCTGGTTTCCATGAGGTATTTTGTTGGATACGTAGCGTACAAAATCATTCCTAAATTAAATTGTGAAAAATGCGGTGACGAATTGAGAAAAAGGGATGAAGTTTTGACTGCTCCAAGAGAAATTTTTATTTTTCACAAAAATTATCAGTCAATTTCTGATTTTGGTAATCTTTTTGCTCCTTCCAATTCCCTAATGAATGTATGCATAAAACATATTTTAATTTTTCATAAAATCTTCGAAGCAGAACCTGAAAAAATTGGTATTAACCCTTTCCTTCCCGAATTAAGAAATAGCCATAGAAACAAATTGGAAGTTGGTTATTTGAAACGAGAGAACTATTTAGAAGTATTTTGCATCATATTTAAAATGGTTTCGACTTTCCAGTGGGAGGTGCGAGGAGGAGGTAGCCATACTACACTAGACTACACTGGGCTTTTATGAAGCAAAATTAAAACATATTTTATATGAAAACAAAATGTCCCTTATTTACAAGTTTTTAGAGTTATTTGTTAGAATTTTAGAGTTATTTGGTGTCCTTTGTTAAACATAGAGCAATATTACATTTTTGCCATTTAATTCTGCTGCCCTGTCGAGCGGGAACCGTTGCACGAATGTTAACAATTTTCAATGTTCCCATAAAAACAAACTACATATTTTGCTGAAAAAGCTCAGAACAATGTTTCTTTTAAGCGATACAATTCATAGAATGGGGAAAAATCGAAAATTATACATCGAAATTCCAAATTTGAATTTGGTAGCCATATGGCTACCATGGGAAGGAAAGGGTTAAGGCACACGTTTTACAATCTTGTAAAAATGCTACACCTGAATGGTTTCATGGTGAGTGCTGTAACCATAGAGTCTACATTTTAGATTTTCTTATTTTAGTTCTTCTACGAAAACACTGCATGTGGGCTGTGCAAAAAGGCAAAAAGGCACATGTTGGCAAATAAAAAAATTCTTATTAAAAATTATTATTTATGAAATATAAATTTAAACAAAAGTAAAACAATAAACATAAAACCTTACAATAATATTTTTAATAAATAACTATAAACGCTCTTGTGCAACATGTTTGCACCCATATTTTACTACACCAAGTTCACTCATTTTTTTTGCTAATTGTAATTTGCTTGTGATTATAAAAAAGAAAGCTGAAATAGCGACGCAACAATTATCAACAACATCAATGCTAACCCGCCTGCACGGCACAGCGCAAAAAACAGTATATCGCTTACTTTTTTTTGTTTGCCAATATAATAATGCTATTCCGCGATAACAAAAGCAGCGTTCATCGTCATGTTTATCAAGTGGCGCAACAGCAGCGAGAATATACGATTGAGTACAGAAGCGACTTCAATCAAAGAATATGAAGTGTATAGAAGGCGCATCTGAGCCAGTGCTGCCGTTTTCAATTTTTCTTCAGTAGTACAAATTATGATTTTTGGGTAGTATTTATGGACTTTGAGTAGTACACATGCATATTTCCTAAACAATGTAAAAAAAATGATTCAACAAAAATTTTCCCGTAATTTTTTTTATAAGTTGAAAATTCCATAATAAAACTAAGTATTTTAAAATTTTTTTATTAATATCAAATATCGTTATCGAATATGGTTAAAAAAAATGTCAACCCCAAGAGAAATCGAACGATTTTATACACTTATATCAGGATATTCTAATGATTACGAGTTTCACCTTAGTTTAATTTTTCTGACTCGTCGACGTCCTAGCAACCACTTTATTGTCTTTATCAAATTTTAAAAGGTTCCTACAAGAATATACAAAAATGTATAAGTTAATTTGTATTTAAATACAGTAATATTACTCTATTATTTCACGATGTTCATTTTTGGGTATCGCATCTGCTGCGTTGTTTTCAAAGTTTATGAGTCATAAATCAACAACAATTATGACTATCAACATATCATATGATTAGAATAATGTGAACTGTTATACGAACAGCATTTGGCAACGCGTTTCAAAAAGGTGCAATTGTCACTTTAGTCGCACAACGGTAACTCTACGACGAGCTCATTTGCTTGATTGAAAAAAGTCCATCAAAAAGTGAAACATACGGAAACACATGTGGTAGGGCTGCCCACAGCCCAAAGATATTTGGTTAGAAATAAAAAACAGCAACATTGGTTGGAATTTCGTGCTTCGGCAATGTTCAGTTTGGTAACTTAAACTTAGCCTTACTTAAAATATGAAAATTCAACTGCTAAAACTTATATTTCAGAAAATAGTAGTACAATCGGCCTGTGGGTAGTACAGATGATGAAATAGTAGTAAAATACTACTATAGTAGTACGTTCGGCAGCCCTGATCTGAGCTCAAAAATTCAAATTTTTGTTTGCGAGCTTCATAGAGCGGGGGGAAGGCACAAAAGGGAAAGAGTGGTGCCAGCAGGAGAGCAAGCGCTTCAGTTTACGCTCATTGACTGTACGAACCAGTGATGTTAACTTTTTTTTTGAAAAATCCCTACGCGACTTGAAAAAAATCCCTACTTTTCCCTACGCTGTCCAGCAATTTTCCCTACGAAACTCCCTACACTTATTTTCCAAGTATTTTTTAATATTTAAGGTTTTTTTAATTTTTTGTGAATAAAAGTCGCAAAAGTATCATAAAAACCATAACATTTATTAATTCTTCTTTTAATTCATTTGCAACATGAAAACAACAAAACAAAGTTGTGCTTTGTACTGAGATACGATTTAAAACATGGAAACATAACAACATAGAAAAGATTGTGCTTTGCACTGAGATACCATTTCAGCACATTAAAAAAATCAGTACAAAAATTACACTAAGACTAATTATTTATGGTCATACTACTCAGTGTATGCCATTTTCTTAAAGTGCTGTTCTTTACATTGAAAATTTACACAGGTGATATCTTCGTCTTCTAAGTAAGAGCGAATTATACCAATTGAAGTCCAATTATCATGGCTTGATGTGTTCCTTTTTTGTTCGAAAATATTCTTTCAGAGTCTGCATTAGAATGTGGTAGTGCTGAAACATATTTGGCCAACTTTGACAAATTGGGAAACAACATTTGATCGTTAAAATTTTTAGTTTGACTAATTTGACTTCAAAATTTTCCATAACCAGGGTTGTTTGAAAATTCCCTACATTTAGTGAATTTTAAGGATTGGAGGCATTGGAGGATGCCGACACGTTGAAGCTGATAGGTCGGCAGAACAGCGGCCTTAACACTGGAGAGTGGAGAGTAATTTCCTCCACTACTAGCAAAAACGAGACGGGTAAGGACCTCGTGGTCGCTGTTGACCAACCGTCCTTTAGTTATCTACGAGACTCCTCTGGTATTGTCAAGTTCGGTTTGGGTTCCTTGAAAGCTCGTTTCCCCAATAAGGAGCGTGCCACACAGGGAAAGACTGAAGGTAGTGCAGATAAACCTGCACCACTCTAAGGCCGCCACCCACGATCTTATGCAATTCCTGGAGGAGGAGGAGGTTGACTTGGCCTTAATCCAGGAACCCTGGCTCGTCAGAGACAGTGTTTGTGGATTGGGGTCAAGTCAATTCAGAGTACTTCATTCGCGTGGTGAAGGTAAGATACGAGCCTGTATTGTTTATAGAAAGTACATTAATATGTTTGTCTTGTCTCAATACAGTACTGGTGACCTGTGTGTGGCTGCATGTGAGCGAATGGAGGGGCATGACCTTATCCTTTCGTCCGCATACATGCCATTCGAAGGAGAGGAACCACCGCCAAAGGAGGTCCGGGACCTTGTTGCGCACGCCCGATCACGGAGACTTGATCTCATCATCGGGTGTGACGCCAACGCTCATCACGTTCAGTGGGGAAGTTCCGGCACCAACAGCAGGGGTGAGTCCATTTTTGAGTTTCTTCTTAATTCTAACCTTATGCTATGTAATAGGGGCAATACGCCAACCTTCCATAACAGGGTTAGGGAAGAAGTTATAGATATAACCTTGGTTACCGACTCTAGTACCATCTCTGTGGTCGACTGGAAAGTACTAACGGAATGTTCGTTTTCGGACCACAACCGGATAGTCTTTTCCGTGGCCATGAAGGTGGGGAGTCCACCAGCCTATAGGAATCCGAGAAAGACTAACTGGCCTAGATTCAGTGCACTAGTTTCCGAAAAACTGGCGTCGCGCAAGGCGACAGCTACCTTTGAAAGAAACAACATTGACAGGTCAGTTAGTCTTTTAACGAAAGTTCTTAATACATCTTTCAAGAAATCGTATCCAAAAAGTCGAGCTCCACGGAAAACCAACTCAGTTTGGTGGACCCCAGAGCTAAGACAACTGAGGACAGATACTAGGCGTCTCTTCAATAAGGCTAAGCTTAGTCAAACTGAAGAAGACTGGGGAGCCTACAAGGCTAGCTTTAATAAGTTTAAGAAAACTATTAGGGCGGCCAAGCGGGATGATTGGAGGAATTACTGTAAATCCCTCGACAATGTTAACGAGGCCGCCAGACTCCGTAAGGTGCTAGCCGGGGTTTCACACACCCCTGGCAGCATCAGGAAATCTGATGGATCATTTACGGAGTCGAGGGAGGAACTTCTTGAGATCCTCATGAACACTCACTTTCCTGGATGCACGGATGTTGCTGAGGCGACCACGTCGCATAGGCAACAAACACCGCAACCGGATGGTCTAGTTCAGAGGATAATTAGCGAAGCCAAGGTGGCATGGGCAATTGACTCCTTCAGCCCGTATAAATCCCCGGGCCCTGATGGTGTCATTCCTGCTATGCTACAATGGTCTAAGGAGGCGGTGGTTAAGGTCCTGACGAGAATCTTTCGTGGATCTCTCCAACAAGGATATGTCCCACGTGCCTGGAAGGAGGTTAGGGTGGTGTTCATTCCCAAAGCAGGGAAAGTGAACCACTTAACAGCAAAAGATTACAGACCGATCAGCCTTTCATCGTTCTTACTTAAGACACTTGAACGGCTGGTAGACGTCTATATTAGAGAAGTGGCACAGTCCAGAGGACTCTGCAAGGCGCAACATGCGTATTGCAGGGGAAAATCTGTCGACAGCGCCCTGCATGAGGTCGTTCAGACGATCGAAAGATCGCTGAACTCTAAGGAGTACACGTTAGCCGCTTTCCTCGATATCGAGGGAGCCTTTAATAACGTTACCTTGGAGGCTATAATCAACGCACGTAGAAAGTTCGAAGTTCATAAGAAGGTGGTAAAGTGGACCAGTGACATGCTCAGTAGCAGAAGGGTCCACTCTAACCTAGGCCTGTGCTCAGTGAGGAAACTTACTACAAGGGGCACACCACAAGGGGGTGTTCTTTCGCCTCTGCTGTGGCTCCTTGTAGTAAATAGCATCCTCGAGATCTTCGAAACCAGGAGGCTACGAGTAGTAGCATATGCAGACGACGTCACTATCCTGATCCCTGGAAGATTCCTGTCCGCAATCAGTGATCTCATGGAGTCTGCTCTAAAGGAACTTTCCAGGTGGGCAGAGCTTAACGGTCTAGGGGTTAATCCCTCTAAGACTGTTTTGGTACTGTTCACCCGGAAATACAAAATACCGAAGTTTGAGCTGCCTAAACTTGGCGGCACTACTCTCACCCTATCACCCGAGGCTAAATACCTTGGCACCATACTTGACTCCAAGCTCTCTTGGGGACGCAATGTGGAAGAGCGGGTGAAAAAGAGCCTGAATGCTTTTTACATTTGTAAAAGGACTTTCGGGAAAAAGTGGGGATTGCAGCCGACTATCGTTCATTGGATGTACACTGCGATTATACGGCCGATCCTAAGTTACGGAGCCATTGTCTGGTGGCCGGCTACGGGCACCAAGACCCTGGTAACGAAACTGACGAAGGTGCAGAGACTAGCGGCTATGGGAATAGCAGCCACTGTCAAAAGCACCCCCCAGGCCGGGCTGGAGGTGATCTTGCACCTCCACCCGATTGAGCAGTTCAGTTGAGGGAAGCCAACTTGTGGAGGCAACACACTTATGGGCACTCTGGAATTCTAAAGTATTTCGCGAAGCCGGATATCGGTTATCAGGTGGATTCCTGCACGGACTATCTGATCCCATACCTGGATTTCGACACGCGAGCACTAGCCTCATATCCCACAAGGGAGGAATGGGAGGTGACAGGTGCGATGAGAGACGCTTATATCACCGTTTTCACCGACGGCTCCAAAATGGAGGAAGGTACTGGAGCTGGTCTCTACTCCGATGTACTGCAGACACGCATGTCATTCAGACTTCCGGACCTCTGCAGTATTTTCCAAGCAGAGATCTATGCAATTTGGAAGGCTGAGTCGTACCTCTATTCGACAGCTCGTTGGAGTCATCACCGGACACTGCGCTATTGGATCTATGCTTACCAAATGGCGCCTCTCGTCCGATGATGTCTGCCGTAGCTGTGGAGATGAAGAAGAAGTAGAAACGATACAACACTTCCTGTGCCACTGCCCGGCTCTGCAGGAACGCCGACTCCGCACCTTGGGGTCAAGGTTCCTGACAGACCTGGCTTGCGCAGCGAAAGTCGAAATCTCGAATCTGCTCTCCTTCATTAAGAGGTCGAACTGGTTTCCCCTTGACTGAGACTATTGGTTGGCTCCAGAACACCATAAGAAGGGATTCACAATGGGCCATTGTGGCCTCCGAGTGGAAGTGCGGTCCTGCCGCACACACCCTTCCCTACCTAACCTAACCTAGTGAATTTTAAAAAATCTGTCCTTTTTTTCCCTACGCACACAATTTTCGCTAAAATTCCCTACATGTAGGGAATTTTCCCTACAGTTAACATCACTGGTACGAACTGAAGCACGCGCTACAACAAACACACATGAAGTGAAAGTACCGCTTCTTCTGAGTACACTTTGAGGCGTTGGTGGTTGTTTTGGTCAATCAATAATTTTTTGTGCAAATTTCTCACAGCAACACAGCTAGCGCAATGATCGTCGTTTCAACGACGCCAATGCTTTTTGTTGTTGTAGTTTTTGTGTGTATGCTTTTATGTTTGGCGATTGGTTTTGCTCGAGAAATATGTGACGTCAATATTGAACAGAATGTTTACTGCCATTATCAATCAAATCGCTGACAGTGATGACCAATGATAACATGATGCGAAACTGAGAACGCTCGACCACAATACATACTCAAAATCCGCACTAATACACCGATAACATCAGACCCCAGGGTTGATTTTGCCAAACATCAGACCCTGAGGTTGCACAGGAACGTACTGTTGATTTCCCATACAAGGGCCATGGCGAGGGTTGCGTTTACTTTCAATTTTTTAAGCATAGAAAAATGAATTGTTATTTCTTTGTAACTATGTAATCTTTTGGAAGAAAAATGATTAAAAAATTACAATCTTTCCCGAAAACCAGTTAAAAGTGTTTTTATTCAGTTTTTATTGAATTTTATTGTATGCTTTGGTAAAAACAACCCTGCGTCTGAAATAGAGTGGTCACCGCAAAAAGCATCCCTGACCGGCGACATTTTGTTGTTCAAAAAGTTCGCGATTTTTAAACAAAACAAAACAAAAACAGTGAAACGCGAACAAATAGTGCAAAAGAGTGAAAAAAAGTGCAAAAAAACTAAAGTTCTTTTGTTTATTTCTTCTCCAGCAAAATCAACAGCAACATTCAACAGCACTCAACAACATTCAAGCAACATGCCGTATGAGAGGAAGTGTGTGCGAAACTGCGTGGGAGCTACCAAATTGTTTGCCTTTCCCGATGCGGAAAAGGACGGTGACAGATGAGTGCATATCCAAAATGCAGACAAGAATGCAAGAATGCAGAATGACACACCCCACAAAAAAGGGTAGGGTGAGTTATTCTGCATTTTCTAAATCAATGTTTGTGTTATATTTATGTTTGTGTGTTGCGGGCAGCGGAACGTGAATTTCAAATTTCATGTTTGCGTGTTCAAGAATAGCGTAAGTCAATAAGTAGAATCTTGAATTCTGCTCTCAAAAGCCAAAATGGCTTACGTCGAAAATAACAATTTTGAGTCGACGTAACCGTTTATAGTTTTTTTCATTGAGAAATGATTGTGCGTGAATGGTTTGTGAATGATTGTGTGAATTATATGAAGTACAATTTTGAATTCTGCTCTCAAAAGCCAAAATGGCTTAAGTCGAATATAACAATTTTGAGTCGACTTAACCGCTTATCGTTTTTTTCATTGGGGAATGATTGTGCGTGAATGGTTTGTGAATGATTGTGTGAATTATATGAAGTACAATTTTGAATTCTGCTCTCAAAAGCCAAAATGGCTTAAGTCAAATATAACAATTTTGAGTCGACTTAACCGTTTATCGTTTTTTTCATTGGGGAATGATTGTGCGTGTTGCGCTAAACTCGTGTACGCAAACATAAGTAACTCACGTCCGCCACTGGCACTATCGCAAATTATAATAAAAAGAATCAACCACATACAAAATATTTTTTGGAATTTTTTTTTCGAAATGTCTCATGACAGGTTGTTACGTGTTTTTTTTAACAGCTTGGCGGTTAAATTTATTCCGAAAAAGGTAATTTTTTCAACTATTGGTATAAAGCTTTATGTGGTGACGGAGCTTTACTAATTTATAAATGTTGGTTAACACATTGTATATAAATACACTTAAATAATATGTATGTTGCTTTTTTATTTCAATATTAAAATTCAATATTAATATTAATCATTTCAATGTTATGCTGTGTACATTCTCTCCTATGGAGCAAAAATGTATTAAGTTGTTAAGCTATTGCTCCATATTGAGGGAAATATACTTAGGGTAATTTCGCTAAAAAGTAGATGGCTTATTACCCCCATAGAATAAAATGAATGATTCGTAACACTGTTACTGTTTATATTGCGCACTATATACATATATATGCATTGTGTGAATGTAACATATTGTAACGATGAGCCAGTCTGTCGCGGTGCAAAGCAACCCTGCCGCTACGTGCCGTGCCATAACCCAATCTGGCAACGACGGCCGCGATAGTAACTTTTAGTCCAACCTGGCAACGATGGTCGCGGTCATCAGGGAAACTTCTAGTCCAATCTGGCAACGTGCGAGAACGATCTGCGCGACGGCCGGACAGAGTATAAAAGGTGGCCAGATGCGGTGCAGTCAGTCAGTCTGGTTTTGACAAGTGAAGTTGCCACACGGAATAATTAAGCAAATACTTAAGTGTACGAACAGTAAAGTGTAAACTGTGAATAATAAAGTGACTGTTGGTGTATTTTATTGTCTGCATTTAGGAAACTGACTGTGTTTTATTTTCAAATCACACAATCCAGAGATACGTGACAGCCCACTGGACTTAGTATTCGTAACATTTGGTGTCAGAAGTGGGATTGTGGAAAATTGAAAATAACTAAATAAATAAAATTATAAAAGTACGGACATGGTTAAACTCGAGCTGCTGAAGGTAGACCAGCTGAAGAAGGAGCTGGCTGCCTGGCTTTTGCCGACTGCTGGCGGGAAGGTGGAGTTGCAGTTGCGCTTGCGAGAAGCATGTGAGGCACGAGGCGTCGATTGGACTGTGCACGAGTTCGGAGCACAAGAACTGGAGGCGTCGGCCAAGGTGGAGGAGTCGCCTGCTGGTGCTGCTTCGCTACAGAGTACAGCGGCTGCACCAATACAAGCGTTGGACATGAGCCAACTAATGGCTGCACTCAAAGGCATGTCGGCGCAAATGGAGACTGCAAATCGTGAAAATCGTGAGATGTCGGCGCGGATGTCAGCGAAGCTGGAAATTACGAATCTCGAAATTTCGGCAAAAGTCGAGACTGCAAATCGGGAAATGGCGGAAAATTCTGCGCGCATAGAGCAGAAGGTGGAGGAAATTTCCAATAGCCTGAATGTGAAAGTTGAGCATCTCGAGACGCGAATAGACGATTGGGACAAACGAGTTGACGAAATGGGTGAATCCCTGAACAGACGAGTTGACAACCTGGATGAGTCCTTGAGCAAACGAGTTGACAGTCTGGAAGATTCGATGCACAGAAAGATAGACGAACGGTTTCGAGAGGTACAGCCACGAGAATGTTTGCCACCGGTTCAGGACGGTTTTGCTGCCAGAACAGAAGTGCCTACTTATGATGGTGCTGCGCCGTTCGACACATTTAAATTGCAATTCGACTTGGCTGCTTTGAAAAATCAGTGGACAGATATCAGGAAAGGTCGGAGGTTGGCACTGGCGCTGAAAGGTCCTGCGGCGGAGGTAATCAAATCAGTTCCAGAATGTTTAAGAAGTGATTACGATGCCATCATGAGAGCATTAGCAGCGAAGTATAGCAACGAGCACAACCATGCGCTATACTACTGTGAGCTGAAGAACCGCAAGCAAAGAGCCAACGAGGCGCTGCAGACATATGCAGCAGACATTGAGCGGCTCGTACAGTTGTGCTACCCAAAATTTGGTGCTGATGATCTCGAGAGGATGAAGATTGAGTCGTTTGTTGAAGGTCTTCATGATCCAGAAACACGTCGCAGTGCGTTGATGATGGGCAAGCCAACATTTAAGGAAACGGTGACCAGCGCGATGACATATGAAGCGGCATGGATGGGGAGCACTCGGTATGCACCTGCAAGGATACGCCAGATTCAGGCGGACAACGACATTCCGATCCAAGCCATAAGCTCTGAGATACCGGGCAGGCCACGAGTGGTCTCCTCTAAAGTTGTTTGCTGGGTGTGTGGCAAGCAGGGCCACATATCACGAGACTGCCGCCAACGAAAGAGGCGTTCCCGTTCCCGATCGCAATCGCCTGAAGCGAAGAATACTGACAATCGAGGCTCAGCCAACAAGCGCAGGGCTGAGGACGAGGAGCCGTTAAACTAAAACGGGTCAGCCCAAAGGGGCGTGAGCTGATCCCCACAATCTGCCGCCCCACCATCCTTGTCTCACAGCTGAAACGACAGCCCAGCAGCTTGACAATTGAAGGAAGGATAGATGGAAAGTGGTTCGTGTTGACACTAGATACTGGAGCGTCATATTCGATCATAAAAAGGAAGCTGCTGAAGAACTGGGAACCGCTGCATGGCATACAGCTGCGGACTGCGACTGGCGAGCGCGCGCCGGTGAGAGGGAAAGTTACAAAAACGATTGCTATCGGCACCAGCAGCCTGGAACATGAGTTCATCGTCGCGGATATAATGGACGACATGATTATCGGCGTGGATTTCATGATTAGGCACGGTTTTACGCTGGACCTGAAGGAAAATGTGCTGAGATATGCCAACGTTGAATTCCCGCTGCACACCGGCTATGAGCGAAGCGTGGCGGTAAGGAAGGTTGTATCGGGTCAACGCAGGAGGATACCAGCGAATTCTGAGGCGATTGTGTGGGCAAAGGTGGACGAGGACGATGGGACGAGTCGGCTGTGGGTAGTAGAAGCACCGAAACAAGGACACGACAACATCATCATCGGACGTACATTAGTGGAACCTAAAAATGGCAGGATACCAGTCAGAATACTGAACCCCCTGAATGCACCCAGATATGTCGGAAAAGATGAGGTAATTGGCGAGTGTAAGGAAGCTGTAGCAGTGGTCAATTGCGAGAGTAGCCCGCCTGGAGGTAATAAGAAGAGCGGTTTTAACATGGACGCCATACCGCAGGAGAACCAGTGGAGCAGCGAGTTGACGGCCAAGCAGAAACAGAAGGCGAGGTCACTCCTGCAGCACTATGGGTCAATTTTTGCGGCAGAAGCAGGCGGAAGAACAGCCATAGTGAAGCACAACATCGACACCGGAAGTGCAAAACCGATTCGCCAACCGCCAAGACGAGTTCCTCTGGCCAAGAGGGAGGAGGTCACCAATTTGATCGAGAACATGCGGAAAGACAAGGTCATAGAGCCTTCTTCGGGCCCCTGGTGCTCGCCGGTTGTGCTAGTCAAGAAAAAAGATGGCAGTACCCGGTTTTGTGTGGACTATCGGAAGCTCAATGATGTGACCAAGAAGGACAGTTATCCACTACCTCGGATCGATGACACCCTGGACACACTGTCAGGCACGCAGTGGTTCTCCACGCTCGACTTACGCAGCGGCTATTGGCAGGTAGAGCTTGCAGACAAGGACAAGGAGAAAACGGCTTTCAGTGTTGGCGATGGTTTGTGGCAGTTCACCGTCATGCCGTTTGGACTCTGCAACGCACCAGCAACATTCGAGCGGTTAATGGAACGCGTGCTAAAAGGGCTGCATTGGCGGACGTGTCTGGTGTACCTCGATGACATAATCGTAATGGGTGAAAGCTTCGACGACCACCTGGGAAAGCTGAAGGAGGTATTTGAGCGGATACAAAAAGCCGGGCTTAAACTCAACCCAAAGAAGTGCTCGCTGTTCCAAAAGGAGGTCAAGTATCTGGGTCATACGGTTTCCGCCCGCGGAGTACATACGGATGAAGGCAAAATCACGGCGGTGAAGGAGTGGCCCCGGCCACGCAATCTACACGAACTCCGCAGTTTCCTGGGCCTGTGCACATACTACCGCCGATTTGTTCCGGGATTCGCGAACATAGCCAGCAGCCTGCACAAACTGACGAAAAAGAGCCGAGCTTTCGAGTGGAACGAGGAGCAGGAACAGGCTTTTGCACGTCTGAAGGAAAAACTGTGCAGCGCTCCAATTCTGGCCTTCCCCGTGCCTGGGGAGATGTTTGTGCTGGATACAGATGCAAGCGGGAGTAGTATTGGCGGTGTGCTATCACAGATAATAGACGGCCAGGAACAAGTGATAGCGTACTACAGTAGGGTTTTATCGAAACCGGAACGCAATTACTGTGTGACACGGAGAGAACTGCTGGCGGTATTGGACTGCGTGAAACACTTCCACAAATATCTCTATGGACAAAGGTTTCGCCTGCGCACAGATCATGCGGCATTGAGATGGCTCCTGGACTTTAAAGACCCTGAAGGGCAATTGGCGCGGTGGATCGAGCGACTGCAGAGCTACGACTACACGATAGAGCATCGCAAGGGCAGTAGCCATGGAAATGCCGATGCCTTGTCCCGCCGTCCGTGCAAAGTCGAATGCAGGCAATGCTCGCGAGCCGAAAGCAAAGAACAGATAGTGGACGTCCGGTTGGTCAGCGTCATGCCAGAGGAAGAGTGGTCTGCGGAGAGGCTACAAAAAGACCAGCGTGAGGATGCGGATCTTGCGAAGATCGTCGAAGGCAAGGAGCAAGGCGCACGTCCAGACTGGCAGGAGATGGCCGGTGAAAGCCCGATCGCTAAGGCTTACTGGGCACAGTGGAAAAGTCTGCGGCTGAAGGAAGGCTGCCTGTACCGCGAATGGGAGAGCGCGGATGGTCGTACCAGCAACCCCCTAATGGTAGTGCCGAAAAGCAGAATCAACGAGGTCATCGAGGCATACCATAACGACTCCAGTGGAGGGCACCTAGGCATCACCAAAACCGTCGCCAAAATAAAAAGACGATTCTACTGGGTAGGATGTCAGGAGTCTGTAGCCGAGTGGATTAAGAGCTGCGACCGATGTTCAGCCGCGAAAGGGCCGACAAGAAAATCTCGAGGCCGCATGCAGCAGTACAACGTGGGAGCGCCCTTCGAGCGGATTGCTATGGACGTCGCCGGCCCATTCCCAACTAGCACTCAAGGCAACAAATATGTGCTGGTTGTAATGGATTACTTCAGCAAATGGCCCGAAGTGTACCCTACTCCTAACCAGGAGGCCACCACGATCTCGGAAAAGCTGGTAAACAACTGGGTAGCCAGGTTCGGAGTTCCGTTGGAGTTGCACTCAGATCAAGGCCGGAATTTCGAGTCTGCGGTATTCAAGGAAGTGTGTGAGCTGCTGGGGATAAAGAAAACGCGTACCACTCCTTTGCACCCACAGTCCGACGGCATGGTGGAACGCTTTAACCGGACACTGGAGGAATACCTGCGGAAAGTGGTAGGCAGGAATCAAAAGGATTGGGACACGCATATCCCCCTGTTCCTGATGGCGTATAGGTCAGCCCCGCACGACACGACATCACTCACTCCAGCCCGAGCAGTGTTCGGCACAGAGTTGCGGTTACCCGCTGACTTGAAGTTCGGGGTAGTCAGCACGACGGGAGGCGCTAAGACGGACTACGTGGCCAATAAGCGGGCGGAACTAGAGGAAATTCACCAGTTTATAAGGAGCCGCACCAAACTGGTCAGCGATAAGGCGAAAGCCAGATACGATCTACGGGCCAACTCAGCAGGGTTCCAAGAAGGCGATTTGGTAATGCTCTACAACCCGCAGCGGAGGAAAGGTTTGTCTCCAAAACTTCAAGCGTCATGGGAAGGACCTTACGAAGTCGTGACTAGGATTAACGACGTGGTATACCGGATTCAACGTTGCAATAATAGAGGCGCTAAGCTGAAGGTAGTCCATTTGGAGCGCCTGGCGCCTCATCACAGCGGAGCCTCGGCACTTGTTCGGGACGAACAAGTCTAAGTGGTGGGCAGTGTAACGATGAGCCAGTCTGTCGCGGTGCAAAGCAACCCTGCCGCTACGTGCCGTGCCATAACCCAATCTGGCAACGACGGCCGCGATAGTAACTTTTAGTCCAACCTGGCAACGATGGTCGCGGTCATCAGGGAAACTTCTAGTCCAATCTGGCAACGTGCGAGAACGATCTGCGCGACGGCCGGACAGAGTATAAAAGGTGGCCAGATGCGGTGCAGTCAGTCAGTCTGGTTTTGACAAGTGAAGTTGCCACACGGAATAATTAAGCAAATACTTAAGTGTACGAACAGTAAAGTGTAAACTGTGAATAATAAAGTGACTGTTGGTGTATTTTATTGTCTGCATTTAGGAAACTGACTGTGTTTTATTTTCAAATCACACAATCCAGAGATACGTGACAGCCCACTGGACTTAGTATTCGTAACAATATTAATTTGCTTACATTTATTATTTTTTATGTTTTTGGGAAAGTTTTACTTTTTTTTGCATTTTCTAATATAATATTGTTTTCGTAATTGTTTCGCTTTGTAAATAACCATCTTCTTTCACTTTTGGTGCCGGGTGCAATATTTATGCAAATTTTTTTCTGTTTATTGTACAGGCGCAAAAAATGGATGAGGCGGCTAAATGTTTACGAGCCAGCGAAAGTTCATTTGTACGCCTGTGACCGCCATTTTTCAAATTGCATGAAAGGCAAGAAAAAATTATTGAATTCCGCTTTGCCGGATATTTTTTTAGCTATAAGCAGTTTTGTAAACACATCTGCACAAAATGCACAAGAAAGGTGTTCTTTTGGCATGGATGTAATAGTTCTCAGCCTCTTATTAATGCTGCTTCAACGTCAAGTTTTCCAGTTTCTTCACCAAACGTGAACACTACTGAACTTGTTGATACCTATCCTCCGGCTGTTGCCATTCCCTCCTGTTCTTCAACAGTGAGCCAACAAGTTCAAACTCCCGAAAGTTTATCTGCAGATACTCCCCGCAAGCGGAAATTACGGGAAGAAAATGCAGAATTGAAGCAAAAAATTAAATCACTGGAAATTGAAACAAAGCGATTGAAATTTGAGTCTGAATGTGCTGAAATTTCGAAAAATGCTGAGAACTTCGAAGAGGTTTGTTCTAAACTCCCACTGCACTTGCAGCTGTCGGTCAGAAGCTGTTTTCAAAACATGAATTGTCCACCAAATGGGCGCAGGTACGACAAGAAATTGAAAACGATAGCTTTGGGAGTTTATTTTATTTCGCCCGTCTGTTATCGCTATTTGAAAAAACCACTGTTTTTTCCAGATGAGCGAACACTCCAGACCTTTGTTTCGGATTGACCTTGAGCTCCTGGCATTTCGTCCGCTATCCTGCGAGCCCTGGAGTTGCGCAGCCGGGGCTTCACTGCAGAACAAAAATTCATTTCGATTTCTTGCGACGAAATGTCGCTAAAAAATCATCTGCAGTATGACAGGCATAATGATAAAGTTGTTGGTTTAGAGGATTACGGTGACGAAAACCGTACTTCTAGACTGGCCAGTAGTGTGATGACACTTATGATCCAGGGCATTGGTGGAGAGTCCTGGAGTCTTCTACTTGCATATTTCCTTGTCAATGGAAACTGCAAACCGGAAGTTATAAACAAATATGTTTTCGAAGCCATAGCGCAGCTCCAGAAAATTGGCTTACATCCATGCCATTTCGTTTCTGATCCAGGATCAAATTTTGCTAGATTTGCTAAAATTGTAGGGGTTTGTATAAACGGTCCGTTCTTTGAGGTAAATGGACAAAAGATTTTCTTTTTCCATGACGTTCCTCACCTCTTGAAAAGTGCAAGGAATTGTTTATTCAATAAGAAGAATGTCGTTATTTTAACAATTCCTTAGTTAGATGGAGCTATATTGAATATTTTTACGATATCGACTCCGAAATAATTCCTCGATGTGCACCCAAACTTACTAAAACGCACATCAATCCTAATAGTTTTGCTAAAATGAGAGTAAGTTTGGCCTCACAGGTTTTTAGTAATACTGTAGCGGCAGGTATGAACTCACTGTACGCTTCTGGTAAAGTAGATCCCAAAAAAGCTTTTTCAACGCCTAATACAGTTGAGTTCATATTATTTTTCAACAATTTATTTGATATTTTCAACAGTAGGAGATTAGGTATAGACTGGAACTTAAAGAAGGTGTTCAGAGGGACCTCTGACCAAATTGACCTTTTGAAAAATGCCAAATCACTTTTATCATCAATGAAAATTGAAGATAAAAGTGGTTTGAACATAACACGTAGCTTTTCATTTATAAATGGCTGGCTTTTGAACATAAGCAGTTTGCAAATGTTGTGGTCTTTTTTGTCACAAAACGAATTCGAATACGTAGCGACCCGTAGACTGTGCCAAGACGTACTGGAGAATTTTTTGGACAAATTAGAATGGGTGGGGGTAGGAACCAGGGAACTACTCCCCACCTTTTTACTTGCTTATTTCAAAAGCAAGGTACGTAGAAGAAATGGTCAGAGGAAATTGTGAAGATATAGGTAACTCAGAGAGGATTTTGGCAGATGTTTGCGCTGATAACCTTGTTCAAAATGAGTCTTGGCAAGAATTTCAGAGTCTGCCAAGACCTGCGCAATCATTTGTACAAAAAATTGAAATAGATGTTAACATTAATGAACGTGACTTTTTAAAAAGAAATGCGTTTGCATATGTATGTGACTGGATATATACTAAATTATATAAGTTGCATAATTGCACAAAACCTCTTCCTTACCTTGGTGATGAAGTAATCACCGAGCATTTATTATTTTCGCTGGAAAAACAAGAATCCAGTTTTAATTTGGTGAAAGCTCCACCGGAGTTTTTGCAGTATATCTCGAAATTGGACTAGATATTTTTAGAATTGTGGGATGGAGCTTCACACAGAATTGGTGTAAGCCAATATCTGTATTCAAAGATGGAGCATATAGCCCCATACAATTGGTGCGATAATTGCGACACCCATATTTTGCTATCCCTTTTCATACGGGTGCGCATATATTTTCTGATACGATTTTATAATCGCGAAGTAGCAGATCATAGTTATAAACAAAAATTGTGTAATGTCCGTCATTTATAAGTTTCTGCTACTTCTGGTTTTTGTGGTCCGTTTAGTCCGTGTTTGTCCGAAATGGGAAACAAACGCATTAAGTACATCTATTTTTATTTGTTCCTCTCTGAAATCATTGTTAGAAAAATTGTTAAAATGTTACAAAAGCATTCTTGTTGAAAAAACAATTTTAAGCACATTTTCCTCTGTTGTAGATTAATATTGAAATAAGTCTCCACCAAATTCAACCTCTTGTGATATGTAAAGATGTGATAGTAATTGTAATATTTTGGAATAATTGTATTTATTTTACTAACTGTTTGGCATTTTATTATTTTATAATAATATAATATAATATAACATAATAACCTTATAAGTAGTCCCAAAATGTATTGATTATAAAACTATTTAAATATAATTGTAATATTTATTGTAATGGGTGATAATATGCCTACTGGGGAACTGAGCACCCAACAAAAAAATCGGTAACGCGCCTTATTGCATACCTCAGTGGTGGTGCGGAAAATGCAAATTAGTTTCAATTCGATAGACACAAAAAGATATTGTTTTCTTTTTTACATCTATATATCTCTGTATATTACTACTTTTATTTGAATTAAATAATTTTGATCATTTTGTCATTAAAAGCGGTGCCATCAGGCAACCCTGCTCCTGTCGGCATACTCGCCGCGCCGCTACTCGTGAGTGCTAACGAGTAGTCGGCATAAGAAGAGGGGAGTCGTCGAAGAGCAGCGATCAAGAGCAGACCAAATAAAAGGCAACGGCCATACAGTTTTGTTAAATACAGTCGGTGTTTCAATAAAATCATTTAATAACAATATCAGAAGTGGGATGGAGGATCTGCACCACCTGAATGTGCGACGGCTGAAAGAAAAGCTGGTCGAGCTCGGGTTAAAATCGACGGGCTCAAAAACGGAGCTGATCGCGCGACTGTGTGAGTGTGGCGTGACCGGCAGTGATTTCGCGGCGCTGGAGGACGATGAGGGCGATGTGAGTGCACCCTGCAGGAAAAGTAACTAATTTTAAACTAGTTTATAACTAGTCCTTTTCTGTACAGGACTGATTACAAATTAGTTATTTTGCTTGAAAAGAAGTGATTATTTTAATGTGGCGATGTCCTAGCAGCACATCAATTGTCTACCTCTGCATGACTTCCCAACCAGTTTATAACTAGTTGTTTTCAAACCAATTAATAATTAGTCTACAATCGACTGATTTAAAACTAGTTGTTTTGGGACGGCAGCCGCCGTGGCTCAGTTGGTTAGTGTGCGGTCCAGCGAGTCGCATGCAGAGCGACGCAAGATCGAATTCTGCATGTAGTAACATCTAAAAAAAATAACGGGAAACTCGTTTTCTCTTTCGGTGGCTGTCCTCTCAGCTGGAAATGGCAAACCTCTGAGAGTAAAAATTGCCTATGAAAAAGCTCCCAACCTGCCGTTCGGAACCGGCATAAAACTGTAGGTCCCTTCCACCCGCGTACAAAATTCACACGCACAACACGGGTGGTTGCGGGAAGCTAGGCCTTAGTCTCGCGTAAGCGGGCTGTCGTGCCAATCAATTAAAAATTAAATTGTTTTGGGACTAGTTAAAAATTAGTTAGTTTGTAACTGATTTTAAACTAGTCAAATAGTAACTCATTACAAATTACTTACATATAACCCCTTCAAATGAATTTTCAAATATATTGGATTCAATTCATAATTTTTTTATTAAAATTTTTCAAAAACAAAGTGCAATTATTTAAAATAATATAAATAAATAAATAAATATATTTACATCTTATAACTAAAACCAAACACAATAGAAAACATTAAAGGCATTTCATTAAGAATAACAATGTAATTCATTTAGTAACAAAAACATATATTTTTCTAATAATATCCATTTATAAACTGTATAAGTCAAAAAAACATAACAGGAACGTGTTTTTTGCGGCGGCGTACTTTCTGCCTCAGGCTCGCTGTAATTTTCCGCGCACAAATGCTCAACTTCACGTCTTCACTCGTCCTTTCAGCCATCTTTCCACTTGTAAGTCGGTTAAGATAAATGTCTTTCTGTTTTTTTATTTTTCGGCGAATGCTTCTTGCTTTTGTTGCATTCATTTTTAAAAATGAAATAATTAACACAATTATTTTACGCACCTCTTTTTAATACGCACTTGATTTTCCACGCGCACGCTTTGACGGATACACACGATATGGCGTCGTTTTTGGTTAGTAATGTTGCCAAACCATTAGATTCACTTAAAAATGCTAAGGGTAGCCAACGCAAACCCAGAAAATATAAACAAACAATAGGCAGCCCTTATTCATGGCGCAGGCGCCTTTTCGTTTTTACGAACAACGCAACGAGTGCGGCGCATGCGCTCGTGAACTGTATTGCCATGCATGATTTTTCAATCAGTTACAAGTTAGTTGTCAAATAATTAGTTTAAAATTAGTTACTTTTGC
Organism: Melieria omissa; assembly: GCA_963971225.1. Taxonomy (NCBI): domain Eukaryota; kingdom Metazoa; phylum Arthropoda; class Insecta; order Diptera; family Ulidiidae; genus Melieria; species Melieria omissa. The sequence continues at coordinate 23,265,780 of OZ020270.1, read as the reverse complement.
CAACTGACTACTTCTTTCCTGCAGGGCAGGAACTGGGCTGCGTGAGGATGTTAATGCTCTACGGAGTGTAGTGGAGGCATTAACTTCGCAGGTCCAGGCACTGGTGACATCGGCAGCGTCCGTGCAGCGGCGTCCGAACGAGGCTGTACACATGGCACAATAAACAAGGTAGTGGCAGGAAGGAGCGAAAAAATTCACGTGTATTTTGTTAGTGTTTTTGTTCGGTTCATTGTCAAATCGGACGGACGGTTCTCTTGCCAACAGTATTGCCAGCATCGAATGGACCACTTGGTCTATTCGAAAACGTAAAAATACACCAATTAACAGCAAAAGTACATAGCTTCATTGTTTTAATCTATTGTTTTACAATTAGGGGCAAAAGTGCTAAGTCCATAGTTCGCCGATTTTGCGTTAATTCATAAAAGTTAACAAAAATTGGAAAAATAATATTCTTTCCTCATTGCAAAAATGCTTAAAATTTCACAGAAAAAGAGTTGACTGGCAATGCTGTTGGCCGAATGTAAACAAAACAAACAAAAATTTCTGACAACCTACCGAACTCTGACGAGAAAAAAATAAAATTCGCTCCTTCCTGCCACTACCTTGTTTATTGTGCCATGGCTGTACACGAACGTTATAACGGTTGTGACGCGACAGCAGCCGACGCAATGGCGCCGAGCGCAAGCGCGCCGGCAGCGTGCTTTGCTGACGCCGCGACGATGGCGCAGACATGTAACGACGTGTACGCGACAGTGGCACAGCCAACATACACACAATCGGTGTATGCGAGGCCAACAAGCAGCAACACGTATGCAACAATGACGCAACCAGCATACACACAATCGGCGTATGCAGCACCGAACAACACATACGATGCTTCAGGGAACGCGAGTGGCTTCCGAACGAATTCGTCGTGGGTGTCAACAAGTGTCGCAACGAGAGGACAAAGTGATCGACAACTCGACACTCGCCGGACATTGCCAGTGCAGGCAATGGGGGTGAACGCGTACAGTGCGGGACAAAGTGCTGTGGCGGATATCAGCACTGGGGGTTCCATGTGGAACGTACGCGACGTGTCGGCAATTTTGCCGGATTTTAATCCATGTCAAAGCAGCTTGCGGTCGGTGGACTTTGTAGAACGTGTGCAGCAGCTACAGTCTGCATACGGGTGGGACGCAAAAATAGTATTGTTCGCAGCTCAAACAAAGCTGAAGGGAGTGGCAAAAATGTGGGTCGATGCCCAGCCAGTATTTCGTGAGTGGACGGAATTTGTAGCAATGTTTTTGAATGACTTTCCGTGTGTGGACAACATGGCCGACATCCACATGCAGCTCATGCGGGAGCATGCAAAAAAGGGTGAGCCAATTACGGAGTATTATTATCGAGTGCTGGCGTTGGGGAAGCGCGCGTGTCTTGATGATCAAGCGATCATTAAATACTTGATAAACGGTTTAAGTGACGAAACAATGAAAAAAACACTATCGGTAATGAAGTTTGAGAAATGCTCTGACATGTTGCAATCTCTCGTCAACGGGTCGGCGGGAAGAAACTACACAAAAGTGAATGTGCTGCCAGAGGGCAGGCAAGCTAATAATGCAGTGAAAAGTGATGCAGCCGGTAGTGCGGCAGATGGGCGTATTTGTTATAATTGTCGAGAGCGTGGTCACAATCGGGTGAATTGCCCGCAACCGCCGCGACAGATAAAGTGTCAAAAATGTAAAGCCACTAATCACAAAACGAAAAATTGCCGAAAGAACACTACAGTGAATGCCATTGACGAGAATGTAGACAATGAACTGAACTCAAGCAAAAATGCAGGTCTCATTATCAAGCCAGTTGTTGTCGGGGGACAAACTTGCCATGCGCTTATGGCCAAACTCCATAAAGCGCGTTTCAGGCGTATCGTGGTTTTTGGCGTTTCTCGTGTTTCGAGAAAAAGTTGAATCAGTGTATTTGTATGAAGCAAACTCCATGACTACGCCCGAAACGCGGCAAAAGTTGAACTATTTTCAACTTTCTCTCCCGTTTCTCGCTAAACGACGTCAAATAGCTGACAGAGCTCCTAAAGATGTCATACATTATGTGGTTAAATGGTAATGCCGATAACAAACTTGTGTTATCGCAAAAGTCGGATGCATTTAAGCTATTAAATACATTTAAGAAACATTTGAAATTCAATATTTTAACATAGAATGTGGAGAAATTCCTAAAAATTAGCATAATTCTTTGACAGACGAAACTTAGTCTTCGCTGTATTGGAAATTCGATAGCTTATTCGTTGTCGATCGAATTTTGCTCATCCCTGTGAAATAAATTGCTACAAATTGAATTCAACTGAATCTTTTTTTTTATTTTTTGCAATGTTCGATAAGCGGCCTTTAGACGGTCGCACATGTCCGCAATCATGTGCGGCGCGACGAGAAGAATGACCGTGTAAACGCAAGAAATTCGTGTCGTCGGACATGTGCGACGGTTTTCAAAATTTTTTGATTTCTCTGTCGGCGCGACGCACATGTGCGACCGTGTAAACGGCTGTGTGACACACATAGTGCATTTTTTCATTCGATCGGTGGACAGCGAGCAGTGAGGATGGTGTCGCAAAAAAATGAAATATTATAAGCGGCCTTTAGACGGTCGCACATGTCCGCAATCATGTGCGGCGCGACGAGAAGAATGACCGTGCAAACGCAAGAAATTCGTGTCGTCGGACATGTGCGACGGTTATCAAAATTTTTTGATTTTTCTGTCGGCGCGACGCACATGTGCGATCGTGTAAACGGCTGTGTGACACACATAGTGCATTTTTTCATTCGATCGGTGGACAGCGAGCAGTGAGGATGGCGTCGCAAAAAAAATGAAATATTGTGGAAGGAGTTCTTTGAGGTGTATAGACACAATCCCGAACTGTGAGAAGTAAAAGGTGAAGATTATAAAAATAAAAATTAAAAGAAACGCAGCATAGAGGTGCTTTTATGCAAATTTAAAGAAATTGATGCGAAAGCGCATACCATGTTGCTTCGTTGGCAGCAGCGAGACAACTGAAGTGTGCGCACATGTTTGACCGTGTAAACGGTCATCGCACATTTCCCCCATCGCACATGATTGCAAACATGTGCGACCGTCTAAAGGCCGCTATATGCATTTAATGTGTTTCAAATGAAATCAGTAAATTCTACAAAGTCTATAACGTCGTATAGCAATTTCATTTCGTTGTTTTTCATAATTCACAACGAAATCAATCAGCAGTTTGCCAATTAAAAACTAGCATCAACTGACGTAAGAAGAAGAAGCTGACGCGTGAAACGCGCTTTATGGAGTTTGACCATTTGCAACGCGAATAACGAGAGAAACGCCATAACACGACAAACCCCGAACGCCTGAAACGCGCTTTATGGAGTTTGGCCATTATAGATTCTGGAAGTTGCCGGTCATTGGTGAAGAAAACTGTGGCCGCTAGGTGCGACGGACATACTGAAATGTGTGCCGAAGAACTAGTGGGTTTTGCTGGGGGCAAACTTGTTGGCAGCCGCCGTGGCTCAGTTGGTTAGTGCGCGGTCCAACGAGTCGCATGCAGAGCGACGCAAGTTCGAATTCTGCATGTAGTAACACCTAAAAAAAATAACGGGAAACTCGTTTTCTCTTTCGGTGGCTGTCCTCTCAGCTGGAAATGGCAAACCTCTGAGAGTAAAATTGCCTATGAAAAAGCTCCCAACCTGCCGTTCGGAACCGGCATAAAACTGTAGGTCCCTTCCACCCGCGTACAAAATTCACACGCACAACACGGGTGGTTGCGGGAAGCTAGGCCTTAGTCTCGCGTAAGCGGGCTGTCGTGCCAATCAATTAAATTAAAAACTTGTTGGCAGGGAAAAGCTCATGACAGAAATGCGGCTGGACGAAAATAATGTTAAGTGTGATTTGCTTGTGGTCGACGACGCCATGATGGCACATGACGTTTTAATCGGAGTGGACATCTTATCGAAAGGCCGTGTAGTGATGGAGGGCGGCCAGTGCAAAGTGATGGCGATAGACACAAAAGAGTTGTGCTATGACGAAACCTTGACAAAAAATGACATAAACAATTTGACTGAGCTACTTGGACAGTACTCGTGCTGTATAAGTGAAAATATGAGCGACATTGGAAAGTGTGGACGAGTTAAGATGGAAATTGCGCTAACAACAACAAAGCCAATTGTCCAAAAACCATATGCAATACCAATACCGAAGCAACAAGTGGTAGATCGCATTATAAGTGAACTGTTGACTCTTGATATTATTCGCCCATCCAAGTCGCTGTACGCTTCACCCATTGTACTGGTGAAGAAACAGAATGGGGAAGACAGACTTTGTGTGGACTATAGAGCATTAAATGCAATAACAGAGAAACAGCCATGGGCCATGCCAACTGTTGACGGTGTTTTGTCGACGCTCGCGGGTAAAAAGTACTTTACAACGCTAGACCTCATGTCAGGTTATTACCAGGTCGAAGTAGAGGAAGAATCGCGTCGCTATACCGCGTTTGTGACACACAACGGACACTTTGAGTTTAATCGCATGCCGTTCGGGCTGCGGAACGCGCCATGTACGTTCCAGCGGATGATGGCTGAAGTGGTCAGACCATTAAGGGGAAAAGTTGTGAGTTATGTGGACGAGGTGATTGTGGCGTCCAAGACAATTGCCGAAGGTCTACAGTATATGAAAGAGTTCCTTGACATTATTCAAGAAGAAGGGCTAACACTGCGTGTGTCGAAATGTGCATTCTTAAAGAGAAGTGTATTATTCCTAGGCCACAAAATCGACGAACGTGGTTTAACCCCAGGTGACATAAAAACGATTGCGATTGCACAGTTTCCGGCTCCGCGGAATGCAGTGGAGGTGCGACGATTTCTGGGGCTTACGGGGTTTTTTCGCAAATTTATACCGAAATATGCGCACATAGCAGCGCCGCTAACAAGGTTGACGAGACAGACAGTGGTGTTGGAATGGACCTCCGACTGTGCTGATGCTCACAGTCAGCTAATACGACTCTTAACTGACGGTCCGGTACTGGGAATATACGATATAACCAAAGAGCACCAGATTCACACTGATGCTAGTAGTGTGGGGCTAGCTGCTATCCTACTCCAGGAGGAGGCGAACAACGAGTGGAAGCCGATTGCGTATTTCAGTTGGCTGTGTAACAGTTTGGAGCATAATTATCATAGCTACGAGCTTGAAGTTCTGGCAATGGTGGAGGCGTGCGAGCGTTTCCGAATGTTCGTCATGGGCAAACGGTTCAGTATTGTGACTGATTGCCAAGCTAGCACAAGTGTTAAAACAACTACACCATTGATACCACGTATCGCAAGGTGGTTCTTGAAGTTGCTCGAATACGACTACGAAATTGTACATAGGTCGGGTAAGCAGATGCAGCATGCGGATGCTTTGAGTCGGGCTCCTGTTGAGAAAGCAGTCGTGGCTGAAGATGTCAGCTCACGTATCCTGATGGTGAACATCTCGACTGACGACTGGGTGTCAACTATGCAGCAGCAGGACCCAAATGTAAAAACTATCATCGACGTGATGAGGGGCAGCCAATCGTCGGACCAAGCTAAAAGGTATAACCAGGAGTTTGTACTAAAGAAATTTCGTCTCTTTAAGCAGGTGCCAGAGGGGAATCTGCTTCTTGTCGTGCCAAAGGGTATGCGCTGGCGAATCGTGAAACTCTGTCATGATGATGCTGGGCATCCCGCAGTGGACAGTACCGTCAAGAGAGTGCGACAGCATTTCTGGTTCCCGCGCCTGAAGAACTTCACCAAAGGGTACATCAGGTCATGCATTGAATGCAATTTCAATCGTGATCCTGCGAAGAAGGAGTGCGAGCTGTACGGGATGCCGATTCCGAAGGTGCCGTTCGAGGTACTGCATATGGACCACCTGGGCCCATTTATCAGAACGCGCAGGGGCAACGAGCACATCCTGGTTGTTGTGGATGCGCTGACCCGTTATGTTATGTTAACACCGGTTAGATCGACGAAGACAAAACCTGTGATTGACGTGCTAAAGAATCTGACGCTATACTTTGGATTGCCGCAGCGTATAGTCACGGATCGAGGCACTGCGTTTACATCTAGTGCATTTGCGGATTGCTGCCGTGAGTGTGACGTTCAGCATGTGAAGGTTGCAGTCCGTACACCGCGGGCTAACGGGCTCGCCGAGAGGATTAACAAGTCTGTGCTGGCTTTCTTGAAGACGTCATCATCCGATGTTAAGGGATGGGATGACGAATTGCGATCGCTGCAGTGGACGATTAACACCAAGGTTAACGCCACCACGAAGTTCGCGCCAATTGAACTAATATACGATTTCCCGTTACGAGACATCAGTGGCAACAAGGTGCTTGCTGCATTGGACGAAAGCGATGGTGAGCTGGCCATTAACAGTCGTCGCGGGGAAGCCATCAAGAACATCACAGAAGCACGAAAGGTGTGGAAGGCACGTTTTGACGCAAAGTTTGCCAAGCCACGAATTTACAACGAAGAAGACTTAGTGTTGGTGGAATGCCCAGCGCCAAGTACCGGGGAGTCCCGGAAACTCGAAATGAAGTACCGAGGGCCATACAAAATAGCGAAGGCCTTGCGATTCGACCGGTATGTCGTCGAAGATGTCGATGGGCTGCAGTTAAAGCAGCGTAAATTCAGCACTGTCGTCAGCAGCGATAAACTTAAGCCGTGGTGCGAAGTCTTTCCGGAGGTCGATGAGGATTACGACAGAGACGACGAAGACGATCCATCTGCGGCCATCGACGAATAACATTATATTACTCGAGGACGAGTATGTTGTCAGGAGAGGCCGAGTTGTCATTAAAAGCGGTGCCATCAGGCAACGCTGCTCCTGTCGGCATACTCGCCGCGCCGCTACTCGTGAGTGCTAACGAGTAGTCGGCATAAGAAGAGGGGAGTCGTCGAAGTGCAGCGATCAAGAGCAGACCAAATAAAAGGCAACGACCATACAGTTTTGTTAAATACAGTCGGTGTTTCAATAAAATCATTTAATAACAATTTCTTATATTTTCTTCCTTATTTTACACTGCTTCTTACAATAAGACTGTGAACATACTTTTTTACAAGTACATAAAAATTGCAACCCCGCGTTAGGAACAAATTTGCAAGTCAGCTGCTTGCTACAATACGAATTGTTCCACAAAGAGAGAAAGCTGGCAGGGTTGACGATTTTCTTTTCAGCTCACACGGATTGTGTTCGTGTGACCAAAAAAAACGACAAAATTTCGTCAATCGTCTCAGTTTCGCATCATGTTATCTGGTGATGACAGTAGTCACTGTCGCTGAGGCGTGCAGTCGTTTGTTGGCTTATGCTGAGCTTTGATTGCATAATTTTAAACTTACAGGTACTTAGACGTGGCTGATCCAGAATCAAAATTTAATCAAATATTTTTACTTGGCTCATTCCAAGAGAATTATTTGTTTGTATTTTGACGTGGTTGATTTCTTGCAAGTATTTTTTGACGTGGTTGAACCAATTAAACCTTTATATAAATACTTATTTTTACTTGACTAGTTTCAAGTAGAATTATTTGTTTATATTCTGACGTGGTTGATCCTTACTTTAAATTTTTTGCAAGTGTTTTTTGACGTGGTTGAACCAATTAATCCTTTATATAAATACTTATTTTTACTTGACTAGTTTCAAATAGAAATATTTGTTTATATTTTGACGTGGTTGATCCTAATTTTTTTACAATTCAATATGGCTTCAAAGCAAAGCAAAAATTACTGCAAGTCTGGAATTCAATGCTGTATACCCAGTTGCAAAAAATCTAGACGTAATTATCCAAATTTGCGAATATTTAAGTTTCCGGGTGCCGATTTGATTTTTGGTCAAATCTGCCGTGAGAAATGCAATATTGCATATGAAGATTACGACAAAAATCTTCATATTTGTGAAAACCATTTTTCTAGTTCTTTCCTTGGCAAAAGAAAATTAAAACTCGATGCGATTCCAACTATAAATTTGGATGAGAACTGTCAGAATTCAGAAGAAGAATTTTTGGAACCTGAGAATTCAGGAATTTAGGAGAATTAATGTGTATTAATTGCGAAAAAAATGCAAAATCAATTCGCTTTTACAAAAAGAAATACACTGATCTGTTAAGAAAATTTAAAAGAATTCAAGAAAAGATGCGACGAGAAAAGCATCCTATTAAACTAAATACGAATAAAAAAATACACTGAAAAATTTGCAAAATACAATTGACTCGTTACCAAGAATAAGCAAAGAATCAAAAATTGTTTGCAAATTGTTAACAAGTTCCAGGCCAAAGGAATACTCGGCTGATGTGAAATATTTGGCACAAAATATTTTTTACATTTCCCAATCGACGTATTGCTTCCTGCGGAACAAGCTAAATTTGAATTTGCCGCGTATTAGCACATTAAATAGATAGGCCCCAATAAAGTTCCTTCAGCCCGGTTTTAAAAATAGCACTTTCGAATCCATTAAGAATTTGTGTTTGGATTTAAAAGAAAAAAATGAAAATAGCATAGTACTGTTAATGGATGAAATGGCGATTAAAAAAGAATTAAGGTATAATGCGAAATTAGATTTAGTTGACGGGTTTGAATGCAATGGGTTTGAAAGAACAACAAAAATTGGTAACCATGTGTGCGTGTTTATGCTCAAGTCCATGTTCTCCAGTAGAAGTTTTATTTTAAATTATTTCATATCTGAAAATGGACTAAATGCAGATAATCTGTGTAAAATAATTACAGAAAACTTAAAATTACTTAGTTCTTTTGAAATAACGGTCAAGGTGTTAGTGTGTGATCAGGGATCTCCTAACAGAAAGTGCTTTACCAATTTCTGAGTGAGTCTGGAACGTCCTTTTTTTGAATTCAATAACCAAAAAGTTTTTGTTATGTTTGACTTTCCTCATTTAATTAAGTCATTAAGAAACGGTTTGCTGAAATGCGACTTAAAAACGCCAGATGGAGTAGTTAGTTTTAAGGTCGTACAGGAGCTGTGGGAAAAAGAAGAGAACTCCAAAACTAAAATGTGCCATAAGCTGACTAGGCAACATATATTCCCCAATGCATTCGAAAAAATGCGAGTTAAGTTTGCTACGAAAGTTTTTAGCAAAACAGTTCAAGCTGCAATAAGAACTATTTGCGACAGCACTGGGTTCACAAAAAGTTCCAAAGTTTTAGCTTTATCTACAGCTGAGTTTATAAAAAAAGTAGACCAAATATTTGATTGCATGAATAGTGGATCCCTCTATTCGGATAATTGTTTTAGATCAGCTTTGCAATTAAATAATGAGTCGTACAATTGTATCAAGACTTTTTTGAATCATTTGGAAGAGGATAAATTTATGGATGATAAAAAACGTGGTTTTTTTTTTTAGATGGAATGAAATTGTCCCCTAAAGCTGTTCTTAAGCAACAATTCACACAAATTTTTTATAACAACCAAGTCTTTTAACCAAGACAAACTGGAAAATACTTTTGCAATTTTAAGACAAAAAGGGGGCAATAACAGCAATCCTTCGGTTGCGGATCTTAACATTTTAGCCAGAATAATGGCCTCAAGGATTATTCGGTCAAGTGTAACGACTAATTGCGTAGATACTCAGGAACCCATGGATCAAATCCTATTACAAGCTGAGACGGACGAAACTGTTTTTTGTACTGATGAGGAGAAAGATAATGACGTCCAATTGTGTGATCTCGATTTCAGCAGTAATGAGTACGCTAATTATTTTTTAGATGACAACTTTGACAATCGAGCAGAAATTAACGTGGACTTAGTTTCGATAAGATATTTTGTGGGATATGTTGCTTACAAAATTCTCTCAAAAATCAATTGTGACATATGTTTCCAAAGATTTAGAAAGGAAGATGAAGTTTTAACTGCGCCAAGTGAAATATTTATATTCCATAAAAATTATCAATCGCTTACAGACTTTGGTAACCTATTAGCTCCTTCGGACTCCCTTATGGAAGCAAGCAAAAAACACATTCTGGTGTTTCACAGAATTTTTGAGTCGGAACCTGAAAAAATTGGTATTAAGGCATGTACTATATCCGACTCATGCAAGAATTCTACTCCCGAATAGTTCAGTGATGAATGCTGTGACAGTAAATTAAAAATCCTAGATTTTCTTAGTTCTTTTACGCAAACATTGTATGTGGGCCATAAAAAAGGAAGCTCCAAACAACGGAAGTTAAACATTATTGCGGGTCAATAAAGCAGCTCTTCCTTTGTTGTTTTTTTTAATGTTGATGTTTTGCATCGTTTGGAACTTCATTTTTATAATTTACTGTCACAGCATTCATCAGGGAATCTGAAGAAGTAAATAGGTTATAACAAAAGTCTGTAATCGATTGATAATTTTTATGGAACATGTTTCACTTAGCGCAGTGAAAACGTCATCATTTCTTAGTTTTTGGAAACAGATGCTACAATTAATTTTTTAATTATTTAATTAATAATTTAATATTTCTTATCTACAAAATAGTTTGCGTAATCATTATTGTTGAAACAAAATAATACAAAAGACAGCTTCGTCTGTCTCACCATGTAATAGGAGTTGATCCATAGAATAATGTGTATCTTCGAAATTAGTTGCTACACTTGACCGAATAATACTTGAATTTTGTCCCAAAATTGCAAAAGTATTTTCTAGTTTATCTTGGTTAAAAATCTTCTTTGTTATACAAAATTTATTTTTTTTATTTATTTATTTTGCTTAATTTCATCAGTGATTAAAACCAGATTTTTGTTCTAAAAAAAACATTTATCATCCATACATTTAACATCTTTCAAATAATTTAAAAAAGTCTTTATAAATTTGTGCGACATATTATTTAATTGTAAAGCCGATCTAAAGCAATTATCCGATTGCCCTTTTCATGCAATCAAATATTAGGTCTACTTTTTTGATAAATTCTTTAGGAACTTTGTCTATAGCGATCATATACAGTGACTTACAAAACTGTTCATAAAAAAATGTTTGGCCAAATTTTATCTTTAAAATTGCAAATTGCAGTAGATAATGTTTTGTTGGACATGAGATCATTTTTGTGACTGTACAAGCGATCAGCATATGGAAAAAATTTAGCGAAATTCATTGTGATTATGCCGTTATCAATAACGGTATATGTAAATTTTCGTGAACGCTTTTGTAACTGAAGCATTCACTTGAGTTTCAGCGGCGATTGCGTAAACATCAATAATTAATTCCAACAATTTTCAATTTGTCGTGTTAATTCAGGTAATATAAAAGAGAAAAGTGAACGATTTTTGCTGACTTTCAGAATTTGTTGTAGAACTAAAAATGCCGAAAGTAATTGATGCCGTAACACGTGGCGCTATTGAATCCGAAGTGAAAAAAGGAAATTCGTTGTAATGAACCAAATTTAACGTTGTTCTTAAAAGTACGAAATTCCCAAAATTTGAAATGAAAATGTTGTTTCTCCTCTTTTGCAAATCTGCACAATTTGTCATTGTTGCACATTGCACGTTTCATTGTTGCATATTTACACTCCATGAATCTATTACAATTGGATTTGTTGGGTTTGTCATGTTGGCTATGCGCCGAGGTTACTCGTGCTAAAAACTCGGATCCATCTTTCCTTTTCCGCTGATCGTCAATACAGTCAGACATACCCAAGAGCCACGTAAAAACTCAGAAAATTTAAAGTTGTGAGAAGTAAATTTCTACCAAAAATTTCTACAAAAAGTAAAATTAGAGTTTAAAGGAATAAAGTGGAAGTTATAAAAAAATTTTAAAATTGTAGACAACAAGAAAACACCAATTACACAACAATTATTCAACATCCTAAAAAATTTGGATTTGTCACCAAGGTAAAATTTTGTTTTTTTCATACATCAAAGTTTCAAGTTAAGTCTTCTGCCAAATCGATTATTCCCCGAATTTTTTTGGTTAAATTACAGACCCTTGACATTCAGGTCTGGTCTAACAATTTATATTGCAATTGTTCGCACCCTCTTCCTATAAGTCTGAAGGCTCGACGTTTCGGAACCCCTGGTGGCTCAGGCCAGCCAAGGAGGTCGCTATTCCGGACAAACGTCAAAAAACCCCAACCAGATAAGAAGAGAATTAGCATGCGGTAACCAGTGCCTGAACGTCGTCTTCAATGTAACTTGGTATCATAAACGGAAGTGCTGTAAAATTGTTAGAAACTAGTCTAAAATTAGTGTAATAAATATCTAGAAGCAAAAAAAAAATTAAGTTAATTAATGTAAAATTCAGTAAAGTCAAAAGAAAAAAAAAGGTGTAAAGTTAACTGAAAGTAAGAAGTGAAAGAAAAACATCCCGAGCATACGCAACATTTCCATCATCATCCAAAAAAATCCACAAATGTTGCACTAGTTGCATTAAGTTCTCCGCAAACCCTTTCCACTACTCCAATCCTCTCCTAATCCCACATTCCTTTTCCCCTCATAACCATGTGGATTCAATCGCACAAACATGTTTCAAGCCGAGTTTTCCAATCAGAAATGTGTAATTATAAACATGTATACTGAAACAGGAATACGTAAACATGTATACATAAAATCATGTATATAAGAATGTGTGAAGAGTAGTGCATATTTTGGGTTTTGTTAAGTTTTTTTTTGTTGCTATTGGAAGCAACAGAGAGTGCCAAAATCAGTGATCATATTTCAGCAACAAAGCAGCGACTCAACCAACACAGCAGCATGGAAGGCCTTTCAGCGCAAATGTGGAGGGAAAAGAAAAAAAATGTGAGTAAAATCAACGTGGTTTTGTTGCTTATTGCTATCACATTTTTACGCTCAGCCCTAAGTTGCTAACAAAATACACCCACGAAAAAAATTGCTTAGTACCTAATTAACAGTATACTTACGGGTGAAAAAGAAAGTGAAAGTTAAATTATGATTTAAATTTACTTACATATTACTATATTACAATCTTCTATATTGCACTACTATTACTTTAATAATACCTAAAAATAAATTAATATCACAGTTTAATTGACTGTAAGTAAAGCTAATATTGAACTATGTAAATTTACTAATACTAAACTAAAATTACTATTGCACTACGATGATTATTGCACTATGTAAGAAGTTTTATTAAAGCTTAAGTTTCCCCCCCCCCCTTTTTTACAATCTACTTGCTTCCGTTGCATACAGTTCACATTTAGACATGGGAAACAATGTTAGTTCCCAGAAGTTGGATTTTTTTTTTTTTTGAATTGAACTAATACTGTAAATAAATAAAAATGTATTAAGTTGAAACTATGAATTTCCTTAAGGAATAACGGGTTGATGTGACGTGTCGATGTGGGAATCTTTTGTAGATAATTAACTTGAAAGATTCATGGTAGGGTGGGTAAAGACGGAATTCGCGCATTCCATCATCAGCGATCCCCAACTAGAGTGTTAGATAATAGGTAACTTTGTTTGCATATATAGAGTAGTATACTGGTTCAGTTGGTATAATTCGATTTTTCTCAGGGACTCTTTAAATAAAAGTGTAGTCTAGGCTGAGTGTGGTTGTGGTAACGAACCCCCCCACAGGCCGTATTGCTAGCCGGATAGAGGAGTCCCTACCCACTACAGCTACCCAGCCAGAGGACCCAGCTGCCGTCCCCCTGCAATCTAGCTGCAATCGCTTCATTCGAACCCAGAAGCGAGGGCTAGCCCACGAACGTGGTGCTTATTAGGCTAGGTCCCATATTCGTGTTTGTTCACTTGTTGGTCACTTGACACTAACATCTGGTTGTAGTGTTCGGCAAACGCCGCTACCTAAATTGACGCCGTGTGGCAACCACGCTACAATACACTAAGTAATTTTGTGGCCATTCCATCAACGTGGGACCAACACGATACAACTCGCACTACATCGTTTCGCCAAATCGCAAGGAAATTCAACGTTTCGATGGGCTTTATATCGAGAATAAGAAATTCTTGTAATATTCCCTCAAACAAGAAATTAGGCGGACGACCGCAGAAATTGAGCCCCACTACTAAAAGAATGGTCAAGAGACTAGTTGTATCTGGAGCAGTTGACAATGCTGTACAAGCTCATAAAGAAGTGTCTGAGGCTTTAAATTTGGATGTGTCTAGTCAGACAGTGCGCAGATGCTTGAAAGAATCTGGTATGAAAGCTAAAACTAAAGTACGAAAGCCATTGCTCACTGCTAAGCATCGTGCTAAACTCTTGAAATTCGCAAAGGAGCACATTAATTGGGACGCAGCTCAATGGAAATTGGTGACTTGGTCTGATGAGTCAAAAATTAATCGCTTGGGCTCTGATGGCCGAGTTTGGTCATGGTACGACCCAAAAGTTGGTATAACCGAAAGGAATATACAAGAAACCCTGAAGTTTGGTGGAGGATCCTTGATGATCTGGGGATGTTTCCAGGGTAACCAGTTGGGAATACTGCGTCGAATTGTTGGCATCATGAAGGCTGAACACTATGTTGATATTCTTAAAGATTCATATCTCCCCAGTATTGAAAAGTTTGGATGTGAGCCGGGTGATACAACCTTTATGCAGGATAACGACCCGAAGCATACGGCGAAAGTGACAACGAAGTGGCTTCGTAACCACGGAATATCCTGTTTGGATTGGCCTGCACAGAGCCCAGATCTCAATCCAATCGAAAATCTGTGGAATATTCTCAAAAAACGAGTCATAATGCGAAAGTCAACACCCCAAGACATTGAAGAGCTGTGGACGGCGGTTAACCAAGAGTGGTCCAGCATAAGCCCACAAATACTAGATAATTTGATTAGCAGTATGCCTAAAAGGATGCAGCTTGTGGTTAAAGCCAAAGGTGGCCATATTAAATACTAAAACAAATTTTAGAAATATTTCTAAGCCTTTAAGTCAAACCAGTTACAAAAGTGTTCACTAAAATATAAGCACTAACAGGCTCACCAAATGTGCCACAAACATAATAAATTTATTTGTTTGTTATGTATAGCAAGGATGAAGCTATTTTAGGTTTATTATATACTTACTTTTTTAATATTGTATTACAATAAACATCTACAACCAAATACGTGAAAATGTGATTTTTTATGAACGGTTTTGTAACTCACTGTAAGTCGCCATGCCAACCATATTTTTTTTTCGTTTCTATGATTTTGAGCACACTAAAGCCGGTAGTGCGTTCAGGAGCAATATGCGACGCCGTGCAAGCAAATAGAAGAACAAAAGCCAGCCAGTAAATATAAATCGTTTTACAATTTCAGCTTTTCGCCAGCGCAACAATAACAACAACAGCGCATCGTCTTCATCTCCCAATCATCCCACGCCGTAGCAGAGTGCTAACGCAGACTCGCTGCAGTGAGCGCAACCAAAGAGCGCAACACATAAAACTACGTTCTCGCTTGTAAAGCAACGCTCTCACCACATGATCTGTGCCACCACCACCACCACGTGATCTGTGCGAGCAGAGCGCGGGTTCCAATGTTAGAACCCGCCATACAAAATTTTTGCATGTATGATTTTTGCCTGAATGTTTATTTTCTTTGCCACTACCCAAAATACATTTGATAGCACTAGGAAGCGAGTTCCAAGACCTAATGGCGCTAACGAAAAATAGCCTACTGGTGTTTTTGAAATTACGGTTAGGAATTAGGAGATTGAGAAGTTTTTAAAAAAGGTAGCTGGGACGCTTCGTGTGTATAAGTTTATGTAAAAACGTACAGTTTCGTGCTTCTAAGTACCCTGTAGGAAATCGGACTGGTCCAAGTGTAGTTTTTCAACTGGTCGCTTGACAGTCATATATGACCTCAGAACCGACTCGTTTTCTTGGAGCAAACTCGCCCTTTTAACATGACGTTGTCCTAGGCGACGCACAGTGCGAAAACGTACGATTAATTCGGAGAAGCTTTTCACAAAAAGTTTGTACCTACAGTTAGATTTTCTATACTAATAGAAGTAATAAAAACTTTTTTTCCGAATACTTTTGGTGGGAAAAATAATTTTTACGCTATTTGAGGTTGTTACATTTGAGGTTGTTACATTTGTTCATGTTTTTTTTTGTAATCACAGTTACAATGAAGCAAAAGTATTGAAATTTGCCACACTACTTTCTATTGATAGCAGGACATTTGAAAATGAAAATGGGCCATTTACCTCAAGTGGGCGTGGTACCGCCCATACACACTAAGCACCGATTTTGACTCTTTTCTTCATAAAAATTCTTAAAACTTGAAAATTGTGCCTTATATGGGGTAAAATGATTTATCAAGTAGGTTGACTAATATATGTAAGTATCTTAACTTACCATTATGGGCGTGGCGTGGATATTGAAGTCTAAGTATTTATGAAAAGAAAATAGCGTATTTATGAAAAACTTGATTTAAACAAAACATCATCGTTATAGGCATAGGTATGTATGAAAAAGGTAAATTATTCCGAATCATCACTTTCATCATCATCACCTTCTGTAATTTCTTCATCACTAACTTTACATTCGCTTACATTAACCTCTGGACATACTAATAAATTTAGGGCTGACTCAGGAAGATGGTGAAACTTTTTTTTGATGGCTTTCGCAAGCTTGATATTTTTGGATCTGATGTGGCAAGAAATTTATTAAACACATCCTGATTCGTTTTTGCACGGCTACATTTTGGTGAGTTATATAGGGTGTTTTTTTTAGAGGTTTGTTTTTCGAATAGAGATAAAACTGGCATTTTGTGGCATTTCTAATGTCATTTATGTTCAGTTTGGTTTGCCATTTCATCATGAACAGGTTGACAAAAGAACAACGCTTGCAAATCGTGCAAATTTATTTCGAAAATAATGGTTCAGTTCGCGAAGTTTGCCGCAAGCTCCGTCCATTTTCTGGTCGACATAATCGTCCATCAGAGAAAAATCGGTCCATCCATCGGTTAACCATGGGTCGTTTTCGCACTACGTTTACTCTATGTGATAATACGCATCCGCAGAGACGTCGAACAGTGCGCACCGAAGAAACAATTGCCGCTGTAGAGCAAAATGTTGAAGAGGACCCGAATGAATCGATTCGCCACCGTGCACAGCAATTGGAGCTTTGTCCATCAACTTTAAAAATTGGACCTGTAGAATTGGCTTTATTCGAGCCAGCCGCGGCGGCCACATGCCCGAAATCATATTTAAACATTAATGGCATAAAATTATCCTTGCAATAAAGCCAAATTGATGGACATTAAAACGATTTTCTTGTGTTTTATTTCAATTCGAAGTTCTATACCTCTAAAAAAACACCCTATATTATCTTCTCTGTAAATTTTAAAGTCTTTGTTTCGCGCTTCTTGAGCTTCTTCGGATAAAAATCCAATTGGTAATAATGCGTTGCACTGTAGGTGACATTGGACACCACCTATATAACGAAACGAATGTTCTAGCAGTATTTTGGGTAAACTCCCGAAATCTGTCAATATTAATGTCATACCACAGATAACTCATCAAATAGATGTCCACTCTTATACGACGAAAACGGCACCAAAATTTCAAGCTCTGAATTACAGGTTTTTTCCGCAAAGCTATTTTACGCACACAGCTGCATGGGCTCACCCAGAACTTTTGTCGGATTGAATTAATTTTGAATTTCTTTTCTTGCTTGTGTTATTCTTTTTTGCAACATACATTTATGATTTTAGCTACGACGATCACCTACTGTGTTTGGTGTAACAGGAAGACAGCACATCAGATAACCGTAATTTCTTTTTCGTAAATTTCGCCTCGGGTTCAAGGGTGGACGAGAAGCAAAATTTGTCTTAACATTTAACGATTTTTCTTATTAACTTTTTTAATCGGTTGTACCTGAAATTAATCATGTATTGAAAAATTGTGATATAATTGAATCGGCACTAAAAATATTTCAGCGCAGAAATTATTCTTGTGTGTGATCAAAGAATATAAAGTCTTTATTTTCTTTGGCATGATACATACACATCGTTGCTACGGCAACGCATTGCCAATAGCTGCGGCGCCAGCAGGTCTATCTTTGGGTCGGCGTAACTGTATTGCGACAATGTAGTGACCGCTGAACAATTCAATTCGTTTTTTCAAATTGTGCCGATCTTTTCATTTTTTTTTTCGAAAAGCAAGTGCCTGGGCGTACCCAGCAACAAATCAAAGTGGAAGCGAAGACTACTACTATAATAATAACTACTTTTGCAAATTCAGAATATAAAATTCGAACAGAATAGATAAGAATATAGATTTCTGTACATATGGATAAATAAAAAGAATTACGAGGGGGAAATACCCTCCTCTACCTATACCTAGGTACGCCCATGAGCGCCTGTCATCATCAACCGAATCTTTTTGCTGCATGGTTGTTTGTAACCGTATGCTGCGCTTGATTGATTGATTTTAAAACTTGCGAACAATTATATGTGTCTCCAAAACCAAAAAATTCACTAATCAAGAGATCTAGAAACCAAATTAAATTTTCATTGACATTGTTTTCACGTGTCGTAAAAAAGGAATATATTCAAAAAGAAGCCATTAAAAAAAGTCTTGGCAGCTACAGTAAAGATCGAACCGTGGACCTATCGTCTGAGACACTTCCGCTTACACACTCGACCGTCAACATTCAATCTCAACTGATTGCTTAAAAGGTATAATAACAAATAAGCGCCGTTTTAACTAAAATTCAGAGCACAATGCGTGTGAAGCGGTGATTGTGTGAGTGACATTAGAGGCCAAAAAGCTCTTATCGGAGGCCAAATTTGTCGAACTTTTTGGCACATTTTTACCTTGGCCGCTGGACATCTATATGATGAGTTATCTGTGGTCGTACCCTGAAGAAACCACTACCATTATAGTATGCATTTGTTTTATTAAATCCACATCGATGTGGGTCATTGCGGAAGATATTTCGGCGTTCTGAAAAAAGCATCTCGCCGTGTTGCCATCATTCGAATTCCCAAATCCGGGTTTCGGTTGATCCACTATCAGTCTATTTTATCTTTGAACTCTTTTTGTATTCGCGCTTTCGAATCAGAAACAATATTTTTGTCATCTTCTGTCCTAGCTTGCCATTTTTTGAGAGGAGGTTTGTATGACAAATGAGGAAGGCATTCAAAAAATCGTATCCAACCGTGAAGAGTAGATAACCCAAAGTTTAAATTTTCAGTTTTAACAGATCTTTTTAACATATTATCAATATTATTAAACTCTTTCCCTGTCGGACCTGAGACAACCAGTTCCCAAAATTCATTGGTCTTTCAACTGGTTTTTTGTAGTCAATTGGGCAACTAGTTGTCCAAGTGACTGTCAGCGGATGCAGAAGTGGGTGAGTTCGCGTCTAATCGTTCACGTTCTGAATGCGCGTTCATAGGCGAGAAGAAACATGAAAATACGAAACGAAACGAAAGACGGAACAGAGGTGAAATAATCAACATTATTCTGTTACGGCTGATCTTGCTTTTGTTACAACAACAACGTAGAAATATTTCTTTCTTTCTGTTTCTATGACTCGAAGTTCGCTCGATTTGCACGTTTTGTCTTGAATGATTTCAGTTAGAATTTTGCGTGATTGCGTGAAGCAACGAATTACAGCAGCAGTCGAATGGTATGTATTAATAAATTTATGTAATTATGTTTATGTAATTATTTATTAATTAATTTATTTTTTTATTAATTGCAGGCGAAGTCAGGATGTTGAACTGCGTCAGACAGTTCCGAAGTGTGTCAACGAGTCGAGGTTCATCTTTGAATGCACCAGCAATTTTTTTATTACCCATGATTTTTTGTTATTATTTTGAAATATTTATAAAATAAAATAATTATTTTAAAAATGTATTGCTTTATTTTCCACATAAAATTCAACTGGTTAGAGAACTAGCCCCGAATAAACTAGTTCGCAAACTAGTCGCTTTCAACTGGTTTGACAACTGGTTGCTTCGGACTAACCTTGGACTAGTTGCAAATGGATGCAGACGGGGACAATTGACCCTCGCCTAGGACATGCCATGTTAAAAGGGTGAGTTTGCTCCAAGGAAACGAGTCGATTCTGAGGTCATATGTGACTATCAAGCGACTAGTTGAAAAACTAGACTTGGACCAGTCCGATTTCCCACAGGGTTACTAGTAGCACCACATATATAACACATTTGAGTAGAAGTAGTTTCCGTTAAAGCATTGCAAATTTTCCCATCAATCATTGCTAAGATTAAATTATGCTTAACTTCTATACGGGTTTCCCCATTTTGAACAACAGTATTAACGAGTTGTTTTATTTCTTATATTTTATACTATCGAATCCAACGAAACTATCGCATAGCATCAGATAGTTTTGATAGTTTGGAAAAAAATATCGATACTATCGCAGCCAAAAAACTAAACTAATTGAAATTCTTTTTTAAGTTTATTTTTGAACATTATAAAGTACATTGAAGTATATTTTCAAACATTAAAAGTTATCAATGCAATTGCTGCAGCCAACACGACAAAAACCCAGACTCAAGAATATGTTTCCGCACTTGAAGAAACATGCACATAAGTCGTCTTACTCGCCCTTTTTGACAAAAAAACATATACTAAGTAGTATGTCAGCTTCTGACGTTTCGGTTCAAATATTTATATCACCGGTCATGCTAAGCATTTCATTACAATCTTGTCAGACTTCTGATGTTATCTGACAATTTTTTCACGACTTGAAGAGGACACATACAGTTTTCCGAAAATCGACCAAATTCAAATTAAATGTACCAACCAGCATAAAATAAAAATTCAAACATAAATCTACCAATTTTGTTGAATTCTACCAAAACGCCAACACTCGTGTTTTCGTGATCGAAAACACAGATGGCAGCGAATCGATAGTAACGAAAACCATCGATAGTCAAGTAAAAATGAAAACTATCGATAGTGCCATCGATAGTTTTGCAGCTCTACTAAGGGGCACAATTGTTGTAATAAAAACCGATGAATCGGTCGGTTCATTATTATAAAAAGCTTGTTTATAAGGAGTGTGGCCCGGACTGCCATCAAAACCCCATTTTAAATGCAAACAAAGTTTTGACGAATCGTCGGTGCTTAAGGTGTCAATAACGCATTTTTGTACTTCAATTAGCCGTTCAACTGTATAATCAAGAAGGGATTGTAAACTAACTTCTGCTGAACTTTCACTTATTTTAATGCAGTCTTGTTTGGGGTAGCAATCTTTTTTTGCCGATTGAATAACTTTGTACGAAGGAAATTTCTCTGGAGCAGCATTTCTGATAATGTTGTACTGTTCTCGAGTTTGTTTAGCATCAACAAAAACGGCCAGTGCTTCTTCTTTATTTAGAATTGAACTTTTTTTTTAAATTTACCATTCCTGATGGAGTTCCGGTTGCTATATTTTCAATTAATTTTGATGCCTGAACTGCTCTTAAACTCATTCGAGTAGCATACGTCAGCATAGGAAGAGACGCATGATTTCTCAAATCTTTTATTTCTTTGCGTTTACTTCTTTCGCTTGATTCTTCAAATGAAATCTCTTTTCTACCGCGTTTCATATTTTTCGAGTACTAGTTCTAGTGGGCTGGAACGTATCTCTGGATTGTACAATTTAAAATAAAAAAACACTTAATTTCTCAAACGCAGTCAATAAAAACCAACAATCACTTTATTTCACAAAGTTCACACTTTACTGTCTGTACACTTAATTATTTGCCTTCACTTGCCTAAACCAAGACTGACTCGCTGCGCCGTACCCGGCTGCCTTTTATACCTGTCTGGTTATCGCGCAGATCGTTCCCGCACATTCTAATTGGACTAGAAGTTTCCATTATTATCGCGGGCCATCATTGCCAGATCGAATTATAGCAAGTCGCTGTACTTTAAAGTGCGTGCCTAAAAGTATTCATAGCACGGCGCGTAGCGATAGGGTGCCTTGCACAGCGACCGGCTGCTTTGTACAGCGACAGACTGTCTTATCGTTTCACTGCCCACCACTTAGACTTGTTCGTCCCGAACAAGTGCCGAGTGCTCCGCTGTGATAAGGCGCCAGGCGCTCCTACCTTCAGCTTAGCGCTTCTATTGCTGCAACGTTGAATCCTGTATACCACGTCGTTAATCCTAGTCACGACTTTGTACGGTCCTTCCCATGACGTTTGAAGTTTTGGAGACAAACCTTTCCTCCGCTGAGGGTTGTAGAGCATTACCAGATCGCCTTCTTGGAACCCTGCTGAGTTGGCCCGTAGATCATAACTGGCTTTCGCCTTATCGCTGACCAGTTTGGTGCGGCTCCTTATAAACTGGTGAATTTCCTCCAGTTCCGCCCGCTTATTGACCACGTAGTCCGTCTTAGCGCCTCCCGCCGTGCTGACTACCCAGAACTTCAAGTCAGCGGGTAACCGCAACTCTGTGCCGAACACTGTGATGTCGTGTAGTGCGGAGCTGACCTATACGCCATCAGGAACAGGGGGATATGCGTGTCCCAATCCTTTTGATTCCTGCCTACCACTTTCCGCAGGTATTCTTTCAGTGTCCGGTTAAAGCGTTCTACCATGCCGTCGGACTGTGGGTGCAAAGGAGTGGTACGAGTTTTCCTTATTCCTAGTAGCTCACACACTTCCTTGAATACCGTAGACTCGAAATTCCGGCCTTGATCCGAGTGTAACTCCAACGGAACTCCGAACCTGGCTACCCAGTTGTTTACCAGCTTTTCCGCGACCATAGTGGTTAGGAATAGGGTACACTTCGGGCTATTTGCTGAAATAATCCATTACCACCAGCACATATTTGTTGCCTTGAGTGCTAGTTGGGAATGGGCCGGCGACGTCCATAGCAATCCGCTCGAAGGGCGCTCCCACGTTTTACTGCTGCATGCGTCCCCGATATCTTCTTGTTGGCCCTTTCGCGGTTGAACATCGGTCACAGTCGATACACCTAGGCATCGGTTTTGGTGATGCCTAGGTGCCCTCCACTGGAGTCGTTATGGTATGCCTCAATGACCTCGTTGATTCTTCATTTCGGGACGGATGTTGTGCTTCACTATGGCTGTTCTCCCGAATGCTTCTGCCGCAAATATTGACCCATAGTGCTGCAGGAGTGATCTCGCCTTCTGTTTCTGCTTGGCCGTCAACTCGCTGCTCCACTGGTTCTCTTGCGGTATGACGTCCATGTTAAAACCGCTCTTCTTATTACCTCCAGGTGGGCCACTCCCGCAATTGACCACTGCTACAGCTTCCTTACACTCGCCAATTAACTCATCTTTCCCGACATATCTGGGTGCATTCAGGGGTTCAGTATTCTGACTGGTATTCTGCCATTCTTAGGTTCCACTAATGTACGGCCGATGATAATGTTGTCGTGTCCTTGTTTCGGTGCTTCTACAACCCACAGCCGACTCGTCCCATCATCCTCGTCCACCTTTGCCCACACAATCGCCTCAGAAGTCGCTGGTATCCTCCGGTGTTGACACGATACAACCTTCCTTATCGCCACGCTTCGCTCATAGCCAGTGTGCAGGGGGAATTCAACGTTGGCATACTTC
This sequence comes from Melieria omissa, assembly GCA_963971225.1. Taxonomy (NCBI): domain Eukaryota; kingdom Metazoa; phylum Arthropoda; class Insecta; order Diptera; family Ulidiidae; genus Melieria; species Melieria omissa. The sequence continues at coordinate 23,242,303 of OZ020270.1, read as the reverse complement.
AGCACATTTTCTTTCAGGTCAAGCGTAAAACCGTGCCTAATCATGAAATCCACGCCGATAATCATGTCGTCCACTATATCCGCGACGATGAACTCATGTTCCAGGCTGCTGGTGCCGATAGCAATCGTTTTTGTAACTTTTCCTCTTACCGGCGCACGCTCGCCAGTCGCAGTCCTCAGTTGTATGCCATGCAATGGTTCCCAATTCCTCAGAAGCTTCCTTCTTATGATCGAATATGATGCGCCAGTATCCAGTGTTAACACAAACAACTTTCCATCTATCTCTCCTTCAATCGTCAAGCTGCCGGGTTGTTGTTTCAACTGCGAGACAAGGACGGTGGGGCAACCGGTTGTGGGGATCATCTCACGCCCCTTTGGGCTAACCCTTTTTAGTTTAACGGCTCCTCGTCCTCAGCCCTGCGCTTGTTGGCTGAGCCTCGATTGTCAGTATTCCTCGTTTCAGGTGATTGCGATCGAGAACGGGAACGCCTCTTCCGTTGGCGGCAGTCTCGTGATATGTGACCCTGCTGGCCGCATGCCCAACAAACAATTTTAGAGGAGACCACCCGTGGCCTGCCTGGTGTCTCAGAACTTATGGCTTGTATCGCAATGTCGTTGTCCGACTGAATTTGGCGTATCCTTGCAGGTGCATACCGAGTGCCTCCAATCCATGTCGCCTCATATGTCATCGCGCTGGTCACCGTCTCCTTAAATGTCGGCTTGACCATCATCAACGCACTGCGACGTGTCTCCGGATCATGAAGACCTTCAATAAACGCCTCAATCTTCATCCTTTCGAAATCATCAGCGCCGAAGGACGGGTAGCACAGCTGTACGAGCCGCTCAATGTCTGCTGCATATGTCTGCAGCGCCTCGTTGGTTCTTTGTCTGCGGTTCTTCAGCTCACAGTAGTACAACGTTCTGTTGTGCTCGTCGCTGTATTTGGCTGCCAGCGTCCTTATGACGGTCTCGTACTCACTTCGTAAACATTCTGGAACTGATTTTATTACCTCAGCCGCAGCACCTTTAGGAGCCAGCGCCAATCTCCGACCTTTCCAAGTCGTCGACCCGTTTATCCAAGTGCCCTACTCGCGACTCCAGTTGCTCTACTTTCCCATTAATCCTGTCTGAGATTTCCTCCACTTTCTGCTCCAAGCGCGCAGAATTTTCCTGAAGCTTGCTGGACAACTCCCGATTTGCATTTTCAAGTTTTGCTGACATCTGCGCCGACATTTCACGATTTTCACGATTGGAAGTCTCGAACATGCCTTTTATTGCAATCATTAGCTGTGTAGTGGTACTACCCAACCATCTATGCCGACCATAACATTGTATGTAGTCACTCATGCCGACCAAGACACTTGCGCACACAAATTCGCTGGTGTCAAATGGCTGCAGTTGAAGTCGCCACGGTGCGCTATTGCGCAACCACTTGAGCGGGCGGGGTGACATATGTTGCCACCTACCGCAGTGCAATGCAGCGTGCATTATGCCAACCCTTTGGCGGCGTGGGAAACGATCGGAAAATATCCGAGGCCGTTTAGCGCCGGCCACTGACCCAATTGCAAATGTGCTGACGCAGAAGAAGTGACCCAGATCGATGATTGGTCAAACGAAGAATATCGTGGAAAGGGAAGCGGAGCCCTGGAAATGCAGTAGAGTATAACAGTTATAATTTTAGTATATAAGACCCAAATTTTCCCAAATAAACTGAACTTCTTGTTCGATATTCAAAGTGCCTGGTGGCATTGTTTTATTTGACTAGAAGTTGGCAAGATCGGCTTTTCGGAGCCACAAAATATTGGCGCGGCCCGCCGAATAAATATAGGCCAAAAACTTACATTTCAACACTACACGCACGTACAGAGACTTTGACCACCACAGCTGGCTCATGCCTAATGCTTGTAATGGTCCAGCCGGTGCAGCCGTACTTTGCATCGACGCAGCACCCGCAGGCGATTCCAAATTTGCGGCAAATTTCACCAAGTTGAAATTTTTCAAAAATCCTACGATGTGCGATAACTAAAACTATGTAATTAATGAAAATGATGGTCAATTTGATTTCAGATAAACCGTACCCGAGAGAAGTGTAAAAAACTGGGAGTATGTTTTCCAAACAAGGCAACATAAGTACTTGGCAAGCCGGTGGCCATTTGGTTTTTTTCAAAAAAAAAAAATTTTTTTCAACTCACTATTGTAACAACAAACAAAATAAAAAAGAATTACAACATTTTATCAAACTGTCTTTCCAAAATTAATTCTTGAAAAACACCTCATTTTTCGACGAAAAAACGGGAAAGCCCCCTTAATTACTCCGTGTGGCACCTCCACTTGCCTAAACCAAGACTGACTCGCTGCGCCGCACAGTGCTTCGACTCCATACAAAATTGCGGCAAAAATAGAAGGAGTACGTTAAATTCGCTGAAAATTTGCAGTCTAAGTCATTTTGGGCTGCTGATTTCAAAATTTGTGTTTGTTTCAAAAAAAAATATATAGTTAAAAAAAAATCGAATATATATGGTTATATATTATCTTGTCATCACAGAGCCCAAACCGCTGGAGCTATTATGATGAAATTTGGTCAAAAGTTGTATTTTAGAAAGTCAACCCTCAAACAGAAGCGATTTCGAAAACGTCGACCTGGAAAGGGCGGAAAGGCGGTGGTGAAGCTTATATGGACAGACATTGTTTTTTGGTCGGATTGTTTAAAAATTATGTATATGTATACTAAAAAAGCAATAACAAAATACATATCTTAGCGTTTTTCTAAATTCGATATTTAAAGGGTAGAAAGAGGGCGGTAAAGTTGCTAAAGGCATATAGTTTTTGTTTATTTGATATTCGTAGAGCTTAACATGGAGATGAGGCAGGTGAATATGCAATGCAGCTCAACCTATAACGGCGAGACTATTCTTCAAGACTTATTCTTCAAAATTGGACCTTCTTCAAAGTTATACATTCCTCCTTTTCTTTAGAATATATTAGCGTTAAATCACATTTTAGCTATCAAATTTCATAATAATGAAAAAATTTGGATTGTATGGCTCATAATGGGTTAAATATGCGTACCAAACCTATTTTTTATAAAAAACATTCATAATTCGTTGCATTGCCTTAGTTAAACATTTTAATCGCAATTTTAACTCAAGCGATTTCTATACAAAAATCAACATTAGTAGTTTCGAAAAATTGAATATTTTCCATAGGCGCAAAAAGACGCCAAATTTTTTTTACGGATTTAAGAGAAGTCCATCCAAAAAGGGCCATAAAAAGGATTTACGCCAGTTGACGCCATTCGATATTAATTGCCTTTCTAAATTTGGTTCTTTTTAATTTTCATGGGTTTGAAAAACATTCATTTTTGAAAATTCGTACAAAAAAAATTATATATGCTAAATAAAAAAAACTGATCAGTGGTCTCGCTCCTATCAATTAAGTTTTAATATTACAAGAAATTGGAAGCCTATCTACAACAACACATTTTCTACCATTTTTTTTATACAAGCACCTAAATTTCATTTTTCCCCTTCATACATTTTTGTAAAAATATATCCGACTTTGACAAGCTATATCTCCTAATCTCGACAATTTTTCGATAAAGTATTTCGGATCCAGCTTAATTAAACAATTACCTTTAACATGATACTACTTTTGTCAAAATCCGCGATAATTTTTTTTCTTATTTTTGTCCACTCTCGAAGCACTGTGCGCCGTACCCGGCTGCCTTTTATACCTGTCCGGTTATCGCGCAGATCGTTCCCGCACATTCTAATTGGACTAGAAGTTTCCATTATTATCGCGGGCCATCATTGCCAGATCGAATTATAGCAAGTCGCTGTACTTTAAAGTGCGTGCCTAAAAGTATTCATAGCACGGCGCGTAGCGACTTCGAATTAAATTACACTCATACGCCACGTTGCGCTGCGCCAAAAAATGCACATATCGTAATTACACAGTTTGAATGTATTTTTTTTGGATTGGTGTCTTAAGCAAATTTGTTGGTCATTAAAATATCTACAAACTTGCCGAAGACAGTAAAGCGATATTCGGAACGATTTAGGACCTAATAGCATTTAAACCTTCGAAGACTTAAGCGACAAACTCGACTAAAATGAGCAAACTTCAAAGTCGGATTTCTCTTAAACTAGAGCCAATCCAGCCAAGCGGCTGGTAGATCTCAACTCAGTATACCTATAGAAAAGTCACCCAGTAGGTCCCCCCCATGTCTAAATTTTTAAGGGCAAATTTCACGCACAGTGTAATTAGTCCGCAATGGACTGATTTAAAACTAGTTATTTTGTAACTAGTTAAAAATTAGTTAGTTTGTTACTGATTTTTAAACTAGTCATATAGAAACAAATTAAAAATTACTTGCATATAACCCCATTAAATGAATTTTCAAATATACTGAATTCAATTCATACGATTGTGTTATTAAATGTTTTCAAAAACAAAGTACACTCCTTTTAAATAATATTTACAACTAATTACAAACAAAACAGCAAAAATGTAAAACATTTCATAAAAATAACAGTTCAAATCATTTTACAAGAAAAATTAATTTAAAGAAAGAAAAGTAAAAGAAAACAATACTTCAGCCAGTTCACTTAAGGCACTAAGATATTAAATAAATTCAAGTTTAACTCCGGCAAAAGCTGCTCTCAGCTCTTCCATGGGATCAGCTGCATTTATTGAACCTAGTTAAAAGAGGAACGAATTGTAGAATTAGTTATGGGAATATTATGCACAGTGAATGTAATTTTGCATATGTGTACGTGCATACATACTAGAGTCCGACCGATTAATCGGCATCGGCTAGTATCGGCCAATTAAATTGGTATCGGCATCGGCTAGGATCGGCATCGGCTTCGGCCTTTTTTGGCCGATCCCACATCGGTTTTTTTTGGTCGATTTTCCTGCTTTTATTTCTTGTTTGTTTTTATTTGCAGCTGAATCGCACTGTCTTTCTTTTTCATATCTCGCTTTGTATATTTATTACATTTTTATTATACGTTACAAGCCAGTGTTGCCTGATTAGGGGGTTTCTCCTTAGATTTGTTTGGATTTTATGACAATTTTTAAAGGGACAATATTTTACAGATATTTTTAATCTATTTTTGCTACATCAACACCTTGTTCAGCTATATTGGCTATTGGGTCTTTTGTTAATTGCTTGTGCCAAATAGAATGAGCAATTTTCATGAAATATTAATTTTATTTTCATTTTTATTTCATTTTATTTAGAATAGATACATTAAGTGTTGTAAGATCGAGTCTTTTAATAACACCTCATCAATATTCAATTTCTTAAACTAGAATTAAATTTAAAGTTAAACAATTACAATAACAAAATTAAGTAATAAACATAGGCTTAAAAAACATAATATAAATATTATAAATAATAGAAAATATTATAAGATATAAAGGAGGAAAAAGGTAAGAAAGTGATGAAGGAGGAAAAGTAGAGATAGAATGGGAATAAGGAAGAAAAAGAAACCACGCCTTGCAATCATCATTGATCCTCTGGAATCAGAGTGCACGGTTGTTAGTTGTAGTTGTTTTTTTTTTCTTAGTTGTTTTTTTTGTCTAGCCCAGCCCTTATAACTGCAGGAACTGAGTTCCAGACTCTGACTGCGTTGATGAAAAAAAGTAGTGATGTTATTAAAAAATTGTATGTTGGTACAATTAAATTGTGATGTCTCCGGGACTTAAAAGGTATGAGCTTTTCGTACAGATAAGAAGGAGTTTTCCATTCCATTAGTCTATAGACAAAGATACAATTTTTGGCAAAGAGGTAATTTTCGATATTACACCCAAGTACTTTATTCTGCCAGGGGGAAATATGTTCATATCTTTTAAGCCCGTATACAGCCCAAGTTCTTAATTTTGTCCGTAGAAGTAAGCACACTTGAGCCTAAATACAACTTATGTGTTATAAATTTGGGGGAAATTTAATTTTAATGTATTTCAATTCTGAATTTTCTTGTAATTTTATTTAGTTTCTAAATGTTTATTTTCTCGTTTTTGTTTGTTTTCTCTTTCGGTGGCTGTCCTCTCAGCTGGAAGTGGCAAACCTCTGAGAGTAAAAATTGCCTATGAAAAACTCCCAACCTGCCGTTCGGAACCGGCATAAAACTGTACGTCCCTTCCACCCGCGTACAAAATTCACACGCACAACACGGGTGGTTGCGGGAAGCTAGGCCTTAGTCTCGCGTAAGCAGGCTGTCGTGCCAGTCAATTACACTGTGCGTGAAATATACCCTCAAAAATGCAGACATGGGGGGACCTACTGAGTGACTTTTCTATAGGTATACTGAGTTGAGATCCACCAGCCGTTTGGCTAGATTGGCTCTAGTTTAAGAGAAATCCGACTTTGAAGTTTGCTCATTTTAGAGTTCGTCGCTTAAGTCTTCGAATGTTTAAATGCTAATAGGTCCTAAATCGTTTCGGATATCGCTTTAGTTACTGTCTTCGGCAAGTTTGTAGATATTTTAACGACCAAAAAATTTGCTTAAGACACCAATCCAAAAAAAATACATTCAAACTGTGTAATTGCGATATGTGAATTTTTTTGCGCAGTGCAACGTGGCGTATGAGTGTCATTTAATTCTAATATAAATCTAATTATATGACACTCATACGCCACGTTGCGCTGCGCAAAATAATTCACATATCGCAATTACGCAGTTTGAATGTATTTTTTTGGATTGGTGTCTTGAGCAAATTTGTTGGTCGTAAATCGATATTCCCTTCCCCTCGCGACGGTAGACACCTTGACGCGGTGCGAGGGCTTAGTTACGAAGACTCGGTCTGGCCATGCTGACTGGCGCGGCTCAAGCTTGACTTGACCGTGCCTGGTAGGTTCAACCATGTCAGACGGGCAGCCGACGAGTACAGACCAAGATCTACCCTCCTCAAGCCCGGGTGTCATGCGTCACCGTGCCCAGGGTTAGTTTGCAGTCGAGGAGTATACTGACTGTATTCTAACGGCTGCCTGCCGGGCACCTGTCCACCCCCGGCTGTAACTGTGGACTTCCTATGGCATGGGGCTCTGCCATGGGTGACATACCCTTCCCCTTCCATTCCTTCGACCACCGAAATCCCCTCGTGGGTTAGTAGGTGGTCGGCACGAACCAGATGTTATGAGTTCCTCAACACCCGCCTCGGATAAGAGGCATCCCGCCGCCGGGCACGGCAGTAAACCCCGCCCAACCCTCGGCGATCCCTGCAGCAGCAGGAGTCGTCAAGGCACCAGCAGATTGGTGCCTAAAACTAGGCCGCCCCTATTAAGGCACGGCACAGTACCCAGGGCTTCCCTCTCGAAGGGACCCCCTCAAAAACCCAGCCGCAACAGGTCACGCCATCCCCTTATGAGGGAAGACGTCCTGACAGGCCTCACCCCGTTGCAGCTAATCCCGCGACGGACTCAGTTCCGACAACGCGAACTGTCGCTCCCACCCCCGCACTCGCCACCGAGCGGCCTGGCACCTCTAGGCCTCCCACCAAGGTGAAGCCTTCCGTGAGGGCCTACCGGGATAAAAGAGCGGCAACCAAGCTAGTCGCCAAAATCACCGCGATCCCTGAAAAGGATCGCTCCACAACGGAACGAGAATCGCTCGCATGGGCGGAGTCGATCCTAGCGAAACACGGAGGCCGACAGCCGGTGGCCACCAAGAGACAGAGGTCTTCTGACGAGGTGGTAAATGCTCCCAAGAGGGCAAAACCATCTCGACAGCCAGGCAAGGCCTACAGTGAGGTCCTGAAGGATCATCTCATGATGGCGATCCTGGACAAGGGACATCCTGACGGGTTTATTTCTCCAGATAAGTGGAGATCAGTGGAGATTAGCCTCTGCAAAGGGTATAAAGGTATTCTCTTGAAGAATCCCGGCCCAGCTCCTGAATGTTGCGACGCCGGCTGGCACCAGGGCCACATTAAACTTATGGCGTGCGCCGATGAACGCTCTGCAATGCTGCTGAAGCTGGCGATAGCTGAGGTAGGCGAGATCTGGCCAGGGGCTAACCTCCAGGTAGTCCCGAAGAGCGAGATCCCGCATCGGCCCAGATCAAGGGCCTGGATTCCAGCGGAGCCATCGAAACCGGAAGAGATCCTGGAACTCCTCCAGCTGAGCAACCCGGACCTACCTACCAGCGATTGGAAGGTAGTGAGGGTCAGCGAGGCCAAAGGGAAGTCCAGGTGCGCCACCGTCATCCTGAACGAGGAAACGATAGCCCCCCTGACCGCAAGAGGCGGCGTCATCAGCTACGGCTTCAGCTCCACTGTACTGAAGTTGTACCGGAAAGATGAGCTGGATGCAGCGAAGACATCGTCTGACGCCGCGGTAGAAAAACGCGACACTCCGGCCTTCGAACGCACCCCTCGGGGACGGACTGCGAAATGCAGTCCGATTCCGACACGCAATCCGTCTCGTCCATGGTGGGTCGCTTTTTCGGCAGATGGAACGCTGATGGCGACGAAGACGATCTTCTGGCCTCTGAGCCAGAGGATGCTGACACGACTGTCATCAGTGCCCAGCAAACCGGACCCACGGACGATCCAGGTGGTGCAGATTAATCTGCACCGATCTAAAGCGGCCTCGGCCGCCCTCGTCCTCCACCTACATCAAAGGGGGGAGGACATTGTCCTAATCCAAGAACCCTGGACGGTAGCCGACAGGGTTTGCGGGTTAGGCTCCTCCACACACACTGTGGTCTACACCCAAGGTAATGGCCGACCCAGATCGTGCATTTTAATTTGTAGGAAACTAAAATTTTTCTTCCTTTCCAAATTTAGCAACAGCGACACCACTGCCATTTGCCTAGAGCAAGGCAGAAAGCCAGTCTGGATTCTCTCCGCCTACATGGCCCATGACCACATGATGGTACCGGCGCCGGAAGTCCAAGCAGCGACCAAAGAAGCCCGCAAAGACGGCGCGATCCTGGTGAGAGGCGCGGACGCGAATGCCCACCACCAGATGTGGGGCAGTACGGACACCAACGACAGAGGTGAGTCTCTTTTTGATTTCATTCTCGCATCTGATCTTTATATATGTAGGGGAGAGTGGGGCGAATCGTTACGCTTTTTTGTAAGCCCAATATTTTTTATCTGCGAAAAAATTGTCGACCATGTTATATATCGTTTTGAAGCCTGTTATTTTGCGCAACTTTTGATTATAAACACTTAGGTGTAGGACAAATACGAAATAAGTTATGTCGATATTCCCAAAGTGTCCAAAAAATGGCATATTAAAAAGTGTGGGGCGAATCGTTACGCAGTATGGGGCGAATCGTTACACTCGCTTTTTTCAAATGTTGAGGCGCTGAAATCAAAATATGTATACACAAATAATATTTCAATTATTTACTTCATTTTTATTAAGAAAACGAATACATGTTTGATGGTTAAATTGACCAACATGCCAAAAGAAAATGGTGGAAAAATATATGAAAAAATGAAAAAGGAAAAATTTGATTTTTAATCAGAATCTGACTCAACATCAGCATAATCAATCGCAATGATGGCGCTTCGACGCTGGCTTATGCGTTTCGGTGCTGCCTCAGATGATTTTTGAAAAGTTGCAATAAAGTAATGAAAAATAAAAAAAAATCACGAAAATTATAAAAAACATATCATGACGAACAACACAGATGATTTTTCTACAAACACAAGCAATAACGCAGTCTTCAAAATTGCGTCAGACGCTTAAATGCATAAAAAATGACCGTCACGATTCGCCCCATACGAAATGTAACGATTCGCCCCACTGTGACATGTTTGCTATGGAATGGCTTAGCAAAGACACGGTAACAATATTTGCGAATTTTCTTTTTTTACGCGAAAGGCAACACAATAAAGATAAAAAAAACATACACTTTCGATTGATCACAAAATTATTTAGCACTCGAAATTGAAAGATTGTAGACATCCAAATATGAATTTTACAAGTCACAAAACACATTTTACCCTGTCAAGCGTCAGTTTTCTACTGAGAATTGGAATGTCACCGAACCAAATGAGCGGCTGAAGGTGACGAACATTTAGCTATGCGACATTTGATATATGGTGGCGTAATTTTTAAGATATCGCTCTGTAACGATTCGCCCCATGTAACGATTCGCCCCACTCTCCCCTAATATTGGTCGGGAGCCCACTTTCGTGACGGCTACCAGAAGGGAGGTTCTAGACATCACTCTGGTTTCGGAGGACCACGCCGATGTGGTCCGCCACTGGAAGGTGTCCAATGACATCTCTTTCTCAGACCATAACTACATACTATTTAGCATAAACGTACTGGTCCCGAAACCACCCCCCTTCAGAAACTTGAGGCTGATGGATTGGGACAATTATAGGCAAATTCTTCTTCACAATCTCCAACCGCCTGAACCTACAGCACCCTGCTCGACGGGCGAGCTGGAGGCTCTGGTGGAGATTGTTACTACGGCCTGCAATAAGGCCTCCGAGTCTTCCTGCCCTAGGGTCATACCTAGGGGCAAGCCCAAACCACACTGGTGGACAACGCAAATCGCTGATTTGCGACGAGAGTGCAGGAAGCTCTTCAACAGGGCTAAGGCAGACAATAACTGGCCATCCTACAAGGAGGCCCTTCGACGCTACAAGCGCGAACTCAGATCTGCCAAACACAATTCATGGTCGGCCTACTGCGAGAACGTCGAGAACGTATCGGATATCAGCAGGCTTCGAAGAATCCTATCAACTAGTCCAACGTATTTGGGTTCAATACAAACCACAGATGGAGATTGGACCAGCTCGAGCTCTGAAACCCTTGAGCTTCTTACCGACACACACTTTCCGGGTAACACTGTCTCTCCGGTAGAGTGTACCGATCCAGACGCACCATCAGACCATGACTTTAGCGATACCGCAATAAGTACAGAGAGTCTGAACTGGGCCATCGACAGCCTGGACTCGCATAAAGCACCGGGTCCAGACGGAATCACGCCAGAGGAACTGAAGCAGGCAAGGACCCTGCTAGCTCCTTGGTTAATCAAGATCTTTAAGGCATGCATTGGACTCGCCTACGTACCACGAAAATGGAACAGAGCGAAAGTAGTCTTCATCCCCAAAGGGGGAAGAAGTTGCCATATCACCGCAAAGGACTTTCGGCCGATAAGCCTAACTTCCTTTCTCCTGAAAACTCTAGAAAAACTGCTGGATTCCTACATTCGCCAGACAATTGACGCTCGCGGAATCTCGGAACTCCAGCATGCATACACTAAGGGCAAGTCCACAGAGACGGCTCTCCATGACCTGGTCCATAGAGTGGAGAGGTCACTTTCACTCAAGGAATATACGCTGGCGGCTTTCCTCGATATAGAAGGAGCCTTCAACAACATTCAGCCGGAAGCTGCTATAGCGGCTTTGACCGACCTGAAGCTAAATAAACGGCTAATATGCTTGATCGGCAACCTCCTGAGAAGGAGGGAAATCTTTACAGAGCTTGGCGACACCAGAGTCATCCGATTTGTGTCGAGAGGTACCCCCCAGGGTGGGGTACTATCGCCCCTGCTCTGGAATCTTACAGTCAATCCTCTAATCATGAGGCTATCGGCATCGAATTGCCACGTGGTGGCGTACGCTGACGACATCGCTCTCCTGGTATCAGGGAAGTTTGTCGAGACTTTGAGTGACCTCATTCAGGGGGCTCTAAATACACTCTCGTCGTGGGCGAGGGGCTGCGGACTGGGTGTTAACGCTGCAAAGACGGAACTTATACTTTTCACGAAGAAGCATATAATTCCGCGGTTCAGCCCACCCATTCTAAATGGCACTCTCCTCCGACCCACGGACAAAGTCAAGTTCTTAGGCACCATCCTAGATCGGAAGCTAACCTGGAAACCTAACATTGAAAACCGAATCCAGAAGGCAACAACAGCCCTTTACATGTGTAAAAGGGCTATCAGCAGAAGCTGGGGACTAAAACCGCGAGCCATCCACTGGCTTTACACTGCGGTAATTAGGCCAATCCTCACGTTTGGCGTCACAGTCTGGTGGACAGCCCTGAGCAAGTCCACATACGTGAGCCAGCTTACCAAGGTCCAAAGGATGGCAGCCCTGCTTATCACAGGAGCCATCAAGATGACGTCAACCAAAGCCCTGGAAACCCTTCTCCACTTGCCCCCCATAGACATATATGGTGAGTTTGTGGCGAGTTGTTCCGCGGCTAGACTCAACGCGATACTACCATGGCCAAGAACCGATGTAGGACACGCTACCATTGTCAACAGAATTCCATGCAATGTAACGGAGATTGACTATACTATCCCCAAACCACTATCAAAACCACTTTTTAGTGCTAAGATCCCTTCTAGGGACGAATGGGAGAACCGAGAGCTGCCAGAAGAGGCCTACAATATGGCCACCTTCTACACAGACGGCTCAAAGATGAATGAAAAAGTCGGCTGCGGTGTATACTGCAAAAACCAGGACCTCAGACTATCATTCCGACTACCGGATCAGCAGCGTTTTCCAAGCCGAACTCACGGCCATTAGCCAGGCAGCTGCCTGGCTCAGAGTTAATATGATATCCTACAGGGACATCACTATTTACACCGACAGCCAGGCAGCAATACAAGCTCTCTTGAGCGCTCACCCCCGTTCGAAAACCGCCCTTCATTGCCGCAAATCTCTCAATGAGATTTCAGTGCAGTACAGAGTGCACCTCTGCTGGGTGCCTGGGCACAAGGACATAGAGGGTAATTGTATAGCCGATGAGCTGGCAAGAGCAGGCACGGAGCTGCAACACATCAGCGCTATGGAGGCAGTGGGAATACCACTCACCACTTGCAAGCTACACCTTGGAAAGGTATACTTGAGCAAAGCGAACACCAGATGGCGCAACGAACAAACGTGCACCACAACCAGACAAATATGGCCAGTGACCAACCAGAGCAGATCCAAGGAACTGATCCTGCTGAACAAACCCTCGATAGGGATTGTTGTGGGAGTCATTACTGGACACTGCATCATTGGCCTACATGCTAGCAGACTGGGTCTGCCTTATAACGATTTCTGCAGAAGCTGCAGGGACGAGGACTGCGAGGAGTCCGTCGAGCACCTCCTCTGTACGTGTCCAGCGCTTGCGAGAACGCGATTCTCTCACCTGGGCAGGCACTTTCTGAGCTGCCTGGCTGATCTCGAAAAGACGCCACCGAGCATCATCTACAAATTCGTTAGAGCCTCCAAGTGGCTCCAATGAATACCGGAATCGGATAGGTGAAGTTTCCCCCCACCACGTGGTAACACAATGGGCCGCATGGCCTAAGTGATGCCCTAGAGGCGACCACTTAACCTACCTACCTACCTAAATCGATATTCGGATCGATTTAGGACCTATTAGGCATATTAGAAGGCAATGTCGCTTCAGCGACAACCAGTCGAATGAGGAGGGCCTAGACATAGGCTCCAGATTGTGCGGTCTGCGTATCGGTGCTGCCACCGACGATGAGGCTATTACCTTATCACAGGGTAGCAGCATCGATACACTGGACCCCGATCTGGAAGCCACCTTGCTGGGTGACCCTCCGAAGGAGACAAAAGATGCGGAGAGAACCGCCGAGCAAAAAGCCCGCAAGGCGTACAAATGTTCAGCTCAGTATCTCCGAAAAATGAGCTTGGTGGAACCGTCGTCCTTGACCAACAGGGAAAAGGTTCTCATCAAGAAACACCAAAAGATTGTTGCAAAATTCGAGAAGAAAACGGCAACGGTTGGACCGGTGGAACCAGGGGAACCTGAGGCCCCGATAAGCTCTAAGGCAGCTCCCGCCGCAGGGGGGAACGCGACGGCAGTCCACGTTGCAGCCAACAAGCCACCTGGTGGCAAGGCCGCTAAGGACCCAGCCGGCGTAGTTCCTGCCGTCGGCGGAATTACAGCAGCAGCCGCTGGCAAAACTGCGGCTGCTGCCGTTCAAGCCGCCAAAAGCGTAAAAAAGCCGACCATCACCGGGGACGGCACCTCGGAAGCAGCTACGTCTACCTCTAAGGCTGGCAAAGCTGCCAATAGGGCCAGATCCGGTGAAGAGACTCAGAAAGAGGCGAAAAAACCTAAGACTTACCAGTCTACTAGTTTTTCCGTCCCCAACGAGTTGCAGGCAGCCGTTATTGACCGGAATGACCCCGATGGGAAAATCTCGGCCGCCAACTGGCTGCTTGTTGAATCGATGATTCTGGATGCTTAGTTCGGGCTGATGGTGAGGAGACCATCTTCGACGGAGCGGGCTGGCAGAGAGGCGTCAAAGTCATCGGCTGCGGTAACACGAAATCTCTGGATTTCATCCGTTCTGCAATCGGTGGCCTGGGCGAACTATGGCCGGGAGCCAAGTTAGAGGTCGTCTCCCGATCCATTCCTCCTTTGAGGCCTATAGTCTCAGTATGGATACCGCCCCCGGTGCCGGAGGCCGAATCCGTGCTGAAGGTTATAGGCGTACAAAACAAGGAACTGGCGGTCCAGAGTTGGAGAGTTCTGACGAATGCGAAGAGCAAGAATGGAGTGGGAAATGATTTGACGATCGCTATTGATCGCCTATCATACACTCACCTCTTTTAGCGCTCGGGCGTCATCAAGTTCGGGTTGGGTTCAATCAAGGCGCGTTTTCCGGGTCACCGTGAACAAGCCACAGATGGAACAGCTACGAGTGGTGCAAATTAACTTGCATCACTCCAAAGCAGCAACCCACGACTTGATGAGGTTCATGGAAGAGGAGGATATCGATGTGGCCCTAATTCAGGAACCGTGGATTGTAAGATCCAAAATTTCTGGATTGGGGTCAGGTCGATACAAATTATATCAACCCTCAACCGAAGGTAGGTTACGAGCCTGTATAATAGTCAAGAATAATATTAATTTATTTCTTCTCTCCCAATACAGCAATGGAGACCTAACGGCGGGTATGGTTGAACGAAGAGGAGGGCATAGCCCGATTCTGGCGTCAGCGTACCTGCCGTACGAGGAGCTGGACCCACCATCCCAGGCGGTCCGAGACCTGGTTGGCTTTGCCAGCGCGAAACGGCACGCGTTGGTGTTAGGCTGCGACGCCAACGGCCATCATACGCAATGGGGAAGCAGCGACATCAACGTGAGGGGTGAGTCCATCTTTCAATTTATTCTTTCCACTTCTCTATCTATCTGTAATAAGGGCAACACGCCCACCTTTCAGAATAGGGTCAGGGAGGAAGTAATTGATTTGACCTTGCTATCTGAGGCAAACGACGTTAGGGTTGACAACTGGTGAGTATCGGACGGCTGTTCCTTCTCGGACCACAACCGAATACTTTTCAATGTCAATTTTGACGTGGTTTGCAAATTACCACCTTTGAACCCAAGGAGGGCAAACTGGGAGAAATTTGCGACTATCGTTCGTTCAAGACTGAGGCCGAAACGTTTCGCCCCAGTCACAGACAAGCGCGCGATTGAGAACTCGGTTGAACTCCTAACGGGCACTTTGAACGCTGCCTTTAAGTCTTCCTGTACGGTAAGTCGAGTCAAGAGGAAGCACAGCGACAGCTGGTGGAATCCTGAGCTTCGACTACTACGTCAGGAGACAAGGCGACTGTTCAATAGAGCAAAATTAAGTGGAGAGGCAAAGGACTGGAACGCATACCGATCCAGTTTCAACGCCTTCAAGAAGGCTATTTGCAAAGCCAAAAGAGAATCGTGGAGAACCTTCTGCGAATCGATAGACTGTGTCAACGAGGCGTCCAGGCTAAGGAAAGTCCTGTCTAAGCAGCACTGTGCTCTTAGCTGCATCCGCAAGCCGGACGGATCATGGACGTAGTCAAGTGAAGATTCGTTCGTAGCTCTAATGGAGGCACACTTTCCCCAGTGTCATGTTCCTATTGACTCGGATAATCTCCCAGAGCAACTCGGAACAACTACACCACCGGAAGCTGTTGCCACAATAGTGGACAAGGATAAGGTCGAATGGGCCATAAGGTCGTTTGACCCCTACAAGTCCGCAAGGCCTGACGGTATCATTCCAGCAATGCTACAACAGGCCGGAGACTGTATTCTGCAACCCCTTGTAAACATCTTTAAGGGATGCTTATTAGGGAATGTAGTGCCAAAGCAGTGGAGAGAGGTCAAAGTAGTCTTTATACCAAAGGCAGGAAAACCCAGCCACACCACGGCTAAAGACTATAGACCCATCAGCCTCTCCTCATTCTTATTGAAAACGCTGGAGAGGCTGCTGGACAGACATATAAGAGACAACCGGGGGCTAGCTTCTGGGCTCTGCAATGCACAACATGCCTACCTCCAGGGGAGGTCGGTAGACAGTGCACTGCACAGCGTAGTTGCCCCCATAGAGAATTCGTTGGCCGTAAGGGAGTACACAATGGCGGCTTTCCTCGATATAGAGGGAGCTTTCAATAATGTCACCACTGAGGCCATAATAGAGGCACTTCGTGCTCATAGTGTGGAAAGCTTCGTTATCGATTGGGTTGGAACTATGCTGCAAGACAGGATAATCAACTCAACGATAGGACCGGCTTCCATCAGAAGGAGAGCCACAAGAGGTACACCCCAAGGTGGGGTGCTTTCCCCTCTTCTGTGGCCACTGGTAGTAGATGAGATTCTAAAAGTCTTTCATAGAAGACGCATTAGTGGCCTATGCGGACGACATCGTCATCATGATACATGCCAAATTTCTGCCAACTATCAGTGAGCTGATGGAATCCTCATTGGCTGATTTGGCAGCGTGGGCGGGGGACAACGGCCTCGGGATAAATCCCAAAAAGACCGAACTAGTCCTGTTCACCAAGAAAACGAAGATTCAGGAATTCGCTCTTCCCTGTGTGGACGGGCATCCCCTGAAGCTATCAAAAGAGGCCAAATATCTTGGCATTATTCTGGACTCAAAACTTTCGTGGAAGCGAAACATTGAGGAAAGAATGAAAAACGGACTCAACACGCTGTATGCCTGCAGGGGAGCATTTGGTAAAAAATGGGGATTAAAACCGTATATCATCCATTGGATGTACACTGCGGTTATCAGACCGATCATTACCTATGGTTCTCATGTATGGTGGCCAGCCATGGACAAAAAGAGCAACCGAAGCAATCTGGAGAAAGTGCAGAGACTTGCCACCTTGGCAATCACAGGGGTGGCAAAAAGCGCTCCACGGATGGCCCTGGATTTGTTTCTGCACCTTCCCCCAGTGGACTTGTTCGTAAAGGCCAGCGCAGCAAATACAATCCTCAGGCTGAGGGAGTCTAACCAGCTGAAGCCAGGCAACTATGGACATTCCAGTATTCTGAATGCTCTAATGACTAGCTCTACCGGACAAGGTCTTCTAGGTAAGGCCACTGATTTCCTGGTAAAGCGCAGCGACTTCAAATTGAAGATCCCCATCGATTATCCCTCCAGAGACAACTGGCAACAGCCCGAGGTGGAAGACTCTGCGGGAGTCTACTTTACCGACGGCTCGAAGACAGAGGATGGGACCGGTGCGGGTGTCTACTGCGAAACGCAAAATGTCTACTGGTCCTACAGACTACCAGACTATTGCAGCGTTTTCCAGTCGGAGGTTTTCGCCATTATGAAAGCAGCGCAGCACATAAGAAACTCGGCACTTAGTGCGACCGTCATTTGTGTTGACAGCCAGGCTGCTCTTAAAGCAATTGAATCCACCGTAGTGAAATCAAAGGTAGTAAGGGAGAGGGCTGGGTTGTGAACCAGGCTGGGGTGTGAACCATTGCCGTTTTTTCTTTCCCAAATTGACATATCGCCAATCTTTCAACTGTCAATTTTGTCTTATGATATGACTCTGCTTTTGTGGTTACACCGAAGTACAAACACGTATTGCTTGTGGCAGCAATCGAGTTTGAAAGACATCGTGTGTAAAAATCGACTGCGAAAACTTGTTGGCTTTTTTTTAAAGTGCTATCTTAGTGACTGAGCTTATTGCAAAAAGTCTGTGTAATACATGTTTATTTAGTGTTTTGATTCTATTTTACGATGCAATATTTGTTTATGTCGAATTATGATTGGAAGTGTCGTTTATTTTAAAGTTTCCAAAATGTCATCGTGGTTGGGCTGTGAACCACTAAGGTGGCTGGGTTATGAACCACCTGTTTTTTGTTACTACATGTGTTCTAACACTGTCAAATAAGGACGGATATATAAAAATAAAGTCATTTTATATAATTTCTCTCGATTTCGTTGTGTTCACTTGAAGTGAGCCAATACGAGAACACGTTCGTATTTCACATGCAAACATTCCGACACAGATTAGGATGAAAATTTAAAAAATTGAGCAGTTTCATTCATTGCGATTTTTTGGCCTAAGAGGCGTCATTTTAACTTTTTTTCACCTCTTGAGGCTTCCTGATTAAATAAATTCTCAATGTACTTAAAAATTATGGGTGTTTTCTTCGTATTTTCCGACTTTAATAGGGATTTTCCAGATGGTTCACAACCCAGCCACTTTTTTGAAAAAGCGAAAAATCACGTTCTTAGAAAATTGGACGTAGAGAGTTAAATTTCAATCAAAACGGTAATCTGTCTTCATAACAAAGTTGCGTTATATATTCACCTTTCCAACGGTATCTTCGATTTTTCGATATCTTTATTTTGTGAAAAGTTAGAGACAAAAAACAAAACCCCTGTTCACAACCCAGCCCTCTCCCTTACTAGACTGTCGGAAAGCACTGGATGGCATAAGACAGTGCAGGGTCCGTCTGTGCTGGGTTCCCGGACATAGCAATATCGAAGAGAACGAGCAGGCGGACGAATTAGCCCGTGCAGGGTCAGCGATGCCAGCCAGCGAGGCGGTCAACGCGGTGCTACCACCGATCTCTGCTATGATGGGTTCAATAGGGGAGTGGCTTACACGAGCTACAAACAGAGCCTGGACAAGTAGGTGTGACTGCAGGATTGCTCGTACCCTGTGGCCGGCGCTCAACGCGAGAAAAACTAAGAGCCTTCTGCTCCTCGACAAGCATGCTATACGCATGGTCACGGGAGTAATCACAGGTCACTGCGCCATTGGTGTCATGCTATGCAAATGGCGTTTGGCGACCGACGATTTATGCAGAAGCTGCGGAGACGAGGATGCAGTAGAATCGGTCGAGCATCTGCTATGCCACTACCCATCACTACAAGGACAACGGCTCCAGACTCTTGGGGCAAGGTTCTTTGATGGGCTAGCGGAGGTAGCAGACGCACAGATTACCGATCTACACAATTTCCTCGCCAAGACCAAATGGTTCCCAAAAGATCCCGCCTGGATCTACAGGGATCCCAACAGATAGAAGAAGGCACCGGTTTCTCCGAAAATGAAGGGATTCACAATGGACCCAACAGGGTCTCCGAGTGGAAGTGCTTGCCGCACAAACCCCTTCCGTAACCTAACCTAACCTAGGACCTATTAGCATTTGAAAATGAGCAAACTTCAAAGTCGGATTTCTCTTAAACTAGAGCCAATCCAGCCAAACGGCTGGTGGATCTCAACTCAGTATACCTATGAAAACTCGCTCTGTAAGTCCCCCCCATGTCTAAATTTTCGACTTGCACAATGTTATTATCAAAAACAAAAAATTATTATGATGAAATGTACTATGTTATATCTTTAATAGTTCCTTTTGTTGTTTTATACAATAAGCTGTGTTTTTGATTGAATTCATTCGTGTTTTTTTTCTATGGAATCGGCATCGGCATCCGCCGATTTTCGGCCTTTTGACCGATTAATCGGCATCGGCATCGGCCAACAAATTTGGTATCGGTCGGACTCTACCAAGCAAAATGTTAACAAATGTGTTGTAGTCCTTCTTAAGCCTTTTCCTATTAGTCCCAAAAATGTTCACGGCTACAATGACAGCAGCTTACAGGCACGCTGTAGTTTTCCTCGCACAAATGTTCCACTTGCACGTATTCAGTCGTGCCTTCAGCCGCATTTTCAATTCCACTTCTGTTTTTGTTATTTTGCGACAAATATTTTTTGATTTTAAGGCATTTTTTTACTAATTAAATAATTTATTTTACACACCTCTTTAAACTACGCACTTATTTACACTTTTTCACGCGCACGCTTTGACGAAAAAACACGATATGGCGTCGTTTATGTTGCCAACCCATTGGATTCACTTACAAATTCTAAGGATCGAAAACGTGACCCCAGAAAATATCAATTTTCAAACAATAGGCAACCTTTGTTCACCGCGCAGACGCCAATGGCGACTTGTCGTTTGTACGAACAACGCAACGAGTACGGTGCATGCGCTCGTGAACTGTGTAGCCATGCATGATTTTTCAATCAGTTACAAATTAGTTGTCAAATAATTAGTTAAAAATTAGTTACTTTTGCCAACTGACTACTTCTTTCCTGCAGAGAAATAACCGGTTATGTGTGCTTAACGACAATCCATTTGTCGCTCTCCCTGCAAGAACACTGTGGATAAAATGATTAATCATTTAACCTATGGTTGGTTGTAGTGGCTGCCTCTGTATGAGACACACTTATGGCCAAACTCCATAAAGCGCGTTTCAGGCGTTCGGGGTTTGTCGTGTTATGGCGTTTCTCGCGTTATTCGCGTTGCAAATGGTCAAACTCCATAAAGCGCGTTTCACGCGTCAGCTTGTTTTTCTTACGTCAGCTGATGCTAATTTTTAATTGGCAAACTGCTGATTGATTTCGTTGTGAATTGTGAAAAACAACGAAATGAAATTGCTATACGACGTTATAGACTTTATAGAATTTACTGATTTCATTTTAAACACAATAAATGCATATCGAGCATTGTAAAAAATAAAAAAAAAGATCGAATTAAATTCAATTTGTAGCAATTTATTTCACAGGAATGAGCAAAATTCGATATACACCGATTAAGCTATCGAATTTCCAATACAGCGACGACTAAGTTTCGTCTGTCAAAGAATTATGCTAATTTTTAGGAATTTCTTCAAATTTTATGTTAAAGTGTTGGATTTAAAATGTTTCTTAAATGTATTAAATAGCTTTCGTGTAAGATAAATGCGTTCGACTTTTGCGATAACACAAGTTGGTTATCGGCATTACCATTGCCACATAATTTATGACATCTTTGGGAACTTTGTCAGCTGTTTAACGTCGTTAAGCGCGAAACGCGTGAGAAAGTTGAAAATAGTTCAACTTTTGACGCGTTTCGGGCTTATCGACGTCAAGTCATGGAGTTTGCTTTATACAAACACACTGATTCAATTTTTTCTCAAAACGCGGGAAACGCGAAAAACGACAATACGCTTGAAACGCGCTTTACGGAGTTTGGGCTTTAGGCCTATTGGCCCGTTCTGATACCACAAATTCCGCCCGTTTGAAATGCGTATGCAACACTGTTTTTTTCAACGTGTGACACAACACACATTTCAAACGGATGGGGTAAAGGGAGGGAGGGGACCTACAGTTTAACGCCGGATCCGAACGGCGATTTACAGTTTTTCTTTCATATTTCGAGGAGCGCATTTGTGCGATTCTTGTAATTCTCATCTGCTTCATGTGGATAGCGATTGAAGTAGACGAGTTGTTTACCAGCCCGAGCCAGGAATCGAACCTGGAGTACTCGGTATGAGAAGCAAAGTGCGCTAAAGGCTTGATTACACGTAACGAGTCGAGTGACGAGACATCAAAATGGTACTAGGCCGAAAGAATTGGGATAGCGAGCAAAAGCGACGAGTTGTTCAAACGTATTTCGACACGCGGCGAGTCAGTTCGGTTTTACAATGCACAAAATGAACTAAGCAACTCGCGCAATTAAACTCAACCGAGCGAAAAGTGGTGTGTGACGCATACCGCTTGTCACGAGCGATTCCGCATGTGACGAGCGATTCCGCGAACCGCTGCGAAAAAGAGAAAAATATAACGGTAAAGTAGTGCTCGGCCTAGCAAATAAAATGTGATTCTAGTGGCTCTCTCGCCTCTTTCATCGGTTACTGACTCAATCAAGAACTCGCCTTACTGTTTAGACGAAACGAGTACTCGTTCGAGTTGCTGTCTTGTCATTCTACTCGTTACGTGTAATCAAGCCTTAATCGCTGGACTATCGAGTCCGGCCATTTAACCTACTGCTGATAGAAATTTCCACCAGAACTGCCATCAGTTTCTGAAGAGCCGTGTGAAAATTCTGATAGAAACTCACGTATACGTGTGATTTTGCATCACCTTTCGAAACAGGATTTTTGGTATCTGGCACAGATATACAGCTGTCTAGCTCGCACCTACTATGGCAAAAGATTCAATAGGCAGCTCACACCTTCTATCATTGTCGTTTGAATTCCTTTATTATTAAGCTGTCTCGCTCACTCACATCAGCCTTCAACAGAGTTCCTGTCAGTCCTGATTAATCAGCCTTCAACAGAGTTCCTATCAGTCCTGATTAATCAGCCCAGATAGATACTTCATTGATTACTGATATCAGAGCTGTGTATTAACCTATCAGCACTGATTAAAAGTAATTTAACGTTGTTTAATTACTTAAATTTACTATATTGAAACGAAAAGGCACTCTGTGCTGTGCATGAACGCTTTTGCAAGCATACTTTTAGGCATGGACTGTGAAGTACGGCAAACTGGTATAATTCGCTTGGTATAGTCCGATATGGCAAGGTTCGCGAGAAATGGGCTGTGCGAGAATGGTCGAGCATTTTCCAATTGGAAGTTGCAAGAAACTTCTGCGCGATAAGAAAACTGGTATAAAAGCAGCAGTGTGCAGCGCAGTGGGTCGAGTCTGTGTTGAGCAAGCAAAGTGGTAACAAGTGTAGATACAAGAAAGTGTAAATCTGTAAATAAAGTGATTGTTGATTTTTGCTGAGTAATTGAAGTTGTTTTATTTTCAACCACAATCAAAACGAACCTTGGAAAACAAACTTGGATTTTCGTAACATTTGGTGTCAGAAGTTCGGATTGTGTTACTGAAAGTAAAATAAAATTATATAAACGCAGACATGGTTAAACTGGAGCTGCTGAAGGTGGACCAGCTGAAGAAGGAGCTGGCTGCCTGGAATTTGCCAACTGTTGGCGGAAAGGTGGAGTTGCAACTGCGCTTGCGAGAGGCGTGTGAATCACGAGGCATCGATTGCGCTGCGCATGAGTTCGGAATGCAGGAGCTAGAGGCGTCGGCCAAAGTGGAGGAATCGCCTACAGGTGCTGCGTCGATGCAAAGTACAGATGCAGCGGCTGAGCCACCACAAGCAATGGACATGAGCCAGTTTATGGTTGCAATGAGAGGCATGTTTGAGGAAACTTCTGCGAAAATCGAGAATGTCAAAGGCATGTTCGAGACTCCCAATCATGAAATGTCGGCGCAAATTGCAGCAAAACTGGAAACGTCGAATCAAGAAATGCCAGCGAAACTCGAAAGTGCGAATTGCGAGTTGTCCACCAAGCTTCAGGAAAATTCTGCGCGCTTGGAGCAGAAAGTGGAAGAAATCTCCAACAAGCTAAATGTGAAGGTGGAGCACCTGGGAGCTCACGTGGGACACTTGGACAAACGAGTCGACGACCTGGATGATTCCCTGAACAGACGAGTTGACGGTCTGGAGGATTCGGTGAACAGGAAAATCGACGAGCGGCTTAGGGATGTACAGCCACGAGAATGTTTGCCGCCGTATCCGGAAAGTTTTGCCACCCGAACAGAAGTGCCTACTTATGATGATGCTACGCCGTTCGACACATTCAAACTGCAATTCGACTTGGCTGCCTTGGAAAATCAGTGGACCGATATCAGGAAGGGTCGGAGATTGGCAATGGCGCTGAAGGGTCCTGCGGCTGAGGTAATGAAATCAGTTCCGGAATGTTCGAGAAGTGATTATGAGGCCGTCATGAGAGCGTTGGCAGCGAAGTACAGCACGAGCACAACCATACGCTATACTACTGTGAGTTGAAGAACCGCAGGCAAAGAGCCAGCGAGACGCTGCAGACATATGCGGCAGACATTGAGCGGCTCGTACAGTTGTGCTACCCAAAATTCGGCGCTGATGATCTCGAGAGGATGAAGATTGAGTCGTTCATTGAAGGTCTTCAAGATCCGGAGACACGTCGCAGTGCGTTGATGATGGGCAAGCCGACATTTAAGGAAACGGTGACCAGCGCGATGACATATGAGGCGACATGGATTGGAGGCACTCGGTATGCACCTGCAAGGATACGCCAAATTCAGTCGGACAACGACATTGCGATACAAGCCATAAGTTCTGAGACACCAGGCAGGCCACGGGTGGTCTCCTCTAAAATTGTTTGTTGGGCATGCGGCCAGCAGGGTCACATATCACGAGACTGCCGTCAACGAAAGAGGCGTTCCCGTTCTCGATCGCAATCGCCTGAAGCGAGGAACACTGAAAATCGAGGCTCAGCCAACAAGCGCAGGGCTGAGGACAACGAGTCGTTTAACTAGAACGGGGCAGCCCAAAGGGGCGTGAGCTGATCCCCACAACCTGCTGCCCCACCGTCCTTGTCTCACAGTTGAAACGACAACCCAGCAGCTTGACGATTGAAGGAAAGATAGATGGAAAGTTGTTCGTGTTGACACTGGATACTGGAGCGTCATATTCGATCATAAAAAGGAAGCTTCTGAAGAACTGGGAACCACTGCATGGCATACAGCTGAGGACTGCGACTGGCGAGCGTGCGCCAGTAAGAGGGAAAGTAACAAAAACAATTGCTATCGGCACCAGCAGCCTGGAACATGAGTTCATCGTCGCGGACATAATTGATGACGTGATTATCGGCGTGGATTTCATGATTAGACACGGTTTTACGCTGGACCTGAAAGAAAATGTGCTGAAGTATGCCAACGTTGAATTCCCCCTGCACACTGGCTATGAGCGAAGCGTGGCTGCAAGGAAAGTTGTATCGTGTCAACACCGGAGGATACCAGCGAATTCCGAGGCGATTATGTGGGCGAAGGTGGACGAGGACGATGGGACAAGTCGGCTGTGGGTTGTAGAATCGCCAAAACAAGAATACGACAACATAATAATCGGACGTACATTAGTGGATCCCAAAAATGGCAAAATACCAGTCAGGATACTCAACCCACTGAACACACCCAGATATGTCGAAAAAGATGCGGTCATTGGCGAGTGTAGAGGGGCTGAAGCAGTTGTCAATTGCGAAAGCAGTCCAACCGGAGGAAGCAAGAAAAGCGGTTCTAACATGGACGCAGAACCAGTGGAGCAGCGAATTGACAGCTGAGCAGAAACAGAAGGCACGGTCACTCCTGCAGCACTATGGGTCAATATTTGCAACAGAATCGGGCGGAAGAACAGCCATAGTGAAGCACAACATCGACACCGGAAGTGCGAAACCAATCCGCCAACCACCAAGACAGGTCCCTCTGGCCAAGAGGGAAGAGGTCACAAATTTGATTGAAAACATGCATAAAGAAAAGGTCATAGAGCCTTCTTCAGGTCCTTGGTGTTCACCGGTCGTGTTAGTCAAGAAAAAGGATGGCAGTACCCGATTTTGTGCGATGACACCCTGGACACACTGTCAGGCACACAGTGGTTTTCCACACTCGACTTACGCAGCGGCTATTGGCAGGTGGGGCTTGCAGACAAGTGCAAGGAGAAAACAGCTTTTAGTGTTGGCGACGGTTTGTGGCAGTTCACCGTCATGCCGTTTGGACTCTGCAACGCACCAGCAACATTCGAGCGGCTAATGGAACGTGTGCTAACAGAACTGCATTGGCGGACGTGTCTGGTCTACCTGGACGACATAATCGTGATGGGTAAAAGCTTTGACGACCACCTGGGAAAGCTAAAGGAGGTATTCGAACGAATACAGAAAGCCGGGCTCAAACTTAACCCAAAGAAGTGCTCGCTGTTTCAAAAAGAGGTCAAATATCTGGGTCACACGGTTTCCGCCCGCGGAGTACATACGGATGAAGGCAAAATTACGGCGGTGAAGGAGTGGCCCCGGCAACGCAATCTACACGAACTCCGCAGTTTCCTGGGCTTGAGTACATATTACCGAAGATTCGTTCCAGGATTTGCGAACATAGCCGGCAGCTTGCAGAAACTGACGAAAAAGAATCAAACCTTCGCGTGGGGTGAAGAGCAGGAGCAGGCTTTTGCACGACTGAAGGAAAAACTGTGCACTGCTCCAGTTCTGGCCTTACCCGTGCCTGGAGAGATGTTTGTGCTGGATACAGATGCAAGTGGGCATAGTATTGGCGGTGTGCTGTCACAGATAATAGATGGCCAAGAACAAGTGATAGCGTACTACAGCAAAATTTTGTCAAAGCCTGAACGCAACTACTGTGTGACACGAAGGGAGTTGCTCGCAGTATTGGAATGCGTGAAACACTTCCATAAATACCTGTATGGGCAAAAGTTTCGCCTGCGCACAGATCATGCGGTATTGAAATGGCTGCTGAACTTTAAGGATCCGGAAGACCAGTTGGCGCGGTGGATCGAACGATTGCAGAGCTACGACTACACGGTAGAGCATCGCAAGGGTAGCAGCCATGGAAATGCCGATGCCTTGTCACGCCGGCCGTGCAAAACCGAATGCAGACATTGTTCGCGAGCCGAAAGCAAAGAGCAGATAGTGGACGTACGATTGATCAGCGTTATGCCAGAGGACGAGTGGTCTGCGGAGAGGATACAAAAGGACCAGCGCGCAAAGATACGGATCTTAAAAAAATCATTGAAGGCAAGGAGCAAGGTGCACGTCCAAACTGGTGGAGATGGCCGGTGAGAGCCCGATCGCGAAGGCTTACTGGGCGCAGTGGCAAAGTCTGCGGCTGTCTGATGGTTGCCTATACCGCGAGTGGGAGAGTGAGGATGGCCGGACCAGCAATTCCCTAATTGTAGTACCGAAATGCAGGACCAACGAGGTGGTCGAGGTATACCATAACGACTCCAGCGGAGGGCACCTAGGCATCACAAAAACTGTCGCCAAAATAAAAAGACGATTTTACTGGGTAGTATGCCAGGAGTCTGTCGCCGATTGGATTAAGAGCTGTGATAGATGTTCGGCTGCGAAAGGGCCGGCAAGAAGATCTCGGGGCCGCATGCAGCAGTACAACGTGGGAGCGCCCTTCGAGCGAATCGCCATGGACGTCGCCGGGTCATTCCCACTTAGCACTCAAGGCAACAAATATGTGCTGGTGGTGATGGACTATTTCAGCAAATGGCCCGAAGTGTATCCTATTCCTAACCAGGAGGCCACCACGGTCGCGGAAATGCTGGTAAACAACTGGGTGGCCAGATTTGGAGTTCCACTGGAGTTGCACTCGGATCAAGGCCGGAATTTCGAGTCTCTTGTATTAAAGGAAGTGTGTGAGCTACTAGGAATAAGGAAAACTCGCACCTGTCCTTTGCATCCCCAGTCCGACGGCATGGTGGAACGATTCAATCGAACAATGGAGGAATATCTGCGGAAAGTAGTAGGCAGGAATCAAAAGGATTGGGACACGCATATTCCGCTGTTCTTGATTGCGTATAGGTCAGCCCCGCACGATACGACATCACTCACTCCAGCCCAAGCAGTGTTCGGCACAGAGCTGAGATTGCCTGCTGACTTGAAGTTCGGAGTGGTCAGCACGACGGAAGGCGCTAAGACTGATTACGCAGTTAATAAGCGATCGGAGCTGGAAGAAATCCACCAGTTTATAAGGGACCGTATCCAACTGCTCAGCGATAAGATGAAAGCCAGATATGATCTACGAGCTAACACAGCGGGGTTCCAAGAAGGCGATCTGGTAATGCTTTACAACCCGCAGCGGAGGAAAGGTTTGTCTCCAAAGCTTCAAACGTCATGGGAACGACCGTACAAGGTCGTGACCAGGATTAATGACGTGGTGTACAGGGTTCAACGCTGCGGCAACAAAAACGCCAGGTTGAAAGTAGTCCATTTGGAGCGCCTGGCGTCTTACTCCGGCGGAGCCTCGGTACTTGTTCGGGACGAACAAGTCTAAGTGATGGGCAGTGAAACGAAAAGGCACTCTGTGCTGTGCATGAACGCTTTTGCAAGCATACTTTTAGGCATGCACTGTGAAGTACGGCAAACTGGTATAATTCGCTTGGTATAGTCCGATATGGCAAGGTTCGCGAGAAATGGACTGTGTGAGAATGGTCGAGCATTTCCAATTGGAAGTTGCAAGAAACTTCGGCGCGATAAGAAAACTGGTATAAAAGCAGCAGTGTGCAGCGCAGTGGGTCGAGTCTGTGTTGAGCAAGCAAAGTGGTAACAAGTGTAGATACAAGAAAGTGTAAATCTGTAAATAAAGTGATTGTTGATTTTTGCTGAGTAATTGAAGTTGTTTTATTTTCAACCACAATCAAAACAAACCTTGGAAAACAAACTTGGATTTTCGTAACAATTTAATAGTAATTCAATTATGTTTACAATCAATTCAATTTATGTTTAATTTTGGAATTAATTAAACTAAAATAATTTAAAATTGTTAATTTAAATATTAATTAATTAATCTAAACAACTGAAATTAATTTTTAACATCACAGTTGAACAATTCCAAACTTTGTCTACGAACATTTTCTCCATCTCCATCTTCCGCTGAACCTTTGAGTTTGTGTGGTCTAAAAAAGGGTTGAAGAAGGGGTTAACATTTAGTTTAGAATTTTGGTTATTTTCACATGATTTTCCGCAGATTCCCGAAATTGCTTAAATTTCGAGACATTGGACTCCTAAATAAAATCCTTTTCTGTCTGCTCAAGCAATTTTGCAATGTTCCTTTTTTTAACCCTCATCCGACGTTCAAAAAAACTCACACATAAGATGTTCGGGTGATATTTCACCCATATGGTACTTTGCATTGTTTTAATGAATTTTGTTACCAATTATAATAAAAAATTATGTGTTATCTTTAATCTTTATTATCTTTGTTATCTTTCAGATAAATAAGTTAACAAATTTTTCTATATTTTTTGCAATTAGGGCAACTAGGTTAGGTTAGGTTATTGTGGCTGCCTCTGTAAGAGACACACTCGGAGGCCTATTATGAGACCCGTTGTGATATACAACAAATTTCACCCGTTTCAAAATGTGTATGTAACACTGTTTTTTCCAACATATATGTTACAGCACACATTTCAAGTTGATGGTGGAAAGGGGGGAAGGAAGGGTAGTAGTTAACTAAAACTACTGCCTACCACATGTATACTTTTTGCAAGAATTGCAGCAGCAAGCCTTTCGATCATTTTTGATTCCAAACTGGCACCGTGCTGCAATAGTTTTTGGTTTTTTTTTTACAGCCAGTTTTCCAAACAAGGCTATATTGAGATGAGAAGTCAGCATGAAAACTTTCGTTTCTATAACGTTGCTCTACGCAAAATCTTAAGCTTTACTGAACTAAGATTTTAAAAATTAAAAATTAAAAAAGATTAAAAATTTGCCGCTTTTACTTTTTGTTGTGATTCCAGCTGGGATCGACAGCGATTAGTTTTTCGCTTGACGATAAGTTAGTGAACAGTGCTTTTGACTTATTGTAAAACGATATAATTTCGGGTAATTTTTTGTCACCCACATATCCTGGTTATGATGAAAAGTGCTCAAAAGGGTATCTTACGCGAAAAATCAGTAAAGGTAAAATTACACACTAAGTAAGTGTCCTTTTCATAGGACGTACATATCAGATGTCGCTGAACCCACTTTACTCATATGTCTCTTGTGGGTGTTAATGAGCTTCATTCTTGATTACAATCGTTACGTTCTTGGCGAGTGGTTTTGTCACCGACAGAACGAGAAATTGGTCTGCCTGTTGTGTAACTCTACAGATTATCAAGAGATTGTCCATTCGACTTATAAATACTACTTCAAATTGAAATACCAAAATATGCCTGAATATCACCAACGCTGATCCATGCACAGCCAAAAACTCGTAAACCTTAAACATTAGTTTTTTCAGTTACTATCATTAACATTGGTCTTCATTGGCATCTTGTATTGCTGACACACGACTTCAAACATAGCGAGTTATACCAACTTTAGTTGAAATAATGTAATTGGCTCTTACTTTTCCGTTAAGTTCAGGATGCTTATTGATCCTTAAAAAGGGTTTGCTTATAAAAGCAGTTCAAAACATTCCATCCAGTGACGTAATTTAATGGTATTTTCTGTATGTGTTGCGTTGAATTTCCATACAATTTGCATATGGGTGAAATATCACCCGAACGTCGCCCACGTAACTTTTTTTATAATCCCCGTCATAATGAAATAAACAATATGTTGTAGATAATTTCTGAAACTATTGGTTTGCCACAAATAAAGAAACCTTAATCATTTTGATGAATATATAGGAAAGTTATAGCCTCTGTAATGAACAAATCCCTGGATTTGGGAATTGTAACTTATTAACATCGAATAGCTTCCACTCACCGAATGCAACCCTGTAGCAGGAGCGCTAAATTGGCAGCACTGCTGATCTATTACGATGTGCAGAAGAATACGGACAAGAAAAGGAATGAAGAAAAGAACAATCGATCCGATTGAGGAGAAGGTGATCAATCGTGAACGAAGTCGGACGTGGCCGTTTGGTCCGATTTCAAAAAGGAGGAAACCGCTGGGCAGCGGTGTGGCGTGAATCAACAAAGAAGCAAGAGCGGTGTGCGAAAGCCGGTCGGAAGTGAGAGCACGTGGCAGGAGCAAAAGCGACAAAATCTTGCTGCGGCGCCGAATTACCCGGAGGCAGCAACTCGTTCACGGGCACTTCACGGGAGCTGCGCAGGGCACAATTTAGTTGCACAAGCCTACGTACCTAAAGCGCGACACAGAAGCACCCGCTCTACCACGACAACACCCGATAGCCGCACGACCAGCGCCAGCGCCGCCAGTTTGCCGCTCAACGCGAGGCTGCGCCATCACCGCCAGCTTGGCGCTCGCAACATTGCTGCGCCATCACCTATTGTGCGCGACAACGGACTCCACTAGCCCGAATGCCACCAGGACAGTGCATAATGAACAACGCCACTAACCAGACGCAATTCAGTCGCGACATGTGCGAAGGACCTAACGGTAGTTCGTGGCGTGACGCTGGACCGCAGTAATGGCGGCCGCCGCCATTCGAGTCGTTACGGAATAACGGAAGCAGGCAACACCGATCAACGGACAACGCAGTGGAACAGGAGAGGCGGACCGGAGCCGCTACAGTTATTTCAAGACACCATTTAAGGGGGATAAGGAGTGGCTCAGTTTCATTTGTTTAAGGGGAGAATAGGTTACTGTGGGTAAAGTATGCTGAAATTGCCTCACTCTCTGGGTACTCGTCATCGGCTACATAAGTTCTTATAATTTTATTCACAGCATTCACGATCCACGGAGAAGGCCTTCTACGAGGAAATCGATGGACTCACGTGAGTAACTCTTTATTAACACCTATTGTTTGAGAGTAGTCCGCAACTGTTTGTTATCAACGTATTCGTAAATCAAACCGCGAACAGTGTACGCAACGGCCAGGAAAAAGGACGGGGCTCAACTGCTATAAGGTGTTATGAATGTACAGCAGACGGAGCAACGTAGTTTTATAGGTGCAGGGATTTAACTAAGGAATGGGAATAGAACCCGGGAAAACTAGTTTATTTGAATAAGATATTATATCCCCTGTTTAAGAATCAGTTTATTAAAACCAACATGAATTCTAATTATTGACGTTCTTTTTGGGGGCTGAGAAGAGGTCAAATGTCGTTTGGGGATCCGCTTTGTTGTCACGCCGCAGATCCACGGTAGGGTGGGTATTGAAGCGAGAGTGCCACTATCACCTTGGCACTCCTCCTTGATAAGTTGCAACCGCGATAGGACCATGTCTTTTTGAATAAATGCCACCCCTTGCAGGGGCTCCTTCTGTTTTCATCTTGCCACCCCACATATAAATTTTTTTCTTTATATGCTTGCTATAAATAACAAGGGACTCTACATGTGCTCGGCTACTACAATTTTATAAAATGTACATTACAAAGAAAATGGCGCCCAACGTGGGGCACAAAAGAGCGTGAGACACTTGCAACTAACGTGAGGTTCATACCAGCATATTTAAGTCTCTCAGATCCATTAAACAACCAATGGATTCCTGATTGGCTTAAGGCACTTGCGAAGGAAGCATTTTAATTGGACTTTAAACTGAATGATGGTTTCTTGTGCGACAACACCTGAGCACGGAGATACACTGGTGATCTGATTTTGTGTAATAAATCGTAATCCTTGGTGGACTGTAACTACTTGGCAGCGACTAATTCGTCCGAGTATGTTAACCCTGAGATTCTTATAATTTCTTTACACTCCTTGAAAAATCAGGAACTTGATGTTGACTGGACATACTTCATGTAGCAGCAAGCAACTGGAGTCCGCAACAGTTGGCTCTTGGTATCAATTATGATAATCCCTTTGTTTTCAAAACTCTAACCTCATTCTTCTTATTTCGTGACCTTTTGGTGCACTATCTTTCTACGTCCTTTATATCCTGTTAAGCTATAACCATATCCTACGCGGTTGTATCCTTGTTAATGACAGTATAAATTTAATTCTTTATTATTTGACCTTTCACTCATACCTCCAAACGAACAACACGCATTTTTGTATATCAATAGAAACTATAAATTAAGCGGTCGAAAGACGTATCAGGTGTACAACTTTGCTTCCGCCGTTTTTTTTCCAAAATTAAAAGCTTTATTGCGAAAAAGTGCTTACAGATGTATTATTCAAAGTATTGTCCGTCGCTAGCGACAACTTTCTCCCATCTTTCCGGCAATTTTCGGATCCCGGCTCGAAAAAAGGAGTCCTCTTTTGACGCTATCCATGAAGCAATCCATTTTTCCAATTCTTCGAAGGATTGAAAATGTTGATAGGTGGAAGTCAGAAGGGGCGACATCTGGGGAATACGGCGGGTGGGGCAAGACTTCCCATTTCAGCGATTCCAGGTACTTTTTGACCACACAAACACACATACAAATAGACGGCGCTCGATGTCCCTCGGTTTCAACTCGTACGGCACCCAGTTTCCTTCTTTCTGAATCATGCCCAGGGCCTTGAGACGTTTTGTAATGGCTTGCTGACTCACTCCCAACGATTCGGCAAGCTCTTCTTGGGTTTGGCACGAATCTTCATCAAGCAATGCTTCTAGTTGTTCATCTTTGAAGGTTTTTTCTCTTCCACCACCATGTTTGTCTTCGACATCGAAATCACCATTTTTAAAACGTTGAAACCACTCCCGACACATTCTTTCACTCAAAGCAGCATCACCGTAAGTTTCTGAGAACATTCGATGCGCTTCAGCTGCATTTTTTTCGAATTGTAACAGAAAAGTAAAACTTCCCGCAAATGGCGAGAATTAGGCACATAAACGGACATTTTCGAGCGTGAATAATATGAAAACAAGAACAACTGTCACTGAAACGGCAATGACAATTCGTTAGGCACTGTCCACACTTACTTTAAAGGCATTACCATCTATGTATTTCAACCAGCCTCAGCCGGTACAGCCACCTATCGGAAAACGGCGGAAGCAAAGTTGTACACCTGATATTATATTAAGTAAGGACTGTATCGAAAATTATAAATACACCAAAACATGCTTCATACTAGTGCATAACAAAAGTTAGAATTTATTTTTTTTTATAAATGGCATTTCACATTGTATATTTTTGTAAATAGCAACAAAAAAAATTATTTAGTGGGAGGCTAACCCACATTTTTAATCTTTTTGTCGAGGTCCTTTTTTAAATTCTGGACACAGCCAGAATCTAATTTTTTGTTAACACTATTCCAATCTTTTTTAAATTTTTGAACGGAGTTAGCCGGTTTAGATCTTTTTTTAAGGTCCCTCTTCATCAACGTCCAAAATTTTTCGATAGGGCGTATCTCTGGACACTTTGGAAGATTCATGTTTTTCTTAACAAAATTTATGTTCTTCTCTTCATACCACGTTAGTACTGGCTTAGCATAATGGCAAAAAGCTAAGTCGGCCCAAAACCAAGTCTTGCCAGTGTGTTTTTTCGCCAACGGCAGCAATCTCTACTTGAGGCACTCATTTAGGTACATTTCAGCGTTCAGGGGCTTGTCCGTGAAGAGTGGAGTCGACATTTTTTCACACTTGCATATTGCTTGCCAAACAAGAATCTTATTGCCAAATTTTTCGCCAAAAATTGATTTGTCAGCTTTTGAAATTTCACTGCCTTTCGGAACTGCGTAGAATTGGGGTCCTGGCCGCGTTTTGTAGTCCAATTTCACGTATGTTTCGTCGTCCATTATGATACAATCAAATTTTTGCCTACAAATATAGTCGTACAATTTTCGGGGTCTGGTTTTCACCTGCGCGCATTGCTGAGTGCTTCGTTTCGGCTGTTTTTGCTTTCTATATGTTCCCAACTGGATTCTCTTCTTGGCACGTTGAACCATTGCTGCAGTCGTTCCGACTTTTTTTGCGCAATCGCGTACGGATATCTTCTTATTTTCTTAAATAAGGCACATATCTTAGTATCTAGCAATGGTTAGGAGCCACCCTTTTTACGACCTTGTCCTGGTAAATCTTCAAGTGTGCAATGTGTAGTATACCGGCGAATAGTTTTTGCACAGCAAACAGGCTAACATTTGCTTCTTTTGCTAATTTTTTTATACGACATTCCTTTGGTTGATGCCCATTTGGACAAAATTTCCTGACGAAGTTTGCGGAAAGTCCTCTCATTTTTAAGCGTTTCGATATACTACAACAAATTTTTCACGAAAATAACAATTTGAACCTCTAGAATCTAAAAACCGATATTGCTGAGCAACCAGCATTGCATAGCCCACTTTATATGATTTTTAAAGTGTATTCATAATTTTCGATACAGTCCTTACTAGTAGGGCCCTGCGGCTTTGCACGCAAGCTTGAAGTCAATGGGCCCCATGCCCCTATTCCCATGTCGAAGGGCACATCTAAAACGTAAATCTTTGATGTGTGATTTGTAGTTCCACAGTTATTCAAAACATTTGAGTTGCTTAAAAAATGCCACGCCCCTTGTCCAACGCTCGTTTTACCAGTGAAACGGCACATCTTAAAGGTAGCCCCGCACCAAATTTTAATGCTGCCCGATTTTTCATTCCGAAGATATTCCATATTGAAAATTAAAGTTGTATGGGCGGTGCCACGCCCCCTTGTCAAAAACCCACGCTATTCCCCATATGGAAAAACACAACTAAATTGTACGTTTGTACCGAGTGTTATTGATGTGAGCGCTATAGTTCTTATAGTAACTTTATTACACCGGCATTTAAAAAGTGCCACGCCTCTTGTCCAACGCCCATTAAATTTTACCAGTGAAACGGCACATCTAAACGGTGGCCCCGCACCAGATCTTGATGATCTTAATCTTAATATTCCATATTGAAAATTTAAGTTGTATGGGAGGTGCCACGCCTACCTATCGGATCGTATTCGCACTATGTGGTTTACCGAGACTTACTCAATACGAACATTCCGTGAAAAATTCAACTAATCGGCTGTTTAGTTTTTGAGTTTTAGTATCGTGGGACCAACAAACAAACATACAACATATAGATATTTGCTCCAATGCCTAGCAAAATTTTTTTATATCCATATTGTTTTGCACAAATATACCACAGTTAATTTCTGTCATCATAAAAGGCATTGCATTATATACATACCTTATGTTTACCGCTATGAAACATAGAATCATTTTACATCAACATTAATTTTCAGACATGTTCCGTAGCTTTGTTTTGTTAGTTTACAGGGCGTGGCCGGTTATATTATAGCCTATGTTTGCCGCAATGACACGCTGAATCGTCTGATACCCATATTGCTATGACAAATATATCATGGCTGATTTGGGCGTGGCATAAAGGCATATCAAGTGGGCGTGGTCAATCTTATATTTCCTCTGTTAACATCAACGAAACACGGAATCATTTGATATTAATACTGATTTACAGACATGTACCGTAGCATTGTTTTGTTAGGTCAGTGGGCACGGAAAGTGGGCGTGGCCAATTATATTATAGCCTAAGTTTGCCGCAATGACACGGTTAATCGTCTGATACACATATTGCTACG
The DNA here is from genome assembly GCA_963971225.1 of Melieria omissa. NCBI lineage: Eukaryota > Metazoa > Arthropoda > Insecta > Diptera > Ulidiidae > Melieria > Melieria omissa. The sequence continues at coordinate 23,206,309 of OZ020270.1, read as the reverse complement.
ACAAATATATCACGGCTGATTTGTTAATATAGTGGGCGTTGCGAAAAGGCATATCAGGTGGGCGTGGTCAATCTTATATATCCTCTGTTAACATCAACGAAACACGGAATCATTTGAAATTAATACTGATTTACCGACATGTACCGTAGCTTCGTTTTGTTAGTTTAGTGGGCACGGAAAGTGGGCGTGGCCGATTATATTATAGCCTATGTTTGCCGCAATGTAATGCTGAATCGTTTGATACCCATATTGCCTTAAAAAGCATACCATAGATGAGTTTTGTTTCCATAGTAGGCGTAATAAGGGGGCGTGGTCAATCTCATATAGCCTATGTACCATTCCCACAGATTAAAAAATGGTTGGTGCTTATTTCATCTAAATCGGTTCAGTGGTTTTTGCCTGATTGTGGCTCAAAAAACGTCACACTTGTTTTTATATAACACCGTGCGACAACAAATTTTACACACGAAAAAATCGGTATACTCGCAAAACTAGGGGCCAAACGTAGTAAAACTGCGTTTTTAGTTTTTCTCTCTGACGTCAGGATTTTTTTTAAAAGGACTTTGAAATTTGAAGGACATGTTTATTTCAAAAAATTATTTAAAAAACAGAACGCATTGTAGAATAACAACATGGGTATCAAATGAAAGAAAAAAATCCTTAGAATCTTAAAAAAATAATTTTTTTGGTGTAAAAGGACGAAGAGGTATTGAAAATGTCCTTTTAAAACTTTATCCTTGAATATCCTTGAAAATTTCCAACATTTTTTTTGGAAAAGAATATATCTTAAGGACTAATATGTACACTACCACATCCTCGAATTTCGTTCTTCTAACTTTAATAGTTAAGGATATAAAAAATTTTATATTTCTCATTATAAAACAAAGATATATTGCACCGTACGACAAAAATAAAATATTTAATTAACGCATGTATAAATCGTTATGCTGCTAATACTGGAGGTTAAATACACTAATTCTGCAACTTCAAAATTGCGTTTGAACCTAAGTATTTGTTTTCACAAGACATTGAAAATTAAAAAATTGAGTTGTCTTGAATAAAACGCACCCAAGAAAAACAAGATGAATACGTAGGATACGTACTTACAGTGAATACTAGGGCTCATAACTTAATTTAAAAGTTTACAAAAGTCATTTAAAATGCATTTTATGAATAATTTATTTTGAAACAAATTGTTTAAGAAAAATGTATGCGTTTACTTTGCCGTTTATGTTTTTGGTACGGGTCACGGCACACCGACCAACAATACTCGGAAAGCATGTGGCACATATCTTTTCCCCGAAAGCGATTTTCAATTAGCGCAATGTCTTGGTGGAAGCGCTCTCCGTGTTCATCACTAACGTCACCTAAGTTTTCGGGGGAAAAGCCCAAGTGGCTCTCTAAAAAATGTATCTTGAGAGACATGTTGACCCCCATTTCGCGATAGGCGTCAATCATCTTGCGGACAAGTTCTTTATAATTCTCAGCCTTCATGTTTCCTAAGAAGTTATTTATTACATCGCTTAAGCTTTGCCAGGCAGTTAGTTCAACCGGATTCAAAAGATCAGCAATTTCCTGATGCTGCAATAATTTCTTCAACTGTGACCCGTTTAAAACCCCTGAAAAACATATAAAAATTAATAGAAACAAAGTTTTACAATCGGGTAACGTACCAGCGGAAATCTTTGCATCGCTTAGTTTTGGAAAATTAGTTTTAAATAATTAATTGGTCTGTTTGGCCAGTTTTCCAGTAAAAATTATCCAGTAAAAAATATCAAGAGAGTAAGCCAGCTTACGCTCCCTAAAATCAAACTATCCAAAAAAGTGAACAAACAGCAATTTGTAAGAATTTGTAAGTTTTAACTCTTGGTTACACCAGTGGTACTTCGCACACCCACAATACACAGTAAAAAGGGTCTAAACAGGAGGGTTAAAGAAAGCAACAGCTGATCTAAAAGTTTCATTTGAGGCTTGAAGCGGTAGGGAAAATTAAGTTTAATCATACATTTAATGCAAAAGGCAAACAGTTCGTTGCGCTCAATCTGCGATTCTTCCCTTTCAGCTTCAGCGGATTAAGCTGAGCAAGACGGTTGTGGGTCAGCAGACTTGCGAACGCACAAGTTCTTTGCAGGTTCCATTTGCCTCCAAAATTTTGCAAAAATTATTTCGATCATATGTCCGCAAGTCATATGTTTTTCTTGTTCTTCTTCTTACTGGCTAAAAGTTACTGGACAAAATATCTCCAGTAAAAACTTGCAAGTTCTCACGAAACGAACTGTCACTTTACGCTCTCAGTTACTCTCTCGTTACTGGAGATTTGGCGTCAACAAACAGGATCCAGTAAAAATGTGTACAAATTTGTACAAATTCGTACAAATTATTCTCTGCCAAACAGACCTAATAGCTCGACCATCAGCGTCAAGAGAGCGAATAAAATGTCGAATCAGGCCTAACTTTATGTAGAGCGGTGGAAGTATTATTTTTGATGAAGGGACTAGAGGCATATGATCGATGCTGTCGCGGCCAAGTTTATGAGTTATGCGAGGCTCCCATTTGTGGTTGATATAGGCATAAAAAACATTAATTTTTTGAGAAGCCCTTTTTAAGCCGTGACACGTACCAAAATGAAATTAAGTTATGAGCCCGAGTATTCACTGTAAGTACGTATCCTACGTATTCATCTTGTTTTTCTTGGGTGAGTTTTATTCAAGACAACTAAATTTTTTAATTTTCAATGTCTTGTAAAAACAAATACTTAGGTTCAAACGCAATTTTGAAGTTGCCGAATTAGTGTATTTAACCTCCAGTATTAGCAGCATAACGATTTATACATGAGTTATTTAAATATTTTATTTTTGTCGTACGGTCCAATATATCTTTGTTTTATAATGAGAAACATAAAATTTTTTATATCCTTAACTATTAAAGTTAGAAGAACGAAATTCCAGGATGTGGTAGTGTATATATTAGTCCTTAAGATATATTTTTTTCCAAAAAAAATGTTGGAAATTTTCAAGGATATTCAAGGATAAAGTTTTAAAAGGACATTTTCAATACCTCTTCGTCCTTTTACACCAAAAAAATTATTTTTTTAAGATTCTAAGGATTTTTTTCTTTCATTTGATACCCATATTGTTATTCTACAATGCGTTCTGTTTTTTAAATAATTTTTTGAAATAAACATGTCCTTCAAATTTCAAAGTCCTTTTAAAAAAAATCCTGACGTCAGAGAGAAAAACTAAAAACGCAGTTTTACTACGTTTGGCCCCTAGTTTTGCGAGTATACCGATTTGTTCGTGTGTTTTGAAATTTTTTGATTTTTGTCGCACGGTGTAATAGTATAGATATAGATTAATAACACTGCACAACACAAAAAAAAATAACAAGGTTCTGACAACGGATTCTGGTAGAGGGGACCAAAAAAAAATATACGTGTATCGGCGTTTTGTAAGTTAACGTCTGAATTTGTTTTTAGGGGGGGGTCAAAGTTTTCCCCTTTTTGCTCATTCTTATGGTGATTCGGCATACGAAAACCATGTAACCTCACATTTTAGGTATGTGATGTGTTCAGCAATTTGATGTAAAATACTACGAAGAACATTTTTGTGGAGCATTTTTACCCTGTAACTCCTATTTGTATGGGTCAATTTGACCCTTCTTTTCTAAAATGCCAAAAATGTCCTGTAAAACAGGACTTTTTAAGGACAAAAGGTACCACGAAAATATTCGCCATAAAATTCTACTATAGGTCTCTGAATACATCAAACCTGTAGAATTGGCTTTATTCGAGCCAGCCGCGGCGGCCACATGCCCGAAATCATATTTAAACATTAATGGCATAAAATTATCCTTCCAATAAAGCCAAATTGATGGACATTAAAACGATTTTCTTGTGTTTTATTTCAATTCGAAGTTCTATACCTCTAAAAAAAACACCCTATATTATATCTAGAGCTTTCTTTTGTACGGTGACTCATAGTGAAAATTTGCACTCAACATTTTTTCATACACACTAATCCTCAAAAATCAAGTTTTGTAGGAGATTTTAGTACCAATTTTGATTAAGTATGAAATAAACACAAACACATTTTCAGTTTTGACTTAATTCTGGCGTTCAAGTTAATTTCTGAACTTTGATGTATTCAGAGACCTATAGTAGGATTCCATGGCGAATATTTTCGTTGCATATTTTGTCCTAAAAAAGTCCTGTTTTACAGGACATTTTTGGCATTTTAGAAAAGAAGGGTCAAATTGACCCATACAAATAGGAGTTACAGGGTTAAAATGCTCCACAAAAATGTTCTTTCAAAACGCCGATACACGTATATTTTTTTTTTGGTCCCCTCTACCAGAATCCGTTGTCAGAACCTTGTTATTTTAAAAAAAAGTTTGATTTTGTTGTGCAGTGTAATAAGTAAAAATCCTTTAAATCCTTTACTTTCGATAATCCACACGGTAGTTGAAACGCAAATGGCTGTAGTACGGAGTACTGAAAATATTCCGACACTGGCCCCAAACACAGCTGAAAGCTCGTGTACTATCTGTTTAAACCCCACACTAGACACTCAGGAATGTCTGACTACCTTATGTAATCACACATTTCATAGGCAATGTATTTCAAACTGGCTAATCGAGGCGCCTGAATGCCCTTGTTGTCGACAATTATGTCATTTACGCGATTTAAAACCAACTTCCATATGGAGTAAGACCCCGTCGAATCCTGCTAATGTAATTTCGAGAGGTCGAGCGCGCGGTACGGTACCAAAAAGACATAATACGCGTAACAGTCGACGGGAATTGGGAATGCAGACCTCGCAACGTACGAACGTCTTAGCTGCGAACAAGACAGCCAATTTTTCTCTACCGTTATTAACTTTTTCTGAGTCACCCAAAGCGGTTAATACAGAAGCACCTTCTAGCCAATGGCATACTGGACCGAATGACATTAGGCTACAGTCCAATGCAAAACAATCCAATCATCGTACGAACTGTGACAATCATCACCACAACACAAATGTGACCATTGAACAAGCATCAAATTTAATTGAATCAAGTATCCAACGCTTGCTCGCAAACTTAAATGTACAACCGGAGGGCGCGTCAGCGTCGCTGCCTTCGAACAATATCCCGCATAATACGATTGGTTCTGGCGGTATCATAAGCAAGTCCCGCGAATTGAATGGCAAAGTTTTTGTGTAGCGCTCAAGTATGAATTCAAAGATATGCGCTCCAACTATGACGTTCGGGAAGAGCTACGAAATCGCAAACAACGAGCAGGGGAAACTTTTGACGCTATCACCGCTATTACCGATCGGCTAGCTCATCCTATCGAGGAAGAAGAATTAATCGAAATCATTACGCGAAATCTGAGACCCGACATACGACATGAACTGCTGTACATCCCAATTATGTCAGTTGCTCATTTGCGCAAGCTTTTACAGATGAGGGAGAACTTCTTTAAAGACGATTTCTTCAAACGAACGCCATATCGTAATGTTCCGACAAACATCCTACGACCACGTCATGTGGCAGCCATAGACCCAGAATCTTTAGGCGATCCAAATGATGCTGAAAAACCTGCGGAATTGAACGTTGATGAAGTATTACATCCGGAGAATCTGCCAACTTGTTGGAACTGTAATGAGGAAGGACACTACTGGGATATGTGTGAACAAGAGAGAAAAATCTTTTGCTACGGTTGCGGAGCTAAAAACATATATAAACCGCAGTGCACTCGTTGCCTTGGGAGGGCAAAAAACTGGCAGAAGACCCCATTCGGCAAGAACCGAATGGTGAAATCCTAAATACAGTTAATAGTGGCGACAGTTCGCGGAGGAACTCTCACGAGCCCTCAGTGGAAGTGCTACTCAACCAACCCCTATTCAACACAATCGTAAACATGAACAGCGATAATCCCACTAGTGATGCGGGCGACAATGAAGTAAGACGGATTCTACCACTGCACGAACGCTGGCTACGATATCAAGAAATATGTAATCGACTGTTTCCCAATGATGCAGGAATAGCGAAAGGCAGAAGAAGACCCACAAGATCCACGTTACGACAGCGAAAATTTTGGAAAAATATACGCGAACGCAGAAAATTACTTATAGCATCGGTCGTTAATGATGAGGCGGATGGGCGTTGTTACGCGGAAGTCCGATTGTTGAACCGCACGGTGTATGGTCTACTAGACACAGGCGCTAACATAAGTTGCATCGGGGCAGATTTAACCAAAGAAGAGATTTATAAAATCGGAAAATTTCACTGTTTGCAGTCGAGTGTGAAAACAGCAGCGGGAGAAAAACAGCAAGTAATAGGTTTTGTGGACTTAGATATCACCTACCAAAATGCGACGGAGCCCATGCGTATGTTTATCATTCCATCCATTAAACAAAATGTGATATTGGGTATCGATTTCTGGAGACAATTTCAGCTGGCTCCCGGAATTATTGCCACAGTGTGCGCAAACAAGGAAACTAGGTGCGAGTCACCGAAAGACTACCTATATCCACTAAACTCAACTCAACAACAACAGTTAGAGGTAGTAAAATCATTGTTTCCCAGTTCTGAAAAGCAGGGGTTAGGTAGAACTAGTCTGATTAAACACGAAATAGACGTCGGAAATGCAAAACCGGTTAAACAAGGTTTTTATTCTGTCTCTCCGGCCGTTGAAAAAATTATCTATAAGGAACTAGATCGAATGTTACATCCCACAATTGAACCATCCCACAGTGCTTGGAGTTCACCCATGCGACTTGTGATGAAACCTTTCGTTTCGACAAAAGAAGTCAGAGGAGTCAAAATGAAATTGCTTCAAACCGGGAGCTTATATTACCGTAGATGAGCAACTATTTCCAACATAGGCCAGATGCAGATTTACCCAGTATATGACAAACAAACCCCATAAATTTGGCATAAAGTTTTGGCTGGCGTCTGATGGACAGACGAAATATGTAAGTGGCTTTCCGTATTTAGGAAAAGACGAGGCCCGAAATGTATCAACCCCCTAAGAGAATTTTATGCAATGAAACTTCTTGAACCGTATACCATGAAGGGTAGAACTGTAACAACCGATAATTTTTTACAAGTATTCTTTTGGCGTTAAAATTAAGGCTAAAAATACTTCGTTGCTTGGAACAATACGCGCAAACAAGAGAGAACTGCCGAAAACTTGTAAACTGAAAAAAGACAGCATGGCTCGTTTCTCAACGAGTGCAAGTGTACAAGTCCAATGGATGCACACTTACCGTTTATCAGAGCAAACTAAATAAAAAAGTACTTACTAAGTACAAAACATCAACATGTCAAAATTGATAAAACATCAAAGTATAATATAACTAGTAGGGCCCTGCAGCTTTGCACGCAAGCTTGAAGTCAATGGGCCCAATAAATCAAGTTTCTTCATACTATACTCTATGGGCGATGTCACGCCTCTTTTATGTAATGCCCAATCCATTCCTCCAGCCGAAGGGTGTGACCTGGTTTCATTAATATGCGACTTTTAGTTCCAAAGTTACGCGGAATATTTCAGTCATAAAAAAATATGCCGTGCCCCTTGTTCAAGGCCCATAATATTTTGCCAGTAGAATAACACATCTATGGGACGATGATATACAAAACTTCAAAGCTTTCCAACTTATTGTTCCGAAGCTCCATTCCACATTCCACATTAACAATTTGGGTTCTATGGGCGGTGCCATGCCCTCGTCCAATACCCAACCCATTCCCCATGTCGAAGGGCACATCTAAATCGTAAATCTTTGATATGTGATTTGTAGTTCCACAGTTATTCGAAACATTTGAGTTGCTTAAAAAGTGCAACACCTCTTGTCCAACGCTCGCAAAGTTTTACCAGTGAAACGGCACATCTAAACGGTGACCCCGCACCAAATTTTAATGCTGCCCGATTTTTCATTCCGAAGATATTCCATATTGAAATTTTAAGTTGTATGGACGGTGCCACGCCCCCTTGTCAAAACCCCACCCTATTCCCCATATGGAAAAACACAACTAAACCGTACGTTTGTACCGAGTGTCATTAATGAGAACGCTATAGTTTCAAAGTTACACCGGCATTTAAAAAGTGCCACGCCTCTTGTCCAACGCCCATCAAATTTTACCAGTGAAACGGAACATCTATACGGTGCACCCGCACCAAATTCTAATGCTGTTCGACTTCTCATTACGAAAATATTCCATATTGAAAATTTAAGTTGTATGGGAGGTGCCACGCCTACCTATCGGGTCGCATTCGCACTATGTGGTTTACCGAAACTTACTCAAGACGAACATTCCGTGACAAATTCAGCTAATCGGCTGTCTAGTTTTTGAGTTTTAATGCCATGGGACCAACAAACAAATATACATTAATTTTTATATACAACATAAAGATATTTGCTGCAATGACTCGCAAAATTTTTGTTATATCCATATTGTTTTGCACAAATATAGCACAGTTAATTTCTGTCGTCATGGGAATTGCAGGAAGGCGTAAAAGGTAGGCGTGGTCAACCCTATATAGCTTATGTTTACCGCTATGAAACACAGAATCATTTTATATCAACATTAATTTTCAGACATGTACCGTAGCTTTGTTTTGTTTGTTTAGTGGGCGCGGGAAGTGGGCGTGCCCGATTATATTATAGCCTATGTTTGCCGCAATGAACGGCTGAATCGTCTGATACCCATATTGCTATGACAAATATACCATGGCTGATTTGTTATTATAGTGGGCGTGGCGAAAAGGCATATCAGGTGGGCGTCGTCAATCTTATATATCGTATGTTAACATCAACGAAGCACGGAATCATTCGATATTAATACTGATTTACCGACATGTACCGTAGCTTCGTTTTGTTAGTTTAGAGGGCACGGAAAGTGGGCGTGGCCGATTATATTATAGCCTATTTTTGCCGCAATGGTACGCTGATACCCATATTGCCTTACAAAAGCATACCATAGATGAGTTTTGTTACCATAGTGGGCGTAAGAAGGGGGCGTGGTCATTCTCATATAGCCTATGTACCATTCCCACAGATAAAAAAATGTTTGGTGCTTATTTCATCTAAATCGGTTCAGTGGTTTTTGCCTGATTGTGGCTCAAAAAACGTCACACTTGCTTTTATATAATAGTATAGATATAGATAGAACTAAATTTGGCGTCGATTTCACTGATCAAATGGCACGAAAATATACCGTGAAATCAGGTTAAAGAAGGTGGCCACTTCAAGTCTTTTTCAATATTTTAGATTTAGCCGGAATAAATTGCTGGATATCATATAAAAATACAACAGGAAAAAATATCTCACGAAGAGACTTTCTGTTTCGATTAGCAGATGAACTTGCTTCAGAATATCAGAATTCAAGGCAAAAACCACACGAAGCTGATATACCAACTACAAGTGGCAGGGTTACTGTACGCAAATGGTGCCAAATAGGTTATTGCAATAACAATAAGAGTGTAAATATTTGCAATACATGCAAAAAAAAGTGTATTCGAAAAATGTACACACACACCAAAATCTACATACACTAGTCAGAATAAGTTTGCGTACAGGCAAGTCAAAAATATTTTATGATTAATTTTGACCTCAAAAATGGGTTCTCTGTTTATAAAAACGTATCCACATTATTCATATATGCCTTAACTGCACTTTTTGTTCTGTTTTAGATGAATTAAAATAATAATTTTCCATGTATTCGTATTTATTGACAATATACTCACAAAACGGTGCAGAATAAGTTTGCGTACAAAACTAATAACGGGAACTTCCGGTTATGCTCTTTATTTTTTTTGGAAAAATTGTATTCCATTGAACAGTAAACGGACTTGTAAGTTATTTGGAACCGTATATGTGCTTGAAATTTTATAGAAAGCAATAGAATTCAACAGAAAAATATTAAAAATGGATAAAGAATAATCTTACAAAAACTTTTCAAAATTGACAAAAAATTTCATGAAATTAGGGAAACTTTTGGGAGAGCACATTCATCATTTCAAAAAGCCATCTTAAATCTAAAAAAAAACCAGAAAATCTTGTTTGGTTACTACGATCTGACCATTTTCTTAAGTTACCCGAGCAAGAGGATTCGATTGTTTGCGATCAGTGCATCACAATCTAAGGCTAGTTGCATCCAATATCTTCAGGAATGTACAGAAATATTTTATAAACCCCATTAGCAGTGACTTTATAAGAAAAGTTCTGAAAAAAACATACTTCCCCTACATAACAGCATGTAAGAAGCCCATATTTAGCTTACTTACAAGGAGCACAGAATTGCTTTCGTAAAAGAGTCCATCAAGGAGTCTAAAAAACCGGATTTCCGGGACGAAATGTTGTTATCTATAGAAAGTGGGACCTTTCATTATTATCTGATAATGGTTTGGCATATTTGGCATTAAAAGGCATCAACTAATTTGAACAGGATCCTGTTAATAACAAAAATTTGAAATTAACAGTGAAGCATAGCATATGTGGAGATATGGTATGGGGCTGCATGTCAGGAAAAGGAGTGAGCAGGCTCTGTTGTTTTATTCAGAAATGCTTCTGGGGGGTTATTTACATATTCTAAAAGCTTATGTAAGCCAAGGTTTTAAAACTTTGGATCAGATTCCAACATATCTTTTCAACCTTAGCGCGCAATGCATACGATGCGAAGCTATGTTTGCTATTAACTGGCTCAACAAAGTTGCAAAAGTCCCTCCCTAGTCACCTACCGTGCATCTAATTGAGTATATAAGGGGTTCAGTTAAACCCTGAGCCCAACAACACTCCATCTTCTAAGATATAGTTAACCAATACAACAATTCAAGGATATAACAAAATAACCGCTGAAAAAACACCGAATTTAAAAAATTAGCGCCAAAACTTCTGCAGGGAGTTCAAGCGAGAAAAGAAAATTCACAAAGTTATTGATTTTTGGACAAAACTTAGTTTCAATTGAATTTTAACTACATAATCTCATCTTGTACGCAAACTTTTTCTGAGGTGAATTCATAACATATTTTGTTTTTGGCCCTCCTTTTACAGTTTGGTCAAGTTTTTGTTATTATTATCTTAATGGAATAAATGAACTAAGTTTACGGAAAAAATAAAAAATATTTTGTTTTTGAAAAATTACTTTAAGTGATTTATTTTTCATATGAAAAAACTACGTACCCCTTGTACGCAAACTTATTCTGACTAGTGTATGTAGAAATTGTGACTGACAAACTGTAAATAATTAAGCGTTTTGTTATTTGACAATGTCAAATGTCTATTTATCTATTAAAATAAATATTGTTGAACTTCTTTTTTTTCATTTTTTAAGACTGAATAAAGACTGGAAACCTCAATAAGACTTTTTCTTATACAACATTCATTGTGACTGGTTGTGGTAGAAATAGGTATATTAAAATAGCTGGTAAATCTAGTTTTAATTGAATTTAATTTTATTCTATTCTATTCTATTCTATTCTATTCTATTCTATTCTATTCTATTCTATTCTATTCTATTCTATTCTATTCTATTCTATTCTATTCTATTCTATTCTATTCTATTCTATTCTATTCTATTCTATTCTATTCTATTCTATTCTATTCTATTCTATTCTATTCTATTCTATTCTATTCTATTCTATTCTATTCTATTCTATTCTATTCTATTCTATTCTATTCTATTCTATTCTATTCTATTCTATTCTATTCTATTCTATTCTATTCTATTCTATTCTATTCTATTCTATTCTATTCTATTCTATTCTATTCTATTCTATTCTATTCTATTCTATTCTATTCTATTCTATTCTATTCTATTCTATTCTATTCTATTCTATTCTATTCTATTCTATTCTATTCTATTCTATTCTATTCTATTCTATTCTATTCTATTCTATTCTATTCTATTCTATTCTATTCTATTCTATTCTATTCTATTCTATTCTATTCTATTCTATTCTATTCTATTCTATTCTATTCTATTCTATTCTATTCTATTCTATTCTATTCTATTCTATTTATTTTATTTTATTTTATTTTATTTTATTTTATTTTATTTTATTTTATATTTTATATATATATATTATTATATATATATTATTATATATTATTATATATATATATTATATTATATTATATTATATTTTATTTTATTTTTTTATTTTATTTTATTTTATGTTAGATGTTTTCTTTGTAGTACAACTATTTTAATACTAACATTCAATTTGTATATAAAACACAAATCAAAACACAATACAGCGAAAAGGAAATGTTTTTGTATTTCCGTATTTTTTTATACAAATATAATAAAATAAAAATTAAAAACAAATAAACTAAATAAGTTTATTAAATTAAAATGAAAAAAAAAACAAATTAATATTAAAAAATTAAATTTTATCTAATCACTTCAGTTTTTCTTGTTTTTGTATATAATTTGTCCATATTTCAACTTCACCGCTCACGAAGCGCAGCAGAAGATCCCTTATCACCAATTTCAATTCAATTATCCACAAAATTTTACCGCAAAGTGCCAATTTGCTGACCCAAGTGTGTCTTCTGGCAATTCATCGAACAGCCACCGCTCATCAGACTTGGACTGTTGCACGCATTACACATGAAACCACCGCACAACATTGCGTGACGTCGAACAAATCCACCGAGAGCACTTCTTCGGCTAATGAACGGCAATTGTGAGTTCGCTCATCGGCTGCGCAGTTCGTCGAATGTCGGACTGGACAGGTTCAACGGTTGCGCTGCTCGACTGGCATCCAGTCAGACAAACAAAACTTGAAACAATTATAAATAAAACAAAAACAAAGTTATCAAAGCCATATAAACAGTGCCAATTCGCGCTGACCTTCGACGCTAAACGAAAACGAATTTTTTAATTAAAATTATCGAAAACGGCAAATGGTCAGCGTTACCAGCAGTTGCGCATCTGCCGCGTGACATCGCGGCCCAAATGCGTTTGCATACAATCTGCATACAACAGTCGGCGTACGGGTAGCGTTGACCGTCGCATCGGCGCTTCTCTTCGTCTCTAATTAACCCATTTCCTTCCTCTGTTGCGTATACGCAACGTTACTATTTAAAAAATTCGTATGTGCAGTGTGTGTGAGGTATTGCGATAAATTTTTTTTGTTCGGAAGGTATATCCTTAGGCTTTCTTCCAGGGACGGACGCAGAAAAAAATTTTGGGGGGGGTCCGATCGAAAAATTTGGATAATTAAACAGTTGTGTTTGACAAACTTAATATTTATAACTTATGATTGTTCATTGAATCGCGTGTTGATTGGCGGTTTGCGAGTTTTATTTTCCAAAAAATAAACACAAGACAAAATCAATTTTTGGGTAAAAGTAACACTTCGTTCAATAATGTGTGTGACTGACACATAGATGGCGGCACTAATACTAAATCAATATTTTTTTCGAAATTGTGAACCTTTTTAGGCTTAATGTCAAAATTATATGTCAATCCGACCATTAGTTTACAAGTTACAGTGCTTTAAGTGACACTACTTTTGAGTTTTAAAAAAAATGAATTCAAAGCAATTCCGTGTGCTGATTTATCATTGTTTTTTAATGAAAAAAAATACTGTTCAATGCCAGGAATGGCTTGAAAAACATTATTCGGACTCTGCTCCATCAAAAAGAACCATTTGTTATTGGTATGCCGAATTCAAACGTGGTCGTACAGACACCGATGACATTCCATCTACTGGACGGCCAAATGACGCTGTTATTCCGGAAAACGTTGAAAAAACACTGAAAATCATTATGTCCGACCGTAAAGTGAAAGTGGGGGAGATTGCTGACATTCTAAAGATATCAGCAGGCAGTGTACACACCATAATACAAGAACATTTGGTTATGAAAAAGGTGTTTTCGAAATGGGTGCCGCGTTTGCTCACACCGGAGCAAAAACAACAACGAATCGATGATTCAAAGAGCTGTTTGGACATGTTTACGCGCAACAAGTCGGAGTTTTTGCGTCGGTACATCACAATGGATGAAACATGGATCCACCATTTCACTCCAGAGTCAAATCGGCAGTCTGCTGAGTGGCATGCAACCGGTGAAAGCCGCCCAAAGCGTCCAAAGGCACAAACATCGGCTGGCAAGGTTATGGCGTCAGTATTTTGGGATGTGCACGAAATAATATTCATCGACTATCTTGAGAAAGGGAAAACAATCAATAGCGACTATTATATAGCGTTGTTGGAACGTTTGAAAGAAGAAATCGCGATTAAGCGGCCCCATATGAAGAAGAAAAAAGTGTTGTTTCACCAAGACAATGCACCGTGTCACAAGTCGATGAAAACGATGGCAAAAATGCATGAATTGGGCTTCGAATTGCTTCCTCATCCCCCGTATTCTCCAGATTTGGCCCCCAGCGACTACTGGCTCTTCGCAGACCTCAAAAAGATGCTCCGTGGTAAGAGATTTGGCTCAAATGATGAAGTAATCGCCGAAACTAACGCCTATTTTGAAGGCAAAGAAAAATCGTTCTACAAAGGCGGTATCGAAAGATTGGAAAAGCGTTGGAATGATTGTATCTCCCTAAAAGGGGACTATGTTGATGAATAAAAACGAATTTTGGCAAAAAAATGTGTTTTAATTAGTTAGTCACACACATTATTGAACGAAGTGTTAGCTAAAAATAGTGATCATAATTAAAAAAAAATTTATTTTCAGTCAATTGGAATTTCATTTAACGTTATAATATTTTATAATACCAGGTATGCGCCTATGAAACCGGTAACGACATCTAGCGGTAAATAGCCGAATATTTATAAACTTCGGAACCGTACCAAATGTCATGTTTAGTTCTTCTGTCATATGTCAACAATATTCAGTTCACAATTTGTCAAGTTTCATCCAACAACGCATTGTTTGACGCTCCGGAAAATGTCGGATTACGTGCCTACAAATTACGATTTGCGGACACAGTTAATTTTGTGTTACCATTTGAAGAAAAACACCTTCTAAAACCTGGTGAAACGGTTAACGGTGAACGTTACCAACAACAATTGGCCGATTTGAACCGTGCTGTACGCCAAAAACGCCCAGAATATGAAGCCAGGCAACACAAAGTGATTTTCCTCGATGACAACGCACCACCACACCGCACTAGAGCCACCAAAGAATTGGTTGCATCGTACAACTGGGAAGCTATTGCTCATGCGGCTTACTCACCAGACTTGGCGCCTTCGGATTATCACATGTTCGCATCGATGGGCCACGCATTAACGGAACAGCGCTTCAATTCTCACGCAGAAGCCAAAAAATGGATCGATGATTGGTTTCAGGCAAAAGACGAAACATTTTTTTGGCGAGGCATCCATAAATTGCCTGAGAGATGGGAAAAATGTGTAGCTAGCGATGGCCATTACTTTGAAGAATAAAATTGTAATCATTTCCTCACAATAAACGTGTTTTTTCAAAAATAATTACCGGTTTCATAGGCGCATACTGGTATAAGAAGCATTAATTGACAGTACACGAATCAAAGGATGAAATTGCAATACATATGATTTACTGCCTTTAATATTAGGCAGAGTATTTACAGAGTGATGTCAATTCTTCTTGTTCTTTTTGCGAGAATATCCAGAATTTGATCACTGGTAACATTCACATCTCTGTGAAAGTTACGAAGCGCCAGTCCATTCAGTCGTTCCTCTCCATTCCGGTTGCGCAAGTAAGTTTTTAACCTTCGCAAAGTGGAGAAGGACCGTTCACTAGAGGCAACTGTGACCGGTAGTGTCCCACAAATTTGAAAAAGCCTGTATATCTGGCTGTAAAATCTTCTATTGCAAACGTTTTGTGACTTTTTCTGTCAAACTGTCAAAAAATAAACAAACGAAAAATGCATCTTTCTCGCACTACAGTAGGTTGCGAGTCGTCTAACGATAGTACTATTAATACATGTGGCATGATAATAACACTCAATTACTACTGTGATCTTGACCAGAAAAGTTGTGAAAATAAACTGAAAATTACGAAATAAAGTGGAATGAATCATATTTGTAATGTACCAACTTGTGATGTGGATTTAGTTTATGCGGTTGAAAGACCGTGTGCTGTAAGGGGTTTTGAAAAAGTCTGAGATTTCGGGGGGGGTCCGGACCCCCCGGACCACCCCCCTGCGTCCGTCCCTGCTTTCTTCCCCTCCATATCTCAACCACCTACAAAACACACACTGACACACACACTTGTATATGTAGACACATGTTTTTCAGACAAATTTTGAATCGCACAATAAAAATTTTCAAACGTTAATTCTTTTTTTGATCGACATGAAAATACGTTCACATAAAGGCAAGGAAAAACTATGATTGGTTTGTGAATTATCTGGGTGTCATTATGCGTGTTCTAGATAAGTCTCGAATCTGTGTTGCGTGTACGCAACGTTGGCGCGTTGATCGACAAATGAATTTAAATTAAAATGAAATTATATAAAATAAGTTTTTTAAGAATAACTGATAGCATATATATCGATTTTACTTGAATAATAATTTTTTTCGCAAAAACGGCAAAAATGGGTTAATGCACAGCTCAAGCGATAAGCATCGCTGGACAAACAGTCGGCAGTTGGCGATTTGTCGTAGCGTCGCAACAATCATAAATCGCAGCGTTGCCTTCACTTTCGAAATATCAATTTCGCATAGAAAATTTTGGATTTTTGAAAAATTGTTTGGTTACGTTTGCTGGAATCAATTTTCGATTTTTCACGGTTCGATGTAATCGCGGAAACCGTCGCACAATGGGGTAAACATGCCAAAAACCCGCGCATTGCCTATTTTATGCTGTAGTATCTAAACGGTTAAAGATAAATACCTCAAATTTGGACACCTCCTTAAAAACTCTTCAGAGATTGTCCCACCATAATTTTTTTTTATTTATTATACCGTGCACCGCCACCCTACAGTCGGCAATTAGGCATTTTTTAAAATCGTCATTAGTGAAAAAAAACCAAAGTTATAGTATTTAAATCAACCTAAACTGACTAATGAATACTCTAGATTGTAGCCACGCCCCGATTTTTCGCCTCCTTTAATAAAATACCCACATCAAATACAATCATATAGGGTAACTCGTATTTAAACAAAAACCGTTTGATACGGGTTGATACGGCTCATAACGGGTTAATGGGGAGTACCACGCCCACTTACCGTTATTAATAACCACAAAAGTGCAAATGACGTTGGTTAGTATATAAATATAATAAATTTTCCCAATTTAACAAAGAATGCTTATATGGCAACCCTACGTAAAAGTAGTCGTGTCATGCCCATTTTTATGTCAGAGTTTAGTTAGGCCACTTGTAAATTCCTTACAAAGTTTTATTGAAATATATTGCCTTTTTCAAGAATCATCCTGCGTACCCGCCGAAAAAATTGATACAAAATATTTTTTTAGCATATTTATTAATTCAGGTGATAAATCAAATATATGTTTACTTTATTAATACTATATATATGCACCAAGTGTTATAAACGTACCGTACTAAGAGACGTGAATAGAAGTCCAAAAATCTAACCATTCCGCAGCTTTCCGCAGACAAATTGGGTAAAATTTTTTTTTATGAAGGTTCCCACTTATCTTCCTTAAAGATTTTCGATGATCCATGATGAAGCATAAAAGTTATACACCACGAAAGTAAGAAATTTTCCTAAAAAATCGTCGTTTTTGCCCAAACTTTGAGAACTTATATCTTTACAAGAAAATGTGCCATGTAAAAAAATTATATGTTAAATTAATTGTAGGAATATGCTTATTAAGTGTGCTAATTATTTGATTATATTTATAAACAACGATTTTATTGAGATTTTTGCACACCCATCAAAAAAGTTACGTCGACAAAATGAAATTGAGTATAAAAACACCCAACTTTGAATGGCTATATAGCAGCCAGTTTTGGTCCAATTAACATGCAAAAAGCGTTTTCTGACTGCAACATGCATGTAGATTACAAAAAATCCCCAAAAAAAGTTAGGCCCGTAACTTTAAGATTAGCCGTAATGCGCGGGTTTTCGGCATGTTTACCCCATTGTCTGTCGTTTCCACAGTCAACGCGTGCGCAGTGAACAGGATTGCGGCCGGCTGGCAACATGTTGCTTCTCGAAATTGATGTCAAAAGGTCGTGTGCAACGGCGCAGTGCGCCAAGTGTGCAAAATCGCAGACAACCAGTCAGCGAGCAACGGTGCCGTGTCAGATTTTTGCATAGGCAAATTTGTAATTCACTTTCATCAAACTGCTAAACGTCGTCGATGCTGTGATACACACACACACACACAAATGCATTGCATAACGGCCCTGCAAGACAGGACTGATGGAAACTCCAACACATCCATACAAATTCTCGCTGAAACTAACACATTTACATATTCCCTTTGAGTTAAAAAAAATTCTGAATAAAAAAAAAAATTTCCTCTGCTATTAATCCAATGAAAATAAAAGAGATAGTTCGGCTACATTTCTTACAAACGTGAAGTTATATATGAGATAACGAGATAGCTAATGTACACATTGGCTCGTGAACTTGACAGGTGCTCGTGCACATGTCGCACAAAACTCGTGAAGTTTGGTGAAATTCGTGAGCTTGCGGACGGACGCTGAAAACTAAAAATAGGAAAACAGGAAGGAAAAAGGCGAAAAACGGAAAAAATAAAACCAAAATAAGATAAGTATTTGTGTTTAGTGAATTAAGTTAATAAAATTAAAAAAATAACGTTGGAAAATTGCTTGAGCAGAGTAAAGGCAAAGTTAAGAAATTTCGGGAATCTGCTCAAGCAATGAAATGGCGAAAAATCATATGAAAATATCAAAATTCAATTCAAATTCCTTCCTTAACCCTATTTCAGACCACGAACTTGAACAAATCAAAGGCTCAACTGGAGATGGAGACATCAGCACCGTAATGAAGAAAACGCTTGCAGAGAAAGTAATAATTAATTTCAGTTTCTTTTCTATAATTTAAATTATTTAATTAATAATCAAATTATCAATTTTCATTTATTTTAGTTTAATTCATTTAAAGTCCTTTTTGCAGAAATAAATAAGTTATTATTATATAGTAAAATTATATAGTAAAAAAACATTAAACAACGAAAAATGACTTTTAATCAGTGCTGATAGGTTTATACACCAGCCCTGATATCAGAAATCAATGAAGTTTCTATCAGGGCTGATTAATCATCTGATTAATCAGGACTGACAGAAACTCTGTTGAAAGCTGATGTGAGTGAGCGAGACAGCTTGAAATTCACAAGGAATTCAAACCACAATTATAGAAGGTGCGAGCGAACAGCTGCCCATTTAATCTTTTGCCATAGTAGGTGCGAGCTAGACAGCTGTATATCTGTGCCAGATACCAAAACTCCTGTGTTGAAAGGTGATGCAAAATCACACGTATACGTGAGTTTCTATCAGAATTTTCACACTGCTCTTCAGAAGCTGATGGGAATTCTGGTGGAAATTTCTATCAGCACTATAGGTTAAATGATTAATCATTTTACACACTGTGTTCTTGCAGGGTAAATAAATAAAAGCGCACCGACTTTGCTGACTATGTGTATGGATGTGTGCGTATGTACATATGTAATTTAGCTGCCCTGCAAGACAGGACTGATGGAAACTCCAACACATCCACAAAAATTCTCGCTGAAACTAACACATTTACATATTCCCTTTGAATTAAAAAAAAATCTGATTCAAAAAAAACATTTCTTCTGCTATTAATCCAATGATAATAAAAGAGATAGTTCGGCTACATTTCTTACAAACGTGAAGTTATGTATGAGAGAACGAGATAGCTAATGTATACATTGGCGCGTGAATCTGACAGGTGCTCGTGCACATGACAGGTGCTCGTGCACATGGCGCGCAAAAATAATAAATTGTTGTGAAGTTTGAAGTGCTACGGACGTGCTGGAAGAATAAAATCAATTAAAGGAGGAATAAAAGCAGTTAAAGGAACAAGGAAACAACTCAAATCGAAATCAAGATAAGTATTTGTGTATTTATTGTATAAAATGAATAAAAGAACATTACAAAATTGCTTGAGCAGAGAGAAAAGGATTTACGAATCCAATGTATCAAAATTAAGAAATTTCGGGAATCTGCTCAAGCAATGGAATGTGCAGAAAATTCATCTGAAATAGATGTTGATAGTGCCTCATATGAGAGAAACAGTGTTTGTTGTGAACAGGGTTAAAGTGATCCAATATGTGCAATAGGTGAAGAGGTGGATGCAAGTTTGTCCGCCACTAGAGCCTCTAGGAAAAGTGAGGAAGTTAAAGCTTGGGCAATGCGACACAACGTTTCTCAAAACGCTGTGGACGATTTGCTACAAACGTTGCGCAGAATAGGAGTAAGCGATTTGCCGCTTTCCGCAAAAACACTTTTTAATACCAGCCGGCAGAAAGTTGACATTGCAACTATTCCAAATGGCGAATTTTTGTACGTAGGAATTCAAAATTACTTTCTTTCTAGCTCTTTCGATTATTTATTAAAGAAATCAGAAGTGATAATTGATGTCGGTGTTGATGGGCTTAAATTGTTCAATAGTTCCAATCGAGTATTGTGGCCTATCCTTGGAGCACTAGTTGATTTTCCATGTGTTAGTCCATTTCTGATTGCGTGTTTTTCTGGGTTAAAAAAACCAGAAAACATAAATGATTTTATGAGGGATTTCTGTGCGGAAGTGAAGTTATTGCAGGCAAATGGTGTTAAAGTAGGTTTAAATCAGGTTTTAGTAAAATTTGAAGTCCGAGCCTTTTCGTGCGATTCCCCTGCTAGGTCGTTTGTGTCTGGTGTTCAGTCGCATAATGGCAAAAGTAGCTGCCCTAAATGTTGTCAAGTAGGTACGTATAAGGACAGAAGGGTGTGTTTTTCTAAAGAGGTTGGGGTCCTTAGGTCGGATGAAACTTTCAAGTCGAGAATAAATCCTTCTCACCATAGCCTCCAGTTTAAAGAACAAAAAAGTGTTCTAGAGGAAGCTGGTTTTGGGATGGTTTCCCAGTTTCCATTAGATAGTATGCATTTAGTTGACTTAGGTGTAGTTAGAAAACTATTAAAACTTCTCATTAAGAGAGGAAATATTGAAAAAATGAATCATAATATTAGTGTCCTTACAAATTTTGTCCCTATAGAATTTGGTCGCCTGTCTAGGAGCTTAGACGAACTTAGTAATTGGAAATCCACAGAATATAGACAGTTTTTACTATATACGGGGATATTTATTTTAAAGGATTGTATTAGTAGCGATTTGTATTACCATTTTTTGTTGTTGCATGCAAGCATTAGACTTCTTTCTTGTGAAAGGTCGTGCAGGGTAGAAGCTGATGTTGCTCAACGAATGATAGAAGATTTTCTCAGCAATTTTGGTATTTTATATGGCGATGAACTAGTTAGCTTCAATATACATGGGTTGCTGCACTTGTCCCAGTGTGTAAAGCAATTTGGCCCATTAGATAGTTTTTCTGCTTATAAATTCGAAAATTATACGCAGTTTTAAAAAAAAATAATTAATAAACCAAATAAAATTTTGCAGCAACTGTCCTTACGGCTTCAAGAAAGGCAAGGACATATGTCACATCCTAACGAATGTTCCAAGTTAGGATCCTTTCATCTTAATGACAAAAAACAGAAAGATTGCTTTTGTTTCTGCAAAAAGGCAGGTCCTGTGAAAGTTGTGAGAGTAGTTAAGTCCTCTGAGGCCGAAAAATTCATTTGTAAAGTTTTTCAGAAAACTGAAAACTTTTTTGAAGAGCCTCTTCAGTCATTTGTTGGTCTAGGTATAGTTATTGCAAGTGAGATTAGTCCCGAAACAGTAGAAGTTACAATAGAAGACATTGATTATAAACTTTACTTTGATATAAAACTTTTACTTTAGCATACCTTATGAAGGGAAATTTCTTCTAATACCGCTTTTGCACCATCTTTTCCATGAATTTTCAACTTAGCTTGCACATTCTATTTAATAATATATCAAAATCTGTGAAAACTGTCATCGTGCATTTCACTAGAGAAGTTACCACGAATTATGAATTAAAAGGAAAAAACTAAAGAAAATAGGAATTGTTATTGAATTTATCTAACTTTGATATATTTACATGGATTCTAGCTTCAGCATTATGGATGACTCCATGGATGAATTGTCTCCAGGCCAAAATAGCATGCGCCAAACCGCGCCGAATTCTGTGAGTGCATTTAATGATGGTACGTATTTACTTTTACTTTTTATAAACGCATGGTATGCAAAATCCGACTTTTTTATTTGTTTAGGGGCACTGGATCTTCTCAAAAAAATATTAGAAATCCAAAAAAAACTCAATCAGCGAATTACCAAAATTGAGCTAAATGTAAGTACTAAAAGGTAACACCACTGTAGGATTTTGCAAAAATAATATCCAGCTGTTAACACAGGACAAAAAAGTCTCACTTTTTTTCTATTGCATGGAGCTTTCCTCTGTTTTTTTTACTAATTTGGGTGCGCTGTCGGAAGTCGGAAAATGTATATGGAATGTGTATGGAATTTTAAGGCGTTTTCTTTGATGGTCAAAAACATACACATTTTCCATACATTATGCAATACAACAAAGCCAAATTATTTGGCGGAATACACATTCGCATCGAAGTAATACAAAAAAGTGCTCATACCAATTTCAACACTTTTCAGTAATTTGTCAATGATTTACTTAAAAAGGCCCTCAAAATATGCATAGTTTTTTATTTTTACGAACCGGTGAAGGAAAATAAAAAGAACTTTGCATATCTGGAGGCTCTTTGTTTTTTAAGTAAATCATTAACAAATTACTGAAAAGTGTTGAAATTGGTATGAGCACTTTTTTTGTATTATTTCGATGCGAATGTGTATTCCGCCAAAAGTCAAGTTAGACTTTTTTATCTGCCGCTAGAGTGGTGTTACCCCTTAATGTCGTTGAACTCATTTATTCAATACGAAATACATTTTATCAAACAGATGGTGGACAAGGACGAAATGATGGCGCAAAATAAACTCCTGCGCGAGTGTAAGGTGGGAATTGTCAAGATTGAGCAATCCGTTTGTCGCATAACGGGCGAGTTACGCGACAAAGAGATGGAGGACATCGCAAGCACTCTACCCTTCGAGACTTTAAGTGAAGTGCTGGAAGCCGAGAAAAATTTAAAGCGACCGGAATATGCTCAAGCGATGGTTAGTCAGGATAAACAGTTTTATATGTAGAGATTTTTTCATTTATTATTTGTAATGTTCTCATTTATGTCCTATTAAATTTTTAATTTTAGACGACGTACTTGCACAGTCTCAAAGGATCATCTGATGACATCGCCAAAGTGTTAAGGAAAATGTTTACAGACAATGTGTTAGAATCGTACAATTGGGACGGAAGATGCGACAAGCGGGCACTTAGTCAATTGTGCCTGATTAACCAAAACTTAAGAGGTAAGCCAAAATTGAGAAATCCGAAATAGTTTATATTGATTTTATTTCTTAATTTCGTATTTAGATGTTTTTAAAGTGTCCGGCGCCGTGGTGTTTGAAACGTGTTTGCGGAAGGCGATTGACTTAAGTCATCGCAGAACGAACCAAAAAAAGTACCAGGAGAAGAAAAACAAATAATACATTGTCTGTAAACATTTTCCTTATTACACTCTTAGATTGCAAGAGTTTGTTTTACGCCATCATTCTGTTCTCCTCTGTTTTTGGTTAAGAGTAGTATTTTAATATTATTAGTTAATATTATATGTAATGTTATTTATTCATTATCTTTTATTCTTTAAATGAATTGCTTCTTTTAGTTCCTTTATTTATTTATTTATTTTGTTAATGTTAAATGTTTTGTTAATATTACATGTTATGGTATTTATTCATTATCTTTTATTCTTTAAATGAATTGCTTCTTTTAGTTCCTTTATTTATTTATTTATTTTGTTAATGTTAAATGTTTTGTTAATATTAAATGTTATGTTATTTATTATATTATTTTTAAAGAATTGCTTCCTAGCAATTTTTTCCTGAATTGTTCCTTTGTTTATTTATTTTGTTAATGTTTACTGTTTTAATAATATTAAATGTTTTGTTATTTATGTTGCTTTATGTTAATTTATTTAATGCAGTTAACAAAAAAATTTTCTTGTATAGTTCAAATCAATTTTTTAATGATTAAATTAACGTTTCCTATTTATCTTTTTATTTCTTTTTATTTCAAAATTGTTTTTAAATAAATAAATTATTAAAAAAAAAAATGACTTTTAATCAGTGCTGATAGGTTTATACACCAGCCCTGATATCAGAAATCAATGAAGTTTCTATCAGGGCTGATTAATCATCTGATTAATCAGGACTGACAGAAACTCTGTTGAAAGCTGATGTGAGTGAGCGAGACAGCTTGAAATTCACAAGGAATTCAAACCAAAATGATAGAAGGTGCGAGCGAACAGCTGCCCATTGAATCTTTTGCCTTAGTAGGTGCGAGCTAGACAGCTGTGTATCTGTGCTAGATACCAAAACTCCTGTGTAGAAAGGTGATGCAAGATCACACGTATACGTGAGTTTCTATCAGAATTTTCACACGGCGCACAGTGTTTCGTCTAGAACAAGCTAGCTGGACAAAAACGACATCTTTATTTTTTGATTTTTCTGTTATATAGTCAATATAAATATTCATACATTAGGATCTATGTGAAAATAACACATCGGCACCTTTTATATAGTGAGAAATATCGCCGAATATATCGGATAACCGAAAATTTTAATAATTCCTTTGCATAGTTGGTCTGAAGTGTTTTATATAAATAAGTTCCTGTCAAAAGTCGGTGGCATTTTTCTTTATTAGGGAATCTGAGCTTAAGGGTGAGTAGTATTTTTGCAATATCTTGTATTAGCAATTAAGCTATATTTAATAGTTGTACGTGCCATGATTAAGAAGGAAAGCAATTTTTCCCCAAAATTTTTAACTTCAAAGGTGAAAAGTTAAGATGTCTCCTCATGTCACCTCTGCAATTTTTATATATATTCTTCTCATAAGTGCCTACTAAAAGATGAAACAAAAAACCATTGCGAATTTTTTGCACATCTATTTTATTTTATTTTTTATAGATATGTTTACAAGCATAACAAAATCTATGTTTTTTGAAATTTGGTTGGAACACTCAAGTGAAACGAGAAACGAAGAGATAATGGAACACATTTTATCAGTGGTGACACTGATGAATTTTCATTAAATCTCTTGCAATTGCGGGATGATGAAGGTAATATTGTTTGGCAGAATCCTCCACCGTTTTCTACCAGGTTTTGTCATCCTATAAAGTTTATTTTTTCCAAAGATTTTATTGTTTCTGAAACGAACAAAGTTTTGGAAGAGATAAGCTTTATAGTACAAAGAGCATGCTGGAAGAATTTGAAGTTTATTTCCAACATAATATGCTTCTAACCATGATTGGGAAAGTTTGTAATGCTTTGATCGAAATGTCTTCTACTCGAAGTAAATCCAAAAATAATGAATGACGAGACACAGGAGCTTGTACCCAACCGAGAAAATCTGGGTTTTGGTTTATCCACACTGCAGGCTTGGATTAGGTGTTTTGAATGTCTGCTTCACATTAGCTACCGTCTTTATATAAAAAAGTGGCAGCTTGAGGACGTTGATGCCTACTAGTGTTAATGAACCAATTGGTACCCCTGCTGTATCTAGTTTTCATGGTTCTGTGACTCATAGTAATGACTAATTGATAAATGATTCATCCGATAACAGTGATGATAATGTCTGAGAGAATTATGAAAACTGTCCGTAGGTAATAAACTGACAAGAACTTTCTGTTGTGCTAAGACTAGATGTTAAAAAGTTTAATCTAAAACTGCTTGAACTTTACTTTTAGCGTTTTATTCACATCAATTTGCTCTGGATAACAAGCAGCTTTTGCCTTTGTAATACTATTATTTGCCGGAAATACCTTATGACCAGTTTGGACCCCACTTCCGAGTCCTTTTGAATGCATGACTAGTCGATTGGCTATCTACATAGTATACTAAAGCTTCTTCACTACTCAAACATCTAGCACTTTGTTTCAAATTTGTTTTCATTCAGAGATTCTTGAGTTTCACTTTTCGCAGTTTTGATAACACTTGCTGAATTTCTCCAGTGGACAACCGTACAGATATCTACGCAGCATAAATCAACTTATCAGTATATCTGGTATGTTTTAGGTCATCTATTTTTCTCCGTTTAGTCCTCAGACTGGAACTATTAAATTCCTTAATATATATATGCATATATATGTATATGTACATACATTCCTATATGTATATAGTTATCAAAAAACCATATAAAACTAAAAAAATATATGTATCTGAAATAATAAGCCGCATATAAAACGAAAAATCCTGAAAAATATTTTTGTCCAGCTAGCTTGTTCTACACGAAACACTGTGCGGCGCTTGAGAAACTGATGGGAATTCTGGTGTCAATTTCTATCAGCACTATAGGTTAAATGATTAATCATTTTACACACTGTGTTCTTGCAGGGGGCATTAAAAATGTGTACGTGTGTGTGCGCAATGGTATTCTTGACCAGTTTGCGGCTGACGCAAACGTTTGCGCTGACGCACCGACCGGTTAGTGATCGATCGGTGCCTGGTGTGTGGGAAAATGAGGAAAATTATGCAGTGTGAAAAATTAGAAATTCGGAGTTGCGTTCTCCATTCAAAGAGAAATTCAATTTCCTTTTACGCGCTAACTATTAAACGCCCAAACCGAGTTGGAATATTCCTCCTTTTGTGAGTAAATAATTGGCCCAAACGCCTAATTGGCCTAACTGCTGATTGATGCAAACGAACCCAATGGCGCTTGGCGGACGCCGAACAGCAGATACGTCAAATCGTTCAATTTGATCAGCAAAAGGCGAGAGAGAAGGCAAAGTTGCGCTGTGAAGTTGTTTGTTCAGAAGTGTTGCCGACGCGCAAAGTGTGCTGGTCTTTGGCCATGCATGGGTTAACAAACCCATTACAATTAATTCCGTTTGCAATAAGTGTCAGCCATTTCTCAAATGTTACACACAGACAAACAAATTTTGTAAATTAATTTCATTTGGCATTCGCGAAGGGAAAAGCAAAACAAAAAATATAATTAAATGCAGAACCTGTTTTAAGTTAATGAATATTTACTTAAATTTAGCCCATGAACTGCTGTGAACGTTCTCCGGGAAGTGTAAATTTATATAGTGTAGAAATATTCAGATTCAAATATTCATGTATACAGATAATTGTGCGACCTGCAACGTCTATTGTGATACCCGTATGGATCGTGAAAAAGATGAACTATAGGACTTTTGTTCTATAGTTCATAGGACTTTTGTCCTATAGTTCAGAGGAAAACAGTGAAACAGTAACTGTAACTAAAGCAAAATTCTATCTGGGTTTTCTACGATTCGCGGCCATTTTTGTATTCCTAAGAAGTGTGCACATGACATTTGAAGTCGCCACTTCTCTTTGTTAGATTTCTAGAACTAGTTCACTTTTGAACAATTTTAGCTTAAAACGGGTTAAATGAATTTTGTATCAATATATTTTAATTACAGAAAAATTATTCAATATTTGCGGAAAAATACAAAATTATAATTTTTTGATTTTATTTAACCATTATTGAAAAAACAGGGTTTTGATCAAACGTGCCCATTTCGTAGACTTCAATTAGAACACAAACTTTCCCTGATATCGCTGCAAATTTTTCTTTTTTTTTTTTTATTTGTATTTATTTCAGTCTAAAAACTTACAGACTAACAGAATTAACAGATAGAATGATAACAATTCAAATTACCTAAGAAACTTAGAATTAGATAAAGTATTGCAAAAAACATTTTAGGATAGACCAAGATCAATATCCAAAGAATTTGAGAGATAATTATATTCCGTTAGTACTCTTGTCAAAGGAGCATTTCGAGCGTAGTTTGATTTACTCAAGCCAACATTAAAGTATTCGGTGCGCCGTAACGATCTTGCTGGAATATTAAAGTTTATCCTTTCAAGAAGAGACGCGCAGTCAACGAGTCCATTAATGATACCAAACAGGAATTTCAGTGATAGAAATGATCTTCTACTATCAAGCGAATTTAAATTCAAAAGCTGACACCGAGCATTATAGGAGGGGATCGGATCGACAAAATTCAGAGACCGAAGAGCAAAGCGTATAAAAATCTTCTGAACTCGCTCAAGGCGAGATATTCCAGAGGCATAAAACGGCCTCCAAATAAAGGCCGCGTATTCGAGTCTAGAACGGACAAAAGCGAAATATAGTAATTTGAGGGTGTAGGGATCCGAAAAGGGAGAACAATTACGACGAACAAAAGCTAGCATGGAATATGATTTGGAGATGGTAGAGTCAATATGTGCAGAAAAGGAAAATTTGGAATCAAAATAAACACCCAGATCTTTAATTATATTGACTACATTTAAAACGGAGTTAGAAATACAGTATGAAGAGGGAAAGTGATTTAACTTTTTGCAATAGGTTATATGGAAACATTTCTTGATGTTTAGGTGAAGACGATTAATGACACACCAGTCATGTAAGTTATTAAGTTCAACTTGAAGCAGAGAAGAGTCCTCAGGGGATCTAATCTCAGAGTAAACTTTGAGATCATCCGCATATAATAAAAATTTTGACTTCAAAAAACAAGAACTGACGTCATTAACAAAGAGCACAAATAAAAGCGGACCTAGGATACTTCCTTGGGGAACACCAGACGTCGCCGTAAAGGGTTGAGAGGATATATTATCAAGGGTCACAACACAGAGACGGTCACTAAGATAGGATTTTAACCATATGAGAAAGACAGAGTGAAATCCCATACGAGCAAGCTTAGATACTAGGCACTTATGAGAGACTCTGTCAAATGCCTTAGAGAAGTCAGTATAGACCGCATCAATTTGATAACCTTTCTGGAAAGCCGAAATGCAGTCTTCAGAGAAGACAGCCAAATTAGTAACGGTGGATCGACCAGACACAAAGCCATGTTGATATGGGCAAATCAGATTTTTTACCGCAAAATACACCTTTTTATTAACAATGGATTCAAAAAGTTTCGAAACCGAAGATAACTTAGAAATAGGCCTGTAGTTAGTCACATCATTTTTGTTACCACTTTTAAAAATCGGAGTAATTAAGGCTTTTTCCAGTCATTAACAAAAACTCCCGAGGATAGAGACTTATTAAAGATAGTAGTGAGAGGTTCGGCGAGGGAGGGACAGCATTTAAGCAGGCGAGAAGAGAGGCCATGAATATCCGTCTACGAGGAAAACTTTAAATCGCGAATACCGCTCGAGACATCGTCAGAAGATAGCTCCAAAGAGCCAAAATCTAGCGATGTATTACTACCATTGGCCGGCCTCGATAGTCAAGCGGGTAGCGCACTGGCTTCTCATACCAAAGGCTCCAGGTTCGATTCCTGGCTCGGGCTGGTGAACAACTCATCTACTTCTATCGCTATCCACATGAAGGGAATGAGAATTACAAGAATCGCACAAGTGCGCTCTTGGCAGGCAATGGCAAAACCTCCAAGTGTGAACGAAAAACTGCCAATTGCCGTTCGGATTCGGCGATAAACTGTAGGTCCTCCCCCTCCCTTTCCCCATCCGCTTGAAATGTGTGCTGTAACATATGTTGGCAAAACAGTGTTGCATACACAGTTCAAAACGGGTGAAATATGTGGTATCACAATGGGCCTTTCAGGCCTCCGAGTGTGTCTTTTATAGATGCAGCCACCGCAACCTAACCTAACCTACTACCATTAATGGACTCATTGACCTCATCACAAGTATCCAAGACAAAATTGGAGCAAAAGAATTCCGCAAAGAGGTTGGCAGCATCTTCCATTGACTTAGCAGATGTCCCATTAAAGAAGACAGAGGAAGGAATATTTGAGCACGCTTTTTTGGATTTAATAAAGCTCCAAAAGTTTTTTGGATTACGCTTGATATTTGATTCAAAGTTTCGAACGTAATTATTATAGAGAATTTCATCTAGAGTATTAAATTCATTCAAGTAATAAAGATATTTACCGTAAAAGACACAGTTATTCGTTAACTTAAACTTTTTATGAAACTTATTTCTCAAATTCTGTAGGTGTTTTAACTCTTTCGTGTACCATGGGAGCTTATAAACTTTTTTGGCATAAGTAGGAATGTTGCTTAAGCATATATCATAGACTAGGGTCCTGAACGAATTATAGCATTCGACGACATCTGCGTGTAGGAAAAGTGAGTCCCAGTCGGTATTAAGAAATATTGAATTGAGATTGGCGAAGTTACACAAGTTATAGTTAAAGGCTGGTTTGTAAGCGGCAGAGGGCACATCAACAAACTCATAAAATTCAAGGTATAAAAATAATGGGAAATGGTGCGAATTCGCCGGAGAAATTGCACAGGAACTATGAGACAAATTACAGTTTATGTTATTACTAATGAAAATTTAATCTAGGATACGGTTGAGATTATTTACAAAGCCATTAACTTGGAGTAAACCAATACTTAACAAATTATCAATAAAAAGCGATTCAACAGAACTATTTACATTAGAAGGTGTGAGAGAAAAGTTATTATCTAAGTGAGACCAACAAATATTACTTAAGTTAAAGTCCCCTAGTACACAAAACTGGTTATCACCGACCTTCTCATGTAGCGCCACCACATTATCAACGTGGGATTTATAAAGGGATTCCTGAGAGGCTGGAGGGATATAAGAACAACACAGGAAAAGCAGTCCAGACGAACCACCTTCTCTGCAGCATCCCGTCCTAACTGCATCCCTGTCCTTGCGGAAAACATCAAATAAACTTGGATCGAAGAACTCAGAATCGAAGAAGCTCGAGTTCAGCCATGTTTCCACCAAGACAAAGACATCATGGTCCAATTGAGAGCTAAGTTTACGAACAGAGTCTGCCTTTGTTCTGAGACCTGAACAATTTTGAAAATAAATTCGGATTCGTCGACACAGAGGACCAGTAGCACAGAACAAACAACGGCTTACTCTCGCACACAAAGTTAGATAAAGAATCGCAGCGAAGTCAAAACTAGACGAAAACTCCGCAAAGAAAACACGACCGTTGCCAATGATGACTAGTCGAAGACTAATTGTTGGAAATAATTTTGGGAATAAAAGTAAAATTTTTGTAATTTGCTTTGAATTCACTTCTAAAAGTATTTATTTGTTGGTGCCTACTTCAATTAAACCCATAAATCAATCGTAGCTTTTGCCATAAGATGACAAAAAGGTGAAGTTGCTCTCGGGTAACTTTGGGGTCGGAAGGATTAAGGCTTCATTTATTGGAAGGCGGAGGGGGAAAAGAACAGACAATAAAACAATAAATTCGTCAATTCTTTACTAAGAAAATCAATGCAAATGTTCGGAAATGTATGTACGTCATTTTAAAGCCCCGATGAGGTCAACGATGTTTTCACTTTTCACTTAGTGACCTTTAAGCCCACGAAAAAAATCACTACGGGCACGTCGCATATATAGAGTTTTCCAACAAGAGGTGTTATTTTGAATCACCCGGTATTTCGGTAGCTGTCACTTTTGAAGATTTACTTAAAAGATGCGCATTGGCAAATTGCACTAACAGAGGAAGCGAAAGCGATCACAGCTTTCACCATACCCGGACGACCTTTATACCAATTCACAGTCATGCCATTCGGGTTGTGTAACGCGCCTCAGACTATGTGTAGACTCATGGATGAAATCATTCCAGCCGGTCTAAAACATTGTGTTTTTGGCTATTTGGATGATTTGTGTGTAGTTTCAGACAACTTTGAGAATCATCTGGCGGTATTAGTAGGGTAAAAGGTTCGGTTGTGGGCACCCCTTCGTATCTCTTGATAGAAAGCAGGCTGGGTTTTTTTGACTAAGGCCATTTGTTCATTATGGAACCACGATCTTTTTGTGCCAAATACTGAGTCGAACAGACACGCCTGCTTTGTGCTGGGACCATATATATCTTTCTGTGCTTAAAAAATAAGACAAAAATTTTTTTACACATTTTAAATGGTGTCATAAATCGACGTGAATCCATCGAGAAGGCAAGTAAAATGCATTTGTATTTAGTTAATTTATTTTACTTTGTGATCCAATATTGATTACAACCAATATGTTTACCCCAAACAAATTTTTCACTACTTCTCAAAATGGCGGCGCTTGAGAAACTGATGGGAATTCTGGTGGCAATTTCTATCAGCACTATAGGTTAAATGATTAATCATTTTACACACTGTGTTCTTGCAGGGGGCATTAAAAATGTGTACGTGTGTGTGCGCAATGGTATTCTTGACCAGTTTGCGGCTGACGCAAACGTTTGCGCTGACGCACCGACCGGTTAGTGATCGATCGGTGCCTGGTGTGTGGGAAAATGAGGAAAATTATGCAGTGTGAAAAATTAGAAATTCGGAGTTGCGTTCTCCATTCAAAGAGAAATTCAATTTCCTTTTACGCGCTAACTATTAAACGCCCAAACCGAGTTGGAATATTCCTCCTTTTGTGAGTAAATAATTGGCCCAAACGCCTAATTGGCCTAACTGCTGATTGATGCAAACGAACCCAATGGCGCTTGGCGGACGCCGAACAGCAGATACGTCAAATCGTTCAATTTGATCAGCAAAAGGCGAGAGAGAAGGCAAAGTTGCGCTGTGAAGTTGTTTGTTCAGAAGTGTTGCCGACGCGCAAAGTGTGCTGGTCTTTGGCCATGCATGGGTTAACAAACCCATTACAATTAATTCCGTTTGCAATAAGTGTCAGCCATTTCTCAAATGTTACACACAGACAAACAAATTTTGTAAATTAATTTCATTTGGCATTCGCGAAGGGAAAAGCAAAACAAAAAATATAATTAAATGCAGAACCTGTTTTAAGTTAATGAATATTTACTTAAATTTAGCCCATGAACTGCTGTGAACGTTCTCCGGGAAGTGTAAATTTATATAGTGTAGAAATATTCAGATTCAAATATTCATGTATACAGATAATTGTGCGACCTGCAACGTCTATTGTGATACCCGTATGGATCGTGAAAAAGATGAACTATAGGACTTTTGTTCTATAGTTCATAGGACTTTTGTCCTATAGTTCAGAGGAAAACAGTGAAACAGTAACTGTAACTAAAGCAAAATTCTATCTGGGTTTTCTACGATTCGCGGCCATTTTTGTATTCCTAAGAAGTGTGCACATGACATTTGAAGTCGCCACTTCTCTTTGTTAGATTTCTAGAACTAGTTCACTTTTGAACAATTTTAGCTTAAAACGGGTTAAATGAATTTTGTATCAATATATTTTAATTACAGAAAAATTATTCAATATTTGCGGAAAAATACAAAATTATAATTTTTTGATTTTATTTAACCATTATTGAAAAAACAGGGTTTTGATCAAACGTGCCCATTTCGTAGACTTCAATTAGAACACAAACTTTCCCTGATATCGCTGCAAATTTTTCTTTTTTTTTTTTTATTTGTATTTATTTCAGTCTAAAAACTTACAGACTAACAGAATTAACAGATAGAATGATAACAATTCAAATTACCTAAGAAACTTAGAATTAGATAAAGTATTGCAAAAAACATTTTAGGATAGACCAAGATCAATATCCAAAGAATTTGAGAGATAATTATATTCCGTTAGTACTCTTGTCAAAGGAGCATTTCGAGCGTAGTTTGATTTACTCAAGCCAACATTAAAGTATTCGGTGCGCCGTAACGATCTTGCTGGAATATTAAAGTTTATCCTTTCAAGAAGAGACGCGCAGTCAACGAGTCCATTAATGATACCAAACAGGAATTTCAGTGATAGAAATGATCTTCTACTATCAAGCGAATTTAAATTCAAAAGCTGACACCGAGCATTATAGGAGGGGATCGGATCGACAAAATTCAGAGACCGAAGAGCAAAGCGTATAAAAATCTTCTGAACTCGCTCAAGGCGAGATATTCCAGAGGCATAAAACGGCCTCCAAATAAAGGCCGCGTATTCGAGTCTAGAACGGACAAAAGCGAAATATAGTAATTTGAGGGTGTAGGGATCCGAAAAGGGAGAACAATTACGACGAACAAAAGCTAGCATGGAATATGATTTGGAGATGGTAGAGTCAATATGTGCAGAAAAGGAAAATTTGGAATCAAAATAAACACCCAGATCTTTAATTATATTGACTACATTTAAAACGGAGTTAGAAATACAGTATGAAGAGGGAAAGTGATTTAACTTTTTGCAATAGGTTATATGGAAACATTTCTTGATGTTTAGGTGAAGACGATTAATGACACACCAGTCATGTAAGTTATTAAGTTCAACTTGAAGCAGAGAAGAGTCCTCAGGGGATCTAATCTCAGAGTAAACTTTGAGATCATCCGCATATAATAAAAATTTTGACTTCAAAAAACAAGAACTGACGTCATTAACAAAGAGCACAAATAAAAGCGGACCTAGGATACTTCCTTGGGGAACACCAGACGTCGCCGTAAAGGGTTGAGAGGATATATTATCAAGGGTCACAACACAGAGACGGTCACTAAGATAGGATTTTAACCATATGAGAAAGACAGAGTGAAATCCCATACGAGCAAGCTTAGATACTAGGCACTTATGAGAGACTCTGTCAAATGCCTTAGAGAAGTCAGTATAGACCGCATCAATTTGATAACCTTTCTGGAAAGCCGAAATGCAGTCTTCAGAGAAGACAGCCAAATTAGTAACGGTGGATCGACCAGACACAAAGCCATGTTGATATGGGCAAATCAGATTTTTTACCGCAAAATACACCTTTTTATTAACAATGGATTCAAAAAGTTTCGAAACCGAAGATAACTTAGAAATAGGCCTGTAGTTAGTCACATCATTTTTGTTACCACTTTTAAAAATCGGAGTAATTAAGGCTTTTTCCAGTCATTAACAAAAACTCCCGAGGATAGAGACTTATTAAAGATAGTAGTGAGAGGTTCGGCGAGGGAGGGACAGCATTTAAGCAGGCGAGAAGAGAGGCCATGAATATCCGTCTACGAGGAAAACTTTAAATCGCGAATACCGCTCGAGACATCGTCAGAAGATAGCTCCAAAGAGCCAAAATCTAGCGATGTATTACTACCATTGGCCGGCCTCGATAGTCAAGCGGGTAGCGCACTGGCTTCTCATACCAAAGGCTCCAGGTTCGATTCCTGGCTCGGGCTGGTGAACAACTCATCTACTTCTATCGCTATCCACATGAAGGGAATGAGAATTACAAGAATCGCACAAGTGCGCTCTTGGCAGGCAATGGCAAAACCTCCAAGTGTGAACGAAAAACTGCCAATTGCCGTTCGGATTCGGCGATAAACTGTAGGTCCTCCCCCTCCCTTTCCCCATCCGCTTGAAATGTGTGCTGTAACATATGTTGGCAAAACAGTGTTGCATACACAGTTCAAAACGGGTGAAATATGTGGTATCACAATGGGCCTTTCAGGCCTCCGAGTGTGTCTTTTATAGATGCAGCCACCGCAACCTAACCTAACCTACTACCATTAATGGACTCATTGACCTCATCACAAGTATCCAAGACAAAATTGGAGCAAAAGAATTCCGCAAAGAGGTTGGCAGCATCTTCCATTGACTTAGCAGATGTCCCATTAAAGAAGACAGAGGAAGGAATATTTGAGCACGCTTTTTTGGATTTAATAAAGCTCCAAAAGTTTTTTGGATTACGCTTGATATTTGATTCAAAGTTTCGAACGTAATTATTATAGAGAATTTCATCTAGAGTATTAAATTCATTCAAGTAATAAAGATATTTACCGTAAAAGACACAGTTATTCGTTAACTTAAACTTTTTATGAAACTTATTTCTCAAATTCTGTAGGTGTTTTAACTCTTTCGTGTACCATGGGAGCTTATAAACTTTTTTGGCATAAGTAGGAATGTTGCTTAAGCATATATCATAGACTAGGGTCCTGAACGAATTATAGCATTCGACGACATCTGCGTGTAGGAAAAGTGAGTCCCAGTCGGTATTAAGAAATATTGAATTGAGATTGGCGAAGTTACACAAGTTATAGTTAAAGGCTGGTTTGTAAGCGGCAGAGGGCACATCAACAAACTCATAAAATTCAAGGTATAAAAATAATGGGAAATGGTGCGAATTCGCCGGAGAAATTGCACAGGAACTATGAGACAAATTACAGTTTATGTTATTACTAATGAAAATTTAATCTAGGATACGGTTGAGATTATTTACAAAGCCATTAACTTGGAGTAAACCAATACTTAACAAATTATCAATAAAAAGCGATTCAACAGAACTATTTACATTAGAAGGTGTGAGAGAAAAGTTATTATCTAAGTGAGACCAACAAATATTACTTAAGTTAAAGTCCCCTAGTACACAAAACTGGTTATCACCGACCTTCTCATGTAGCGCCACCACATTATCAACGTGGGATTTATAAAGGGATTCCTGAGAGGCTGGAGGGATATAAGAACAACACAGGAAAAGCAGTCCAGACGAACCACCTTCTCTGCAGCATCCCGTCCTAACTGCATCCCTGTCCTTGCGGAAAACATCAAATAAACTTGGATCGAAGAACTCAGAATCGAAGAAGCTCGAGTTCAGCCATGTTTCCACCAAGACAAAGACATCATGGTCCAATTGAGAGCTAAGTTTACGAACAGAGTCTGCCTTTGTTCTGAGACCTGAACAATTTTGAAAATAAATTCGGATTCGTCGACACAGAGGACCAGTAGCACAGAACAAACAACGGCTTACTCTCGCACACAAAGTTAGATAAAGAATCGCAGCGAAGTCAAAACTAGACGAAAACTCCGCAAAGAAAACACGACCGTTGCCAATGATGACTAGTCGAAGACTAATTGTTGGAAATAATTTTGGGAATAAAAGTAAAATTTTTGTAATTTGCTTTGAATTCACTTCTAAAAGTATTTATTTGTTGGTGCCTACTTCAATTAAACCCATAAATCAATCGTAGCTTTTGCCATAAGATGACAAAAAGGTGAAGTTGCTCTCGGGTAACTTTGGGGTCGGAAGGATTAAGGCTTCATTTATTGGAAGGCGGAGGGGGAAAAGAACAGACAATAAAACAATAAATTCGTCAATTCTTTACTAAGAAAATCAATGCAAATGTTCGGAAATGTATGTACGTCATTTTAAAGCCCCGATGAGGTCAACGATGTTTTCACTTTTCACTTAGTGACCTTTAAGCCCACGAAAAAAATCACTACGGGCACGTCGCATATATAGAGTTTTCCAACAAGAGGTGTTATTTTGAATCACCCGGTATTTCGGTAGCTGTCACTTTTGAAGATTTACTTAAAAGATGCGCATTGGCAAATTGCACTAACAGAGGAAGCGAAAGCGATCACAGCTTTCACCATACCCGGACGACCTTTATACCAATTCACAGTCATGCCATTCGGGTTGTGTAACGCGCCTCAGACTATGTGTAGACTCATGGATGAAATCATTCCAGCCGGTCTAAAACATTGTGTTTTTGGCTATTTGGATGATTTGTGTGTAGTTTCAGACAACTTTGAGAATCATCTGGCGGTATTAGTAGGGTAAAAGGTTCGGTTGTGGGCACCCCTTCGTATCTCTTGATAGAAAGCAGGCTGGGTTTTTTTGACTAAGGCCATTTGTTCATTATGGAACCACGATCTTTTTGTGCCAAATACTGAGTCGAACAGACACGCCTGCTTTGTGCTGGGACCATATATATCTTTCTGTGCTTAAAAAATAAGACAAAAATTTTTTTACACATTTTAAATGGTGTCATAAATCGACGTGAATCCATCGAGAAGGCAAGTAAAATGCATTTGTATTTAGTTAATTTATTTTACTTTGTGATCCAATATTGATTACAACCAATATGTTTACCCCAAACAAATTTTTCACTACTTCTCAAAATGGCTGCCAAATTCGGTTGTGGGCACCGCAATTAGTTCGGTTGTGGGCACCCGTCTTTTAGTGATTTTGTAAGTTTTGGTAAGTTATTTCATCAAAAATGGTCTTTTAGCGCATTTTTTGGTTGTTTTAGCTATATCTTCCGAGGGTAAATAACAAAAATCCTCCGATATTTTTTTAATGTGTTGGATGTAATTTAACATTGTTCTGCAGATAAGCTAACCACAAAATCGACTGCCGCAGCGTATGCGATTTCCCAAACAAATCTCCAACGCTACAAAAAGAAGGTGGAAGAAAATTTCGGAGACATCAAAGCTGTCGACGGTGGTGTTTTCTTCTTTTCGTGGATGTTATCGAATCAGGTTGACTGGTGTTTTCCACCTTCTTCACGTCACAGCACTTGAAGAGTGTTGATTAATTAGGTTGAATTTCATTTAACTTTAGGTCTTCTTGACAGCCCAGGAGAATGACTTGGTCACTTACATTTTGAAATGCCCGTCCATCTAAAATGTGCCCACATGCGTACCAGCTACTTCACATGCGTGCATTGTGCTTCAAATAATTAAAACTTAATATTTTTCTATATTCGTGTTGGTTTTTCTTAATATTTCCCCGTTTCCAGCAGATTTTCCAAGGGTGCCCACAACCGAACCAAAAAAAAATGTTTGTTAAAAATGACTACTTTACAAAATAAAAAAAAAAATTTTTCTATTTGACGGAATCGATTTACTTTTGTCATTACTTGCTAGCTAAGGTTTCTAGCTTTCCATAGATGTCCATATGTCCGATTAAGAAGAACTTGGTAAAAAGTTATGAGCCAAAAACAAAAAGGTGCCCACAACCGGACCCATTCTCCTACGCATAGCGGGACAATTTCGTAAAGAAAACCTCACCTTAAACATTAATAAGAATCAATTTTGTGTTACAAGAGTACACTATTTTGGGTACACTATTTGGGGTATGTCATTGGTGATGGCGGGCTAGCCACTGATCCTAACAAAGTAGAATCCATTTTAGCTTGGCCTACGCCAAAAAACTTAAAGCAAGTTCGCGGCTTTTTAGGACTAACAGGATGGTATCGACGGTTCATTCAAAACTTTTCTGAAATCGTTTTTCCGATTACCGAAGCTTTGTCAACCAAGAAAAAATTCACTTGGACCGAAGAGGCGCAAGCTGCCTTCGAAAAAATTAAAACGGTGTTATCTACAGCCCCTATCCTGTAAAATCCTGACTTTACGAAGAAATTCTCTTTACAATGTGACGCAAGTGACAGTGGCATTGGTGCGGTACTCACTCAAGTAGACCAAGAAGGCGTAGAAAGACCTGTAGCATTCATGTCAAAAAAATTAAACACGGCTCAGCGTAATTACAGTGTTACCGAGCGTGAATGTCTAGCAGCGGTCACTGCAATTGAACGCTTCGATGCTACTTAGAACTGCAAGAGTTTGAAGTAATCACTGATCATGCAAGCCTCGTATGGCTTATGAAGCAAACCAATTTGCGAGGTCGATTAGCTCGTTGGGTAATGAAATTGCAATGTTACCGGTTTACTATACGACATCGAAAAGGAAAAAAAAGTGTGCCTGAATAGTGCCTGACGCGTTGTCTCGAATGCACGCGGACGAAATAACCATGCTAGAACAGACAGAACCGGAAGTAGATTTGGGCTCGCCTCATTTTCAGGACGAAGAGTACGAAATGTTAAAAACAAAGATTCGAAACCATCAGGACCAGTATCCTGACATCAAAGTTGATGACCGATTTGTATATATACGTACACAGCATGTGGATGGCAGTGAACTAAGTGAGCAGAATGCATGGAAACTTTGGATTCCAGTTGCGTTACGCCAAACAGTAATATCCCGCTCACATGATTGTGTTACCTCTGCACACGGGGGAATGTTCAAAACCTTAGAATTGCTTCGGCGATACTTTTATTGGCCAGGTATAGTTCGAGATTGTAAAACCACCAAAGCTCCAAATATGTCCTTGAAACCCCCTATGGGTAACCAAACAATTTCATACCGACCATTTCAACGATTATACATCGATTTGCTAGGCCCTTATCCGAGAAGTAAGCGAGTTCATATTGGATTATTAATTGTGCTAGATCATATGTCTAAGTTTAATTGGCTATGCCCATTAAAAACATTCACGACGCATAGTATTATTGATTTCCTTTTACAGAACATCTTTCATGTATACGGGGTGCCAGAAAAGATCGTTAGTGACAACGGCTCACAATTTAAGGCACATGATTTCAACGCATTTCTGACTCAATATGGGGTCGAGCATATTTATACAGCAATTTATTCACCACAATCAAACGCATCTGAACGTGTAAACCGCTCACTGCTTTCGGCTATCAAAGCCTATTTAAAAAATGACCAACGAGAATGGGACGCCCACATAAGTGCCATTAGTTGTGCTTTGCGAAATGGGTCGCATTAATCAATTGGCTGTACGCCTTACCATGCCTTCTTTGGCTTAGACATTAACCCATGCCTCATCGTACCAACTTTTACGAGACCTAAAAGCACTTGACGATCCTACTGTACGACTTAAACGTGACGACCAACTCATGCTACAGCGCGATGACATACGGAGAAAAATCACAACTGCTTATGAACAAAACGCGCAGCAATATAACATGCGAAGCAGGATAGTCTCTTATAACATAGACCAGGAAGTGTTCAGGCGTAACTTTGTTTAGAGTAACTTTGGAAAGAATATTAATG
Organism: Melieria omissa; assembly: GCA_963971225.1. NCBI lineage: Eukaryota > Metazoa > Arthropoda > Insecta > Diptera > Ulidiidae > Melieria > Melieria omissa. The sequence goes on along the minus strand of OZ020270.1, from coordinate 23,165,663 downwards.
CAAAACTCAGTCCGTCATTTATTAAAGCCAGAGTGCGAGAAAAAATCCGAAATCATTATTACCTATTAGAAGACCTGCAAGGCAAGTTAGTAGGCACCTATCACCAAAGATATCAGGCAGTGATTGTTCTTTTTCATAAAAATATGTCGCGTTGAAAACGCACTTTTTTCTGTTTTGTAATGAACAAATCCCTGGATTTGGGAATTGTAACTTATTAACATCGAATAGCTTCCACTCGTTACAACACCCGATACCCGCACGACCAGCACCAGCGCCGCCAGTTTGCCGCTCAACGCGAGGCTGCCGAAACCTTTCTCAACACCAGTACGGCCAGCGCCTGCGTCGCCAGTTTGCCGCTCTACGTAAAACTGTCGCCATTGTTGCGATACCAGCACGGCCAGCACCTGCGCCGCCAGTTTGCTGCTTGCATCAGTGATGCGCCACCACGTATAGTGCACAGCAAAACGCACGATCAGCGCCAGCGCCAGCAGTCAACCGTTCGATACGAGGTAGCCGCCAACGTTTTCTCGACACCAGCACGACCAGCGCCAGCGCCGCCAGCTTGGCGCTCGCAACATTGCTGCGCCATCACCTATTGTGCGCGACAACGGACTCCACTAGCCCGAGTGCCACCAGGACAGTGCATAAGGAACATCGCCACTAATCAGACGCAATTCAGTCGCACAGTAATGGCGGCCGCCGCCATTCGAGTCGTTACGGAATAACGGAAGCAGGCAACACCGATCAACGGACAACGCAGTAGAACAGGAGAGGCGGACCGGAGCCGCTACAGTTATTTTAAGACACCATTTAAGGGGGATAAGCAGCAGTGGCTCAGTTTCATTTGTTTAAGGGGAGAATAGGTTACTGTGGGTAAAGTATGCTGAAATTGCCTCACTCTCTGGGTACTCGTCATCGGCTACATAAGTTCTTATAATTTTATTCACAGCATTCACGATCCACGGAAAAGGCCCTCTACGAGGAAATCGATGGACTCACGTGAGTAACTCTTTATTAACACCTATTGTTTGAGAGTAGTCCGCAACTGTTTGTTATCAACGTATTCGTAAATCAAACCGCGAACAGAGAGTGTACGCAACGGCCAGGAAAAAGGACGGGGCTCAACTGCTATAAGGTGTTATGAATGTACAGCAGACGGAGCAACGTAGGTTTATAGGTGCAGGGATTTAACTAAGGAATGGGAATAGAACCCGGGAAAACTAGTTTATTTGAATAATAGCCTATTTCCACCGGGCCTTAAATGCATTTAACGCTTAAATGTATTCAACATCGCATTTAAATGCTCAAATTCCCATACAATTGTTTTTGTATCAAAGTGCGTGAACTCACTTTCAAAACTGATTTAACACAGTTTTGCCGTTTACAGACGTCTAACAGAAAATTTTATGTTAAAAGCGGGAGCAATATTCACAAATGTACAAATTTTGATAGCATGCTTTCAGGGGCTGCAAAAGCCGTACGAACACAAACGAGAGAAGGGATTTGAATTGCGTTCGGTGTGGTTAATTTTTTCCTAAAAGAACTACTTTTACCGGCATTTTCAGCATAAATACAAATCATCTGTCATAATCAAAGTCAAAACTTCTATTATTTTCCAATAATAAATGCTGAAAAAGAAAATAAAAAACGTGGAATTTTCCATGAACCCTCTTGACATTAAAAATTTCAGACAGCTCTGATATCAAACAGCCGACAACTTTCCGAAATGAAATAGACATTGACAAATGGTAAATTAATTGATAAAAAAAATAAATTGATAAATTTTCACAAATATGAAAACGCAGACATTCCTAGACTGTTAAGAAGGAAAGCGGAGTGGTTTTTATGTACTAGAGAGGCTACAAGAAACCACACATAGGTATACAAGGAGATGGCGGCGATGAGTATAGCTGGGGCTGCCCAGAAATAAATGCATAATTTGATTTTTCCAAATGAAAATGTCAACAAAAACAAGCTTTTGAAGTTAACTCAGTTTCGGTGGAAACGCTCGACAGTTGTCAAACTTAACAGAGCCCTTGAATGCATTTTAGCGCTCGGTGGAAATAGGCTATTAGATATTGTATCCCCTGTTTCAGAATCAGTTTATTAAAACCAATGTGAATTCTAATTATTGACGTTCTTTTTGGGGGGTGAGAAGAGGTCAAATGTCGTTTGGGGATCCGCTTTGTTGTCGCGCCGCAGATCCACGGTAGGGTGGGTATTGAAGCGAGAGTGCCACTATCACCTTGGCACTCCTCCTTGATAAGTTGCAACCGCGATAGGACCATGTCTTTTTGAATGTACCCGAACTATCTCTTTTATTATCATTGGATTAATAGCAGAAGAATTTCTTTTTTATTCATAATTTTTTTTTATTCAAAGGGAATATGTAAATGTGTTAGTATCAGCGAGAAATTGTATGGATGTTGTTGAGACCGCCGACGAAGAGAATCTAATTGATCTCTGAGTCGGCGGCTCACTTCCCCTCCCACAGGCACGCTTACGATCCACACAAACACACACGCACGCACGCTATCTTCTCTCCCCCACTTTCTTCCCACTCCTAAAATGAATTGTGTCCCCATTTTCCTACTCCCTTAGATTTAAGCTCAACTTTGTAAATTTAGTGTATAAGAACCATCAAAAGCGATCGCACGCCCAAATAAAACCCGCACTATACCCCAAAAACCCACCGTCGTTTTATATTTAACCCATTCGCTGCCAAGCCTAAATTATATGAAGTCATTCCCATTGCCATGTATATTTTGAGCAAAGCTCTGTTATCCACAAAAAATTTGCTAATTCGAAAGCCTGCATGTTATAACATATTTAAAGTAGGACGAGTATACTCGTCTTGGCAATACATGACACCCTGCCAAAGACGAGTATACTCGTCCTTGGCAGCGAATGGGTTAAGTCACCGTCGCTCCAACATGGTCCTTCGAGCCGCATAAACATTTACAAACCTTAATACAAACAATTACAAACCACAGTGTACACAGAAACAAATGTGAAAAAAGTGACACATAGTGAACATTACACTCTACACACAGAAACACAAAATCGCACAGAACAAAAAAAAAATATTCTATAATTTTAACAACAAAAAGCAGTGCACAGAAAAAAGGAAAACAACCAACACAAATAATACCAAATAGTGCACAGTACAAAGTGAAAAAAAACCCCCAAAAAAAATTATCGAAATTATACAAATTGCACGAAATACGATACAAAAAAAGGGTAACAGTGACGTGCAAAAACAGAAGGAAAATACAAGTGTAGTGGAAAAAATAGGAAAAAAGGCCAAGTTACAAAAATCCACAAATTTCACAAATACCAACAGCGCAGTGACAGTGTTAAAACAAAAGAAAAAGGAGAAAAATCTTCCAAAAATAATAAAGCTTCCAACAAAATCACAGAAAATATAGTGCAACAACAAATTAATATACCAGACATTCCAACAACAGTGCAGTGACCAATAAAAGTGACGGCAGCAAAAAATACATTGGAACAAGCAGAAAAGCCGAAACAAAAACAACAGGCATCAATAGCGCAGCGAGTCGGCGCCCAGCACCACAGCGGCTGTTCCAGCAACCACCGGACCAGCAACAGCAACCAGGCGTCCCCGTAGGACACGCAGCGCACAATCTCCGAGAAATTACGGTTTGCGATCCCCCCTAAAAGGATATGCCAAATAAGTAGCCGAAACCCGCATTTGGTTCCCCCCCGTAAAACGAAATAAAAAATCGGTAAATCATACCGTAATTTATTTTTCGTAAAAAGCGGTGTGTAAGCAGACGTTGATAAATTGTTCGATTTTACCGCGCTAACGTTCCGCTTGAGCACATAGGTATTACCAAAGAATATGAAGTAATATAGAACGCGCATCTCATACAAGCAAACGCGTTGTACTTGGGTACTGCTGGTAGTACCCTCTGTTATTGACAGCAGAAATCTCTGTTACTAACAGCAGAAATCTCTGTAACTTCGGCGTAACATGTGAATTGAAGTCGCTTCTGTACTCATTCGTATTCTCGCTGCTGTTGCGCCACTTGATAAACATGACGATGAACGCTGCTTTTGTTGTCGCGGGGAATAGCATTATAATATTGGCAAACAAAAAAAAGTTAGCGGTATACTGTTTTTTGCGCTGTGCCGTGCAGGCGGGATAGCATTGATGTTGTTGGTAATTGTTGCGTCGTTATTTCTGCTTTCTTTTTTATAATCACAAGCAAATTACAATTAGCAAAAAAAATGCGTGAACTTGGTGTAGTAAAATATGGGTGCAAACATGTTGCACAAGAGCGTTTATAGTTATTTATTAAGAATATTATTGTAAGGTTTTATGTTTATTGTTTTACTTTCGTTTAAATTTATCTTTCATAAATAATAATTTTTAATAAGAATTTTTTTATTTGCCAACAATTATTTTCAATTTTCGTTCTATCGAACTTCCTTTTTGCACAGCCCACATGCAGTGTTTTCGTAGAAGAACTAAAATAAGAAAATCTAAAATTTGGACTCTATGGTTACAGCACTCACCATGGAACCATTCAGGTGTAGCATTTTTACAAGATTGTAAAACATGTGCCTTAACCCATTAAGCCCTGAGCGTTGCGTTTGCGCAACGTTTGGGAATTTCGCTACATTAAGTAATCCATAAAGATATAAGACTTGAAAATGGGTAGAATTGGATTCGAATTGATCGTTTTAGATTCTGTCATACCGAAATTTCAAAATTTTTTAAATATTCATATCTTTTTTTCGATCCAAAGTCAAAGGTTTTTTTTTGGGGAATTTTTGAAATTCAATTAAAAATACTTATTCTTCAAACCTATCAAAATCCCTTTGTGGACTGCATTTTGTAATGCTAAACTATTTAAAAATAAGTTTAAACAAATTTTTTTTTTTTTTTAATTTTATGTTTTGTATGTGACTAAGGCCCAAATTGCGTTTGCGCAACGTACCCTCCTGGTTCAGGGGGTGGGGGTATGAATTATTTTCTTGATTTTTTTTCTTGATTAGGTCAATTACTAAGATTGTGCAAAATTTTATGGAAATCGCACAAGCCCTTCTGGGGTCAGGTTTTAATGGGTTAATACCAATTTTTTCAGGTTCTGCTTCGAAGATTTTATGAAAAATTAAAATATGTTTTATGCATACATTCATTAGGGAATTGGAAGGAGCAAAAAGATTACCAAAATCAGAAATTGACTGATAATTTTTGTGAAAAATAAAAATTTCACTTGGAGCAGTCAAAACTTCATCCCTTTTTCTCAATTCGTCACCGCATTTTTCACAATTTAATTTAGGAATGATTTTGTACGCTACGTATCCAACAAAATACCTCATGGAAACCAGCTCTAAGTTAATATCTTTCAGATTACAAAAGGTGTCACCTACAAAATACGCCTCGTGCATCTCACTACTTAGATCAAGATTTTCCAGGATTTCATTGTCATTATCATCGCCATTAGCCTGCAAAACATCCTCATTAAAAGAAGCGCTTGAAATTAAATTAGTCATTGAATCTTGCGTCTCTTCACAATTGGTAGAGGAGCTAAACTTTATTATTTTAAAGGCTAATAACCTGGCTAAGATATTATTAAGTTCAGCTACAGAGGGGTTACAATTATTACCTCCTTTTTGCCTTAACACAGCAAACGTATTCTCCAACTTGTCCTGGTTAAAGGCCTTTGTCATAATAAAAAACTTGTCCGAATTATCTTTTAATATTTCATCTACAAGTAGAAGGACCGATTTTAAGGATAGTTTCATGCCATCTAGGAAGAAAACTCGTTTTTTTTCATCAACAAATTTCACTTCCTCTAGATAATATAAAAATGTTTGAATAAATGTGTGCGATTCTTTCTTAATCTGAAGAGCAGATCGGTAGCAGTTATCTGCATACAAAGATCCACTATTCATGCAATCAAATATTTGATAAATTTTTGCTATAAAATCAGCTGTGGATAACGCTACCTCTTGTGTGATTTTTTTAAATCCACTTATGTCTGAAATTGTTCTGATAGCAGCTTCAACTGTTTTACTGAACACTTGCGTGGCAAATTTAACACGCATTTTTTCAAATGAATTTGGAAATATGTGTTGTCTAGTCAATTTTGGGCACATTTTGGTTTTACAATTTTCTTCCCTCTCCCAAAGCTCTTGAACTACTTTAAAGCTAACTAAACCATCAGGCGTTTTCAAGTCGCATTTAAGCCAACCATTTCGCAATGACTTGATTAAATGTGGGAAATCGAACATGCAATAAATTTTTTGATTTTGAAATTGAAAGTATGGTTTCTCTATACATACGCCTAAGTCGGAGAAACACTTTCTATTAGAAGACCCCTGATCACAAACCAAAACGTTCACTACTATACCAAAATTGCTTAAAATTTTAAGATTTTCTTTAATTATTTTGCACAACGTATCTGCTGTTAATCCATTCTCTGACACAAAATAGTTTAAAATTGAACACCAACTCGAGAACATGGACTTCAACATAAATACACATACTTGCTTACCAATTTTTTTTGTTCTTTCGAAGCCTGTGCATTCAAATCCGTCAATTAAATCTAGTTTTTGATTGTATCGTAATTCTCTACGTATTGCCATTTCGTCCATTAAAAGAACCATATTATTTTCATTTTTTTCCTCCAACTCTAAGCACATCTTTTTAATGAATTCAAAAGCCACATTGTTGATACCGGGCTGAAGGAACTTTATTGGAGCCCACCGATTTAAGGTGCTGATATGTGGCAAATTGAAATTTAACTTATCTCTTAGGAAAGAATATGTTGATTGTGAAATATAAAAAATATTTTGCGCTAAATATTTCACTTCGTCAGAATATTCTTTTGGCCGGGTGCTAAGTAAAAGTTTACAAAATGTTTTGGATTCCAAGTTGATATGTTTTAAAGAATCAATTGAATTTTTTAAAGTCTTTGAACAACAATTCTTGGATTTTAAAATAAAGCGCTTTTCTTTTCGCAATTTTTCGTTAATTTTTTTGAATTTTTTTAATAGGTCGCTGTATTTCTTTTTGTAATAATGGGTTATTTTGACGTTTTTTTCGCAATTACTGCATACTATGTCATCATAACGTGGTCGTTTCAATGAAGAATCTGGTTCTAAAAATTCTTCATCCGAAATCTCATGATCTTCGTCTAAGTTTAAGGTTGGAATCGCATCCTTTTTTAGAAACCTTTTTCCTACATAAGTACTGGAGAAATGATTTTCACAAATATACAGTTTTCGGTTATAGTCGTCATAAGATATATTGCATTTTTCGCGCCAAATTTGGCCAAACACGAAATCAGCAGCGGGGAATCTAAATAATCTAAGATTCTCGCATTGTCGTCTCGATTTTTTGCAACTGCGAACAGAACATTGAATTCCAGACGTTGAGGAATTTCTATTTGTCTTTATATTTGTAGCCATATTGTAACAAACCGAAACACAAAATAGAATTACAATGTTGGACAATGGCGTTAAAATAATTCTTAAAAAAATTCAAAATTGGTATCAACCACGTCAAAATATAAACAAATAATTTTACTTGGAATGCGCCACGTAAAAATATTTGTAGAAATTTCAAATTGGATTCAACCACGTCAAAAAAAACCGCTGCAAAAGGTTCAAAATTGGTATCAACCACGTCAAAATATAAACAAATGATTTTACTTGGAAATCGACACGTAAAAATATTTGTGAAAATTTCAAATTGGATTCAACCACGTCTAAATATTTGCAGGTTTTAAAAATCAATCAAAGCGCAGCATTTGAGCAAACAACCATACACCACAAAGCTTCGATTGATAGTGACATTACAGCAAAACCAAAAAGCATACACACAATAAACGACAACAACAAAAACATTAGCGAATCCCGAGTCGTCTTCGCTGAAACGATGATGACGATGCTTTGGTTCGTTGTTTGCTCTTTGCTTGCGCTTCGGCAAACAAGATCAAGAAACATACATGCAAAAAATGATTGAGCGAACACTACGCTGCAACAACCACCACTTCAATGTACACGAGTGAAGCCGTTGCGAACAATAACATAGCTTTTTGCTGTTGTCCTACGAAAATCTAACAGAAAATGTTATGAACCTAACATTTTCAAGTGCCTACGATTCGCTCTTCCCGCTCGCACCATAGCAACCGAAAACACTTTTGTGCCCACATGCGCGTTCTATATTACTTCATATTCTTTGGTAATACCAATATTTTTACGTGGCGCATTCCAAGTAAAATTATTTGTTTATATTTTGACGTGGTTGATACCAATTTTGAATTTTTTTAAGAAGTATTTTAACGCCATTGCCCAACATTGTAATTCTATTTTGTGTTTCGGCTTGTTACAATATGGCTACAAATATAAAGACAAATAGAAATTCTTCAACGTCTGGAATTCAATGTTGTGTTCGCAGTTGCAACAAATCGAGACGACAATGCGAGAATCTTAGATTATTTAGATTCCCCGCTGCTGATTTCGTGTTTGGTCAAATTTGGCGCGAAAAATGCAATACATCTTATGACGACTATAACCGAAAACTGTATATTTGTGAAAATAATTTCTCCAGTACTTATGTAGGAAAAAGGATGCGATTCCAACCTTAAACTTAGACGAAGATCATGAGATTTCGGATGAAGAATTTTTAGAACCAGATTCTTCATTGAAACGACCACGTTATGATGACATAGTATGCAGTAATTGCGAAAAAAACGTCAAAATAACCCATTATTACAAAAAGAAATACAGCGACCTATTAAAAAAATTCAAAAAAATTAACGAAAAATTGCGAAAAGAAAAGCGCTTTATTTTAAAATCCAAGAATTGTTCTTCAAAGACTTTAAAAAATTCAATTGATTCTTTAAAACATATCAACTTGGAATCCAAAACATTTTGTAAACTTTTACTTAGCACCCGGCCAAAAGAATATTCTGACGAATGGAAATATTTAGCGCAAAATATTTTTTATATTTCACAATCAACATATTCTTTCCTAAGAGATAAGTTAAATTTCAATTTGCCACATATCAGCACCTCAAATCGGTGGGCTCCAATAAAGTTCCTTCAGCCCGGTATCAACAATGTGGCTTTTGAATTCATTAAAAATATGTGCTTAGAGTTGAAAGAAAAAAATGAAAAAAAAATGGTTCTTTTAATGGACGAAATGGCAATACGGAGAGAATTACGATACAATCAAAAACTAGATTTAATTGACGGATTTGAATGCACAGGCTTCGAAAGAACAACAAAAATTGGTAAGCAAGTATGTGTATTTATGTTGAAGTCCATGTTCTCGAGTTGGTGTTCAATTTTAAACTATTTTGTGTCAGAGAATGGATTAACAGCAGATACGTTGTGCAAAATAATTAAAGAAAATCTTAAAATTTTAAGCAATTTTGGTATAGTAGTGAACGTTTTGGTTTGTGATCAGGGGTCTTCTAATAGAAACTGTTTCTCCGACTTAGGCGTATGTATAGAGAAACCATACTTTCAATTTCAAAATCAAAAAATTTATTGCATGTTCGATTTCCCACATTTAATCAAGTCATTGCGAAATGGTTGGCTTAAATGCGACTTGACAACGCCTGATGGTTTAGTTAGCTTTAAAGTAGTTCAAGAGCTTTGGGAGAGGGAAGAAAATTGTAAAACCAAAATGTGCCCAAAATTTACTAGACAACACATATTTCCAAATTCATTTGAAAAAATTCGTGTTAAATTTGCCACGCAAGTGTTCAGTAAAACAGTTGAAGCTGCTATCAGAACAATTTCAGACATAAGTGAATATAAAAAAATCTCACAAGAGGTAGCGTTATCCACAGCTGATTTTATAGCAAAAATTGATCAAATATTTGATTGCATGAATAGTGGATCTTTGTATGCAGATAACTGCTACCGATCTACTCTTCAGATTAAGAAAGAATCGCACACATTTACTCAAACATTTTTATATTATCTAGAGGAAGTGAAATTTGTTGATGAAAAAAAACGAGTTTTCTTCCTAGATGGCATGAAACTATCCTTAAAATCGGTCCTTCTACTTGTAGATGAAATATTAAAAGATTATTCGGACAAGTTTTTTATTATGACAAAGGCCTTTAACCAGGACAAGTTGGAGAATACGTTTGCTGTGTTAAGGCAAAAAGGAGGTAATAACTGTAACCCCTCTGTAGCCGAACTTAATAATATCTTAGCCAGGTTATTAGCCTTTAAAATAATAAAGTTTAGCTCCTCTACCAATTGTGAAGAGACGCAAGATTCAATGACTAATTTAATTTCAAGCGCTTCTTTTAATGAGGATGTTTTGCAGGCTAATGGCGATGATAATGACAATGAAATCCTGGAAAATCTTGATCTAAGTAGTGAGATGCACGAGGCGTATTTTGTAGGTGACAACTTTTGTAATCCGAAAGATATTAACTTAGAGCTGGTTTCCATGAGGTATTTTGTTGGATACGTAGCGTACAAAATCATTCCTAAATTTAATTGTGAAAAATGCGGTGACGAATTGAGAAAAAGGGATGAAGTTTTGACGGCTCCAAGTGAAATTTTTATTTTTCACAAAAATTACACAGAGCAACAAAATCGACATAATTTTTTTTTTCTGAAATCAAACCATACTATTCTAAAGGATTTTTGGACGCTGATTACAACTGCGTACTTAGTTTTTTGATTGTTTGAGCGGCTTAAGAAATATTGATGGTTTTCCTCGGAGGGCGTTTTCCATGTTTTTTGACCATTATACGCATGCAGCTCCTACAAACCTGAAGTCTTAAATGCCATTTTTTTAACATAGATTAACAATACTCTAGCTATGTATTTAAAACAGTAAAATCGGTTCAAATTTGCAAGAATTATTCATTTGCGAAGTCAAATTTTTAGTTACTTTGCAAGATTGCGAATACACAACAGAATTTTTCTTACAAAAAATACATATTGTGATATAGTGAAAGAAGAATGTTGGGGCTTTCAATTAAAAAAGAAATTTTTGAAATACGATGTTTGTAATAGAGCATGTGTACAAATATGTAAGTTCTCCATTGATAAATTCAGCAACAAAAGCATGGATTTACTTTTGAGCTATAATATCGGAGCAGAATTTTAGGCAGCGGTATGAAATGCTCACATTTATCAAATGCCCTTAATTCATAAAATTTTCAGCTTTGATTTTGATTTTTTTGCGCCCTAAAAATATATCGCAATGAAATATGGAAAAACAGCAAGTAGTTTGCTAAGTGTGTGTGGTTGAAATTTTTACTTGTGTGATGCAACTCTTTTTAGAATAGCTCCTACACTGATGAACCAATTCAAATTTTGTTAATGCCGTTGAAAAGACAAATATTGACGCTTGCGAAAATACTTTAGCTACTTTCGTCAATGACGGGAAAAGCATTAGGAGATTTCAATACAAACACGTGTTCAGAAGATGAAGTCGCATTTACACTCTAATGAGCATAGGCCGAGAATGGCACATACAATAAAAAAAATCTGTTCTATAAGTTTAAGTTACAACCTTACACTATACATTGCACACTAACTGCTTGTTGAAAATTGCAACACCGATTTTAAATGAATTTTTATGAAAAACTCGCGAAAATTTAACTTTGAAGGGCCATAGCCATGTTAACCCTTGACCAATCGAAATCGACTATGGTCAGAATTATAACTTGAGGATTCGTTATTGCGTCATAAAAAAATTATCGTGTTTTTCAACATATTATAAATGCAATAAAAATTCAAAGATGAAAAAACGTGGAAAACACCTAGCAAAAACCAATAACTTACAAACCGCTCAAACAATCAAAAAACTAAGTACGCAGTTGTGATCAGCGTCCAAAAATCCTTTAGAAAAGGTTTACTAGAACTCGGAAAAATTTTGGCTGTTGCTCAATGTTATCAGTCAATTTCTGATTTTGGTAATCTTTTTGCTCCTTCCAATTCCCTAATGAATGTATGCATAAAACATATTTTAATTTTTCATAAAATCTTCGAAGCAGAACCTGAAAAAATTGGTATTAAGGCACACGTTTTACAATCTTGTAAAAATCCTACACCTGAATGGTTCCATGGTGAGTGCTGTAACCATAGAGTCCAAATTTTAGATTTTCTTATTTTAGTTCTTCTACGAAAACACTGCATGTGGGCTGTGCAAAAAGGAAGTTCGAAAGAACGAAAATTGAAAATAATTGTTGGCAAATAAAAAATTCTTATTAAAAATTATTATTTATGAAAGATAAATTTAAACGAAAGTAAAACAATAAACATAAAACCTTACAATAATATTTTTAATAAATAACTATAAACGCTCTTGTGCAACATGTTTGCACCCATATTTTACTACACCAAGTTCACGCATTTTTTTTTTGCTAATTGTAATTTGCTTGTGATTATAAAAAAGAAAGCTGAAATAGCGACGCAACAATTATCAACAACATCAATGCTAACCCGCCTGCACGGCACAGCGCAAAAAACAGTATATCGCTTACTTTTTTTTGTTTGCCAATATAATAATGCTATTCCGCGATAACAAAAGCAGCGTTCATCGTCATGTTTATCAAGTGGCGCAACAGCAGCGAGAATACGAATGAGTACAGAAGCGACTTCAATTCACATGTTACGCCGAAGTTACAGAGATTTCTGCTGTTAGTAACAGAGATTTCTGCTGTCAATAACAGAGGGTACTACCAGCAGTACCCGCCATACAACGCGTTTGCTTGTATGAGATGCGCGTTCTATATTACTTCATATTCTTTGGTATTACTTTACCTATATCCCGTTTGCTCTTTACCGCCTATTTCCCCGTCGTTGCTAACCGCTCACACATAAGCAACGAGCTTGGCATAGGAGGAAGCAGGGGCGTAGCCAGGATTCGGTCATGGGAGGGGTTTTAAAATTTTTTTTTTCCAGTTTAGTATTACGTGTTTTTTAAAGTAAACTTTCCAAATAGGGCATTTTGTGGTGCCTTATTTGACTTAAAACATTGGAAATAAAATTTTTCCGGATTTTTAGTAAAAATTTCATGAAATTTGGTGCACTGGAAGCGAAGTTATGGCATCTGAAATGAAAGTATGTTTGTGTCATCGTACAAAAATAAGCATCGAGCAAAGATCCAATATTAACTTTTGTTTTAAAAATGTTTAAACTTCAACCAAAACATTTAAATTGATGAATCATGTTTATGGTAATGATTGTTTATACCGTAATGGAGTTCATAAGTGGTAAACGCTTAAAATCGATTGTCGGGACATTAAAGATGGCCAACGTGTTAGCCAACTGACATCTGCGATCACCGTAGATTCCATCAAAACTGGGTGGAAATTCATAAAAGATTAACCAAAATCTTCATTAATTCTTGAAATAGGACTTAACTTTCGCTTTACTTATACCCACCTGGGTGATCTTTTTAATATTCATGTTTAATATCTGCCGGAGTATTTAGCCGCAAATATTTTTTTTGCGTTCATCATAATGCGTCCAATAAAACCTGTAGAAAGAAAATTGCTAATATTTTTCAAAGTTGCAAAATAAATCATTAAATTAGGCCTTGTTTCGGAAAACGAACTATCGCCAGAGGAAGATACTAAATACTGAGGTATGAAAAAAATACTATCTTTATAGTTTTTGAGTTTTACTCAAAATAGCGGCGGAAGCGCCTGGAGTCATCCAGGTGAACGAGATTGAAAAACGACGTATACCAAAATCTTTGGTAAGGCAAAGGTTAAGCATCTCAATAGCATAAATTTATCGCATTTTAACTGAACATTTGGCTATCGATTAATGCCATCTCATCGACTGTTGTTTTGACTGTTTTTGTTTACTGAAAGTCGAATTTTCACCATCAACCACTCCTCGTCCTCACCTGATGCGGCACCGTGCGACTTTCACCTTTTCAAAAAAAGCATTTGCCAATGAAAGAAGCGTTTTGAGAACGTAGAAACCATTCGAAAGGCTTGTATCGACATTCTGAAGGGCTTTCCGGTCGACGAATTAACCTACTCTTTATACAAGTTTTTAGATCATGCATTTCGCTGTATTGAGCCTAAACGGGACTATTAAAAAATCAAATTGGGTTTGGCCAAACAATTTTTTGGTCATTATTTTTTAAATGTTTGAAGATAAAAGACCTTTTTGCTAATGTGGGAACGTACATTTGATGCTTAGTGATTGAAAATGTTGACAAATTATAGGCCATAGGGGGGGTTCTGACACCCAAAACCCCTCCCTTGGCTACGCCCCTGGGAGGAAGAGCAATACATACTAACACATCTCCGTTGGATGGTTATTGCCTCTTTTCGTCTTCCATCCTTCTTTTGTATTTATACGCACAGCCCCATTGTGCATATAAACACTGAATCCGAATCCAGGGCAACATCCAGGGCAACATTCGGTGCAACATTCAACATTGTTGATACCACCCACTCTCCACAAAACAACATATTTTTTTGGGGAAAAATTGTTCCATTGAAAATTAATTTCCCTTTTTTTCCTGCCCCCTTTATTAAATATTTCGAGACAAATTTTCTTTTAAAAACATTTTATGCACTCTTCCCGTACTGATAACACTGCACAACAAAATCAAACTTTTTTAAAATAACAAGGTCCTGACAACGGATTCTGGTAGAGGGGACCAAAAACAAATATACGTGTATCGGCGTTTTGAAAGTTTACGTCTGAATTTTTTTAGGGGGGGTCAAAGTTTCCCCCTTTTTGCTCATTCTTATGGTGAATCGGCATACGAAAAAACCATTTAACCACACATTTTAGGTATATGATGTGTTCAGCAATTTGGTGTAAAACATTACGAAGAACATTTTTGTGGAGCATTTTAACCCTGTAGCTCCTATTTTTATGGGTCAATTTTACCCTTTTTTTCTAAAATGCCAAAAATGTCCTGTAAAACAGGACTTTTTTAGGACAAAATATGCAACGAAAATATTCGCCATGGAATCCTACTATAGGTCTCTGAATACATCAAAGTTCAGAAATTAACTTGAACGCCAGAATTAAGTCAAAACTGAAAATGTGTTTGTGTTTATTTCGTACTTATTCAAAATTGGTACTAAAATCTCCTACAAAACTTCATTTTTGAGGGTTAGTGTGTATGGGAAAAATGTTGAACGTAAAATTTCACTATAAGTCACCACACAAAAGAAAGCTCTAGATATAATATATAGAAGAATTAGAGCAATTTTAGGTATTTAAGGTATTCATTATATTTTTCGTTTAGCTCTTGGCAATTCCACACCGTTGTCAATAATGTCCAGCATACATCAGCTATAAAAGAATGAATACTCTTGCCTTCATACCGGTCCTCAATGAGGGCCAGTGGCAGATTCTGGCGGGGTTTGGGGGTAAAAACCCCCGAAATATTAGGATCGACTTTAAAACTACATACAAATTAAAAGACATTTTATAAGTGTTAAAGAATTACTTTTTGAAACTCCCCCCCCTGAAATATATTTCTGAATCCGCCCCTGATGGGGGCACATGTCTAATGAAATCGTTCCCCACGTTTATCGGATTCTGTTACCAACTGATGTTCGAAGTAATCCAAATGAGAATTCAGAAAAATTTGGATATTGAACGGAAAGTGTAAATTCTATTATGTATATTATATCTAGAGCTTTCTTTTGTACGGTGCTTATAGTGAAACTTTGCGTTCAACATTTTTCCCATACACACTAACCCTCAAAAATGATGTTTTGTAGGAGATTTTAGTACCAATTTTGAATAAGTACGAAATAAACACTTAAACACATTTTCAGTTTTGACTTAATTCTGGCGTTCAAGTTAATTTCTGAACTTTGATGTATTCAGAGACCTATAGTAGGATTCCATGGCGAATATTTTCGTTGCATATTTTGTCCTAAAAAAGTCCTGTTTTACAGGACATTTTTGGCATTAAAAAAAAAGGGTCAAATTGACCCATAAAAATAGGAGCTACAGGGTTAAAATGCTCCACATAAATGTTCTTCGTAGTATTTTACATCAAATTGCTGAACACATCACATACCTAAAATGTGAGGTTACATGGTTTTCGTATGCCGAATCACCATAAGAATGAGCAAAAAGGGGGAAACTTTGACCCCCCTAAAAAAAAATTCAGACGTAAACTTTCAAAACGCCGATACACGTATATTTGTTTTTGGTCCCCTCTACCAGAATCCGTTGTCAGAACCTTGTTATTTTTTTTTTTTGTGTTGTGCAGTGTAATTTGTAGTTAAAAGATTGACTTGTTATATTTGAAAATTTTAAAATTTTAGTAGATTAGTCATTTCCAGATATCTTAATACTTCCTTGTGTACGTTTTGGCCCTCATACTCGTAGTGGCAATCTGTACACTTGGAAAAATTTTGGAAACATTTTTTTGAATTATTCTAAAAATTTTTTTTTTTCTTTTCTCGTAACGTGTTCGATTGGCCCTCAATCCCGCAGCGGAATCGATACACTTTCTTGTGTACATTTTGGCCGTCAAACTCACAGTGGCAATTTGTACACTTGAAAAATTGTGAAAGGATTTTTTTGGAATTTTCAGAAATGTTTTCCTAACTTCTCGCGACGTATCCGATTGGCCCTCAATCTCGTAGCGGCAATCGAGGTACTTTCTTGTGTACATTTTGGCCCTCAACCTCGCAGTGGCAATCTGTACACTTGAAAAAATTTTTGGGAAATTTTTTTTAGTTTCCAAAATTTTCGGTTATTGTGTTGTGTATCAATAGGCCCTCAATCTCGTAGCGGCAATGGATACACTTTCAAAATTATTTGTGAGTATTACTGTGTCCAAAAAATAAGGTGACATTTGAATTTAAACTGCGCGAGTTATGTTTCCGTAATTGAATGCGGGTTGGTTTCGTGCCGTCCAATCTACGTCTCTCTTTTATTTTTAAAATCGTTTTCTTAAATACTATTTTACTTGTATACTTAGGTACTAAGCGATAAGCAGGTAGTGTACATCGTTTTCTGCTGCCTGCACTGCTTATCTATATGTTGCTTATCATTAAAACCAGGCAGGACGGTTCTTATCCTGTAGAACAAACATCCTAAGCAATTTAGTTTTATTGCTTAAAAGAATGTTTGTGTGTTTTGTTTTGTCGTATCTTTAGTTGCTGGTTTCGGGGAAGTGAGTTCACACATAACTTCTCCTTCCTTTACTTCAAATTTCTCCTGAAATTTGTTAATAACCTTTACTTTCACATTTTTTCGGTTTTTACAAGTTACAATTATAATGGTGAATATGATTATCAGTATAAGTACTAGCGTTAAACTATATGATACGTTTCGGTGAAACTTTAGTTCTTTAATTTCATTCAGATTTTGCTTATTTTGTAATTGAATATCTTCGAAGGTTAATTTAGTCGTAAAATTTTTTACATTATCGATATTTGAAACTATAAATCTTTGTGTGAAAGTGTTATGGTTATTTGCAAAATGTTTTTCAAAAATGTTAAGTGTACAGTCAATAAAATGTATAAGATAATTTCCTGTTAATATCAAGTTTCGTCCATCACAATTGTGCGATAAATTTACTTTGAAAGCATTCTCTAATACAATTGTTTCATCGTCTATATAAATTATTTCTGTTTCTCTGTTTTTTATTAGTTTACAATTATTTTTAAGTATGCAATTATGTGAAACTTGTAATTCATTTAACATTTTTTTAATTTCATATGTATATGTTTTATTTTTGTATTCAAATACTTTTTCTTAATTTGCTTCTATTTCCATTTGGTATTGGTTTGTAATGGGCAATATTAACTTTAGCTGTACCATCGTAAATTCTGTGGGTACTTTAATTATAAACATTAATTTATTATTTTCGTACATTACTGCCCCAATTTTTATATATTTTAACTTATCAAGATCCATATCATAATAATTAATTTCTTCATTTGTAAGTATATTTGGATGGAGTATGCCATGTTTCGCTGAAATTATATTATCCTGTATATGGTCAATTTTTTCTTGTAAAATATTTATTTTAAACATAATTTCATTTTCAATTATTTTTGTGTTTATCTTTTTTAATTCTTTATTTATTGTGTTTATATTATTTGTTATTAACTCTCTGTCATTGTCAATACTGTTTTTTATCATTGTGAATGTATTTTGAAAGTAGTTATTTAATTTTATTTGTTGATTCATGTTAGTTATTGTATTATGTAAGTTTGTGTCGACAGACTTCAAATGATTTTCAATGTCCTGTCTGTCTTCGTCATCCATTGTACCAAATAGAAATTTACTTATTGAACCAACTGCGTTAACCAATCCTCTCCTCGTTTTGGCTTGAACTTTAATTTTCGGAATCATTGTTCTAACTTTATTTTTTAATATTATTAGTTCATTGTGTATCATATTTTTATTTTTGGTGTTTAAATTGTGTAGATTAAGTGAAATATTATTGATTATTAATTTTATTTCTTGAGGATCTATTATGTGTACTATTAAATCTGACCGAATGCCAATAGTCTCTTTGTTGATATTAATCTCCGTGTATCCTTTTTCTTCATTAATTTGGTGAATTTCTAGCAATCCTGATACCATCGACATCCATACATTCATCAGAATCCATATTATTATCCAAATCTGCAAATTTACGATTTCGTTTAATATTACTTGGATGTATTCCTTCTAATTTTAACTTTCTAAATTTCTCAACTTCCTTATGTCTAACAGCTCTGTAATTTCTAACGTAACCTTCTTCCCTTGTTTCTTCATAATTCTCTCTTGATTTATTTTGATTATCTAGCATTCGTTCTTTTGTGTTTAATATGTTGTTTCTAATTATTTCAAAACCTACTTCTCCTAATTGAACTTGTTTTGGAGTAGTTTTAATGGTAGAGTGGAATCGTTGGTTATAATTATCAACTGCGTGTTGAAGTAATCTTCGAGGTGTCAAATTTGTATTTTCGCTTTTAAGCATTCTAAACTTTTCTGCAATCGAATTATGAAATCTTTCAATGTCAGAACTTCCGGTATGGCTATAAGGTTTTGTTAAATGTAATTCAATATTATTTGTAGCCAGAAATTCCGCTATTCGAATGTTTTTAAATTCGTTGTCTGCAATTATTTTCTGTGGGCATCCTATCCTTGTGAAATGTTCTTCTAAAGTTTCTACTAATGTTGTACTGTTTCTATCCGTCAGGTAATAAACGTATGCAAATTTTGAAAATTTGTCAATTATTGTTAAAAAACAGTTTCTCATAATAACATAAGTATCGATATGTAAAATTTGGTTAGGTTTTTCTGGAGTTTCTGTCAATTTAAATTTTTGTTTAATCGGCTTTCTCTCATATTTTACTTTCTGACATTTTTCGCAATTATTTATAACTCTTACTATATATTCAAATAATTTAGGAAAATATATTTTATGTCTAATTGCATGATATGTTTCCAAAATACCTGAATGTAAACTTTCTTTAATATGGTACAACGATATTTGCTTTATAGCTTCCTCTTCCGTTTTTAAATCTTGAGCTCTGCGAGAACATTTAACGAATTTAATTAATTTGTTACCAGTGTAAAGTTTTGTGATTTTAACCTGGAGGATATTATATTTTCTGTCTTCTAATTTTGAATATATTCCAATTATACCTTTTCCTACATATCTCTTTAAAAATTCTTCTGCCTGTTCTAGTTCGTTTTCAGAACTAAGGTGCGTTTCATAATTATAACCCACCCCCATTATATTGAAATATTTCCTGTATTCAATTGAGTTCTGTTATATTCTGATAAAAACAGGTAAGATTAAAAGAAAATTCAATGCCTAAATCATTTTTGCCCAAACATTTAAAAATTTAGACCAAAAACAGCGAAAACCCCAATATTGAAGCGTTTCATATTTATAACCCATGTTCCAATTCTTCGTTTTTAAGACTGCTGAATAATAAAATAATGCGTTTTACTAGTTTATATGGCTTCCCTTAGCCTTTATTACTTCGAAAACTCTTTTTCGCATTGAAGAAATTAGATTCTGCAAAGTATCAGTGCGCAAATTCTCCCAAGCTCTGATGATGGCAGTTTGTAACTCATCAACGTTGTTGTATTGACGGCTTTCGGCATAAACAGAGCGCACTAGTATTCCCCCATAGATTTTCTATTGGGTTAAGGTCTGGGGAGCACGCTGGCCAGGCCAAAGTTTTAATTTTTTTCCGCGCAAGCCACGTCTTTGTTTCTACGCTGGTATGAATTCGGGCATTATCATGCTGGAAAATCCAGTTTTTGTCGCGATGTTGTTGCAGAAATTGTACTAAACTGCTCTGCAACACGGCGATATAATTAGAAGTTTTCATTTTGCATGACGTAAACTGGATTTCCAGCGCCCCTTGCGCTGTGAATGCTCCCCAGACCATTAATGACCCGCCACCGAAGTTTCGCTTAGAGAAGTAGCGAGGTTCTTTACGCAAATCTCGCCAATAAGAGTGTGAGCCATCTGGTCCATCAAGGTTCCATTTCTTTTCATCAGAAAATATGACCTACAAGCATAAACGTCAACTACGTGCCAACAAAACTTATGAAATTCATTTTGCTTACGGAGGACCAATCAGTGTCCATATTTTGTTCCGCAAATTCAAGACGTGCAGTCTTATGTCGAGTAAGTAGCCTTGGAATCGCTTTCATTTTTGCTCGGGAAATATCAGGACATCGTTGTAGCACTCGCCAAACAGTAGTTTTGGACACTTTGGTGTTGCAGCTTCTTGCCAAACGGGAACAACTGGCAGTGGAGTTACTTGCCTGGCGTATGATTAGCCGCTCCTCCCTTTTGCACAATTTCCTTTTTCTACCGGACCTCTTTTGCTGGCCATATTCTTCGACATTCGTTAGCAAATTGGCAACTACGCGTCTGCTTCGTCCAACTTTTCGAGAAATTTCGCTAACTGAAATGCCATCAGAAGCCCAAGCCAAAATCTTGCCTTTCTCCAGTTCTGATAACGTTGTACCACGTGACATACCTAGCTGACACATAGCCCTAATAACTATATTTTTCCCAAGAAAGTATACCTAACACAAACCTTTTGTTTTTATAAAAAACTGCAGATGGGTTATAATTATGAAACGATTTTTACATCAGCTAAACAAAGCGCATTACACGTTTCTTTGAAATATAACGGTATTTCAAAGAGCATGTTAAAACAGTGTTGCCACCACAAACTATTAACCTCAGGGAACATATTTGGTAGTTATTTATTTTTGGGAAATTTATTTCCCAGTATTTATTCCAATATTCTCCCAGGGCTATAGGGTGGGTTATAAATATGAAACGGACCTTATATATTATTAAATGTTTATTTATTCTTTCATAATCTACTACTTTGTCGTTAGTCAATATAATTTGAGTTTTATATTTGTTAACTATTTCTTCCTTAATTGGTATATAGTTTAATAAATTTTCATCAGCAGAGTGAACTGTTATCATCGACCTATCGTCATTATCATTGTTAGCCATGCTTCCATCTGCTTCCATATTGCTATAATTTATTTCAATTTCCTCGGCCTTGTCGTCAACATGAACAATTCGTGACAAAAAATCTGCAACTTTGTTATCTTTCCCTTTAAGGTATTCAATTGTATAATTATATTCCCCTAATTTAAGCATCCACCGTTGATGTCTTGGAGAGATGTCTTTACCTTTATATTTTTTTACCAAGTATTTAATGGGTTGGTGGTCACATAATATTTTAAACTTGTAGAGAAATGGTCTGAAATAAATGACTGACCAAATAATTGCCAAAAATTCTTTATCCGTTGCTGAATAATTCCTTTCGCTTACGTTAAGTGTTCTGGAGGCATAACATACAGGCTGTCCTTGTTGTGTTAAAACTGCTCCTAATGCATAATTTGATGCATCCGTAATAAGTGTAAAGGGTTTTTCGAAATCTGGATATCTAAGAATTGGCTGACTTGTTATAAGTTCTTTTAATTTTTCAAATGCATTCATGTAATTGGGATCGTTTATATTAATTTTTGCCCCTTTTTGAAGATATTTTGTTATAGGCTATGCTACTTTTGCATAATCTTTTATAAATTGTCGATAGTAACCTGTAACTCCAAGAAAGCTTTGAATTTGTTTGACCGTTTTGGGTAAGTGTAGTTCTCTAATTGTTTTTATTTTATTGGGATTGGGTAGTATTCCATTTTTAGTTAAAACATGTCCTAAAAATTCGGTTTCCTGTTTCATAAAATTGCATTTGTCTATTTGAATTTTAAGGTTATTTGTTTCTAATACCGAAAATATTTTTGCTAAACTGTCCATGTGTTCCTGTAGAGATGTGCTAAAAACCAAAATATCATCTAAATAAACTACGCAAATTTTGTTGATATAGTCCCTTAGTATCTCATTCATCAAACGTTGAAATGTAGCTGGTGCATTTTTCAATCCAAAAGGCATTCTAATAAATTCATATAACCCATGTGGTTATATAACAAATGCAGTTTTTTGTCTATCTTCTTCTCTTACTAAAATTTGATGATAGCCTTTCGCCAAATCGATTGTTGAAAAATACTGCGCTCTTCCTAGTTTGTCAAGTATGGATTCTATGTTTGGTAATGGATATTTATCGTCTATAGTAAGTTCGTTAAGTCTTCTATAATCTACTAAGGGAGAGGGCTGGGTTGTGAACCAGGCTGGGGTGTGAAAACTTGTTGGCTTTTTTTTAAAGTGCTATCTTAGTGACTGAGCTTATTGCAAAAAGTCTGTGTAATACATGTTTATTTAGTATTTTGATTCTATTTTACGATGCAATATTTGTTTATGTCGAATTATGATTGGAAGTGTCGTTTATTTTAAAGTTTCCAAAATGGCATCGTGGTTGGGCTGTGAACCACTGAGGTGGCTGGGTTATGAACCACCTGTTTTTCGTACTACATTTGTTCTAACACTGTCAAATATGGACGGATATATAAAAATAAAGTCATTTTATATAATTTTACTCGATTTCGTTGTGTTCATTTGAAGTGAGCCAATACGAGAACACGTTCGTATTTCACATGCAAACATTCCGACACAGATTAGGATGTAAATTAAAAAAATTGAGCAGTTTCATTCATTGCGATTTTTTGGCCTAAGAGGCGTCATTATAACTTTTTTTCACCTCTTGAAGCTTCCTGATTAAATAAATTCTCAATGTACTTAAAAATTATGGGTGTTTTCTTCGTATTTTCCGACTTTAATAGGGATTTTCCAGATGGTTCACAACCCAGCCACTTTTTTGAAAAAGCGAAAAATCACGTTCTTAGAAAATTGGACGTAGAGAGTTAAATTTCAATCAAAACGGTAATCTGTCTTCATAACAAAGTTGCGTTATATATTCACCTTTCCAACGGTATCTTAAATTTTTCGATATCTTCATTCTGTGAAAAGTTAGAGCCAAAAAACAAAACCCCTGTTCACAACCCAGCCCTCTCCCTTACAATTCGATATTTTATTTCTCCTGAATTATCCATTTTTTTTCGGAATCACAATTAATGGACTCGAATATTTAGAATAGGTTTTCCTAATAATTCCTTGCTTTTCCATGACTTCTTGGTCATGCTTTGGAGGATATCTATAAAGTTTTGAATTTATTTGTTGGTTTGTAGTAGTCTGAATACTATGTTCAATTATCGGTGTGGTTGTTAATATGTCACCTTCTTTAAAAAATATTTTGTTAAACCTGTCCAAAAGCTTATCTAATGATTGCTTTTCCTCATTATTCAAATGATTTGTTTGTATTCTGCTATGTATATCTGCCACTACTTCTAATAAATTAATATTATCAAATGGATGTTTTTCGAAAAATATTTCTTGGTTATTTAAAATTATTTTACCTTCTTGCACATTTATTTTTGCATTCAATTTGTTTAATAAATCAGTTCCTATAATAAATTGATATTTTTTATTTTGCGGAAATTCTGTTACTTTCCATTTAATTATACCATTTTGTATATTAAATTCTTTTGGTACTGATGTACGTATTTCTTCCTTGAAAACTCCTTGTTTATTAATTGTTGAAAATGAGACTGCATTAATTTTACATTTTTCAAAGTCTTTTACATCTGCGCTTACTAAACTCACATTAATCGCTCCAGTGTCTATTAAAGCAAAATACGTTTTTTCACCTATTGTTATTTTAATTATTGGACTTATATTTTCTGGAGTTGGTTGATAGAAAAATGTATTTACTTCCCTACAATTGGTTCGACTTTCAATATTATCTACTTCCATTGGTACAACTTCTTGTGGTTGATACCTATTTTGTCTGTAGTTGTTTGAATTTTGTCTAAAATTATTAGATTGTCTGTAGTTGTTTGAAGTTTGTGTAGCATTATTTGACTGCGGTTGCCGATAATGATTGGCCTTTTGTCTAAAATTATTAGATTGTCTGTAATTGTTTGAATTCATGTCGTTACGTGTATTATAATTATTTCTTGGTGGAACGTAATTTTGTTGAAATGAATTTGAGTTATTTTGGTATTTGTTATTATATTTTTTGTTATCTTTATAAATATATTTCTGATTAAGGTTACTCTCATCCATTCCTATAAAACTATTTATAATCTCCCTTATTTCCATTAAATTTGTTTTTCTCATTAATGCATATGCTAACGCTCCTCCTACAATTTGTTTTACTCTTTGCACTAACATTCCTGCAAAACTGTTCTTCATAGGACTATTATTGTCCTGATATGCTACATATTCTGTTATTTCTTCTAGTAATTCCTTAATTCTTATATCTAACTCCCTTATGCTTCTCACCCTCAGTTGGTTGATGTTGGTTGTCAGCTCGCCTTCGTCCTTCGCTGGCTTGTAGTGCTGCTTCAACTTGACCTTACATTCTTCCCACGTAGCTGGCTTTTCACAATTTAGTAAGTTTTTTGGCACTCCCGAAATTTTCGTGTCGTATATTATTTGAAATACGACAGAATCGTTATTTTTTTCTATAACGATTTTGTCCACTGTTTCTATGAAGGATGGCAATTTTTTTCCATCGCCTTCAAAAGGTTGAAGGTATTTCAGTTCCTTTTCAGTATTGTACCGAATACTGTGAACTTGGTTTTGCGTTTGTTGTGCGAGTAACTGCGTTACCGTACGGAGAATTTGGCTCAATTCGTTTGCCATTCTTTCCACTTTTTTGTTTTCGACTTTACTTTAACGTTCCGACGCGACTTTATTTCAAGTGTTGTTGTTGTTTGTTTAAAATGTATTTATCGATACACTTCCGCGTTTTGCACGATTATTTAATATATTAATATATAAAAAATTTTATATTAATTTATATTTTTAATTTGTTGGTGGTTTATTAACTTGATTATTGGCACCAATTTTTTAGTTAGGATATATATTAATATTTATTTGTTTAAATATATTAATTTATATATATCTTGGCCGTTTACCGACTGCGCCAGTTATGTTTCCGTAATTGAATGCGGGTTGGTTTCGTGCCGTCCAATCTACGTCTCTCTTTTATTTTTAAAATCGTTTTCTTAAATACTATTTTACATGTATACTTAGGTACTAAGCGATAAGCAGGTAGTGTACATCGTTTTCTGCTGCCTGCACTGCTTATCTATATGTTGCTTATCATTAAAACCAGGCAGGACGGTTCTTATCCTGTAGAACAAACATCCTAAGCAATTTAGTTTTATTGCTTAAAAGAATGTTTGTGTGTTTTGTTTTGTCGTATCTTTAGTTGCTGGTTTCGGGGAAGTGGTTTCGTCGTTTGCGTAACGCTATCCGCCTAAAAAGGCCGAAATTGTGGAAAGACAATTCTTGGTTTTTACACCACGATAATGCACCATCCCATACTGCACTCGTAATTCGTGATCATTTCGCCAAAAACTCAACCCATATCGTTCCGCAACCACCGTATTCACCTGATCTGGCGCCGTGCGACTTCTGGCTGTTCAGCAAGCTCAAAAGCCCGCTCCGGGGACACTGTTTTGATACGATAGAGGAGATTCAAGCCGCAGCGAAGATGGAACTGAAGACCATCCCGGAAAGTGACTACAATCAAAGAAAATAAACATACCTCAGCGGGAGTTAAATAAATGAAACACTGTTACCTCTTTGAGCGTACAAACACGAATGATCTATTTTTCTTAATTTGCTTTACTCATCGTACATATGTATATAACTAGCTCTTCCTTAAGATTCGAGTCTCATCGAATCTATTAAAGTTAATAATAGTAAGAAAATATAATAAATTTATTTACAGAATCGTGAACTTAATTAGGAATTCAATATTTTACAAACATTCGGTTTTAATCGATAGAAGGACAATACTTTAAAGGTCGTTTTATTTGTGCGGGATCTAGTGTATTTGGATTACTTGAATGATGTTTTAAATATCGTTTTGCTGTTTTATGACGTTGGGCTTGAGGGTTTTTTACATATAAATTTTGGGTGTCGTAGCTTGGTGTTTCTTCTCTTTTTAAATTAATTCTATTTATAGTTTCTTTTTTTTCGTTTCTCATTATGCATGCAATTTTCTGATAGTCGATGTCTGTTCTATTTATAAAATCTAATGGTTTTACTTTTATTGTGCTGTGTATTGTGTTGTTATAAAAACCTACTGCCCTTATTACAATTTCTTCAATGTCCTGTGAACTATCTGTATTTTTTAGAATGCGTATATGTTCTAGGAGGGTGGAATGTAATCTTTCCACGTCCGAATTCCCAGTGTGAGAATTGGGTGTTGTGAAATGTGGATTGATATTTTTTTCTATACAAAACATTTTTATTAGAGCATTGTTAAACTCATTATCCATAATTAAAACTTTTGGAATTCCCAACCATGACATTCTTTCCTCTAATTTTACTTCAATGGTGCACATATTTTTGTCGGTTACTTTGTGTACTGAGGCTAGTTTTGTAAACCTATCTATTGTGGTAAGAAAATAAGTTTTAAGAATTTGAAATATATCTACATGTACCATTTCATTTGGTCCGTCCGGTGTAAGTGTGTGATGAAACATTTTTTTTAGGGGCTTCCGATCGTATTTATTTTCATTACAAACACGACAGCTATTTATAAATTTATTAATGAATTGTTTCAAGTTAGGATAAAAATATTGTAATTTAATTTCTTCAAAATTGTCTATAATTCCTCTGTGGTTTCCTTTCAAATGAGTCTGTTCTATAATATCAAAAAGGTCTTCTTTGTTTTTCACATCAACCGCTAATTGGGTACATTTTGTGAACTTGAGGTTTCTATTATTTGAAAATACGTTTATTAGCTTCTCTTGAATGATGTTATACTGATGATCCGCTAACTCAGAATATATGCCGACAGATCCTTTTCTTAAATATCGCCGAAATAAGTCGTTTAAGTAATGCGTTTTGTTCATTTCGTTTTCTGATACATAAATTATTTTGTATTTTCTGAACAATTTTTCGAATTCTTTTGTCTTTCTTTTAACTATTCTAATCTGTGTCATATATTCCGGGGACACTGTTTTGATACGATAGAGGAGATTCAAGCCGCAGCGAAGATGGAACTGAAGGCCATCCCGGAAAGTGACTACAATCAAAGAAAATAAACATACCTCAGCGGGAGTTAAATAAATGAAACACTGTTACCTCTTTGTGCGTACAAACACGAATGATCTATTTTTCTTAATTTGCTTTACTCATCGCACATATGTATATAACTAGCTCTTCCCTAAGATTCGAGTCTCATCGAATCTATCAAAGTTAATAATAGTAAGAAAATATAATAAATTTATTTACAGAATCGTGAACTTAATTAATTGATTGGACAAGATATTCACGATAGAGTCAGAAATTGGAAAATATTCATTCAAATTTTCGGCTGCTGAATGCACCGTATTTACGGAATTTTCAAAAAGGGATTTTATTTAAAAATTTTGTTTTTTTCGGAATTTTGCTTTTCACTATTTTGAATTCGCCTCAAGAAATCAGCAACTTTGTTTTCTTTCCCTTCCAAATATTCTACATCGAACTCATACTCGCTCAATATTATCTTCCATCCCATTACACGAGAATTCGGTTCTTTCAAAGAAAACATCCATATTAAGGGCATATGGTCAGTTCGCACGAGAAATTTTCTGCCATACAAATAAGGTTTAAAATATTTCATAGACCAAACGATAGCTAATAACTCTTTTTCAAGGGTACTATAATTTCGTTCATGACCGTTAAAAGTCCTGCTAGCAAAACAGATTGGTTTGCTGTTCTGACTGAGAACTGCCCCTATGGCTAAATTGCTGGCATCTGTAGTGAGCACAAATTGTTTTGAAAAATCTGGAAATGTCAAAAGAGGGGGGATGTCAAAATACGTTTCAATTTGTTAAATGCTTGAACATATTCTGGGTCTTCAGTATCTTCGAACCTTTCTTTAAGCAATTAGTTATGGGAGCTGCGATCAATGAACAGTTTTTTATAAACTTCCGGTAGTATCCGGACAACCCAAGAAAAGACTTGATGTCTTTTACTGAGGCGGGTATTTTCAATTTATTAATCGCGGCCACCTTCTCTGGATTAGGCTTAATGCCCTCAGGAGTAATTATATGTCCGAGAAAATCAGTATGCCTCGATAGGAATTTGCATTTATCAAATTGCATTTTCAAATTATTTTCTTTAAGACACCTGAAAATTTTGGTTAAGCTTTCGATATGTTCTTCGATTGAGGTTGAGAAGACTAAAATATCGTCCATATAAATGATACAAATTTTGTTTATAAACTCGCTAAGTACGGCATTCATCATTCTTTGGAAGGTTGCTGGGGCATTTTTCAGGCCAAAGGGCATTCTTAAAAATTCGAAATGACCCACTGGACTCGAAAAAGCTGTCTTTTCGATATCAGCCTCTTCGATTGGAATTTGGTGAAAGCCTTTAGCGAAGTCAATTGTGGAGAAATATTGAGAGCGGCCAAGTTTGTCAAATAATGACTCTATATGCGGAATAGGGAATTTATCGTCGACAGTCACCTCGTTTAGTTTTTTAAAATCGACAACGACTCTCCACTTTTGTTGTTTGGAGTTGTCCAACTTTTTCGCTACTATCCATAGCGGCGAATTGTATGGAGACTTACTAGGCCTAATTATCCCGTCTCTTAACATTTCTCCAATCTGCTTATTAATCTCATCTTCTAGTGCGTACGGATACCTATAATTTATTGAATATGTAGGTTTGTGGGGAATGGTGATTATTTGATGTCTGACGCAATTAGTTGTTGAGATTGCTTGACCTTCTTGATAGAATAAACTTTTATTTCGTTCTAATAAAACTGTTAATTTATTTCTTTCTATTTCATTTAAGTTTTCATCTAATATCAAATCCACATTACATTTACTTTTTTCTATGTAGTGAATATGATTGTATTGTACCGGTTCTGTTTCGATGTCATGCAAGGGAAATTCCAAATCGTTTACTATAAGTTTATTTCGCTCAAAATCTAATTTAGCTCCAATAGGTTTCAGCACGTTCACACCTAGTATGCAATCGAAATATTTCTTTTCTAAATTTATTAATTTTACCGACATCGTTTCTCCGTTTTTATTAAATTCTTGTGGAACTTCTGTTATTACCTCTTCAGTTATTATTTTAGACCCTACAATCGTGTTTAACTTTAACGGAACTTGTAAATCTCGCTTTCTAAACCCTTCGAAAATTTTGTAGTCACCTATTGTTGCTGCTGCTCCACTATCGATTAAACATCTGACTTTCACATCTCTTATTGTCAACACGCTATTGGTAAGTCGGTTCTTCCCGAGGCGGAAAATGAAAATTTTCTATAACTTCAAGGGTATCAACTTCCATTGGTTCTATATAACGTTGGTTTGGTTCTTGGTTATAATTTGTTCTATAATCGTACTGTTGTCTATACTGTCCGTCATTATTTCTTTGATAATAAGGCCTATTTTGTTGTTGTGTTCTAAGCTGTCCAGAAGTGTTATAATTTGTTCTCTGAAACGGTTGGTTATTGATTTGTTGTTGCATTTTAAACTGTCCTGAATTTTATATAATTAGTTCTCTGAAACGGTTGGTTACTAACTGCAACTTGTTGTTGCATTCTAAATTGATCTGAGTTACTGTTATAATTACTTCTCTGGAATTGATGTGTATTGTACATTTTTTGCATTCTGTTTTCTTCATCGTTTCTATAAATTTTGCTCTGCGGTTGTTGCCTATTACTACTACTATTAAATTGTTGTCGTTTATTTTCATATAAATTAAAAGAGTTATTTTTATTTAAAGTGATATCCTGTAGCAAATTATTTTCAATATAATAATTATTTGCTTGATCAAGAGTTGTTATATTATTATGTAAAATTAATGTTCTTATATATATAGGTAGAAATGTTATATATACATCGAAAATTATTCTTTCGTTATTTATGGGGTATACAAAATATCTGTAGATCCCTCTAAATAAAATTTCATGTTCATCATATGCAGAATTTTTCGTAATTTATAATGCAATTCCTCGACTGATAGAGCAGTGACATTCATTGCTTCGTTTCTTAGATGTATGTAAGACTGCTTCACGCCAAACTCCTCTCTCAGTCTTTGGATCGTCAACTCCCACGATGGGTTTGTGAGGCATTCGACGGTGTGTAACTCTCTTCCTTGGAGGCGGTTAGCTAGAACGGACTGTATCGTCCCCTTATGTAGCTCCGGCGTTAGCGACAGTACAGTCTTAGCGTCTCTCAAAAAATTTGTCAGTGTGTACTCACTGTCTCCGTCGAAGTTAGGAACACTTCTTGCCTCTCTAAGGCATTCCGCTAACGATAGAGTCATCTTCTTGGCTTCTTCTCCAGGCGTGTTTTGAATTGACTGTACCTATTCTTCAGGCTTCACTTATTGTAGTATTATTAACAGTTTTTCTTCAGACGTGTTTTGAATTGACTGTACTTATTCTCCACGCTTCACTTATTGTCCAATTATGTGTATAGCTTGATTATTACGATTATTTGTTTCAATTACGATTATTTTGTTTT
Organism: Melieria omissa; assembly: GCA_963971225.1. Taxonomy (NCBI): domain Eukaryota; kingdom Metazoa; phylum Arthropoda; class Insecta; order Diptera; family Ulidiidae; genus Melieria; species Melieria omissa. The sequence goes on along the minus strand of OZ020270.1, from coordinate 23,134,709 downwards.
ATTCCGTGTTTCAGTATTCTATATTTATTTCAGTTTTTAAGTGTTTTTTTTCGTGTAGGTTTTTCTTTCTTTAGAAAACGTTCGTTTTTTCACATTTATGCCTTTTATATAATTAAATCCACTCAAATCATCAAATCCATTTATATCTTTCGAAAATTATGTTTTTTTCTTTTTCTCACATTTACGTCTTTTTATTTATTAATTAAATCCATTAGAAACTGTTAGATTTTTTTTGTAGGTTTTTCTTTCTTTAGAAAACGTTCGTTTTTTCACATTTAGGCCTTTTATATAATTAAATCCACTCAAATCATCAAGTCCATTTATATCTTTCGAAAATAATGTTTTTTCTTTTTCTCACATTTACGTCTTTTTATTTATTAGTTAAATCCATTAGAAAATGTTCGATTTTTTTTTGTAGAGTTCGTAAATCCTCGTCGCCAGTTAAATAAATGAAACACTGTTACCTCTTTGAGCGTACAAACGTGAATGATCTATTTTTCTTAATTTGCTTTACTCATCGTACATACGTATATAACTCGGGAAAAAGAATGTGTAGGAATGCATATTTACTTGCAAGCTATGCATTACAACATGCATGAATTTTTTCACGGCGATGTCCTACGAAATGTAATGCTTCCTTTTTTGCATTACCTGGGAGTATATGAAGACATGCATGCAGGGCCGTCGAGAGGATATCAGGGCCCGGTGGTAGTTACCTCCGGCCCCCCCCCCACCCTAAACCCTTTACTTCTATTCTGTTCCATAAAAGTTGTAAACTCGTGCCACACAATTAATAAATTATCTCAGAATAGAATATGTACATATAGTGGTCGAGTTGATAGTATCAAGAAATAAAAATACAAATACTTGGAAAAAGAATTTATTTTATGATCTTACAATGAATATTTGTTGAATAAATCATTTTAATATAAGAAAAGGTATTACTTTTTTATAAAATTCAACGATATTACACAAATGATTATTCATAAGTGAGCTTTCCTTGCTTTAGCTGATGCGAACGAGTTGATGAGCTCTTCAAAATCTAATTCTCTGGCCAGTTGTGCTTCCAAACACAGAGTAGCTAGACTTGACACTCTAGTTTGGGTTGAGCAGGACCGATGGAAGTTTTTTATTCTTGCCAAAACACTGAACGACCGCTCACCACTCGCAACAGATACTGGAATCGTGCAAAATATACGCAGAGCGATGCAAACGTTTGGGAAAAGTCTGTTCAATTTCTTCGCATAAATGGCATTGAGTAAATCGAATGGAGGTAGTTGAGGTCCAAAATTTGCTTCATATATATTCTTGAGGTGTATAATTTCATTTGATAGGTTTTGAGATACATCAGCAGGATATTTGACTGCAAATTTTTCTGCAGCAGTCTGACATTCTTGAATGTTTGTATCTGAAAACTGCCACAGAAATGAAAATGTTTCATTCAGTTCATTTATAGCTTGAAATCTTCTACCTATTCCACTCATGATTGAATCGATTATGACAAAAAAAGTGTTTCTCTTGAAATAGATTTCTTCAATAGTGCAGTCTTCATTGACGATATCATGTGACGAGTCAATACGTTTTTTCTTCCTGGCTGGTCGTAAAATGGATGAAGTATCGATGAAATTGTCGGCGACGATTTTGCATTCATTATAAATTCCACTCCACTGGTCGCGTAGAAGCTGCAAGTCGGCAAGAAAACTTCGAAGATTGTCGACTTCAACGTCAATGGTAGCGTTCATCTCTTGAAGAACCAGATTTCTTTCATTAATAGCCTGAAGAATTTTGAACCAAATGGAAGCCATCAAGACACACTCAAATGTACTCATGTATTTTAGAATGCCATTGACGTCCCGAAGAGTTTCTGCGGTCAGATTCAGTTTTTTGATTTCTTCAAGAGACTTTCTCAATCCAGGAAGATTGTTTGCAAACGGTTTCACACCATCGATTCTTGCAGCCCACCTAATCACTAAATATCGATAGACCTAGACTATCGATAGTCCGCTACTGATATTTAGTGAACACTAGCAGCAATCGCAGCAATATACGTGTATGCAAAGTTATAGCGCGCGATATTTTGAACTTACCAATTTCGGATTTTTTTCAACGATTCAAATGTAAAATATTTTGACAATTTTTTTTTGTTGTACGAAGAAAACATTTTTTAACGTTGGGCCCGGGCCCGTCTGCATAATGTCTGATTACGATAGGTAGATAATACACCAGTTACATTCTTTTACGGTTCTAATCAGATTGCAAAAGTGCATATTAAACTTTTCCCAAATTTTGAGATTTCGATTGAAATCCAGGCCCCGCTAGAAACTCCGGGCCCGGTGGGAATCCCACCTTTACCACCCCCCTCTCGTCGGGCCTGCATGCATGCCAAAAACATGTACGTTTTCATAATTCGCCTAGAATGTAGGAAATCGTACATTACTTGGTAATGCATAAAATGATCTACCAAAAACCTGTACGCCCAAAATAAAATGTTTGTTGTTTTGCTTTATGTTAGTTTTTATTTTTAAAGTAATTCAAGTTCAATAGATTACATATAAATACATACATTAAATACATTAGATAAGCAAAAATTATAAAACTAAAATTCACTCACTTCAATAACATCCCTTTGCTTCTTTGTTCGTCTTTGGACAGGCATTCTAAAAATGGAAAATAACTCAATATTAAAAAAATCAAGTAAACAAAGTTGTTTTGTAATGTTCGTGATGTTTGTATGAAAACTCTGGGAGCTGCTAAAGATATATTAAAAAAGATTAATGAAATTAATTGTCTTTGCAAATGGAACTTTATTAAAACTCACCTCGTTTGATGCAACGATACGCGCGCTTGCTGTCTCAACGATTTTTCTATCCCAACTGAAGTTATTTTTCCGAAAATCAATAGAAGCGACCTTTTCAAAGAAACAGTTTCTTATTCTAAGAAAGATTGCGCCGCTCTCTCAGAATTTCTTCGGAATTTGCAATCTCTTTGGTATAAAAAACAAAGCACAACTAATAGAAACGAAAGCTATGCATATGCATGCAGCTATACACCCTCGCTTACGTTGTAATATATGTTTTCTATTTGGGATTTTCATATACGAATTCGCGCATGAAAAACCTCATGCATTCCCATCTTTCCCGCTGGGGTGCTTCAGTTCGCACAGTCAATGTGCGTAAACTGAAGCGCTTGCTCTCCTGCTGGCACCACTCTTTCCCTTTTGTGGCTTCCCCCCGCTCTATGATGCTCGCAAACAAAAATTTGAATTTTTGGGCTCAGATGCGCCTTCTATACACATCATATTCTTTGCTACAATCAATGTTTCGAAGATTGGAAAATCCGTTGGCATAAGTGCATTGCATCGGGAGGGGATTACTTTGAAGGGGATGAAATTGATTTGGAAGAATAAATAAAGAATTTTCAAAATAAATACAATGTCACCTTATTTTTTGGACACAGGAAACTTTGATAACGATACGAATAGTTTTGGTCACAATAATTTGTTGAATAACACACATAACAATTTTTTTTTTATGTTTTCAATTCTCGTGAAAAAACGATTCAGTAATTTCTCACGCAAAAGTGTTATCATACAACGCAATCCCGCCGTTAATCCCTGATACACTGAGAACAATTTTCGGTTCTAAAACGTTTTTTGGAACCACCTTTCATACTGAAATCCTCTTTTCAATATCCCAGCACTAAACAAATTTAGTCAGTGGTTCCCAAACCCAGAGACAATTTGCTTAAATTTTTTTTAATTTCTCATTCACACTCAACTAATTCAGTCAGTGGTTCTCAAACCCACCGACACACTTTTTTAATTTTTTATTTCTTAAAAATTTTTCTCCTTAACCCATTGCTGAATTTTTGTGAATTCTCATTCAAAGGTGTTATCATACAACGCAATCCCGCCGTTGATCCCTGATACACTGAGAACAATTTCAGTTTGAAGTTTATTTGGAACTCGCTTAGGAATATTTATTTCGTCAATAAAATTGACTTAACGATTCGTAAGTTTATTTTCGAAACCGACCGGCTCGTCACATTCTGTACAAAATGGTCGTCAATCCCCGTCGAGGACCAAACCGAATCACTGATTGAAGTTGAACTCCAAGAGCTTGAGCAAAACTGGGCGCATGTACTGCAGACATACGAAGATGCGTATTTTTGTGACTCATACAGTACTTACAGAAAGTCAATCGACCAAAAATATGCATGCAGTGAAAATTTACAGAACTCCAAAGCTCAATTGACTGATCTGCTAAAGGCTCAACGGGCAACCTCTGTTTCAGTTTCTGCACCTCGAGCAGACTTAGGTTCTCAAATCGATTCTTCAGATATCTGCCTAAAAGTTCCCGCCTGCGATACTGAAGTTTTTTATGGAGGATATGAAGAATGGCCTCCCTTTAGGGATATGTTTACTGCGGTTTATATAAACCACCCCAAATTGACCCCCGCACAAAAATTGTATCAAATAATATCCTCTGAGCAATGAAAATTTTGAATTGGCCTGGGATGCACTCAAAGCTCGTTATGAGAACCAACGCATCTTAGTTGATAACCAGATCAAGGCGCTGTTGAATATTTCTCCTGTCACGTCAGAAAATAGCGCTGCCATTTAAAAAATTCAAAACACAATAAACAATTGCTTGAGACCATAGCTCTGTGGGAGCAATCGCTTACTTCCCGAAAAGAGCTCCCAACATGGTCGCAAATGAACTCATTCCTCACAAGGAACTCATTCCTCCTCAAGGTATGAAGTGGTGGAAAGGTTAAGCGCGTATAAGCCCAAACCCCCTCGGGCTACGCAACCGAACTTCTCTTTCAACAAACCGCAAACCAAGGCTCAAACGTTTCATTCAGAAACAGGCATTCACCCACTCGAAACTTGCCAAAAATTTAAGTCACTTTCAGTGCATGATAGAGTCAAATTTGTTAAAGAGAACAACTATTGTGAAAACTGCCTGGCATACTCTAATTTGCGTAATGAATGCCCCAGCAATTTTTCATGCGTTTACTGCCAAAGAAAGCATCATTCGATGCTACACTTTCCAACGAGCAGTCAAACGCATAAGCCAATTCCCCGGCCCCAAAAGGCAGTGGCTCAAACCACAATAACTCGGCCGAGTGGTCACGAAGAACCCTCCCCAAGCCGAAAGTCCTCCACTTCAAAAGATCAGCCACAAGATCGACACACTTGTACCTGCAGCCATGAACAGACTCATGCTCATCACTAGAGCGAAAACGCTTCTCCCCACAGCAATTGTGTCCATTCTCCACTTAGGAGAAATTCATAAGGTCCGAGCCCACATAGTCCCCCCCTTTAAAAAGACATTCATTTCGTCCAAAATCCAACGGAATTTGAACCTGCCCACAAGGGAAATTAATTTTGAAATCTCGGGCCTAGGTGGCAAGGTCGTCCAAAATGCCAATACAATTTGTACAATCACACTCTGCGGCTTGGACGACCACCCCCGAATTGAAGCTCAAGCCATTATCCTCTCTCAACTCACACACTTTTTAAATACCTTCACGGTAAGAGAGCCCGATTGGATGAAATACTTCAAACTCGAATTAGCAGATTCAAACTGTTTCCGTCTGTCAAGAATAGATTTCGTGATAGGTAGCGATTTGACCCCACAAATTTTGCAAGAAGGCCTTCACTAAAATTACGGAGACAGTCTTCTGGCCCAAAAGTCAATATTCGGTTGGATTCTCAGCGGTCCCATTAGAGAATCGATTTCCACATTTTCGACGCAAGTCAAAGAAATCAACGCCGAATGTCTCGACATTCTTAGGAAATTTGGGAACAGGAAGAAATACTCGACTTACCCACAACATCTGAGGACGACCGCTTTTGTGAACAACTCTTTAAAGAGACAACGTTCCGAAACCCCGACGGTCAGTATGTCGTAAGGCTTCCATTCAAAAAGAGCTTTCCCGAAACTTCGGCCCTAGGCCATACACGGCGGACACTAGAGAAAAAAGGGGATCTCAAAACCACTTACTCAGGTGTATTAAACGAGTATCTCACTCTCGGCCACATGGAATCCACATCCTCTTGTGAGATATGAAATGACGGTAAATACTTTTCGCTCACCATGCGGTTCTTTGCCCAGAAAAGAAGACTACTAAAGTACGAGTATTTTTCAACGTTTCAAAAGCATCAAGCTCTGGATGCTCATTAAATGATGTACTTCACATCGGCCCCACTCTCCAAAACGATCTTATGCTGTTACTCTTAAGATGGCGTCTCTATAAGTTCGTTTTCAACAGCGTCATTGAAAAAATGTACCGCCAAATCCTCGTACATAAAGATGACCAAGATTTCCAACGAATTCTCTTCCGTCGGTGTTCACATAAACCGGTGGAAGATTTCAAACTCAAAACAGTCACATTTGGTATTTGGTACACTTCAGCAGCTAGCATATGATTCAAAAGATAAATGGCCCCTTGCGGCTCAAATCATACTCGACGAAACATATGTTGACGACATACTCTCAGGCAGTCACGATCTTGACACGGCTATCAACTCCTTAGATCAGCTCGTAAAAACTCTCAATTCCGCAGGGTTCCCCTTCGAACAGATCACTGCCAACAACTCGAAACTCCTCGAGAAAATCCCCTCCGAAAATTTGTTAGATTTCGATTTTTTGCGATTCTAAACCACAAGTTCAACGAAAACTTTTGAAATTTGCTGGAATGCCCTTTCAGATTCCTTTTCGTACGCCTTTGACCCAATCTCCAATTTACGCTTAAAGTCGAGGATGTACTCAATAGGTACTCAAGCCTTTAGAATTCTGTTACATGTTCCGATTCATCGACAGGGCTCGAAGAGGGTGGTGGGGTGAAGAGGGTGAAAACACGTCTAATCTCTCTCGCGCCATCACTTCCCCGATGAACATGCTGCGCTCTCTTCCTCTAAAGTTATCTCTCGAAAAAGCTCCTTACTCACTCTAAATCCTTTCATGGATAAAGAAGGGCTTATTAGGGTCAATGGTCGCCTCGCGCATTCAGGTCTCACTTATAATGAGCGACACCCAATTATCATTCCCGATAACTCTCGTCTCTGCACGTTGTAGTTGGACTTTATGCATAGCATCCTCTTGCATGCAGAGAAACAATTAATGGTCCGTATGGTTCATCAAGAATATATTCCCCGGCTGAAAATAAAGGTCAAGAAATGAATTTTTCAATGCAAGACCTGCACCATTTATAAGCAGCGCGTACGGTCTCAAATCATGGCCGCTCTTCCTCCTGAGCGGTGTCGATTTTGCTGGCCCCTTTCAAGTAAAATCATCCACTCTCCGCCGTGCTGCATTTCTAAAAGCCTATGTCTGCGTTTTCGTCTGTTTCTTCACTAAAGCGATTCATCTCGAACTCTGCTCAGACCTCAGCACTGACGTATTTCGAGCTGCGTTCGCAAGATTCGTCGGCCGACGAGGCCTTCCCAGCAAAATAATGTCAGACAATGGCCGAACGTTTATTGGTGCACAACATGCCATAAGTAAAGATCTCTTGCGATTTCTGAAAGAAACGTCAGTCGACATCGCAGATAAATATGTCACTCATGGTCTCGAATGGCAGTTTATTCCCCCTAGTGCTCCCCATATGGGCGGTCTTTGGGAAGCTGGAGTGAAAAGCTTTAAAATTCACTTAACCAAAGTCGCTGGCAGCAGCCGCCGTGGCTCAGTTGGTTAGTGCGCGGTCCAGCGAGTCGCATGCAGAGCGACGCAAGTTCGAATTCTGCATGTAGTAACACCTAAAAAAAATAACGGGAAACTCGTTTTCTCTTTCGGTGGCTGTCCTCTCAGCTGGAAATGGCAAACCTCTGAGAGTAAAAATTGCCTATGAAAAAGCTCCCAACCTGCCGTTCGGAACCGGCATAAAACTGTAGGTCCCTTCCACCCGCGCACAAAATTCACACGCACAATACGGGTGGTTGCGGGAAGCTAGGCCTTACAGCCCAATTCTGTACACTTGATAAATTCACCATATTGACTATTTGTCAAGTTTTTATTATTTGTCAAGAATCGGTATTCTATTCCCAAAAATAAAAGCTCTTTTCTTGATAAATTGTCAAAAGTGTGAATGCTATTGACAACAGCATACAAATTGAAATTTTGCCTATTGAAAATAGAAGAATTGTGCATGTTTACACTTTTACATCAGAGAAAATAAAAAAAAATTCCGTTACCTCCCACGAATTATTTTTTGTATGCAAAAAGCGCCTATTGTGAAACTATTGAAAAAAAACGCACGAACTTATTTCCAACCCAGCCAGGATTCGAACCTGGGGCGCACGGTATGAGAAGCCAGCGCGCTACCCGCTGGGCTATCAAGGCCGGTTTTTTTTTGCAAAATTTACTTTACTTAAACTTTTTGTCTTATTTTTTGACAATTTGACAGCTGTTGCATATTCACCTTATGTTGAATTAAATGAGCTATTTACTTTATCAATGTTGCATCAGAATACCAGCAAAGCTTTTTCTTGATAAAAATCTTGACAAAATTCCTTGATAAAAAATTTGTCAAGAATACACAGAATCAGGCTGTTAGTCTCGCGTAAGCGGGCTGTCGTGCCAATCAATTAATTAATTAATTAAAGTCGCTGGCACTCACAAGTTTACTTCCGAGGAATTTTCAACACTCCTCATTCGCATTGAAGCGGTCCTTAATTCGCGGCCGCTCTCCTCAATGTCGCAAGACCCCGCCGATCTTCAGGCCTTAACTCCAGGTCACTTTCTCCGCGGAGCCCCGTTACTGGCACCTCCGGAACCCAACACGCCAATTCAGTAGACGATGGCGGGAGGAATATCTTAAAGAACTCCATAAGCGACAAAAATGGAAGTACCCCCAGACGGAAGTATCTGACGGCCAGCTCGTCGTCAGCAAAGACGAGCTCCTTCCTCCCACGAGTGGCGCCTCGGGCGTATCACCAAACTCTATCGGGGGACGGATAATCATATCCGAGTCGCTGGCGTCAAAACCCAAAATGGAGTTTTGACACGTCCCATTGTGGAACTCTGCGTGTTACCCCCCTCATAGCCGTAGAAGTAGATTCCATTTCCCACTCCTCCACAATTTTCAATTTTATCGTCCACCTGGCGCTAATAATATTTATATTCCAGACGCTGAATCCAAGAAGGAGGCCCCTCGCCAGTGCCTGATTGGCGAGCGCCACCACAGTTTACGCTACTGCTCGGCGTTCAGATGGATGGCGCCGACGAAGAGGCTCGACGCAGTACGCCGGAACCAGTACTGCGTCAATTGTTTTGCCAGGTCCCACACGACGAGCGAGTGTTCGTTCACGGCCAGCTATAAGTGTGGTCTGGGTCACCACACTATGCTGCACCGGGCATGCCAGCACACCAGCGGGTCGAGGTGGCACGACGACCAGACAACCGGCAGACGACGCGTCAGTCGGCGGTACCGGCTAGGCGCAAAGTAGCGCCCAAACCGGCACCAACAACGCGGCGCCAGACACCGATGCCTCCTGCTAGGCGCAACGTAGCGCCTCAACCGGCCCCACGGACGCGGCGCCCACTAGCGACCGCGACCAGGCGTACGAAGGCACAGCCGCCTAGCGCCGTATGCCAGTGCAGCCAGGGTCAGCCACCGCGCAAGGCCACTAAGAAGACGACCAAAAGGGCCGGCAAGGGCCGACAAGCTGCCGCGACGGAGCAGCTTAAAAAGACGGCGGTTTCAACGCTGGAGTTGTACTCGTGCAAGGGGGGCGCGATAATGAGACCGCCGACGAATAGAATCTAATTGATCTCTGAGTCGGCGGCTCACTTCACCTCCCACAGGCACGCATACGATCCACACGCCCACACAAACACATACGCACGCATGCTATCTTCTCTCCTCCTTTACCCACTTTCTTCCCACTCCTAAAATGAATTGTATCCCCATTTTCCTACTTCCTTAGAACCATCAAAAGCGATCGCACGCCCAAATAAAACCCGCACTATACGCCCGCCGTCGTTTTTTATTTAAGTCACCGTCGCTCCAACAGGTGTGTTGGAGTTTCCATCAGTCCCCACCATACAAGACGAGCCTGACCGAAACTCCACTAGATAGATAGATAGATAGATAGATAGATAGATATATTCTTTATTCAATTGTTTAACAAATATTACAGAAATAATTTAATTAACAATAGATAACATTTCTGATAAAGAATTTACGACAATGACCTTTAAGTCGTCTGTCGGAAAAAAGGAAAATACATTACTCTAACATAAAGATATACATACATATTAACAGAATTCATTTACAATTAAACTCCTATATTTTAAAGCATCAGTGACATACAAAACAAGACAATCCCATCCACCTACGCCAATTCCATTTAGCTTGTTTACAATTTCATCTTGAGTTAAAAAGAACTTTCCAAGATATCGATATCTGATTCTTTTCAAAATTGGACACCTACCCAGAAAATGTGTTATATTTTCTAACTCGTTCAAATTACAAAGACTGCAGTTTAGGTTTCTGAAATTCCGATTTCCGAAACTCCACTACATTCATGACATTTTTTTAATTTACCAAGACATTTGCATGAAATTTGGCCCATATGAGATAAAATATTGCTGCAATTTGTCTTTCATTTAAACTGAAACAAACCATTTGACAACCATAGAAACATTAATTGCTTATACACGCATGTGTAAGAATGAGACAACAATAGGAGCACCTGCTGAGAAGAAAAAAATTAATAAAATTGATAAAGAGCCTACAGCCGCCGTAGCTCAGCTGGCTAATGCGTGGGGCCGCGAGTCAAATGCGACGCTCGAACCCAGGTTCAAGACTTCGTTGCTTCTAACACCGAAAAAAAAAAACAGAAAGAAGGTAAGAATTCGAATTTAAAATTAATTTAAATAATATTATTTGAATATTTAAATAGTTCTGTACTTTCAGTAACTTCAATATTGGGCCATAGCAAGTAAGCAAGTAAGCAAGGAAGCTGACGCCAATGCTGCCGGCAAGCAAAGCCGCGCTAAGCAAACGCCGTCGAGTGCGACAATATGGGATCATCCAAGCAGGACCTCAAGTGAATTTTTATAAATTCAATTTTTTTTTAACATTATTTCATTTAAATTAATTTGAATTTCCATTAAATAAAATCAGGCAGCAGTAAAATCAAACGGTTTTTCCAAAAAATGCCAATATAAACCTGCATTTTTTCAATATTGAGTATTGGTCATGAATGACCGATTTATACATCATATTGTGACCGATAGTTGCATCAGCATTTCAGCCAGAAATTTCGGCACATGACCGGTCAATTGACTGACATTCCCATAAGGAGTACTTACTAGGCCTTAGTCTCGCGTAAGCGGGCTGTCGTGCCAGTCAATTATTAAATTTATTATAGCTATCTCAAGTGATTGAATTGACTGGCACGACAGCCCGCTTACGCGAGACTAAGGCCTAGCTTCCCACAACCACCCGTGTTGTGCGTGTGAATTTGTACGCGGGTGGAAGGGATCTACAGTTTTATGCCGGTTCCGAACGGAAGGTTGGGAGCTTTTTCATAAGCAATTTTTACTCTCAGAGGTTTGCCATTTCCAGCTGAGAGGACAGCCACCGAAAGAGAAAACGAGTTTTCCCGTTAGTTTTTACTGGCAGTATTGTGATAGTGAGTGAGATAGCTATACAAAACTAAATATTTGGAGGTTGGAATAGGTATGCGTTAGAGCAGAGCAAAAATACTTTGCACTGGAGCACGCGCTATAGTTTTCTAAATATGTGAAAGCTATGAGTTAAAGTGAAACAAAAAAATCACACGTACACGAGAGTTTCTATCAGTTTTTTCACATCGTCTGTATAAAAATGATAGAAACTTTGTTCGGAGGCCTGACTGAAATTTCGGTCAGGCATGACGGTCAACCGTCACTGTTCTTGTAGGGCAGCGAACAGTTTGCATTTGGAATAAACTTACTGCATGCAAGCTTATAGCCTAGACAGACGGCAGCGTTAATGCGCATTAAGAGCCTTAATGCACATTATTTCGTGCATTAGCTCACTCAAATGCACATAAGCGCTGGCGCAAATGCACGAAATTAATGAGCATTTGTACTGCATTTAGGAATTTCAATATGACAATGCCGTCGAAATAAATCGATAATTTTCTGAAAGTGACAAGTCAAAATAAAACAAAAACGAAAATTTGAAAAAAAAAAATTTCCACAACCGTCTTGCTCTTATCTCAGAGGGTGAAACTAGGATCCCAGCTTGTACCATCACATTGATATTTGTGTGAGCTATTGCATTGATGGTTCTGGCATTGTAAAGTAGTTTCAGCAAAAGTAATTGCAGCTTTCTTTGAATTGCATTCTGCTTTTGAATCAAGACCGCTGCCGCGAATAGTAATTTTTGTCGCCTTTCCATTTCAACAAAATAAAACTCAGATGTCAGTTTGTCGTCTGTCAGAGTGAATTTCTAATTTGCATTTGTGAGTCAGTTTGTCGTCTGTCGGGGTGAATTTCTAATTTGCATTTGGGAGTTTTTAATGCACATTAACGCTGCCGTCTGTCTAGGCTATTACACACGCAAGCATTTTATTTGGAATAAGCTTGCGAAATGTTTGAAAAATGTTTGGATCCTCATCAATATGTTCAGCACTGGCTGCATCTATAAAAAACTCTTATTAATAGTTTTGAACTATTTTACAAATTGCCGTACTTCTTATAGCAATAGCTGTGCTGAAATTCCGTATGCTTTTCTTGACTTCGGTGCCTTGCCAAGAAAAGTGTTCAGCCACTTTGTAAAAATTGTATTGTATTGTATTGTATTATATTGTATACTTACTCTGACTGAGCTGAGGTCCTCACACTGAAAACGCACGACAACAAATGAGAAATTTCATTTCAAAATCAATGAACTTAAAATTTTCGTTTGAATTTTCAAACCTCCAAACTAATCGCATGCGTTGATGTAAATTTTTTCAAAATTGAGAAAATTACCGTTACTCGCGTAAAGGTTTGCAAAAAGCTTGGAAAACGTTTGCGGTTTGTAAGCTTGGAAAATGTTTGCCTACTCGCTTTCAAGCAAATTGTTTCCAAATGTGTTTGCCTATTAAAACATTGGGAAAGTTTAGAATAAATTTGGAAAACACTTGCGCATGTAAGTTTAATTTTTTCGCACCATTTCTTAACCCTTTTGACAGGATCTTTAAATTTTGGTCGAGTGAAAAGAGGTAGATACAATTTTGTTTAACCCTTGTGTGGGCACCCAGGTCTGGCCAGACCATATTGAACTTTGGATCCAGTTTTAGTAATGTTGTAGTTAAGCTATCGAGGTCATATTTCATGATATCCTCAACTGATCCTTTCCAAACATAAAAACCAATACATCAACAAATTTTTTGCAAAAACAAGGCGAGAATCGTGCAAAACGTAGTTGTTGGACCCCCCATGGTCTGCCCAGACCCTGGTGTATTTTCATACAAATTTGCCAGTTATTTTCAGTTTTTTTTGTTATTTTCGACGTAATTAGTGTCTCGTTAATAGTGACATGAGTTAGCTGGCACAAAATGTACCTGGCGCAAATGTTTTTCACTCGCCTTGGCTTTTATTCTTAGGGTTAGTTAGGGTTAGGGTTATTCTTTTAGGTTAGTAAATTATAATATTTATCCATTGTATTCGTGGTTATATCCGTATTTTTGGTGTCAATTCAATTACATTTCTGAAGTGAAGGAAGTATTTGTGGTCATGTTGTGTCTGATTTTTTATCAATTGGATTATGTGTTTTTTGTGACAGAGATGGAAGGAAGCAAATGCTATTTTGAGGATAAGGTGTTCATTATTTTTGAATTTCAACGCTGGAGTTAAATCAGAGAGGACGATCTCTCTACAAAAACTAGTCTAAGCAGTAGCGAAAACCAATGCTTTAGAGCAACAGAATTAAGATATTTAATAATTTATTTATTTTGCCATTAGTTAAATAGTTTGAATAAGCTTAACTTAAATGTTGAATACTTATCACTAAAGTTTTACTCGGAAGCATACAAATTGCACAGGCGAATAATTCTTGCAATTGGCTCATTGAATGAATACGTAGTTCTGTGGGATAGTTGAATGAACCAACTGCACTTTTTAAAGTTTATGGAGGATTCGTTTGTTGCTAGAGGTAATAATAACGGTGCTGCAAATTATCTTTTGTACCCTGAACAAAACGATGCTTCGATACTGATGGAAAATATGATAGTTCAACGTGGAGATAGGGATGACGATATCCGACCGATGTTGAGTATGTATGCTTGAACGGAATGTTTTTTTCTAGATAGATGGAACTAAGTGGTCATTAGAAGATCTTTTTTCTTATTTACAGTCATTAGAAGATCTTATTTCTTATTTACAGTCAATAGTTCCCAGTGTTCTGTATTAATTAGCTACCTTTTCGACTTCAAAGCATAATTGCTAACAGTGAAAGGAATCCAGAAATAACAATAGATATATCTTAAAACACGATTTGTATATTTCCTTATACTGCATTATATTCATTATACTGCATTATATCCATGCAACCACTGCATTGGTGAAGCAGTTGAGGCAAATCCATAACAACGTATTTTAGGTTTTTAATTTTTAAATTTTTTTTTGCCTTACTGTCGTATATTTTTAATTTCAAAATGTATTTATTAAAGTTTAAATTCGCTGTGTATTTTATAAATCAAGTATAATTCTACCTTTTTACCTAAATAAAAAGTTGGCAAGGAAGAGAAATTATTGTATTCACACTTTCTTGTTTTTTTGTACAGGCTTACACACACTAACATACACATACAAATACTCATACATACTCAGATATATATAAACTCATCAACAAAAATATAAAAAAAATATATTAACCAGCACAATCCTCGAATATCCTCTTTTTTGCACCATGGTCTGGCCAGACCATGGGGGGTTCAAGTATGAGGTTTTAAGTGGGTGCGCACACAAGAGTTAAGTTTTAATTACATAACATATACAATTCTTGGTTATTTAACACTCCGATGGGCAGTAAATAGTTACTACACATTTGCACTTTGTTGTCTGGCCAGACGAAAACTGGGTGAGGCTTCTGACAAAAGTAAAGCACAATGACAGATGACGTTAATTATGTTAATATGGTAGGCAACGTATGTAAGTATATATATATACAAATTATGTATGTATACATAGTATGTATACATAGTATGTATGAATACTAACTAAGTTACCCACAAATACACTGTAAAAGGGAGATGTGAGTTTTTTTGTTTGAACCATTTCGTCTGGCCAGACGACAAAGTCCATCCGAGGGTTAAAAACAAAGTTCCATAAAGTTTTTTCATTTAAACATTTTAATTAATTAAAGTAAACTTATTACAAATAACTTTAGAAGAAAATAGCACCATTACAGTGGCGCACACAAGACTTCAGTTTGTAGGGGAATTTTTTAGTCCAATCCCATTTGAAATTATATTTGTCACGACACAACTTTTTTAACTATTTCAGCTATTTTGAAGGTTCGAACCGCCGAACCCCTGGAACTTCTAATTATAATAATTAAATAATTTTAATTAATTGAAGTTTTTCTATTAATCTTAATTGAAATTACTTCCAATGTGCATTAATAAGTTGGTACGTGTCATCCGACACGCGCTCTGAGCGGGTTGAGTGCGCTTCTTCAACATGTTTTCGGTCATGGGAATCAGATCATTTAATCTACCTACCTGCCTAGATCTTCTCAGACACCGCAGTGTCGCCTGCTGCCATATGACTCTTGTCGGCTTGTCATATTTTCGGCTATTATATAACACTAGTAGGGCCCTGCGGCTTTGCACGCAAGTTTGAAGTCAATGGGCGAAATAAATCAAGCTTCTTCATACTACATTCTATGGGAAATGCCACGCCTCTTTTATGTAATGCCCAATCCATTCCTCCAGTCGAAGGGTGTGACCCGGTTTTATTGATATGCGACTTTCAGTTCCAAAGTTACGAGAAAAATTTTAGTCGCAAAAAATATACCGCGTCCCTTGTCAACGCCCATAAAATTTTGCCAATAGAATGACACATCCCTGGGACGATGGTATACAAAACTTCAAAGCTTTCCAACTTGTTGTTCCGAAGCTATTCCACATTAAAAATTTGGGTTCTATGGGCGGTGCCATGCCCCTCGTCCAATACCCACCCTACTCTCCCTGTCGAAGGGCACGACGAAATCGTAAGTATGTGCCAAATATCTTGATGTGTGATTTGCAGTTCCAAAGTTATTGAAAACAATAGGGTCGCGTAAAAAGTGGCACGCGCCTTGTCCAACGCCCATACAAATTAACCACTTGAATGACAATCTAAGCCACGATGCCATATCAAATTTCAATGATGGCCGACTTATGTTATAATTCCGAAGCTATTTCGTATTAAAATCTTGGGTTGTACGAGGTTTGTTCAAAAAGTATCGCGAATTTCATGTTTTTTCAAGAATTATTTATTTATTCATGAATATCTATTTTGTCCCCTTCAAAGTAATCCCCATCAGACATTATACACTTGTGATAACGTTTTTTCCAATCCTCGAAGCATTTTAAAAAATCATTTTTTGTGATCTTGTTCAGCTCCTCCTTCGATGCCGTCTTTATCTCCTCAATCGTGGCGTAGCGTCGTCCTTTCATGGGCCTCTTCAGTTTCGGGAACAAAAAAAAGTCACAGGGGGCCAGGTCTGGGGAATACGGTGGCTGCGGCATTATTAGAGTGTTTTTTTTGCCAAAAATTCGCGCACAAGTAACGATGTGTGAGCAGGGGCATTATCATGGTGCAAAAGCCAATTTCGGCTCTCTCTTCTCGGCCCTCTGAGAACATTTTGTACC
This sequence comes from Melieria omissa, assembly GCA_963971225.1. NCBI lineage: Eukaryota > Metazoa > Arthropoda > Insecta > Diptera > Ulidiidae > Melieria > Melieria omissa. The sequence continues at coordinate 23,117,869 of OZ020270.1, read as the reverse complement.
ACCGATAAACGTTGCTTTTGTCCAAAGTAGCTTCGCCGTATGCAACAGTCAACATTCTGAATGCGTCCGCGCACTTTAAGTTGTTTTTCACACAAAATTTGATACAAATTCTTTGGTCCATTTTTTGAAATAGACGAAAATCGAAGACAAGCTAAAACACGCCCACGCACAATAGCTGTCAAAAACTGACTGGACATTAAAAATGGCCGAAATTGTCAACATAAGTGAGGGTCATGAGTACCAACATAACGCCACCAAAAGATCAAAAATCGAACATACGTAGCCCGCGAAAATTCAAAATTCGCGATACTTTTTGAACAAACCTCGTATGGGCAGTGCCAGGTCCCTTCGTCCGCATTCCCCCTTCGTCCCCCATTCCCCATGTCGAAGGGCACATCTAAATCGTAAGTTTGTGCCAAATCTCTTTAATGTGTGATTTGTAGTTCCAAAGTTACTCAAAACATTTGAGTTGCTAAAAAAGTGCCACGCTTCTTGTCCAACGCTCACAAATTTTTACCAGTGAAACGGCACATCTAAACGGTGGCCCCGCACCAAATTTTAATGCTCCCCGATTTCTCATTACGAAGATATTCCATATTGAAAATTTAATTTGTATGGGCGGTGCCACGCCCCCTTGTCAAAAACCCACCCCATTGCCTCTATCGAAAAACACAACTAAATCGTACGTTTGTACCGAATGTCATTGATGTGAACGCTATAGTTCCAAAGTTACACCGGCATATAAAAAGTGCCAAACCCTTGTCCAACGCCCATTCAGTTTTACCAGTGAAACGGCATATCTAAACGGTGGCTCCGCACCAAATTTTACAAATCTACAATATATAGATATTTTTTTTTATTTTTTTATATCCATATTATTTTGCACAAATATACCACTAGTTAATTTCTTTCATCATAATGGACATTGCAGAAAGGCGTAAAAGGTGGGCGTGGTCAACCTTATATAGCTTATGTTTACCGTTATGAAATAAAGAATCATTTTACATTAACACTAATTTTCAAACATGTACCGTAGCTTTGTTTTGTTAGCTTAGTGGGCGCGGAAAGTGGGTGTGGCTGATTTATATATAGCCTATGTTTGCCACAATGACGCGCTAAATCGTTTGACACCCATATTGCTGTGACAAATATATCATGGCTGATTTGTTATTATAGTGATCGTGGCGAGAAGGCGTATTAGGTAGGCGTGGCCAATCTTGTATATCCAATGTTAACATCAACAAAACACGGAATCATTTGGTATTAATACTGATTTACCGACATGTACCGTAGCTTCGTTTTGTTAGTTGAGTTGGCGCGGAAAGTGGGCATGGCCGATTATATTATAGCCTATGTTTGCCGCAATGACACGCTGAATCGTTTGATACCCATATTGCCTTAAAAAAGCATACTATAGATGAGTTTTGTTACCATAGTGGGCGTAAGTAGGGGGCGTGGTCATTCTCATATAGCCTATGTACCATTCCCACAGAAAAAAAATTTTTGGTGCTTATTTTATCTAAATCGCTTCAGTGGTTTTTGCCTGATTGTGGCTCAAAAACGTCACACTTGTTTTTACACTATGATCAATAAGTACCGGGACCGTGTCAAAAAACAAAATTTTTTTATTCTTCTGGTAAATTTATTTTATCCCCTTCAAAATAAGCCCCATCTAAAGCAATACACATATGCCAACGCTTAATCCAATCGTCCATGCACTTCTGGTAAGCCGAAACAGGTATGGCCTTCAGCTCTCGCGTCGCATTTTATTTTATGACCTCTATGGACTCAAATCTCTTTGCACGAAGCTGTAACTTGAGTCGGGAGAACAGGAAAAAGTCACATATCTGGAGAATAGGGAGCCTGACCGATGATATTCACACTGTGTTTGTTCAAATAATCGCGAATAATGTGTGCTTTGTGAGACGGCGCATTATCGTGGTGCAAAATTATCCATTGTAAAATGCGACGAAGTACAAAAAGTTGACTGACGCTAACAGCTGCCAAACAAAAACTAATGATGCAATCCCGCTCAAAATTTGACACAGATGTCAGTTAAGGTCCTACCGACCTAAAAAAAATTTTTGTTAGCGTGCTTGTTATCATGACTATACACAGTGGTATATGGCCAGTATTGCCGTTGTGCGACTAAAGTGTCAAATTGACCCTTTTTGAAGACCGATGCCACCTGACACCGACTTATTAAAATAGGCTTATTTTGACACTTTTCTTCAAAATCATGCGACTTTTGCCTCTTTTTTTTCATCAAAAAGTTTATATGTAAGGGAGAGGGCTGGGTTGTGAACCAAGCTGGGGTGTGAACCATTGCCGTTTTTTCTTTCCCTAATTGACATATCGCCAACCTTTCAACTGTCAATTTTGTCTTATGATATGACTCTGCTTTTGTGGTTACACCGAAGTACAAACACGTATTGCTTGTGGCAGCAATCGAGTTTGAAAGACATCGTGTTTGAAAATCGACTGCGAAAACTTGTTGGCTTTTTTTTAAAGTGCTATCTTAGTGACTGAGCTTATTGCAAAAAGTCTGTGTAATTCATGTTTATTTAGTGTTTTGATTCTATTTTACGATGCAATATTTGTTTATGTCGAATTATGATTGGAAGTGTCGTTTATTTTAATGTTTCCAAAATGGCATCGTGGTTGGGCTGTGAACCACTGAGGTGGTTGGGCTGTGAACCACTGAGGTGGCTGGGTTATGAACCACCTGTTTTTCGTACTACATTTGTTCTAACACTGTCAAATATGGACGGATATATAAAAATAAAGTCATTTTATATAATTTCACGCGATTTCGTTGTGTTCATTTGAAGTGAGCCAATACGAGAACACGTTCGTATTTCACATGCAAACATTCCGACACAGATTAGGATGAAAATTTAAAAAATTGAGCAGTTTCATTCCTTGCGATTTTTTGGCCTAAGAGGCGTCATTATAACTTTTTTTCACCTCTTGAGGCTTCCTGATTAAATAAATTCTCAATGTACTTAAAAATTATGGGTGTTTTCTTCGTATTTTCCGACTTTAATAGGGATTTTCCAGATGGTTCAAAACCCAGCCACTTTTTTGAAAAAGCGAAAAATCACGTTCTTAGAAAATTGGACGTAGAGAGTTAAATTTCAATCAAAACGGTAATCTGTCTTCATAACAAAGTTGCGTTATATATTCACCTTTCCAACGGTATCTTCGATTTTTCGATATCTTTATTTTGTGAAAAGTTAGAGTCAAAAAACCAAACCCCTGTTCACAACCCAGCCCTCTCCCTTACATTTTGAAAGTTGTTTCGTAAAGTTATTTTTTTTTATTTTTGCGTGTTTAAAAATAATCTAAATAGTATTCTTTTTTCAAAGGTAACACTTAAGTGCTTAAAAATTATGGCTCATAGTCATAGTCGAAATAAAGTACACTTTAACCCTTGTGTGGGCACCCAGGTCTGGCCAGACCATATTGAAGTTTGAGTCCAGTTTTAGTAATGTTGTAGTTAAGCTATCGAGTTAATATTTCATGATATCCTCAACTGATCATTTCCAAGCATAAACACCAATAAATAAACAAATTTGTTACAAAAACAATGCGAGAATCGTGCAAAACGTAGTTATAACCCTTAGTTATACCCCCCCTGGTCTGGCCAGACCATGGTGTATTTTTATACAAATTTGCCAGTTATTTTCAGAGTTTTTGTTATTTTCGACGTTATTAATGTCAGAATTGTTTATAAATATTTTTTTCGTTTGTTCCTTATTCAGTCCTCTACGCAGCATAGGGCTGCAACTATGTTTTTCCATCTGACCCGATTTGAAGCACTTTTTTCGTGCCATCTCGTTAATAGTGACATAAGTTAGCTAGCGCAAAATGTACCATGTCCAAATGTTTTTCACTCGCCTTGGCTTTTATTTTCTTTTAGGTTAGTTAATTATAATTTTTGTTAGAAAAGAATGTCTGAACACATTCAAAATTAATATTTATCCATTGTATTCGTGGTTATATTCGTGTTTTTGGTGTCATTTCAATTGCATTTCTGAAGCGAAGGAAGTATTTATGCTCTTGTCGTGTCTGATTTTTATCAATTGGATTGTATGTTTTCTGTGACAGAGATTGAAGGAAGCAAATGCTATTTTTAGGATAAGGTGTACATTATTTTTTTATTTCAACGCTGGAGTTAAATCAGAGAGGACGATTTTTCTACAAAAACTAGTCTAAGCAGTAGCGACAACCAATGCTTTAGAGCAACAGAATTAAGATATTTAATTATTTATTTATTCTGTCATTAATTTAATAGTTTGAATAAGCTTAACTTAAATGTTGAATACTTATCACTAAAGTTTTACTCGGAAGCATACAAATTACACAGGCAAATATTTCTCGCAATTGGCTCATTGAATGAATACGTAGTTCTGTGGGGTAATTGAATGAACCATCTGCACTTTTTAAAGTTTATGAAGGATTCATTTGTTGCTGGAGGTATCAGACCAGTTTAGCATGAACAGTAACATGTTGAGTATGTTATGCTTGAACGGAATGTTTTAGAAGATATTTTGTCTTATTGACAGCTAATAGTTCGCAGTGTTGTGTATTATCAGCTACCTTTTCGACTTCAAAGCATAATTGTCAATAGTGAAAGGAATCCAGAAATAAAAATGTGTTAGATATATCAAAACACGATTTGTATATGTCCAATATAAATTGACAATGTGTTTGAGTCATTATACGGCATTATATACTTGCAACCACTGCATTGGTGAAGCAGTTGAGGCAAATCCATAACAACGTATTTTACGATTTTCATTTTTTCCTTACTGTCGTATATTTTTGATTTCAAAATTTATTTATTAAAGTTGAAATTCGCTGTGTATTTTATAAATCAAGTATAATTTTACCTTTTTACCTAGATAAAAAGTAAGCAGGCTTACACACACAAACATACACATACAAATACTCATACATACTCAGATATATATAAACTCATTAACAAATATATAAAAAAAAATTATATAGGGTGTTTTTTTTAGAGGTTTGTTTTTCGAATAGAGATAAAACTGGCATTTTGTGGTCAAATCTGGCAACTCTAATGTCATTTATGTTCAGTTTGGTTTGCCATTTCATCATGAACAGGTTGACAAAAGAACAACGCTTGCAAATCGTGCAAATTTATTTCGAAAATAATGGTTCAGTTCGCGAAGTATACCGCAAGCTCCGTCCATTTTATGGTCGACATCGTCCATCAGAGCAATTAATTCGGTTAACCATGGGTCGTTTTCGCACTACGTTTACTCTATGTGATAATACGCATCCGCAGAGACGTCGAACAGTGCGCACCGAAGAAACAATTGCCGCTGTAGAGCAAAATGTTGAAGAGGACCCGAATGAATCGATTCGCCACCGTGCACAGCAATTGGAGCTTTGTCCATCAACTGAAAATTGGACCTGTAGAATTGGCTTTATTCGAGCCAGCCGCGGCGGCCACATGCCCGAAATCATATTTAAACATTAATGGCATAAAATTATCCTTCCAATAAAGGAAAATAATTGATGGACATTAAAACGATTTTCTTGTGTTTTATTTCAATTCGAAGTTCTATACCTCTAAAAAAAACACCCTATATTAGCAAGCACTATCCTCAAATATCCTTTTTTTGCACCATGGTCTAGCCAGACCATGGGGTGTTCAACTATGAGGCTTTAAGTGGGTACCCACACAAGGGTTAGCATCACTAAGTATACTTTAAGTCAATCATAGTCGAGTTAGAGCATACTTTAACGCTTAAAGTATACTCTAACTTTAAAACAAGCAAAAGCTGTTGCTAAACCAGTTAGCAATGAGTCAAAATGAGCAGAAATGTCACTTTTTCAAAATACTCTAAATTCAAAAACCAAATAAATTGAAAAAAATACAAAATGTTTCCCTTCGAGGAAATTGAGTTTTCAATATTATGAACGACGATGAACAAAACAAACAAACATCTGATTGATTTGAAAATTATTGCCTACTTTACGGGGTAAATAAAACAGTTGTATTCTATTGCCGCTTGGTTCTTGACTGTTCAAAACATCAATTACAAACTGAGCAGCAACTTTATCGAGCACAATTGCTGAGACGGCGAAAAGTATATAAAAGCCGGATCGATCCCTTCGACTTCGATGACGAGGGCTTCTATAGTAGTAAGTTCTATTAAGTCAAAGTTTTCCCGCAAAAATGTACAAAATCAATCTGAATTAACGCGCTTTTTCGTGAAATTGCCTAAGTTATTTGTGCTAAATTAATTTGATGGGTCCCAATGGATAATTTAAGGGGGAAAAATTGTTTTTCATAGAAAATTATCTCCTTTACAAATTTATTAAAATTATGAGTTTCGAAAGGTAAAATAATGATAGATTAAGCTAAGAACGCTCACGTGTTATGTTACACATTGAATTCGATCTCTTTTCTGTCCGAACGCCCAACGAGGAACATCCTAAACTGGTGACCCCGCACGTTTTTTAAGTGACTACACCATGTCTCTGGACAGCAGCGCCACAATCACCGCCGGAGGCAGCACGATCTCCATAGAAGAGCATGGGGGAACGCCACGAATTCCCCTACCTGTATTGACGGGCGACGAAAACATCGAAGCGTACTTTTACGCCTTGGAATTCTGGTTCCAGGCATCAGCAGTAATAAGCGACACCAGAAGGTTCCATATCGTGCTCGCAAGTCTTCCGCCGAAGAAATTGCTCCAGCTGAAGCCACTAATCGACGCGGCGCCTGTCGTCGACAAAACACTTTACAGACCGGCAACAGCGTCGCCTGCAGAGGGTGCTTAAGGACATGCATCTTGGAGACCGAAAGCCCAGCGAGCTCTTTGGAAAAATTAAGCGTGTGGCGGGCACTACACTCAACGACAGCCTGCTCCACCACTTGTGGGTAACGCGACTCCCTGTATGTGCAGGCCGCAATCATCGCGACTGCGGTCCCGCTCGCGGAAAAGGTAAAAATTGCGGATTCGATAGCAGAATCAATACAGTGGCATAACAACGGCAACATTGACCTCATTTCGTCACGCACGCAAATCGCGAATCTTAAAAGTGAAATCGCCGAATTATCTCGCGCTCTGCAAAGACAGTTGAAGGTCAGAGGCCATCATTCTCGGTCACCTTCGCAACCAGTGACTCTCAATGGTGCCCCCTCAAATAACGGTTTTTGTTGGTACCATAAAACTTTCGGCAACCGCGCAACAAAATGTCGGGAGCCCTGCACATTTCTACAAACAACTCCTTCGCAATGACAGCGTTCGGCTGCGACAATTTCAGGCACCAGCAGACAACCCGATTCTGTCAGAAGTTTCCGACTCCGCGTTTTTGATTCGTCAACGAAACTAACGTTTTTGATAGACACAGGTGCCGACGTATCGGTAATACCTCTGAGCGCGAAATCAGCTCGAGCTAATCCCAGCGAAATGAAATTGTTTGCAGCCAACGGTTCGCCTATAGTAGTGTACGGCGAAGCGCTTTTTAAATTAAATTTAAACTTACGACGCGAATTCATGTGGAACTTTTTGATAGCCGACGTGTCCCACGCTATCATTGGCGCAGACTTCTTGAGCCATTTTGATATTTTGGTGGACTTCAAACGAAAAACTTTACGCGATAGCAAAACTGAATTGCGAACCACTTGTGAAATCGATAGAACGAATATTATTAGCGTGAAAACGATCAGCGCCGATTCTAAATTTCAAGACATTTTGCGTGAGTTCATTGATATTACGCGCGCGACGCCCGTTGGTTCGTCGACAAATTCCACGGTCGTCCACCGTATTATTTCAGACGGCCATCCTATTTTCGCACGCCCACGCAGGCTTTCGCCTGAAAAACTTGCAGCAGCGCGAGGAATTTGAATCACTTCTTAAGCTCGGCATCTGTCGTCCCTCAAGCAGCAGTTGGGCAAGCCCACTACACATGGTGCGCAAATCGGACGGCTCTTGGATGCCCTGCGGAGACTACCGGGCGTTAAATTCGCAGACAATTCCAGATCGCTACCCATTACCATTTCTCCACGATTTCTCGAATATCTTAGCAGGTAATTCTGTCTTTTCAAAGATTGACCTACGGAAAGCGTTCCATCAGGTTCCGATCCACCCGGACGACGTATGCAAGGCGGCAATAACTACTCCTTTCGGCTTGTACGAGTTTACGCAGATGACATTCGGTCTTCGAAACGCCGCTCAGACTTTCCAACGCCTCATCAACGAGGTCTTTCGCGGTCTAAATTTCGTATTTACCTATTTGGACGACGTGTGCGTAGCTTCAAAGAATTTTGAAGAACATCGGAACCACCTTCGGTAAGTTTTCGAGCGACTTAGGCATCATAACCTTACGATCAACGTAGCGAAATCCGAACTAGGAGTTCTGCAACTCGAGTTCCTTGGGCACACCGTTACGAAAGAAGGCATCCGTCCTTAGGCCAGTCGTGTGGAAGCGCTATTAAACTTCAAGCGACCAACTGTGGCAAAGGAGCTAAAACGCTTTCTTGCGATGCTGAACTTTTATCGTCGGTTCTTGCCGCACGCACTAGAAACGCAAGGCCCTCTTTTTGCTATGATAACTGCAAATCAGCGCAATGACCAAACGCCCTTAGTGTGGTGCAAGGAGACGGAACAACTCTTCGAAGCGTGCAAGCAATCACTAGCGAACAGCGCTCTACTCGCGCATCCTCTACCAAATGCAGAGCTATCGCTATGGGTCGACGCATCAAGTTTCGCCGCGGGCGCTGTTCTTAACCAAGTGGTCGATGGATGCGTGCAGCCCCTTGGATTTTTTTCTCGGAAGTTCTCAAAATCAGAGTCGCGCTATAGCACTTATGATAGGGAATTAACAGCTGTGTATTTCGCATTGAGACATTTTCGGTTCATGGTCGAGGGAAGAAATTGCCATGTATACACCGACCATAAACCATTGGTCTATGCTTTCGTTCAGCGACTTGACAAAGCTTCGGACCGTCAAGTGAGACAACTCAATTTTATTTCTCAAATCACTACGGGCATCCGCCACGTACATGGCGAGGACAACGCAGCAGCCGATTTGATGTCGCGTATTCAATCAATCGATTGCGGACCTATTGATTACGACAAGCTAGCTGAAGACCAGGAGAACGACGATGAGCTACAAGCATTGCTGTCAGGTAACACTGCTCATTCACTCAAATGTAAAAAATTTTCCCTTCCTTCCAGTGGCCGCAAGGTTTACTGCGACTGCTCAACTGGAAGCGTACGCCCTTTCGTTACTAAGACATTCAGATCGAACGCCTTGCATTCCAAACACGGCCTCTCACACCCCGGAACAAGAGCTACGGCGCGCCTCATCACAGAGCGTTTCGTTTGGCCATCAATTCAGCGAGATAGCAGAAATTTCGCGCGTAATTGCATTCAGTGTCAGCGAAATAAAGTAGTTCGTCACAACAAAGCTGTATTGCAGCGTCGCGAGATCGCGACTCAAAGGTTCGCGCACCTTCACATCGACATTGTGGGCCCGTTTCCACTGTCCGAAGGAAATCGCTACTGCCTCACAATCATCGATCGGTTCACACGATGGCCTGATGCCGTACTGATTCCGGACATCACAGCGCCTACGGTAGCAAAGGCCTTGCTCAACGAATGGATTTCGCGTATCGGCGTTCCTGTCACCATCACTTCAGATCTCGGAAGGCGATTTGAGAGCGCCCTATTTCGACATTTATTACAACGCCTCGGTGTTAACCATTTACGCACGACTCCATACCACCCTCAAGCAAATGGTATGATTGAGAGGTGGCACCGAACGCTGAAATCAGCTATCCTGTGTCACAACGTCGGCCGGTGGACAGTGTATTTGCCATTAATATTACTGGGTTTACGTTCCACCTTTAAGGAAGATTTAATGGCAACGCCGACAGAGTTTGTATACGGCGCAACTCTACGCCTACCTTCCGAATTTTTCGTCAGCAGCAAGCCCACGATCAATGAACACGAGATACTCGACGAATTGCGGCGCGTAATGAACGACCTGCGACCGGTAGATGCTTCGTGGCATACTACTCCGAAAGTTTTCGTTCACCCAGAGCTAAAGTCTTGCAATCAAGTTTTCATCAGAGACGACTCCGTACGCCCATCGCTTTCGGCACCGTACAAAGGTCCGTACCAGGTTCTAGCCCGGACTCCAAAGTACTACGTCATCAAAGTCAACAACAACGAACGAACGTCGCAACCCTTCCGAGTTTCTAGGAGGAGGGTAGTGTGGCGTACCTAAGTTTAATTATGGCTAATTGTAATACTATTATGGTTACTTAGTATAAGATATTGCTACCTACCAACACTTGTTACTTAGTATAAGATATTGCTACATACCAACACTGGTTGCTTTTTGTAATAGATTAAGCTAAGAACGCTCACGTGTTATGTTACACATTGAATTCGATCTCTTTTCTGTCCGAACGCCCAACGAGGAACATCCTAAACATCTAATCACGCTCAAACAGACGGGCCGTTTTTAATGAAGTTTTCTTTTTAAGATTCGTCTTGAGTCAGTTCAGGTTTGTGTGAAAAGAAAATTCCGGAAAATCTATTGGAAAGGTCGGAAAATCCATTTAATGTTTGACCGTGGATTCTGAAAATTTGTAGACTTTGGAACCATAAGTCACACATAAATTAAATTCACTACGAACTTACTATTTAGTCATGTCCTTCGACAGAGAGAAAGGGGCGAGTATTGGACGAAGGGGCGTAACACCACCCATACAATCCGAATCTTTATAATGGAATATCTTCGAAATTGTAAGGTGCACAGCATTGAAATTTTGTATCGTGTCGTCCCATAGATGAGTCATTCTACTGGTAAGATTTGATGGGCCTTGGGCGAGGGCCGTGGCACATTTTTTGTGACCCAAATATTTTGCTGAATTATAAGTCGCACAACAAGGAACTAAGTACGAACCAAAGAATATGAAGTAATATAGAACGCGCATGTGGGCACAAAAGTGTTTTCGGTTGCTATGATGCGAGCGGGAAGAGCGAAGCGTAGGCATTTGAAAATGTTAGGTTCATAACATTTTCTGTTAGATTTGCGTAGGACAACAGCAAAAAGCTATGTTATTGTTCGCAACGGCTTCACTCGTGTAAATTGAAGTGGTGGTTGTTGCAGCGTAGTGTTCGCTCAATCATTTTTTGCATGCATGTTTCTTGATCTTGTTTGCCGAAGCGCAAGCAAAAAACAAACAACGAACGAAGGCATCGTCATCATCGTTTCAACGAAGATGACTCGGGATTCGCTAATGTTTTTGTTGTTGTCGTTTATTGTGTGTATGCTTTTTTGGTTTTGCTGTAATGTCACTATCAATCGAAGCTTTGTGGTGTATGACTGTTTGCTCAAATGCTGCGCTTTGATTGATTTTTAAAACCTGCAAATATTTAGACGTGGTTTAGACGTGGAGTTCCAAGTAAAATCATTTGTTTATATTTTGACGTGGTTGATACCAATTTTTTTATTTATTTATTTATTTATTTGAGTCTATTGTACAGTTAAGTAGCTTACAGACTAACTACAGATTAGTTACTTAAAGTAAGTGTTTAAGCTATGTTTAAAAGACAATTTGGAAGATGAAAAATCAATAAAATTATAAAGTGAATTAACTTCAGCCAAAGTTCTAGCCAGGGGCGCAAATTGGGCGTAGTTAGTACGACAGCAGGCAAGATTGAAAATTTCATAATTCCGCAACTGTTTGGCAGGAACATGAAAGTTGATTCTATCAAGCAATAAGGGACAGTCAATACCACCAGTAACTAAATCGAATACAAAGGTCATGGAGAGAATCTTCCTCCTGTCTTCGAGGGACTTCTTGTGCAATAAGGAGCACATAGAGCCGTACGACGGAACAGGGTCAACAAATCTCAAAGATCGAAGTGCATATTTTAAAAACACTTTCTGGACTCGTTCAAGTCGTTTTATATGCACACTGTGATATGGTCTCCAAATGAAAACCGCATATTCAAGCACTGACCGGACATAAGCATTAAAAAGCGTTTTTACGGTGTAAGGATCAGTGAAGTCAACACTGTTCCGCCTAACAAAAGCAAGCATAGAGTAAGCTTTAGAAAGAGTAAAGTTAAGATGGCTGGAAAAAGTGAGCTTAGAGTCAAAAATAACTCCAAGGTCCCTAATCTCACTGAGAGACTTAAGGGGCGTGTTATCGATACAGTAGGAGGTTTGCAGCGGACAAAGAGACTTAGAGTAAGTAACATGGGAGCATTTATTGATGTTCAATGATAAGCGGTTTCTGCAACACCAAGCAAACACATTATCAAGGTCAGACTGAAGGTTTTGCTGATCAATAAAGGAAGTTATAGGAGAGTAAATTTTTAGATCATCAGCGTAAAGAAGAAACCTGGAGTTTGAAAAACAACGGCTAATATCATTAATGAATATTATAAAAAACAAGGGCCCAAGAATGCTACCTTGGGGTACTCCAGAAGAATTTTGAACCTTTTGCAGCGGTTTTTTTTGACGTGGTTGAATCCAATTTGAAATTTTCACAAATATTTTTACGTGGCGAGTTCCAAGTAAAATCATTTGTTTATATTTTGACGTGGTTGATACCAATTTTGAATTTTTTTTAAGAAGTATTTTAACGCCATTGTCCAACATTGTAATTCTATTTTGTGTTTCGGCTTGTTACAATATGGCTACAAATATAAAGACAAATAGAAATTCCTCAACGTCTGGAATTCAATGTTGTGTTCGCAGTTGCAACAAATCGAGACGACAATGCGAGAATCTTAGATTATTTAGATTCCCCGCTGCTGATTTCGTGTTTGGCCAAATTTGGCGCGAAAAATGCAATATATCTTATGACGACTATAACCGAAAACTGTATATTTGTGAAAATCATTTCTCCAGTACTTATGTAGGAAAAAGGTTTCTAAAAAAGGATGCGATTCCAACCTTAAACTTAGACGAAGATCATGAGATTTCGGATGAAGAATTTTAAGAAGCAGATTCTTCATTGAAACGACCACGTTATGATGACATAGTATGCAGTAATTGCGAAAAACACGTCAAAATAACCCATTATTACAAAAAGAACTACAGCGACCTATTAAAAAAATTCTAAAAAATTAACGAAAAATTGCGAAAAGAAAAGCGCTTTATTTTAAAATCCAAGAATTGTTCTTCAAAGACTTTAAAAAATTCAATTGATTCTTTAAAACATATCAACTTGGAATCCAAAACATTTTGTAAACTTTTACTTAGCACCCGGCCAAAAGAATATTCTGACGAAGTGAAATATTTAGCGCAAAATATTTTTTATATTTCAAAATCAACATATTCTTTCCTTAGAGATAAGTTAAATTTCAATTTGCCACATCAGCACCTTAAATCGGTGGGCTCCAATAAAGTTCCTTCAGCCCGGTATCAACAATGTGGCTTTTGAATTCATTAAAAAGATGTGCTTAGAGTTGAAGGAAAAAAAATGAAAATAATATGGTTCTTTTAATGGACGAAATGGCAATACGTAGAGAATTACGATACAATCAAAAACTAGATTTAATTGACGGATTTGAATGCACAGGCTTCGAAAGAACAAAAAAAATTGGTAAGCAAGTATGTGTATTTATTTTGAAGTCCATCTTCTCGAGTTGGTGTTCAATTTTATTTTGTGTCAGAGAATGGATTAACAGCAGATACGTTGTGCAAAATAATTAAAGAAAATCTTAAAATTGTAAGCAATTTTGGTATAGTAGTGAACGTTTTGGTTTGTGATCAGGGGTCTTCTAATAGAAAGTGTTTCTCCGACTTAGGCGTATGAATAGAGAAACCATACTTTCAATTTCAAAATCAAAAAATTTATTGCATGTTCGATTTCCCACATTTAATCAAGTCATTGCGAAATGGTTGGCTTAAATGCGACTTGAAAACGCCTGATGGTTTAGTTAGCTTTAAAGTAGTTCAAGAGCTTTGGGAGAGGGAAGAAAATTGTAAAACCAAAATGTGCCCAAAATTGATTAGACAACACATATTTCCAAATTCATTTGAAAAAATGCGTGTTAAATTTGCCACGCAAGTGTTCAGTAAAACAGTTGAAGAACAATTTCAGACATAAGTGGATTTAAAAAAATCTCACAAGAGGTAGCGTTATCCACAGCTGATTTTATAGCAAAAATTGATCAAATATTTGATTGCATGAATAGTGGATCTTTGTATGCAGATAACTGCTACCGATCTGCTCTTCAGATTAAGAAAGAATCGCACACATTTATTCAAACATTTTTATATTATCTAGAGGAAGTGAAATTTGTTGATGAAAAAAAACGAGTTTTCTTCCTAGATGGCATGAAACTATCCTTAAAATCGGTCCTTCTACTTGTAGATGAAATATTAAAAGATAATTCGGACAAGTTTTTTATTATGACAAAGGCCTTTAACCAGGACAAGTTGGAGAATACGTTTGCTGTGTTAAGGGGGTCGTCTAGTGTGAAGGCCGTATTTTTATGCCTTTTTTGACAGTCATTATTAAAAAAACCGTTCAAGTAAAATAACTTTTGAATTTTATTTCTTCTTTGAGTACATTTCGACAAAGTTTTATAATTATTTGAAGCCAATCTATTGATTAGTATCGGAGTTACACCACTCAACAGGAAGACGTAAAAAAAAAAGTTGATCCACTGCTGCCATGATTCCGGGCGTTGTGATTATCTGAAATCAAAAAACCAAACGCCATTTCATTCCTGAGACCTCAAACTGCAAATTGAGCTAAAAGAAAGTTCGAATTCCAAAAGAAAGTATTTTTTTGCCTAAACATAAAAAAAATATGAGTTTTTCGACTATTTTTCACGTGCATATAATTGAAGAAAAAAAAAAGTAACGAAGCAGTCTTAATTCTTTTAGCTTAATTTGTAGTTGGACATGTACTCAAGATGGTGTAAAAAGTTGAGCATTAATAGTTAAATAGTTTTTGAGATATCGTGGCAGCAGTTTTGAAAAAACGTGTTTTGAGAAAAACCCGTTTTTAAGTTGGAAGTTGGAGGTATGCGCTCCGCATACCTACTCCGGTTTACAAGTGCAACTTGATAACGGCTTCGAATTTACAAAAATCAATTTATACACGTCTTCTAAACATGTTTTAGAAGTGATTTATGAAAAAAAAACAAAAACGATTTTTTTGACCCGTCACACTAGACTAGGTAATAACTGTAACCCCTCTGTAGCCGAACTTAATAATATCTTAGCCAGGTTATTAGCCTTTAAAATAATAAAGTTTAGCTCCTCTACCAATTGTGAAGAGACGCAAGATTCAATGACTAATTTAATTTCAAGCGCTTCTTTTAATGAGGATGTTTTGCAAGCTAATGGCGATGATAATGACAATGAAATTCTGGAAAATCTTGATCTAACTAGTGAGATGCACGAGGCGAATTTTGTAGGTGACACCTTTTGTAATCCGAAAGATATTAACTTAGAGCTGGTTTCCATGAGGTATTTTGTTGGATACGTAGCGTACAAAATCATTCCTAAATTAAATTGTGAAAAATGCGGTGACGAATTGAGAAAAAGGGATGAAGTTTTGACTGCTCCAAGTGAAATTTTTATTTTTCACAAAAATTATCAGTCAATTTCTGATATTGGTAATCTTTTTGCTCCTTCCAATTCCCTAATGAATGTATGCATAAAACATATTTTAATTTTTCATAAAATCTTCGAAGCAGAACCTGAAAAAAAGGTATTAAAGCACACGTTATACAATCTTGTAAAAATGCTACACCTGAATGGTTCCATGGTGAGTGCTGTAACCATAGAGTCCAAATTTTAGATTTTCTTATTTTAGTTCTTCTACGAACACACTGCATGTGGGCTGTGCAAAAAGGAAGTTCGAAAGAACGAAAATTGAAAATAATTGTTGGCAAATAAAAAAATTCTTATTAAAAATTATTATTTATGAAAGATAAATTTAAACGAAAGTAAAACAATAAACATAAAACCTTACAATAATATTTTTAATAAATAACTATAAACGCTCTTGTGCAACATGTTTGCACCCATATTTTACTACACCAAGTTCACTCATTTTTTTTGCTAATTGTAATTTGCTTGTGATTATAAAAAAGAAAGCAGAAATAGCGACGCAACAATTACCAACAACAATGCTATCTCGCCTGCACGGCACAGCGCAAAAAACAGTATACCGCTAACTTTTTTTTGTTTGCCAATATTATAATGCTATTCCCCGCGACAACAAAAGCAGTGTTCATCGTCATGTTTATCAAGTGGCGCAACAGCAGCGAGAATACGAATGAGTACAGAAGCGACTTCAATTCACATGTTACGCCGAAGTTACAGAGATTTCTGCTGTTAGTAACAGAGATTTCTGCTGTCAATAACAGAGGGTACTACCAGCAGTACCCACCATACAACGCGTTTGCTTGTATGAGATGCGCGTTCTATATTACTTCATATTCTTTGGTACGAACCTACCATTTAATTATATCTTTCGACAGATGGAATGGTGCGGGTATTAAACAAGTGGGCGTGTAACCGCCCATTTAACTTAAATCCGGTTCAAGCGCAGTCTATTTCTTTTCTGAAACTTTGCGGTTTCGATTGCAGCCTCGATTGAGCTAATCAGAGAAGAACTTACTCCTACGGTACATAAAACAGCACATGGAAAGGATTTAATAGAATACCAGTGCTTACCAATAGGGGAATTTTCTGAATAAGTTCAAGAATGCAAAAATAAGGACTACAAAAGGTATAGATACATGAACACTTGCAAAATATCACGAGCTAGACAAAATGAAGACCTTTTCAACATGTGAGCAGTCTCTTTTAATCCAGTTATTTCATCTATGAGATCTGTAAGATCATAAAAAGAACTTACAGATACTTATAGCTTAGAAATTATTTCATTAATTATTAATTAACAAAATTAATTTAATTATTAGACATTCCTTCCAGTGTAAATAGCGGTTTTGGAAAATCTAACTTTTAACCCTTATGTGTGTGAAACTTCAAGACAACTCCCAAAATAGTATTATGTCTTTATTTTCGAGTGTTTGATTCCATTTAGAGGGCACCCGGGTAACCCAACACATTTTTTATGGAGTTGCATGGATTTCTTAGATATTTCTTGTAAGTAAAACTTTCTAAAGCCAATAATTTGTAATAGAAGAATTTTATCAACAAAAAATGGCAGCCGCTTTATTTGTTTGCGCTCGTAAAGGTCGGCTTGCATCGTTATCGAAACCAGAAAACGCAACAATTTTTTTAACCTTTCGATAGACAGCTTTAAAACTTAGTAAAAACGACAAAATGTCTTACAGTGCAAACAAAAAGTGAGAAGTTTTGATACAATCTGTACTGGGTACTCATCACATGGGTAAGAGTGTTCTTTTTCAGCACACACACTAGGGTTAAAAAATAGTGTTTTTTGTAAAATATTACGTATGAATCAATAAATTAAGTATATTAATTTATTAGAAAAAATATATAAAAAATAATTAATTTTTTAATGCAAACACAAAAGTAATTTCATTGTAGTATGAAGTTTTAGTAAATCTTAACTTTGGCAACGAATGTTAAAGCCCCCTGTTACTGTGGCACCCAGTTATGCCCATTTAGAGCTTAAAGATGCAGTTTAAATTTTTAAATAACTTTATTGGTTCAGAAGTTATAATTTTTTTTTTTAAATACGAGCCAACGCGCAGGGGAAACTCCTATAAATGCATCAAGATCATAAGTGCTGGGGAAAACATCTGCAGGGAGACCATTCCACAATCGCGCTGTTCGGGCCAGGAACGAACTTTCTCTGTAGTGCGTAGTGCGCTGGAACATCGTTTCAACGTGGAGTGCATGGGCGCCAGTGTTCAAACGGGTTGCCCGGGGGAATACCCGGAGTGATGGCAGCAAGCTGCTCATCTCCACTGAGCAATTGCCGAAAAAGTAACGGTAAAATAAAACCACACATGCCACGTTTCGACGATGTTCCAAGGAGTCAATAGAGCTGGATGCCCTACTGTCCCCTATAAGTTTAATCGCACGGTTTTGCACCCGATCCAGGAGCTCCAAATGGGGTTTTGAAGCCCCTGCCCATAGGTGCGAGTTAAACTCCATTTTAGGTCGGATATAGGTGGTGTAAATGATGCGGAGATCGGACGGAGTGAAATATTTTTTGCACCGCTTGAAAAAGCCGAGGCACTTGGCTGCTTCTTTCGACACGCCAAAAATATGATCGTTCCAACGAAGATCGTTCTTAATGAACATGCCCAGAACATCAAGAGCTGCCGATTCCGCAATACTCACACCATTCCGCAATACACCACCATCATGATGTGTTGGGATGTGGGGAGACTCGTTTGTGGGATAATAGGCAACATTGGGTCTTGCGAGGATTAAAATCGACCCTGTTCGCTTGACCCCACTTGGAGATTGTTTGTAGGTCGCTATTAAGTGTATCATTCATACGGCGCCGTGCTCTCTCCATCTCCACAGAGCTGGGGCGCTTTGTGAAGGAGTATGAATGACAAATGGTGCTGGCATCCGCAAACGAGTAGATGGGATTCTTCGTCAACGACAATAGGTCGTTAATGAAGATAAGGAAAAGGGTTGGAGAAAGGACCGAACCCTGCGGCACTCCCGCGCTAAGGGAATGCTTTTCCGAGGCTATGCCGTCTATTACAACACGAATAGAGCGATCCTAGAGGAAGCTCGTTATCCAACGAGAGAAGATACTATCGACGCCATAGGCAATCAATTTTGACACGAGTGCTTTATGCCACACTCGGTCAAAGGCCTTGGAAATATCCAATGCAACAACCTTGCTTTCACCGAGGTTTAGAATACTATAGTTCCATTTCTCGGTGAGGACGCCATAAGGTCTCCCGTCGATCGCTGTCTTCGAAAGCCGTATTGGCGGTCACTTAGCAGTCTATTGTGCTCTAGATACTTCACAAGGTTGAAGTTGACAATGCTTTCCATTACTTTGGAAAGCACCGAACAGATTGCTATAGGTCGGTAGTTCGCAGGGTCAGTAGTCTTGCCTTTTTCCTAGTTGAACATTTGCTACCTTCCAGCATGTCGGAAATACACCTGTGGTGTATGACATGTTGAAAAGTTTGCGTAATGGACAAGCCAGCGAAGTAGCGCATTTTTTCAAAACAAGGGCTGGAATGCCGTCCGGCCCTGAAGCCTTATTTACATCGAGATTTGCAAGCACTCTTTGAACACTGGCGCCCATGCTTCCCACGTCGAAACGATGTTCCAGCGCACTACGCACTACAGGGAAAGTTCGTTTCTGGCCCGTACAGCACGGTTGTGGAATGGTCTCCCGCGGATATTTTCCCCAGCACTTATGATCTCGATGGGTTCAAGGCAAGAGTCCATAACCACTTCACTCATAACCCTATCTCCTAACCTTTATTACCTTCCTCAACCAACGCAATGCTTCGCATTAATAGGGGTCATCCCCTGCGCGTTTGTTCCTGTTTAAAAAAAAAAAAAAACTACCCGCGTTCGAAAATGAATTTCTGGCATAGAGCAAGATACGTTCTCGACTACGGGTAGTGGTTGATCGCTGGGGGGCAGAGAGGAATTCTCTGCGAAAATTTTAGCCAACAAATTAGCTTTATCAACCGAGTGAGTGATGATTTGATCATTGTTAAGAAGAGTTGGAATTGAAGACGATGTTTGGTTCTTCACCTTCTTAACAAATGACCAAAAGTTCTTACTACCACGCTGGCATTGAAGAACTTTTTTCCTTTGGCGCTGTTCGTGCAGAAACTTTTGGTGCCTTAGGATGGCATTGCATCGATTTCTAGCCTGTTTACGCAGCTGTTCAGTGGCGGCATTTTTATTTGCCTGCCATGCTCTGAAAGCTTCCTCTTTAGACCTGACAGCAATTCTGCATGTCTCATTAAACCAGAGATTGTCCTTAGGTTTAATGCAAATTTTCTTATTAGGGATGAAGGACCGCATTCCCAATAATATAATTTCTTCAACCATTTTGGCTGCGGCATTTATGTTTCTATCTAGAAAACACAATTTCCAATTGAAGTGGGCGAAAAATTCATTAAGTCCACTCCAGTTAGCTTTATCATACATCCACATTAAGCGCTTCGGGGCTAAGGGCGAAGCATTGCGGATAGAAGAGTATGAGAAAGACGCCAAAATGGTGCAATGGTCCGAGTTACCAAGAGGTGCGTGCATTTCAACATCATATTTTTCATGATGAGAAGTGAGAAAATGGTCTAGAGTGTTGAGAGCTTGCCCAGCAACGCAGGGGATATGCGTTGGTTCATGCACTATTTGAGTCAAGTTATTAGACTCGGCAAAGAGCTCGACAAATAAGCCTTCAGGAGTTGTGTGGCTGGAATGGCGTAGCCAATTGGAATTATGAATATTGAAATCACCAGCAACTACAATTTCACTATTCGGATACGATTCCAAAATATGAGAAATAGAATCAGAGAGAAGATCAAACTTGTTATAAGTAAAATCTCTCCCTGAATTCGGGCTTCTATATAGAAAGCAAAAGTGCAGAATGTGCGACTGGATATTGAATTTAACCCACATGGAGCTAAATTCGGCATCCGTCGTGTATAGTTGTTGCTGGCACTGGTACGCAACATTACTGCACACATAAAGGGCAAAACCCCTATGAGGAGAGAATAATGGCAGTAAGTGGTACCCTGGGATGTGGAAATCCAGTGGATCTGCATTCTCACACACCTGGGTCTCACTTAGTGCCATTATATGGGGCTTGTGGAGGTTAACGAATGCGTATACAGCAAAAAAATTCGCCCTGAGCCCGCACACGTTGCAGAAGGCTATGCGAAATTTGTCCAGCACCATGACCTGGGTGGGTTAAAGGACAAGGAAAGCAGACGGAAATGTGATCTGACGCACTGAAAAACTGATGATGCCCTGTGGTAAGTGTTATGCCTTTACCACAGAGCAGTCAATTTCTCAGTGTCCAACAGGACCACATGTAGCGCTACTGAAAACGGACGGAGGAAAAGACAACACGGGAAAAAAGAACGCAGCAACAACACAACGCGGACGGAGGTCGAAGTGGCGGACAGCGAATTTAACGGCACTTGCACTGCGAATTTAACGGCACTTGCACTGCAGTTTAGCGTTTGCAAATGCATTACGCGTTTAAATAATTTTAATATTTTTTGATGTGGCCGCGCGATTTTGGTGGGCCACAACGCGATAGCAGCGACAGACGGACAATACGCGACACTCTGAACATTTATATGTATATTTAGCACGCGCACACACATATAAACATTAAAAAACCGCGGAGCAACGAAAGGGCACGTCTGCCCACGCGAATTCTTCACACACTCAACATAAATGAGTGCAACGAAAAATGGAAAAACGAGCCATAGTGCGTCGCATTCTTTCGACAGGCAGCAACGTTTTTGCCTTTATGCGCTGACTTTATGTCCTGCAACATTCCATTTTGGCCGGAAAAGAAAAAAAGGCCAACAGCAAAGATTTGCTAAAAGAGCTCAACTTCCAGCCCAGACAGCGAATTGAAAGCCAACACACACACGCACACACACGTCTTGGCGCCAACCAACGTTTAGCAAAAATGGCAGAAGTTCATGCATAGATATTACGTTTATCAGCTCTGGCCTCGCGCCATCAGCTGCGTGGGAGGTAAGCCCAAGATATACGCACAGCGACCACCAGGCGATAATTGGCAGTGTATTGCACAATCGCGCCCGCCCAAAGGGGGCCCGCAGGAAACAGTTGCACCGCTGGAGGCATAGTACGTTTGACAAGGATCTGTTTCAGTTGACGCTGGACAGCTCGCCGCTGGAAGGCTCAGCGACAGAGAAGGTCGAACAGCTGATGCGGCGGGTCACATGAGCATGTGATGCATCGATGCTGAGGCTGAGCAGTACAACGCACCGCACGCCCGTTTACTGGTGGAACCCTGGCATTGCCGACCTGCGAGCAAAATGTAACCGAGCCAGACGGCAATACCAGCGGGCCAGTGATGACAATAGTAGGCTCAACTGTCAAGCAGTTTTTCGGAAGGCACGTAAGAGCCTGAAAATTGCTATAAAGGAGAGTAAGAGGAAGAGCTTCAAAGATCTCCTAAGCAGTGTTGAGGAAAATCCGTGGGGAAAGGCATATCAGGTGGTGATGAAGAAACTTTCTTCATTCTGCCCACCACCTCCAGTTTCGGCGCCGTTTTTGGCCAGGATAGTCAACTGTCTATTTCCTAGCCAGCGGCCATTGTTAGATATGGACGGTGCGGCAGGAAAAGATTGTGACAGCATCCAGCAGGTAACCGTGGAGGAAGTTGTTGCGGCTTGCAATAAAATAGGTGACCGGAAAGCTCCCGGCTGCGATGGCATCCCAAATGCTGCGCTTAAGGCAGCTATCAGGCTACACCCAAATTTATTTGTAGACGCATACAATGCATGCCTTCTTGGACGGACCTTCCCGGACTTGTGGAAGGTCCAATGGTTAGTGCTATTGCCGAAGGGTGGCAAGCCCCCCGAAGATCCGTCTGCGTATCGCCCGATCTGCTTACTAGATACAGCGGGCAAAATACTAGAACGGGTTATTGCCAACAGATTGGAGGCAGCTATTGAGGCAGCAGGCGGACTTTCTAAACACCAATATGGTTTCAGGAAGGCCAGGTCAACAATAGACGCCATTGGAGTGGTAGCTGAAATAGCACGAAACGCAATTAGCGGCAAGCGATGGAAGGGTGGCAGTAAGGAGTACTGCTGCTTAGTGACGCTAGATGTAAAAAACGCGTTTAACTCCGCAAACTGGAGCCAAATATTATCAGCTCTTCGGAAAAAAAGTGCACCGGAATATTTGGTGCAGACTATAGCCAGCTATTTTAAGCATCGGCGTCTTGTCTACTGTACAGATGTAGGTGAGAAGACGCATATCGTTACCGGTGGCGTTCCACAGGGGTCGGTGCTAGGCCCCATGCTCTGGAATATTATGTATGATGGCGTGTTAGAGCTAGACATACATAGAGCAGCCAAAACAATAGGATTTGCGGACGATATAGTTATAGTCGTGACTGGCAAACATATAGAGGACATTGAGACGATCTGCAATGATACAGTCTCGAAAGTACAGCACTGGCTAGGCGAAGCTGGACTCCAGCTAGCGGAGCAGAAAACAGAAGTACTGCTTATATCTAGCAGGAAAAAGCTGGAAACAGCAAAAGTGTGCGTAGGCGGCCACACAATCGTTTCAAGTGGTGCGATCCGATACCTGGGTGTCATTCTAGATACCAGGCTAACATTTAACCCGGCATCGGTGTGGTGGGGTATACCATACCCCAGAGGTTGTATTTTTGTAAATATTACGCCTATCAGTTTTTTTGGGCACTTTCGCTTCTAGTAGCTGTTTATAACAGTCCAACCTTACACATTTGCTATCCAAAAACAACTTGAGTTTTACCAGATTTCAGTCACATCCTGCTAAAGTTCATTGGGGTATGACATACCCCACCACACCAATAACGTAACTTTTTGTGTAAATGATTTTGAATTCAAATTGATATTTTTGATGGTCTAGTAGTCATCGATTTATTCAAAAACTCACCGTACGGAAACATAAGAGGCAAATACGAACTGTCCAACTGCTACGTGCAAGAAAAGCTCCCAGTTCAGTATTCGCATTTCGTCGCAGTAGAAAACGAATGTCGTATGTTCCATTGAACTTAATAGCACATACGACAATCGTTTTCATCGTATCATATGTTCCAAATAATATCATTATTTTTGTACATCATCATGATTCTGTAAATCCTTGAGATAATGCGAAGCTGTACCAAAACGTCGTCAGTACAGCACACAATGTTCGGTTTGTCTGAGAGCAAAAACCTTATACATCTTTCAAAAAAAACGCTAATTTGGAGACCCTGTATTTCGCTACTCTTTCACCGTAGCTACCGAAAATTGTATGTCACATAACTATATGTATGTCGTTTTTAAAACAGACTATGGTTTTTGGAAAATTATACAATGTAATTTTTTTACACCCCATTTTATGAAGTCAACCTATAAATCTCAGTATTTTTCGTTTATTTTTCTTATATTTGTTATTTTCTTTTACAAATTGCTTGCACATGAAATTTGTTTGCATTTTCTTACGTAAAATTAAATGAAGAATAATATGTTATTGCTATCTTTTATATTTGTGTTGTTTCGTGGGGTTGGTGCTATATACAGTTTTGGGGTATGTCATACCCCACCACACCAAAAACGTAATTTTTTTTCACCACACCAACGCCGGGTTAAGCATCACCTCCAGCACGCAGCTGAGAGAGCAGCAAAGGCGGTGGTTGCGCTATCAAGGCTCATGCCAAACGTGGGAGGACCAAGACAGCTAACGAGATTGTTGCTGTCAAAAGTGGCAACCTCAACAATGCTGTACGGAGCGCAAATCTGGGCTCCGGCTATGGCTATAAAAGCCTATAGGAGGAAGCTAGAGTCTGTGTACAGGCTCTGCGCCATGAGAGTATGCTGCGCCTTTCGTACCACATCATACGAAGCAGCATGTGTTGTCGCGGGAATGGTTCCAGTGGATATCCTGGCACGCGAGGCGCACACAAAAGCAAACGGCCCAGGAGATGGCCACCAGAGGCAGCAGAGCATCAGCGAATGGCAACAACGGTGGAATGCTGCGCAGAAGGGAAGGTGGACGCACCAGCTCATACCTAGGGTGGAAGACTGGCTGCTCCGGAAGCATGGTGAGGTAACCCATTACCTCGCACAATTGCTTACAGGTCACGGCTGCTTCAGGGCATACCTGTGCCGGTTCGGCCATGAAGAAACTGCGGACTATACAGTTTGTGCTGGCGAGGCTGAGGACGCGGGACATGTCCTGTTCCAGTGCCCTCGCTACAGGGTCGAGCGAGAGTTGCTGGAACGCGCCCTTGACACGCCAATAAATGTCCAAAACCTAGTACCACAAATGCTTCAATGCGCAGAGAAGTGGGAAGCAGTCTGTAAGTTCGCTGCAATCATAATGACAGCACAGCGACGGCAAGAGCAAGAGCGTAGGGCTCAAATCCCACGCAATAGACCCGAGCCAGACCAATAGGGTCAGTTGCCCGCACTGCGATGCAATGCTTAGCGGCAGTTCCGCGGGGATAAACGGGCTGGCGATATAAAGGGGGTTGGTTTTAGCCGGTAAAAATCCGGCACGCGGTTGAACACGGGTTCAAGCGTGTCTAAGAAGATTTCCACCTCCTACGAGAGAAAAAAAAAAAAAAAAAAAAAACACGTCTTGGCGATGGATAATTTGCAGTTATTTCAGCAACAGAGTACTTCTGTATGATACAGATTCAGGCGTACAGCGGTACGAGGTCTCTGGTGGCGTTCCACAGGGCTCGGTGCTTGGCCCAACATTGTGGAACGTCATGTACGACGGCATCCTCCGCCTGGAGCTGCCAGAAGGCGTCAACATTATCGGCTATGCGGATGACATTGCAATGGTGGCAGTAGCGAAGCACACGGATACGCTACGGCAGAGGTGCAACGATGCGATATGCCGCGTTAATCAATGATTGACGAACGCGAAGTTGGAGCTAGCGGCGCACAAGACCGAGGTGGTGCTACTGAGTACCTGAAAGGTGAGCGAGACACTGACGATAACTGTCGGAGAACATGAAATCATGTCCCAGCCTTTTCTCCGATACCTCGGGGTGATCATTGATGCGAAGATGACCTTCAAAGAGCATCTAAGAACCGTGTGCGAAAAGGCATCACGCGTAAACGGCGCACTTACGCGGATGATGCCGAACGTAGGCGGCCCTCGCGCCAGTCGGCGAAAACTGCTAGCCAGGATGACAGCCTCAATCATACTCTACGCAGCTCCAGTATGGGCGGACGCAGTAAAAATCCGAGAGTACACTAAAGGCATCAGGTCGGCGTATCGACTAAGCGCACTGCGGGTAGTAAGCGCCTTCCGCACAGTGTCCGACGATGCAGTTGGAGTTATCGCAAGCATGCCGCCGATTGAACTACTGGCGGTCGAAATGCAACGCCTTTATAACGCAGCCACAAAGCCGACAAGCGCCATGAAAGCCACGGAAAGAAGTGCCAACATCAGGGACTGGCAGCGCAAATGGGAGCAATCCAGCAAAGGGCGCTGAACTTTTGCACTGATCCCGGATATCGCGCGGTGGGTAGCTCGCTCGCATGGAGAGGTTGACCACAACATCACCCAGCTGCTAAGTGGGCATGGCTGCTTCAAGCAGTATCTGCACAAGTTTAAGCACGACGACGACCCCTTCTGCACCCTCTGTCCAGAAAAACAAGAGACCGCTGAGCACGTCCTGATGGAGTGCCCGAGGTTCGAGTCTATCCGAAGGGAACTAGCAGTCGCTCTTGGGAAGCATCCGTCTGTGTCGAACCTGACTGCACACATGTGCGACACGGCCGTATGCTCGGCCGCAGCATTATTAAAACACTGCGCGTCCTAGAACGCCAACGTAGGGCAATGAGATAGTCCGAGGCGGTGGGCACGGTGCCGCACCCTACTGCTACCAGGAAGTAATTCCTCGCAGGAAGTTCCCTGGCAGCAGTTTAGGAGATAGGAGGGTTTTTAGTGGGTGAAAGTCTTACACACCGGCTTTCAATGCTTTTCCCTTCTTTAAAACAAAAAAAAAAAAAAAAGTCTTGGCGACTGGCAGAGCCGCTGGGATAGGCCGTCCAA
This sequence comes from Melieria omissa, assembly GCA_963971225.1. NCBI lineage: Eukaryota > Metazoa > Arthropoda > Insecta > Diptera > Ulidiidae > Melieria > Melieria omissa. The sequence continues at coordinate 23,091,148 of OZ020270.1, read as the reverse complement.
GGGGAGGTGGACGCACCGCCTGATACCAGCGCTCAACAATTGGCTGGACCGCTTCGGCCACGAAACCGACCCATACTGCACCACGTGCGTCGGCGAGGTGGAGGATGCGGAGCACGTAACACTAAAATGTCCTCGGTACGAGACACAGCGACAGACACTGCGATAAAACATAGGCAGAACATAGTGCAGCAAATGCTCGAAGCGATGAAAAAGTGGAACGCGGTGTGTGCGTTTGCAGCACAAATCATGACAGAGCAGCGAAGACTGGAGCAAGAGCGTAGGGCAGAGGACCCCAGTAGCATCCACGAGCCGAACTCCTAAGGCTGAAAACCCACCCGGCGACGCAATGCTGACCGGCAGTTCCACCGGGACCACGTGTTGGAGAAAGGAGATGGTTTTTAGTCGGTAAGAATCCGGCATACATTCGAGCACGGGTTTGGCTGTATCTTTCGAAGATTTTCCACCTCCTCCGCGAAAAAAAACACACACTCGCTCGCACTCACACACACACACACACGCACTCACACCGGCTCCGTCAAACGCTAATACAGAAATTTCGCTACTATCACCGCCGCGACTACAAACGAATACTATACGTTTACTACTACGACAGCGACTGCAACGACGACGGCGATGCTGGCTGGTGCTGCTGGTTGCGGCCGCGAGCAATATTTATATTGCTCTCCTAGTCAGCTGCGCTCACAGCGAGGCCACCACCTACGTCTGTTCCCCCTAACATGCTAACACACATGCATAGGCACATACACACACACCATCGCGTGTGTGCTCCACGCAGAGAGGAGCAGCAGCGCCGAGCGCATATTAGAACGGGCAATTAAAGCCATCACCCCCCCGTGAAGAAATGCCGAGAGGCGGTGCCGCGGGGAGCAGGGATAGAAGGAGGAGGTGGTTTTAGTCGGTAAAAATCCGGCATACCGGCGTTCTGGAGGGCGTCGGTATCTTTTGAAGATTTCCACCTCCCAACGTCGAAAAAAAACACACCATCGCGTATTGGCATTTCAGTTTCCGCCTGATCCACCGATGAGTCCCACTGCCACTTTTCACCACTCACTCATGTAGGTCATGAGCGGCGTTGCCAAAAGCTGCAGCCATCAATTTAACCCATTCACGCGCACTTCTACATTTGCCCAGCGGAACTTCAGCGCATTCTTGGCCGACGACTATTGCCCCGTTTGATGTTTTAGAAAACATGCAATGTTGCAAAAAGTTGTTTGTTTTTATTTGTTCATTTTGTTTACTAATTCAATTCATTAATCTATCTAAATTAATTAATTAATTTAATTTTTTTATAACTAAAAGTTCAATTCAATTGAAAATATTTGACATTTTTTATAAAAAGTTTGTTTCCTTTTCATAATCTAAAGTATTTTTATGCCCTATTATCTGATGGACTGAAATGGATAACGTTGATAAGTTTAAACAATTGTCTATCTCCAACCAACACGAGCTCGAATTCGTGTTTGTCTAGGAGGGGCATCCGTCAAATGTTGCTCGAAGTATGAAATTAGAATCAAAATATACTAATAACATAATGCAAATTAAAACATAAATTACAAAATGATGTATGAATGAATGTGTATATAGAGTGCCGATGCTTCGCCAAACAGCTTTTAACAATTAGAATCGAGAATTTCTATCAACTAATTCCGCTTTGGTTCGTCACAGTGCGCCACTGGTGGCAAACGTTTGTCATGGCTGTCACTGTCACATGTTCGGAATGTTTGTTGCCCTTAATGTTTATAACTCTTGTGTGCCCCCAACGTCCACCGCTACTGCGTCCTTTGGCGCCAAGCTGATCGCTTGTAGTTCTTATCTGTGTGTCAATTTCACCGCACAAAACAGCGGCACTTTGAAGGCAGCGATGTGTCTCGCCCTAACACTTACGACGGCAAACATGTTTTTGAGTCGAAGTATGGACTTTCCTATAAATACTCTTCGAACCTAACCGCAATTTTGACTTTAAGCAACTTGAACCCAAAATGTGGAGTAGAAGGTGTTCGTGGGAGTGACAGTCTTATTCTACCTTAGGTACTTAAGTGAGTTAACCCTTTCGTGCACATAAGAGTTACAGCTATGGTACGGGGAAACTGTTTACAGTTCATAGGGTCCTGAGCCGCGCTGAATCCGAATCCGAGGTCAGATTTTGGAAATTCAAGATTGCGGATCCAATATGGCGGACGGTAAAGTCAAAAATTCGAGATTTTGAAAAACAAAAAATTTTTTCGTATTTTACGTAAAAGTACAAATACAAACTGTTCTTGGTATTTTTTCGATATCTCTCTCGGTTTTTGAGTAAAAAATTCATAAACATTAGAACATTATCAGTTTCTTACTCATGTGGTTGCAACGCCTATGTGCACGAACGGAATAGACGGCAAATAGGGCTGCGATATTTTCAAAGTTTATGAATTTTTTACTCAAAAACCGAGAGAGATATCGAAAAAATACCAAGAACAGTTTGTATTTGTATTTTTACGTAGAATACGAAAAAAAAATTTTTGACTTTACCGTCCGCCATATTGGATCCGCCATCTTGAATTTCCAAAATCTGACCTCGGATTCGGATTCAGCGCGGCTCAGGACCCTATGAACTGTAAACAGTTTCCCCGTACCATAGCTGTAACTCTTATGTGCACGAAAGGGTTAAAGTTATGGCTTGTAGTGATGCCACATTGGGTTCCTCCTTTTTCGTTGGTCACTATGAACTTTTCTATCTCTCTGATATCTAGAGTTGATTGCTCAGGCTGGTGGCATAGAAAGTATTGCATCGTTGCTACTTCTTCCTCAAATCCCGCAGATGCTTCTGGACCTCACTGAGGTCGACTACATCGCAAATCGAACCAAAAACAAAACAAGCATTTCGATAACGTCGTGGCCATAATTTGTTCTGTGGACTCCAATAAAAAGGAAATCCCTTTTTCTAATGCATCTCTCCGGAGCATAAATTTTAAACAGTGCAACGCAAAGGCAAACAATCGATATGGCTCGTATTTCCTACAACTTTCCATTGACTTCAAACCAAGAAAAGCGCATCTACAATTATAGCTGGGACAAAAATCTCATTTCAGTCTACCGCTGGCGAACTTCGAAAACCTTCTTTTCAATTCGATTAATATGACACGCATAAGCCGTGTCCTAAACAACACAGCAGTACTCAACGACAGAGCTGACTAAGCTAATATAAATTAATCGTAGAGTATAAACGTTCTTAAAGCTTTAGAATTATGCATTAAAAACCTTAACAAGGCATTGGCTTTTGATATTAAGTATGTAAATATATATAAATATTTTAACATATGTTTTATATATGTATATTGTTTTATTCATATATCTTTATATTTTTATTATTTATATATTTTTGCTGTAATTTTTTAACGAAATGTGTTTTTTTTCTTTTTAATTATTGTTTATATTATTGTATAGTTAGTTTTGCATCCACGGAGCGGTCAGTTGTGGGACCTGGTCCGCAATCAAGCGTAGTTTTTCGACCGCGTGCCGCTGTTGGGGGTGGCTAGGCGTACGCCGCCGCACTGCCTTCAAAAGATAGGCAAAGACACACACATATACGCATAATACATACATAGATCCAAAATATTGAATTTGTTATAATGCGTCGCACAGTGCGACTCAGCGCCGCTGTATTGCTGGAAATTTCTTTTCTTTTGGTTTTGTTTTTTTTACTTTGTATTTCATTTCTTTTTGGCTTTATTTGCGAATTGGTTATTAACTCTGGCTGCCAACAATCTGCGAAAAGATTCCCAAATATCGAGTGCACGCGCGCGTGCAGCGAGAAGTCATTGGCGCCATCGCTCAATTTAGGCGTCTGCCGTTTTTAAGACTTGCCGCACACACTCACGCATAAACACACGTACACATGCAGTCGCGCGCTCATAACGCATATTTCGGGCGCTCGTGTGTCGCCAGGACTTTCGGGCACAACTTTACAAATGACAATTCACACGCCGACAGCTGATTTTAACTACATGCAGCCTCTGACTGCCGCCTGACCAATAACTTGTTATGGACTCAAACACTATTCAGTGTTGTTGCTCGGAATATGTAAATCAGTAGTACAAGCTTTACTGATTTTTAAAACGAATTTAATTTTAAAAATGTGTTGGGAACTTTCAGGAACGATTGAAAATCATTTTAAATTTTTTTAAATATTTTTTAGAATATTTGAAAATGTGTTAAGAAAGTTTTGACAATTGTTTTGATTATTTGTGAAAATTTATTAGAAATATGGATGGATAGAAATAATTTTTTGAATCTTATTTAATTACAAATGTTTTTAGAAAATTTTACAAATTGTAAACTTTGCATATAAGCCAATGGTGGCTTGGCAAATTTTTTTAAAGGATAATTGCTTTTAAAAAATTTTGTTTTTGAAAACTGTTCCTGTTCGGCATTTCATTAAATATTCTTTTATATTTTTTTATTTATTGTATTCTAAAATGATTCTTTGAATTTGGAAATGATTTGAAAGTTTTTTAGAATTGTTTTTGGATTTTTTTTATTTTTTTAAATACTTATAAAATTTCGGGAATTTTTTAGAAATTGAGAGTTATTGAAAGTATTTTTGGAATAAATTGTGAAAATTTTAGAAATCTGTTTACTTTCTTTGCTTGGCCATTAAAAATTGGCTGGGAATTCCGCGCAGTTTTCTGAAGTTTTTTGACGTTTGGTTGTTTTTTGGTTTTTTGTTTGGAAGCATCAAACTTCAAGTTTTTATGTTTTATTATTTTATGTTGTGTTTATTTACTCCGCATTTATATATTTTGTATTTATTTTTAAATCATTTTATATTCCTTGTTTGCGACATTTCACTTCAATGTAAACTTTTGCGAACTTTAGCAATTTCAAAATTATTGTTGGGACTGGGCCTTGTGCGTTAGAGCGTTTAATCAAACCAAACGGCGACGGGCAGCGCACGGCAAGCATCTCGGAATTAGCAGTTTTTCAAAAAGTGAACATTTACAATAGAAATTTGACGTTTCCTCCTGCCCGTCGATTTTGTGTTATTGAATTTGAACTTTTAACGTAAACAATCTACTTTCAATTAACGTAACGATTTGTTGTGCCCATAAAAAAAAAATTATTACCAAGTTTATTCACCGATTTTTGTTGAGTTACACTCTGTTTTAGACAAATTTCTTCACAACTGCACTGCGTTATTTCGGCTTGTCGTTGTTGTTATTGTGTCGGCGGTTTATTAGGTGCAAAAAATTCACAAGAAATTTACTTTGTTTATTTGTTGCGTCGACTTTAGTTGATTTCGGTTGATTAAGTCGAATGAAAAATATTTTGCTTGGTTTCGATTTCCGTACGAAATGAACACAAACTTTAAACTCGAAAAGGACAAACACAGAGCGACATGTGTATATTGGAAAGAAGGCAGGAAGAAACCGACGATGACGAAGTACTAGAAACGTAGGCCGCAGACAGTCGTAGACGCTGTCATTGTAGTCATGTAGCGTGTTGTGGCCGTTATGTTTCATTTGATTTGGCCAGCGCTGCAAGGCAGCCCAGCCAGCCACCCAACCAGCCCGCACTGCCGGCGGGCAGCAGCGCCAGTCAGGCTGCCAAGTTTATGAGCACACAGCAACGAACAACAATAACAACAAAAAATATGATAACATTTAACAACAACAATAATAAAAACAACAAGAAGTAGAAGCAATAGTCCGAAGTGGTTAGCAGCAGAAGCAAATTACCATCAGCGCGCCGTGGAGCAAAAAGACGCATGTAAAAAGTCAATCACATAAACAAATTTATATTATTTATTTATATATAAACACGTATGTATGTATGTTAATGTATTTATATGCATATTATATAATTTTTATTGTATATATTTTTTATATTTTTGTCTTATATTTTATATTATAAGGGAGAGGGCTGGGTTGTGAACCAGGCTGGGTGTGAACCATTGCCGTTTTTTCTTTCCCTAATTGACATATCGCCAATCTTTCAACTGTCAATTTTGTCTTATGATATGACTCTGCTTTTGTGGTTACACCGAAGTACAAACACGTATTGCTTGTGGCAGCAATCGAGTTTGAAAGACATCGTGTTTGAAAATCGACTGCGAAAACTTGTTGGCTTTTTTTTAAAGTGCTATCTTAGTGACTGAGCTTATTGCAAAAAGTCTGTGTAATACATGTTTATTTAGTGTTTTGATTCTATTTTACGATGCAATATTTGTTTATGTCGAATTATGATTGGAAGTGTCGTTTATTTTAAAGTTTCCAAAATGGCATCGTGGTTGGGCTGTGAACCACTGAGGTGGCTGGGTTATGAACCACCTGTTTTTCGTACTACATTTGTTCTAACACTGTCAAATATGGACGGATATATAAAAATAAAGTAATTTTATATAATTTCACTCGATTTCGTTGTGTTCACTTGAAGTGAGCCAATACGAGAACACGTTCGTATTTCACATGCAAACATTCCGACACAGATTAGGATGAAAATGAAAAAAAATTGAGCAGTTTCATTCATTGCGATTTTTTGGCCTAAAAGGCGTCATTATAACTTTTTTTCACCTCTTGAGGCTTCCTGATTAAATAAATTCTCAATGTACTTAAAAATTATGGGTGTTTTCTTCGTATTTTCCGACTTTAATAGGGATTTTCCAGATGGTTCACAACCCAGCCACTTTTTTGAAAAAGCGAAAAATCACGTTCTTAGAAAATTGGACGTAGAGAGTTAAATTTCAATCAAAACGGTAATCTGTCTTCATAACAAAGTTGCGTTATATATTCACCTTTCCAACGCTATCTTCGATTTTTCGATATCTTTATTCTGTGAAAAGTTAGAGCCAAAAAACAAAACCCCTGTTCACAACCCAGCCCTCTCCCTTATATATTTTTATTTTGTATTGCATATGCAACATTTTATATATTCTATTTTATTTTTCATATAATTTATTTCATATATTATATTTTATACTTAAAATTTTATTTTTTTTTGGCCCATTGTGCCTGATGGAAACGGCTTGAGAAACGGAACAATAACAAACATGGCGCAATAATAAACAACAACAAACGTAGCGGCACCAGCGACAATTGTTGGTGCTAAAATGCGTTGACAACTGGCGTTAAGGCGACGGCAAAAAGATGACGAAGAAGCGTATAGAGAGTGAGAGCACGGCTGGAGCAACGCTACAACATGACAGGCAATTCGACAAAACAAAACTACGTGGCAATGTTGAAGATGACAACAGTTGGCGTTAAGACTCAATGTTGTCCTGACCAATGCCAATTGGAGTCCTTATGAGTCGCGCAATTAATTATCTGAAAATGAAAGCGAGGAAAACGTGTAATGATCGTCTGCCTAAATGATATCTTATAAATTCATTCCCAAAGCATTTGAGTATTTTTTAGCTAATCTGTTGTTCAATATTTTCGTGTTGCTACAAAAATATTTTGCTAATGGTGTGTGCATACATACATACGTATGAATAGCCGGAACTTGAGCGATGTCATCTCATTCCAAAGCAACTCAACTCATAATCGAAATCAACGTTAAACTACAGCTCACGCTCTCTTCGTGCGAGACAACGCGCCTCGGGGGCCAACGGGCCATTGCGCCCGGGCATAAGCAACCCGTGATGGCAACTGCCAGCAATTGCGACGGGAAGATGGACGTGGACCATGTAGCGGCCTCCCAACGGCTAACGTACATCCCATCTCGACAGTTAAAGCGCCAAGGCCATCAGGCCTGCGGCAAGGCGGCGTGGACCATTCTCCTGGCAGATTTCCTTCCATTATTTCGTTCTGTGCACACTTGTGGCTCGTCAAACGTTCTTATGGCCCTGCCATTGGGGTGATTGTGTGCTCGCGAAGGGCGCGGAGCGTGTCGCTATTCTACGCTTAGCAAATATTGGCGACGCTATTGGCACTGAAAACTGTGATGTGCATCTTTGCACAGCCAAACCGACTGTCGGTTAGTTACTAACAACAGTTGGTAGTCGACTCAATGCGGCCGACTACACTGCACAACACAAAAAAAATAACAAGGTCCTGACAACGGATTCTGGTAGAGGGGACCAAAAAAAAATATACGTGTATCGGCGTTTTGAAAGTTTACGTCTGAATTTTTTTTTAGGGGGGGTCAAAGTTTTCCCCTTGTTGCTCATTCTTATTGTGATTCGGCATACGAAAACCATTTAACCTTACATTTTAGGTATATGATGTGTTCAGCAATTTGATGTAAAATACTACGAAGAATATTTTTGTGGAGCATTTTAACCCTGTAGCTACTATTTTTATGGGTCAATTTGACCCTTTCTTTCTATAATGGCAAAAATGTCCTGTAAAACAGGACTTTTTCAGGAAAAAATTTACCACGAAAATATTCGCCATAAAATTCTACTGTAGGTCTCTGAATACATCAAAGCTCAGAAATTAATTTCAACGCCAGAATTAAGCCAAATCTGAAAATGTGTTTAAGTGTTTATTTCGTACTTAATCAAAATTGGTACTAAAATCTCCTACAAAACTTGATTTTTGAGGGTTAGTGTGTATGGGAAAAATGTTGAGTGCAAAATTTCACTATAAGTCACCGTACAAAAGAAAGCTCTAGATATAATATATATAAATAGTATATATCAGGTGTACAACTTTGCTTCCGCCGTTTTTTTTCCAAAATTAAAAGCTTTATTGCGAAAAAGTGCTTACAGATGTATTATTCAAAGTATTGTCCATCGCTAGCGACAACTTTCTCCCATCTTTCCGGCAATTTTCGGATGCCGGCTCGAAAAAAGGAGTCCTCTTTTGACGCTATCCATGAAGCAATCCATTTTGCCAATTCTTCGAAGGATTGAAAATGTTGATCTGCCAGGCCGTGTGCCATCGAACGGAATAGGTGGAAGTCAGAAGGGGCGACATCTGGGGAATACGGCGGGTGGGGCAAAACTTCCCATTTCAACGTTTCCAGGTACTTTTTGACCACTTTTGCTCGATGTCCCTCGGTTTCAACTCGTACGGCACCCAGTTTCCTTCTTTCTGAATCATGCCCAGGGCCTTGAGACGTTTTGAAATGGCTTGCTGACTCACTCCCAACGATTCGGCAAGCTCTTCTTGGGTTTGGCACGAATCTTCATCAAGCAATGCTTCTAGTTGTTCATCTTTGAAGGTTTTTTCTCTTCCACCACCATGTTTGTCTTCGACATCGAAATCTCCATTTTTAAAACGTTGAAACCACTCCCGACACGTTCTTTCACTCAGAGCAGCATCACCGTAAGTTTCTGAGAGCATTCGATGCGCTTCAGCTGCATTTCTTTTCGAATTGTAACAGAAAAGTAAAACTTCCCGCAAATGGCGAGAATTGGGCACATAAACGGACATTTTCGAGAGTGAATAATACGAAAACAAGAACAACTGTCACTGAAACGGCGGTGACAATTCGTTAGGCACTGTCCACACTCACTTTAAAGGCATTACCATCTATGTATTTCAACCAGCCTCAGCCGGTACAGCCACCTATCGGAAAACGGCGGAAGCAAAGTTGTACACCTGATATAATATATATAATAAGGAGAAAAATTTTGGGTATTTATATTTTTATATTATATTTTTCGTTTAGCTCTTGGCAATTCCACACCGTTATCAAACAATTTCCAGCATACATCAGCTATAAAAGAATGAATACTTTTGCCTTTATACCGTTCCTCAATGGGGGCCAGTGGCGGATTCAGGGGGAAGAGGTTTGGGGGTTGAACCCCGCCGATCGATTAGGATCGATTTTAAAACTACATACAAATTAAAAGACATTTTATAAGTGTTAAAGAATTACTTTTTGAAACCCCCCCTAAAATATATTTCTGAATCCGCCCCTGATGGGGGCACATGTCTGATGAAATCGTTCCCCATGTTTATCGGATTCTGTTGCCAACTGATGTTCGAAGTAATCCATATGAGAATTCAGAAAATGAATTTTTGGTGACACATGAACACCTAGTTTTTCGAATGCACTCATCATGGTGTCGACGTGCATTCGAGCAGCAGGATATAATTTTTGCCTACTCCATTGTCAATGACTCCTTGAATGCTTTTCCATGCGACAATCTCATTTGGTAAGAGCATTTGATCGAATTCGGCGCTACGCATAAGCCTTTTTATTTCAGGACCAACAAAAACACCTCTTATAATGAAAACACGAGAGTTTTTATATTTATTGGTATGAAACCAACATGAAAAAATTAAAGTTTTAGCATTCATACCTTTTTGTATCTTTTCTTCGCTTAGTTTTCGAAACAATGTCTTCAGAAAGTTAAATGCCGATCCATTTGTATCCAAACACTCAACAAAATTGTTTATCACACCAAGTTTTATATGTAACGGTTGTCAAACTTTTTTTTTTGTTGGCACAAGTGGTGGATGGAAAATATTATGCTCGCCTAATGTCCCTTCAGCTCTCGGCTAACATTGTTTTTTGGGATATTGGTTGCCCTTCCATCTGCTACTCCACGTGCAAGTTTTGTAGGACATTTTAGTACCAATTTTGAATAAGTACGAAATGAACACTTAAACACATTTTCAGTTTTGGCTTAATTCTGGCGTTCAGGTTAATATCTGAGCTTTGATGTATTAAGAGACCTATCGTAGAATTGTATGGCGAATATTTTCGTGCTACATTTTATCCTTAAAAAGTCCTGTTTTACAGGACATTTTTGGCATTTTAGAAAGAAAGGGTCAAATTGACCCATAAAAATAGTAGCTACAGGGTTAAAATGCTCCACAAAAATATTCTTCGTAGTATTTTACATCAAGTTGCTGAACACATCATATACCTAAAATGTAAGGTTACATGGTTTTCGTATGCCGACTCACCTTAAGAATGAGCAAAAAGGGGGAAACTTTGACCCCCCTAAAAAAAAATTCAGACGTAAACTTTCAAAACGCCGATACACGTATATTTTTTTTTGGTCCCCTCTACCAGAATCCGTTGTCAGAAAATTTTGATTTTGTTGTGCAGTGCTATTAGAACTCCGCTGGAATTGTGTCGCTTTGACTCTTCCGTTGACTCAACTAGAATTCACTCCATAAATTTTCGACTCGACTTAAATTGCTTTACAATACTTTCATTTCGAAATACCAACATTTGAAATTCGAAACTTTTACGAATATCAAAATAAAAATTTTACGAACATTGCTGTTCTAGCACCTTAAGAAAATTCGGAAGATTTTCTTTCGTTGGAACTTCGAAGTGCTAAATTTTGCGGTGCCGTTGATGCTGCTAGTAAAAGGGGAGTGAGTGGTGTAGCGTGCGATGGGGTCGGTTTGAGGTGGTGTGTTCTCCTCCTTTTCCATTTTACCTACACATACATTTATTTTATATTCAATGGAAGGCAGCAACAACAAGAACAAGTCAACATCATGTGCATTGCTTGCTGGTAATTTATTTTGTTGCTATCGGTGCGTTACTCAGCTGTTAGATCATATATTTTGGCGGAGAAAAAGCTGAGGAAGCACAGCGATAGCTTTCGCCATCACCGCGAGGCACGCTTTCACGACATTCCAGGCGGCGGCGAGCGCGCACCGTCAGTGGGCCAATTACGGCATCCATGCTACAGCCGTGCGGCGCGCACTGGCGGCATCCATTGATTTTCTGTCTGGTAAACGGCGGCGGCCACGTCTCCACTGGGACACCCTGTGACGCGTAAACGCATAATACACAAATTGACATGCGCGAACGCACATGACGCATTTTGTCGAATTAAATTTGCTCTAAACATATTTGTTTTCGTTTTGGAAATCGAACATAGCGGCGTTCACATGCTTCGGCAGCGTGTGGCGTATACGAACTTGTAAATCTATAAACTGGATTCGAGCAACTTATTTTTATCTTATGTATTGATTTGGTTTACGCATTTTTCGATTTGTATGCTTCTCCGATGTAAAAATCGGCGATGAACAATTCAAATTATCAAGTGTACAACTTTGCTTCCGCCGTTTTCCGATAGGTGGCTGTACCGGCTGAGGCTGGTTGAAATACATAGATGGTAATGCCTTTAAAGTGAGTGTGGACAGTGCCTAACGAATTGTCATCGCCGTTTCAGTGACAGTTGTTCTTGTTTTCGTATTATTCACGCTCGAAAATGTCCGTTTATGTGCCCAATTCTCGCCATTTGCGGGAAGTTTTACTTTTCTGTTACAATTCGAAAAAAAATACAGCTGAAGCGCATCGAATGCTCTCAGAAACTTACGGTGATGCTGCTCTGAGTGAAAGAACGTGTCGGGAGTGGTTTCAACGTTTTAAAAATTGTGATTTCGATGTCGAAGACAAACATGGTGGTGGAAGAGAAAAAACCTTCAAAGATGAACAACTAGAAGCATTGCTTGATGAAGATTCGTGCCAAACCCAAGAAGAGCTTGCCGAATCGTTGGGAGTGAGTCAGCAAGCCATTTCAAAACGTCTCAAGGCCCTGGGCATGATTCAGAAAGAAGGAAACTGGGTGCCGTACGAGTTGAAACCGAGGGACATCGCGCAAAAGTGGGCAAAAAGTACCTGGAAACGCTGAAATGGAAAGTCTTGCCCCACCCGCCGTATTCCCCAGATGTCGCCCCTTCTGACTTCCACCTATTCCGTTCGATGGCACACGGCCTGGCAGATCAACATTTTCAATCCTTCGAAGAATTGGAAAAATGGATTGCTTCATGGATAGCGTCAAAAGAGGACTCCTTTTTTCGAGCCGGGATCCGAAAATTGCCGAAAAGATGGTAGAAGGTTGTCGCTAGCGACGGACAATACTTTGAATAATACATCTGTAAGCACTTTTTCGCAATAAAGCTTTTAATTTTGGAAAAAAACGGCGGAAGCAAAGTTGTACACCTGATACAACCACAAATGTTTATGAAACAATCAAATGCCATTGAACGACACTAATTCTCAGTCATCAATAACCATAAACTAACCGATTCTTTTAACGAATGGAAAAATTTTCGAATCTGTTAAAATTCTATTATATAGCAACGTTGCTTATAGCCTATTTCCACCAATCGCTTGAATGCATTTAAGAGCTCTGTTAATAGCCTAATTCCAACGCATTTAACATCGCATTTAAATGCTCTAATTCCCATGCAATTGTTTTTGTATCAAAGTGAGTTAACTCACTTTCAAAACTGCGTTAACTCAGTTTTGCCGTTTACAGACGTCTAACAGAAAATGTTATGTTAAAAGCGGGAGCAATACTTACAAATGTACAAATTTTGATAGCATGCTATACGGGGCTGCATTTAACTCTTGTGTGCGCACCCACTTATCACCTCATACTAGAACCCCCCATGATCTGGCCAGACCATGGTGCAAAAAAGAGGATATTCGAGGATTGTGCTGGTTAATATATTTTATATTTTTGTTGATGAGTTTATATATATCTTAGTATGTGTGAGTGTTTGTCTGCGTATGTTTGTGTGAGTAGGCCTGTCAAAAAAAACAAGAAAGTGTGAATACAATAATTTCTGTTGCTTGTTTACTTTTTATTTAGGTAAAAAGGTAAAATTATGCTTGATTTATAAAATACACAGCGAATTTCAACTTCAATAAATAAATTTTGAAATTAAAAATATACGATAGTAAGGAAAAAAATTAAAAACGTAAAATACGTTGTTATGGATTTGCCTCAACTGCTTCACCAATGCAGTGGTTGCAGGGATATAATGCAGTATAATGACTCAACCACATTGAGATTTTATATTGGACATATACAAATCGTGTTTTGATATATCTAACACATTTGTATTTCTGGATTCCTTTCACTATTGACAATTATGCTTTGAAGTCGAAAAGGTAGCTGACTAATACACAACACTGCGAACTATTAGCTGTCAATAAGACAAAATATCTTCTAAAACATTCCGTTCAAGCATAACATACTCAACATGTTACTGTTCATGCTAAACTGGTCTGATACCTCCAGCAACAAATGAATCCTTCATAAACTTTAAAAAGTGCAGATGGTTCATTCAATTACCCCACAGAACTACGTATTCATTCAATGAGCCAATTGCGAGAATTATTTGCCTGTGTAATTTGTATGCTTCCGAGTAAAACTTTAGTGATAAGTATTCAACATTTAAGTTAAACTTATTCAAACTATTTAATTAATGACTTAGAATAAATAAATAATTAAATATCTTAATTCTGTTGCTCTAAAGCTTTGGTTTTTGCTACTGCTTAAACTATTTTTTTTAGAGAAATCGTCCTCTCTGATGTTACTCCAGCGTTGAAGTTCAAAAATAATGTACACCTTATCCTCGAAATAGCATTTGCTTCCTTCAATCTCTGTCACAGAAAACATACAATCCAATTGGTTAAAATCAGACACGACAAGAGCACAAATACTTCCTTCGCTTCAGAAATTTAATTAAATTGACACCAAAAACACAAATATAACAGCGAATACAATGGATAAATATTAATTTTAAATGTGTTCAGACATTGTTTTCTAACAAAAATTATAATTTACTAACCTAAAAGAAAATAAAAGCCAAGGCGAGTGAAAAACATTTGGACCAGGTACATTTTGCGCTAGCTTCAGTGCTTCAAATCGGGTCAGATGGAAAAACCTAGTTGCAGCCCTATGCTCCGTAGAGAACTGAATAAGGAACAAACGAAAAAAAATATTTATAAACAATTCTGACACTAATTACATCGAAAATAACAAAAAAAACTGAAAATAACAGGCAACTTTGTATGAAAATACGCCATGGTCTGGCCAGACCATAGGGGGTTCAACTAAGGGGTATAAATACGTTTTGCACGATTCGCGCCTTGTTTTTGTAAAAATTTTGTTCATGTATTGGTTTTTGTGCTTAGAAAGGATCAGTTGAGGATATCATGAAATATGAACCCGATAGCTTTACTACAACCTTACTAAAAGTGGACCCAAAGTTCAATATGGTCTGGCCAGACCTGGGTGCGCACACAAGGGTTAAGCGCTCAGTGGATATACAGTTGGTGGTCAAGCAATTAGCACGCTTCAAGCAATCAAACGCTTTTTATGTTTAAAACAAACTCTTGAAATTTTATTTTTTGAATTCAATTATATTTTTATTTCAGAACAAATAAGAAGATATTTTTAAAGTGAATTGTACAGTTTTTTGCATCATCGTTACAAAACAGAAATTCGCTTAATACACCGTTCCAAACTACTTAAAACAATAATTACCCAGCCTTAATGCGAGTATTTTTCAATATATCGTTTTTCTTTTTTTTTTTATTCCCACAAATTCACGATTTTCTCATAATGATTTCACAATTCGAATGCACACTTCACTATTACAGATTTGCAACAAATGTTCAATTTAAGGCAGGTTCTCACCTTGTGGGGAAAAACCCCGATTTTGCCTTATCGTGTAGATATATGTTTCAACAATGTGCTCCAGAAATTTCAGATCAAAATCTGAAAAATTACAAAAGTTACAGGCCGTTACAAAGAGAAGTGCCGAGCACCGGCCGAGCGCGCTTTAAACTTTAAACGCGTTTTTCTCAGAACCACATTTTCGGACCTAACGGAAGTGATTGAAGGCGCTGGAATGAACCAATCGTCACCAAAATTTTTTTTTTTTTTTTAATGTTCCTTAGGGTTTTTTCTAATAAACGAACTACGACCAACCAAAAATATTGAAAATTGTTTATTTAAAAAAATAATAAGTGAACAAAAGAATGCGAAAATCGTAATTTTTTTTTTAAAACCTCATAACTTTTGTAATTTTGATTTTTTTTCATGATCTTAGTTCATTCAATAGATAATATGGTACACATTAAGAATGTGTTCGATTTTTGTGTTTCAGATCACGGGTTTTGACGGAATCACTTCTGGTAGCGGGACACCTCCTCGCCGACATGCCGCCACTGATGGCCGCCCCGTTTCCCCCCTTTTTAGATTCACTCAATGTGAAAAATTGTATTCTCTAAATAAATGTGTGTTCATATCCAGAAAAAATTTTCAGCGTTGTATCTTTACCCGTTTTCTCAAAAAAAAAATCCTAAAAAAAGAGCGCTTCCACAAGGTGAGAACCTGCCTTAATACTTCTGCTAACAAAGTCCCGTTATCGTGCTCACCCACGGCACATAACCTCACAAATACCATTAGAAATACTGTGGGACAAACAAGCTAAGTAAACAAGAAAACAAAACGCGTTTGGAAACTATTTTAGTACGTCTTACATCCACTTAAACATTAAAATTTAGATTTTTCGTAAGCGTGCTAATTGCTTGACCACCCGCTGTAGGCTATAAGTTTGAGAACTGTCAAGCGTTTCCACCGAAACTGAGTTAACTCCAACAGGTGATATTTCGTTGCATTTTTATTTTGGAAGTCAAATTCTGCATTTATTTCTGGGCAGCCACAGCACAGTGTGCTTATTTTCAAATCTAAGAGGACAAAAATCAATAGCGCGGCAAAATGGTGCAAATTTTAATTTCATTTGCTATTAAAGAAGTCGTAAAGATATTGAGATCATTTTAGAAAAATAATGATATGTGAAAATGTATTATATAGCAACAAAAATCATAAAAATAGTAAATAAGCAAGTAGACCTTTTGATATTATTTTATATTAATACTAGCTGGGCCCCGCGGCTTCGCACGCAAGCTCTCTTCTTTCACCCGATACATATTTTGAACGCATGGTTGAACCCATTTTGATTTAAATAAAAACATATGTCTATTATCTTTGATGTCAAGTGGTTCTAAAAATTGTGAAGTCAAAAGGCCCTTTAAATCATGAGTTATTCACGTTTACTCTAAACAAAATCTTAACCCTTAGTTTACCACGGTAGATTTCGATTTTCAAAAATATGAAAAAAACATTGTAATTATTTCCCGATTTAAATGCTTTTTGTCCACGTTTGATGTCAAAAGGACCAATAAATCGTGTTTCCATGCAAACTGTTAACCCATTGTTGACCCCGTTACATTTTGATTTTCAAAAAAGTGAAAAACACGTGTCAAATTATTTCTCACTCAGAGTACTTTCACAAAGTTTGAAGTCAGTGGGCCCGTTAATTCATTTTTTTTTTACAGTTTCGCCATACAAACTTTTAACCGGTCGTTGACCCCGTCCGATTTTAATATTTGGAAAAAATGAAAAACACGTATCGAGTTATTTTACATTTAAAGTACTTTCACCAAGTTTGAAGTTAAAAGGCCAAAAAAATTGTTTCTTCATACATACTTTTAACCCGTCGTTGATCCAGTTAGATTTCGATTTTGAAAATAATGAGAAACGCGTGTATAATTTTTTTATTTCAAGTATTTTTATAATTTTTGAAGTCAATAGGCCTATCGGTTCATGTTTTTTTCGAGTCTACCCTTAAACAAATCTTAACCCATTATTGGTCCTGTTAAATTTTGATTTTTGAAAAATTATAAAATACGTATCGAATTATTTTTTGTTTAGAGTATTTTCAGGAAGTTCGAAATCAATATGTCTCTTAAATCACTTTTCTTCATACAACACCTTCACACATTTTTTGCCTCTTTACACCCTGAATTTAAAAAAATCCTGTCTTAGCGGAGGTTCATTTTTCAAGATGTATCTACAGTTCAAATTTCATGTTCGTAGCTTCAGCGGTTTGGGCTGAGCGATGATGAATCAATCAATCAATCAATCAGTCAGTCAATTAGGGCAAACAATCTATGTATATAAAAAGAGAGGCGGTACCACACCCTCTTGTCCAGTGCTCACAACTTTCTTCTAGTCGAATTGTGCTACTAAGTGGAAAGTTCGTATCAAGTTTCACTGATGTGTGTGTTTACTGCATAACTGTCTGAGCATAAAAAATTTGCCACGCCCCTTGTTCAACGCCCATAAAATATTATCGGTAGAATGACACTTCTATGGGACGATGGCATATTCAATCAATACTGTGCGGCTTACAATTCCGGAGCTATTCCATATAAAAGATTAATATACTGTCCATATAAAAGATCAATACTGTGCGGCTTACAATTCCGGAGCTATTCCATATAAAATATTAGAGTTGTATAGACGGAGCCACGCCCTCGTGTTAAATACCCGCTTCATTCCTCTGCCGAAAGATATGACTAAATGGTAAATTCGTACTAAGTTTCATTCATGTGCGACTAACAGTTCCAAAATTATGCGGATAGTTTGGGTCAAACAAATGTGCCACGCCCCTTGTCCAACGTCCATAAAATTTTAACAGTGGAATAACACATCTATGAGGCGACGCCTCACTAATTTTCAATGTTGTGCGACTTACAATTCGGAAGCTATTCCATTTAAAAGAAATGAATTGTATGGGCGGTGCCACACCCCTTTGTTCAATACCCACCTTATTCCCTCTGCCGAAAGATATGATTAACTGGTAGGTTCATACCAAGTTTCATTGATGTAGGACTTACAGTTCTGCTGCATAAAAAATGTGCCACGTCCCTTGTTCAACGCCCATAAAATTTTAACAGTAGAATGACACATCTATGAAACGACGGTACACCAAATTTCAATATTGTGCGACTTACAATTCCGAAGCTATTCCATTTAAAAGAAATGAATTGTATGGGCGGTGCCACACCCCCTTGTCCAATACCTACCCCATTCCGTCGGTCAAAGGACATGATTAAATAGTAAGTGTGAACTAAATTTAATTGATGTGTGACTTATGGTTCCAAAGTTATTGTCTAAAAATGTATTCTGGTGGTGCCACGCCCCGTTTTCCCGACTTTTCTTTTTTTATAAACCTTCACGTAACAATTTCGAACAAACCCGCCGAAGGAAGTATCCAAGTTGGTCCAGCCGTTCTCGAGTGATACGCAGTCGAATGGACCACGATTCATTTTTATATATATAGAAGATTATTCACTTTGAACGGTCTCACTTGTTTAATCTTCTGAGGAAGCAGTAGAACTTGGTTGAGCTGGAAGTAACTCCATCACGGCTGGAGAAAAATTTTTCTTTCGCTTACATGACAGTTTTCTTAAACTAGATATAACGGGATCCGACGTTAACAAAAGCATTTGGAACAAGTCCATATTTGTGTCTTTGTGTGACATTTTTCTTGTATTATGTTCCCGAAAGTATTTTATGTCCTTATGACGGGCTTCTTGGACTTCCTCCGAAAGTTGACCGAAGGGCAACAAACAACTGCTAATGATTTCGCGTCCATGACATAGAACTTTATGGACGGTTACTGGCATATAGTACCACGGATAATTTTGAATATAAATATTATAAGTTTCCTTACAATACATTTCAAAAGTATCAACGTCAATTGCACGGCCACACGAAATTGTTTGGAGAATAACTGAAAAACTTCGATTCAGATTTAAATTAAAACTACTTATTCTTGATGCTTTTTCTGGTTCTTAAAAAAATGTCCTGGTAGTGTTGCCATAATTAGTATTGGCAGTATCTTGCTTGGGATAGTCAATTAGCCATTTTCGGTCGAAATGCCTTTTGCAGCTCATTTTTTTAACTGCATTCTTTGTTTCTCTTCTCCAGAAACGCGCAATTTTTTTATATCCAAACGGTATGAAATATGCAGCACACATTCAAAACATCGTATTAATGCATGGAAAGGAGACATTCCAAATTGTAAGGCATTTTCGTTTATCGTTTTGCTTGCCAATTTTTCCGTATCGTTCATTTCTTTAGGGGAAGTTCCGTAAATGTAGCATATTTTATATGATTTTTATGAAGAAAAAGTTGCACACATTTTTCCGTCAACCATAGTGAAAAGCAATGTGTGGTAAATTTTGATAAAATATTCATTAACTTGGAATTTGGTTGGATCAAGATCATTAATTTGAGATTTGATAATTTCGACCTCTTCTTTTACGACTTCGTCGGTTTCCTTTGTGAATACAAATTTAATAATTCTACAAAATCGTGTCGATGAAGGGCTTGCTTTCCCATAGTACTGTACCATCTTCAATACAACACATTTTCATTGGTACAAATGTGTTTTGGGATGGTGTTTCTTGAACTAAGGAATTGTTTGCTTTTTAGCATAAAGCGATGATATTTTCGGTGCTCTCTATTCCATCGAAGGCTCATTTTACGGCTCATGGTACTCGTTTCCCTTCTGAGCAGCTTTCGGAACTCGGAACAGCAAATTTTTTTCTTACAGGCATTAACCAGAACATCAAATATTGCATCTAATTGATTTGCTTTCGTCGCTTTCACCCATTCTATGAAAATTTGTTGAATTTTTAACTCGGCTTCTTGCGCTTAAATTGAAAAGTTTGTTAGACGGCCGCAAAAATCCGCAATGGATCTTTCTTAATATCGACAAAGGACCTTTCAAGGATTTTAAAGACATTTAATTTTTAAGTGAATATCGGTGAATATATATACTTTTTTATCTTTTACAATTAGTATAAGATGAAAAATAAATATTTTGTAATCTGTATATTAAAATCAATATCCCACTTGAAATACAGCAAATTAAAGCAATTGATTGATTAAAAACAAAACTACATACCTGATGCCATGTTTTCACTACAAGACAAAAAATGTAAACAATCTGGCTTACAACCAAACTTGTAATAGATTGTGCTTCGATATCAGTAAACAATAAAAAAAATTTTTAGTTTAAGAAAAGGTAAAGTTTGAAGACCCTGTGTACCTTTGTGCACAACACCATGGTCATAAAATCAACCTTAATAGACGGTATGATGTATTGACAGTTGATCCATGATGTTTTTCATTAAAAAATGGTATTTCAAAATTTGACTTTTGTCCTCCTCCACAGCTTACCCAACGCCGCTATCTCCTTGTATACGTATGTATGGTTTCTTGTAGCTCCTCTACTGCATGAAAACCACTCCTTCTCCACAGTCTAGGAATGTCTGCGTTTTCATATTTGTGAAAATTTATTTCATTTGTCAATGTTTATTTCATTTGTGAAAGTCGTCAGCTGATTGATACCAGAGCTGTCTGAATTTTTAATGTCGAGAGGGTTCATGAGAAGTTCCAGGTTTTTTGTTTTCTTTTTCAGCATTTATTATTGGCAAATAAAATTATAAGTTTTGACTTTGATTATGAGTAAAAGTAATTGTCTTCGCAAAAAATCTACCACACCGAATGCAATTCAAATCTCCTCTTTCGTTTGTGTCCGTACGGCTCTTGCAGCGCCGTAAAGCATTCTATCAAAATTTGTCCATTTGTGAGTATAGCCCCCTATTTTAACATAACATTTTCTGTTAGACGTCTGTAAACGGCAAAACTGAGTTAACGCAGTTTTGAAAGTGAGTTAACTCACTTTGATACAAAAACAATTGCATGGGAATTAGAGCATTTAAATGCGATGTTAAATTTTTTCCAGTAACTTTTAGCAAAAAATATGAAGTGTATAGAAGGCGCATTTGAGCTAAAAATTTTTGTTTGCGAGCTTTATAGAGCGGGGGGAAGTCACAAAAGGGCAAGAGCGATGCCAGCACGAGAGCGAATGCTTCAGTTTGCGCTCATTGGCTGTGCAAGCTGAAGCACACTCACCCAAGAACCACACACGAAATGAAAGTCCCGCTTCACCTGTGTAAGTTAACCCGACGACGCACAGTGGCTCAATTTGTCATTTCAGGTTGCAAAATTAATAACTTCTGAACGAATAGAGATAATTGGAAAATTTTTATTGCTGTTGATTAGAAATTCATCAGGCTATTGTATTCTCAAAAATAAACTCAATCGAGGTACAGGGTGCTACGTAATACTTTGTCAAAGTTCGGCTTACTGTAAATAAGAATAAGGCGAGCAATAATGATAAATTTTAGTTGCAAAATTAATGAAAATGCATTAAAAAAGATGAAAAGTAATAAGAAATTTAAGAAATAAGCTGAAAGAGTCAAATTTAAAGATAAAAATTCACAAATTTTGCTTTCAAAATGAGAACCACAATTCGAAAAATGTACAAAAAGTCAATTTTTCTTTGGACAATCCTAAGTTTAAAAACAATGCTAAAGCTTCATTAGGACTATATTTGATCGGTAGCACATTGGGTGCGGTGGGAATACTGTTTTTTATTCTTTTAACGCGACCCGGGCTTGCTGGTAAAACTGCTTTCACTATAAAGCCTTTCCTTTTCCGCTGATCCTTATTTTATTTTATGATCAAAGCTTCTGAAAAGTGGGTGGCAGTTATTTTTCCCGTTGCCTCCATAAGCTTCCTTTTTTTAGTGAATGACGCACAGTCCTGAGTTGACTTTTTCGGCCTTTCTTTTGCCGCCTTTGATGTCGATGGTTGGTCATCGCTTATGCTATATGCACATCTTGCATCGAAGTATATATTTTTTCTAACCACTCCTCATTACTCTCGACAAAATTGAATTTGGTACGATTTGCCGCAATCCATTTTAACTTGATAGATAAGTCCTGGATATCTTCTCTTTAGTCGTAGATGTTTTGGCTGCAGGCAAACTTCCTTCGACGTAACCAATTCGACGTAACCGATTCGACGTAACCAGAACGAACTGCTACTTTGTCTTCGAAATAGTAAATATTTCAAACAGCTTCGAATTTTGTGCTTCTTCTTCGGTTTAGTTGCAGTGGCAGAGTTGAAGTGATGTTTAGCTTAAATTAAATTCGAAACTAACTTTACTTACATTCAAATAGCAGACACTAAGCTTCTAGTAATAGCAGGTACCTGCAGTCTGCTTTTAGTTTTTCAATAACTAATTGTTTCATTGGCGCGGTTCAACTCAAAGACTAATGGCGACTGACTGAGTTTTCCTCAAATTAAAAAAAAAAATTGTATGAAGACACAGTGTTAGTATTTTGTTAAAAACAAAATCAAAGAATGCATTGATGATTGACTGGTTGGCGGAAATGAAAGCCAACTTGTTTTTCATACGTGCGAACTGCGCATCCAGTAAAAGTATTCTTTACATCGAGCTTACAGCAATATACGCCGAAAAAAAAGTGGACTGAATATTGAATTGCAAGCTTGTATCACATCCTTAATGAAGCCAAAATCCAAATTTGCATGCCATGGCAACAAGTTTAATCGCGTGTAATTGATTAACTATCAAAATCTTGACGAACTTGTTCGAACGCACGCACCCGAAAGAACAAAATTGCGCGAGGTGGCTACAGAAAAATCGCTGTAAAATCCAGTCGGGCAAAATCGGGCACCCGATCTCTTCAGGGCAGTACTCACAGAAGACTAGTGAACAATTTTCCCAAAGACGTAACAGTGGCAAGTATGGCCTTTTTTTTGAAAGTCTATCGAAAGTTCAAAAAGAGTGATAAAAACAGTGCTTCAAGTGAGTGCCTACGGGTCAGGGTCCGAGAATATGCCCGTGGTAAGGCATGCCTGTCGTAAGAGGCGACTA
The DNA here is from genome assembly GCA_963971225.1 of Melieria omissa. Classification (NCBI taxonomy): domain Eukaryota; kingdom Metazoa; phylum Arthropoda; class Insecta; order Diptera; family Ulidiidae; genus Melieria; species Melieria omissa. The sequence continues at coordinate 23,067,824 of OZ020270.1, read as the reverse complement.
AAATCCACCCGTGTGGAGTTGCCTGATCTCCCATCGGATGCGTCCCCAGGTGGCGGATAGGGGGGCCCTTGGTGGCGGATAGGGGGGCCCTTGGTGGACAAACGACGTCATTTCGGTACCCTCGGAGGAACAGGAGTCATGTCTGTTGCGTCCACCACAATGATGGTATAGAGTATGGGTCATCCGCGGACCAAACTGGCTAGGGAAGAGTCCCGAACTAAAACCATTTATTGGCAATGGACAACGAAATGGATATTACTCCAGGTGGAATCCACATAGGTGGCAATCCACCCGCTTCGGCGGCAGGGGCAAGGATTCTGGAGGCCCCAACCATTGCTCAAGTCTCCCGCCTTTACCAGCGGGAACCCATCCTGGAGGAGAGCGGGGTCGTTACTACGATCGCCTCTTCTTCGGAGACGGAAGATTCCAAGGAGCCAGAGGGCCTGCGTCGGGAAGTTGCCACGGTGGCTGAACGACCTCCCAGTGGTTCTAAGGAATCAAACAAAAGGAGCAAGGCGAGGAGGATCAGAAGGAAGCGGATGGCTATGCGCCGGCTTGAAAAGGCAGGCGACACGGCCGACCCTCCGGAACCCGTGTCCTCCCACCCACCGAAGCCACTGGTCCGGCGGAGAGCACGGAAGTCTCCAAATCGTCCGGCTCGCGAGGCAAGCGGATGAAGACTGCAGCCGAAAACAGCACGCCTACCTGCCCTGCAACTGCTGTCGTCAGGTGCGCCACGGCCCCCAAAGGCACGAGCGTTACCCCGGCAGTAGCCAAAGCGGCGGATAAGTGTGTTGCCAGTAAGCCGCGGAATGTCCAAAGCCTCCGACCCAGCACGTCTGCCTGCCCGGCGAAACCTTCGTCAGCGGAGGGCGGCGAGCTGGTTCTTCGCCCAAGCACTTCCAAAGGTGCGGCCAAGCCATCGTATAGCGAGAAGGCTGCCGGCCCGCGGCCGATGGCAGTGATTGGGAAAAGGGGCCCTGACCACAGGTTGACTGATGCAGAACTCAAATTCTGCAAAAGCCAACTGATACGTCGGGTCATTGCCTCCGGTCCTGAGGCCAATGCGAAGGGCTATGAGACAAAAGACGGCACTATATTGGTGTCGTGTGCGTCTCAGGCCAACTTTGGATCAGGAACGCAGTTAATAAGTTGACTCCTAAGGGGACTACTCGCTTCGCGGTTTACGAAGGCGAGGTCGAGTCCCTCAGGAAAGCCATCTGCTGGATACCGGACCCTGACCTGTCCACAGCGGATGTGCTCTCCTGTCTGCGTGCCCAGAACCCAGGCATCGACACCAGGCTTTGGCGTGTTCTCCACCACCGCAAGAGTACCAACGGGGAAGGTAAGGAAGGTGCTTCTCTTGTGGTGAGAATCGATGAAGCCTCTGCTGATGTCCTGGGCTCCCGGTACGGGAACTGTCTCAGTCTCTTCTTTGGGACTGTCAGTTTTTATGTCTATCCCAGATAGGGGGCTCAGACAGTTCTTGTAGTTATCGGCCTCTGTCGGTAACGCAGATCAACTTGCAGCATTCCAAAGCCGCTACTGCACTTTTAAGTAGTCGGCTCTCCCGGCTGGACACACTACCCCACATAACAACAATTCAAGAGCCCTGGGTCTATAGGGGCCGGGTCTGTGGCCTTGAGTCGTTGAAAGGGGCCACTGTACTGTATGATAGGAATTCGTCTAGACCTAGAACCTGTCTTATAGTATCATCTCATCTTACGGTGACTAGTCTTGACCCTTTCTGCTGTCAGGACCTGGTTGCTGCTGAGGTGAGCTTCAAGGGTATGCACGGATGGTCGAGGTTCGTGGTTGCGTCTGGGTACTTTCCTTACGATGCACTGGAAGCGCCACCACCTGGGAAGGTCGCTAGTCCCGTGAGGTTTTGTGAGCAGCGCAATCTCGGTCTCATTTTATGTTGCGATGCTAATGCCCAGCACACAATCTGGGGCAGCAGCAAATGCAACAACCGAGGCTCTCGGCTTTTCGGGTATATTGCATCCTCCGGCCTGAATATTCACAACACTGGCAATTAGCCTACGTTTGTGACTACAAGAAGGCAGGAGGTGATTGACATCACTCTATCTAATACTAGATTGGGGTGGTCAATCAACAACTGGAGAGTCCTTAACGAAGAATCGTGTTCGGACCACAGGTATATCGAGTTTCAGTGCGGCGAGGAGGCACAAATGCCATTGCCCTCTAGGAACCCGAAAAACGCAGACTGGCCGAAATTTCGGGAGGCATTGCAGAATAAATTCGCGAGGCCACCGAAAATTCGTAAGGAGCGGTGTATTGAGGGGGCTGTTGAGCATCTTAATACTGCCCTAACATCAAGCTTCGAGCTAGCCTGCCCAACTAGACCTCCCCTTGGCCGGACCCCTGTTCCGTGGTGGAATAGGGAGCTTCAGTTGCTAAGGCGTGAGTCAAGAAAACTTCTCAACCGGGCCCTCAAGACGAATCTTGACGAGGACTGGGAGCGCTACCGATGCACTCAGAAGAACTATAAGAGGCTTTTTCGAGGTTCGAAGAAGGCCTCTTTTAGAGATTTCTGTAGTGGCATTGAATCCTTGAGCGACACAGCTAGGCTGGTAAAATTTCTGAAAAATTACCAAACCGCGAAGATGGGGTCGCTTAGGAAACCTGATGGTTCCTACACGGAGAGGAAAAGTGAGACACTCAGTCTACTGATGGAGTCTCACTTTCCAGGAAATCAGGTCACTGTTGCCCAGCAGCATTCGTCCATGGATGGAATTATTGTTAGGGCAATCACACCCTCTCGACATGACTGGTACGTCACCAGAACTGTGGCGAATGAAGCTGCCATTCGATTTGCCATCAAGTCCTTTGATAGCTTAAAATCGCCAGCTCCTGATGGCATTTATCCTATCGTGTTGAGGGAAGGTATAGCGTCAGTAGTCATGGCACTGAAAAAATCTTCACTGCATGCCTGGCACTGGCCTATATACCACGCCCTTAGAGGATGGTGAGAGTCGCGTTCATTCCGAAAGTCGGAAAGGACGACTACACTAGCCCCAAAAGCTTTAGACCTATTAGCATGACTTCTTTTATGCTAAAAAGTCTCGAACGGCTGGTGGAGTTGCGGATACGTAAGGAGTCGCTTAAAGCAGGTTCTCACCTTGTGGATCCGAAAAAGTGCACTTTTTTTAGGAATTTTTTTTGAGAAAACGGTTAAAGATACAACGCAGAAAATTGTTTCTGGATATGAACACACATTTATTTAGAGAATTCAATTTTTCAAATTGAATGAATCAAAAAAAGGGGGGGAGGGGGCGTCCATCAGTGGCGGCATGTCGGCGAGGAGGTGTCCCGCTACCGGAAGTGATTCCGTCAAAACCCGTGATCGGAAACACAAAAATCGAACACATTCTTAATGTGTACCGTATTATCTATTGAATGAACCAAGATCATGAAAAAAAAATCAAAATTATAAAAGTTATGAGGTTTTGAAAAAAAAATTAAGATTTTCGCATTTTTTTGTTCACTTATTATTTTTTTAAATAAACAATTTTCAATATTTTTGGCTGATCGTGGTTCGTTTATTAGAAAAAACTTGGTGACGATTGGTTCATTCCAGCGCCTTCAATCACTTCCGTTAGGTCCGAAAATGTGATTCTGAGAAAAACGCGTTTAAAGTTTAAAGCGCGCTTGGCCGGTGCTCTACACTGCTCTATGTAACGGCCTGTAATTTTTGTAATTTTTCATATTTTGATCTGAAATTTCTGGAGCACATTTTTGAAACATATATGTACACGATAAGGCAAAAAAAAATTGTTTTTTTTTCCACAAGGTGAGAACCTGCCTTAAGATGCATCCTCTGTCTCCATTTCAGCATGCCTACCAAAGTGGGAAGTCCTGCGAGTCGGCTCTGCAAAATCTGGTTGGTAGGATAGAGCGAGCCATCGACAGGAAGGACTACGCGGTGGGAATCTTTGTGGATATAGAGGGCGCTTTTGACAATGCGGCTTTTGACAATGCGACTTTTGACAGTATGTGTAACGCTGCTTGCCGACACGGCGTAGACCGGGCTTTGGTAAATTGGATACGTTTAATGCTAGCCCAAAGAATCATGACGGTGCGGGCAGAGGACGATCTGCTGGTGTCATCCGGTGTAAATAGAGGCTGCCCTCAAGGTGGGGTGCTGTCTCTATTGCTCTGGTGCATGGTGATTGATCCCGTGCTCATCATTCTGAATGACTCTGGAGTCTACGCACAAGCATACGCGGACGATGTGGCCTGTCTCGTAACCGGCTCTTCCCTTATGTACATCTGCAGAAAGGTGCAGAAAACTCTGGATATGGTTGACACCTGGTGTAATGCGAACGGGCTATCTGCTAATCCCGCCAAAACTGGTATGGTTCTCTTTACCAGGAGGAGGAAGCTTGATAGAGTCGTTCTGCCCACACTCAAGGGGGTCACTATCCAGCTATCCAAGGAGGTGAAATATCTTGGAGTTATCCTAGATGATAAACTCCTTTGGAAATCTCACGTAGAACTAAAGACATCGAAAGCACTGTCGGCTTTCTGGCAATGCAGAGGTGTATTTGGGAAAACGTGGGGTCTTTCCCCTAGCAAGATCCTCTGGATCTACAAAGCTATGATAAGACCCATCATCTCCTACGCATCGGTAGTCTGGATGAGCAGACTCTCTCTTGCAGGGGTCAAGGGAACTTTGTCCAGACTGCAGCGCACTGTGGCCATATGTTGTACTGGAGCCTTTCCAACTACTTCTGGCCCATCCTCCACTTGATGTTTTCATCCAAGGAGAGGCCCTAAAGGCCATCCGAAGACTAAAACACAGTGGCCAGTGGTATGGCGCTTGTCCGGCACTGGATAATTGTGCTGGCACCGACATAGACCTCACAGTCATGTCCATACCCCTCGACTCCATGCCCACAACTGTCATACTAAAAAAGCGGTACATGGTGTTGCTGCCTGAGGCTCACTCTTGGTTGTATCCTGAGGATGAGCCCGGTAAACACTGCTTCCGTATATTCACGGACGGCTCCAGAACGGAAGATGGTTCTGGCTCTGGGGTCTTCGTGGAATCCACGGGGACTAGACGGTTCTTTGCCCTAGGCTCGCACGCATCTGTGTTTCAGGCAGAGGTGCATGCGATACTTGAGGGGATAAACTTTGTCGTAGAGAGTAAGTGGAAAGGCAGGTCTATCTGTGTCTGTAGCGACAGCAAAGCTGCGCTTATGGCCTTGGACAGCCCTCCAACCACCTCTATGCTAGTCAAGTCCTGCAAATCCATGCTTAATTATGTTGGCAAATACAATAGCCTGATGCTCACCTGGGTCCCGGGACACGCAGGAATTGTGGGTAACGAGACCTCGGATTCCTTAGCTAGAATGGGCTCTGAGGCTGATTTTATCGGCCCTGAGCCTGTTCTGCCACTCCCATCTGCAGCCATCAAAGCCACAGTTAACGAATGGGTCACTATAACCCAGGAGCGAGCATGGCAGACTGAGAGCGGCTGCAGGTGGACGAAACTTATGCTTCCCGCCATATCTGACAAATGCTCACAGTTTCTTTTGTCACTAGGCAGAAGGGACTGCAGGCAGATAGTCGGGTTAATGACGGGCCATTTCCTATGGGCGAAGCACATGGAAATGGTAGGCATATCTGACAGTGCCCTATGTTCTGCCTGTGAGGAGGACGTTGAGACGGCGGAACACTTCCTGTGTCTCTGCCCCGCGTTCGCTCGTATCAGGTTTGAGACGTTTGGCACTGATGTGCTAAGAAGCGACCACCTTGGCTCCTTGGCACCCCAGGATCTATCAAGGTTTCTTCGGAAATCGGGTAGATTTAAAGCATATTAACAGGGAACAACAAGTCGTAGTACAATGGACGTATAATTGTCTGAGTGCTGCGCTTGCTAGATCGTTCCGACAAAGGAAAAAAAAGAGTGCCTATGAAAATACAACAACAACAACCAAATTTTTTTTCTTTATTTAATTATTTACTACAAATGCCTTCTTTTACGATGCTGGTGCAAAAAGTTTCAATTAACTTGCTCCTTTCCGTATTTTAAAACTTCAGCTTTACCGGAAAAGTGCAAATTGCTGATATTATTTCACACTCTAAAAATTGCTCAACTTTGACGGGCTCTACAAGCAAAAATATTTGTCCAATTTAGTTAAGGTTTTCGGATTTCTTCGGTCCAAGCATTTATCTATCGGACAAGTATAACAGTTTCCCCCAAATCGAACATGACAAAATCGACTTTTGCAACCTACGTCGGCAGAATGAGCAACTGTGCGACGTCGCAATCAGCGTTGCCGTTTTGGTTATTTTTATCCAAAAATTATTAGTTCTATTTTTGAAAATGGGTTTTGGTTATTTGGTGATTTTTGATTCCATTTGGTTATTTTTTGGAATATGGCACACTGATACAAAATTTATCTTAAATACAGCACACTATTAAATATTTGGAGTGCCGATAATATTGATATTGATTGATAGTGGCAACTCATATGCACTGCTGTTTCTTGTAAAAAAGTAAGCAGCATTCTTTAAATCCAACGAGCACAATATTTTTGGGATGGATGGATGGATGTGAGGGTGGGCAGGAAGGCTACAAGCCTTCCATAGCACTCAGTCCATTTCAGACCATTGTACTATATCCATGGGGGATAGGGAAGGAAAATGAGAGTAATATCTCATATTTCACCCGCTTTTGAAATCCGTATGCAAAACTTTCCAACATATTGTTACGAATACTAGGTCTAGTGGGCTGTTACGTATCACTGGTGTTTAATTTTCAAAGTAGCGAAAACCGCGCAAACGCGTTGAAATAAAACAAGTAGATGTTGTGTGTCGGTGGTTTGAGTAATTTTTTATTAAATGTTGAATGTTTATTGTTAAGGGAGAGGGCTGGGTTATGAACAGGGGTTTTGTTTTTTGGCTCTAACTTTTCACAAAATAAAGATATCGAAAAATCGAAGATAGCGTTGGAAAGGTGAATATATAACGCAACTTTTTATGAAGACAGATTACCGTTTTGATTGAAATTTAACACTCTACGTCCAATTTTCTAAGGACGTGATTTTTCGCTTTTTCAAAAAAGTGGCTGGGTTGTGAACCATCTGGAAAATTCCTGTTAAAGTCGGAAAATACGAAGAAAACACCCATAATTTTTAAGTACATTGAGAATTTATTTAATCAGGAGGCCTCAAGAGGTGAACAAAAGTTATAATGACGCCACTTAGGCCAAAAAATCGCAATGAATGAAAGTGCTCAATTTTTTTTCATTTTCATCCTAATCGGTGTCGCAATGTTTGCATGTGAAATACGAACGCGTTCTCGCATTGGCCCACTTCAAGTGAACTCACCGAAATCGAGTGAAATTACATAAAATTACTTTATTTTAATATATTCGTCTATATTTGACAGTGTTAGAACAAATGTAGTACGAAAAACATGTGGTTCATAACCCAGCCACCTCAGTGGTTCACAGCCCAACCACGATGCCATTTTATAAACTTTAAAATAAACGACACTTCCAATCATAATCCGACATAAACAAATATTGCATCGTAAAATAGAATCAAAGCCCTAAATAAACATGTATTACACTTACCTTTTTGCAATGAATTCAGTCACTTGGATAGCACTTAAAAAAAAAGCAAACAAGTTTTCGCAGTCGATTTTCAAACACGATGTCTTTCAAACTCGATTGCTGCCACAAGCAATACGTGTTTGTACTTCGGTGTAACCATAAAAGCAGAGTCATATCATAAGACAAACTTGACAGTTGAAAGATTGGCGATATGTCAATTAGGAAAAGAAAAAACGGTAATGGTTCACAACCCAGCCTGGTTCACAACCCAGCCCTTATATATGTATGTAAAAGTTAATTTTATGTTAGGTTTTTAGTTGATCGTTAGCCGGAGTTCGTACATCGAGTGCCTGCCGGTCGCGCAAGCTCCATTCGGGATGGCCAGGGTTGCCAGCCGTACATATAAACACATAAAGGGACGCAAACAATACAATAATATTGACAATATTGACATTTCTAAGTGCCGCGCGGCATTGTGCAATTCCAAAATGAAACAACTTTAATTATTCCAACGCAGCCAATTCAAAACCAACAGTCACTTTATTATTCACAGTTTTACACTTTACTGTTGGTACACTTAAGTATTTGCTTAATTACTCCGTGTGGCAACTTCACTTGTCAAAACCAGACTGGCTCGCTGCGCCGCATCCGGCTGCCTTTTATACCCGTCCGGCCATCGCGCAGATCGTTCCCGCACATTCCCGAGTGGACTAAAGGTTTCCCTGATGATCGCGACCATCGTTGCCAGATTGGACTAAAAGTTATTATCGCGGCCGTCGTTGCCACATTGAATTATAGCACGGCGCGAAGCGGCAGGGTTGCTTTGCACAGCGACAGACTGTGTTATCGTTACACTGCCCACCACTTAGACTTGTTCGTCCCGAACAAGTGCCGAGGCTCCGCTGTGATGAGGCGCCAGACGCTCCAAATGGACTACCTTCAGCTTAGCGCCTCTATTGCTGCAACGTTGAATCCGGTATACCACGTCGTTAATCCTAGTCACGACTTCGTACGGTCCTTCCCATGACGCTTGAAGTTTCGGAGACAAACCTTTCCTCCGCTGCGGGTTGTAGAGCATTACCAAATCGCCTTCTTGGAACCCTGCTGAGTTGGCCCGTATATCGTATCTGGCTTTCGCCTTATCGTTGACCAGTTTGGTGCGGCCCCTTATAAACTGGTGAATTTCCTCCAGTTCCGCCCGCTTATTGACCACGTAGTCCGTCTTAGCGCCTCCCGTTGTGCCGACTACCCCGAACTTCAAGTCGGCGGGTAACCGCAACTGTGTGCCGAACACTGCTCGGGCTGGAGTGAGTGATGTCGTGTCGTGCGGGGCTGACCTATACGCCATCAGGAACAGGGGATATGCGTGTCCCAATCCTTTTGATTCCTGCCTACCACTTTGCGCAGGTATTCCTCCAGTGTCCGGTTAAAGCGTTCCACCATGCCGTCGGACTGTGGGTGCAAAGGAGTGGTACGAGTTTTCTTTATCCCCAGCAGCTCACACACTTCCTTTAATACAAGAGACTCGCAATTCCGGCCTGGAACTCCAAATCTGGCCACCCAGTTGTTTACCAGCTTTTCCGAGATCGTAGTGGCCTCCTGGTTAGGAATAGGGTACACTTCGGGCCATTTGCTGAAGTAATCCATTACCACCAGCACATACTTGTTGCCTTGAGTGCTAGTTGAGAATGGGCCGGCGACGTCCATAGCAATCCGCTCGAAGGGCGCTCCCACGTTGTACTGCTGCATGCGGCCTCGAGATTTTCTTGTCGGCCCTTTCGCGGCTGAACATCGGTCGCAGCTCTTAATCCACTCGGCTACAGACTCCTGACATCCTACCCAGTAGAATCGTCTTTTTATTTTGGCGACGGTTTTGGTGATGCCTAGATGCCCTCCACTGGAGTCGTTATGGTATGCCTCGATGACCTCGTTGATTCTGCATTTCGGCTTTACCATTAGGTAGTTGCTGGTCCGACCATCCGCGCTCTCCCATTCGCGGTACATGCATCCTTCCTTCAGCCGCAGACTTTTCCACTGTGCCCAGTAAGCCTTAGCGATTGGGCTTTCACCGGCCATCTCCTGCCAGTCTGGACGTGCGCCTTGCTTCTTGCCTTCGACGATTTTTGCAAGATCCGCATCCTCACGCTGGTCCTTTTGTATCCTCTCCGCAGACCACTCTTCCTCTGGCATAACGCTTACCAACCGGGCGTCCACTATCTGTTCTTTGCTTTCGGCTCGCGAGCACGGTCTGCATTCTACTTTGCACGGACGGCGTGACAAGGCATCGGCATTTCCATGGCTACTGCCCTTGCGATGCTCTATCGTGTAGTCGTAGCTCTGCAGTCGCTCAATCCACCGCGCCAATTGTCCTTCAGGATCCTTAAAGTTCAGGAGCCATCTCAATGCCGCATGATCTGTGCGCAGGCGAAACCTTTGTCCATACAGATATTTGTGGAAGTGTTTTACGCAGTCCAATACCGCCAGCAGTTCTCTCCGTGTCACACAGTAGTTGCGTTCCGGTTTCGATAGAACCCTACTGTAGTACGCTATCACTTGTTCCTGGCCGTCTATTATCTGTGATAGCACACCGCCAATACTATTCCCGCTTGCATCTGTATCCAGCACAAACATCTCTCCAGGCACGGGGAAGGCCAGAATTGGAGCACTGCACAGTTTTCCCTTCAGACGTGCAAAAGCCTGTTCCTGCTCCTCATTCCACTCGAAAGCTTGGCTCTTTTTCGTCAGTTTGTGCAAGCTGCTGGCTATGTTCGCGAATCCTGGAACAAATCGGCGGTAGTATGTGCACAGGCCCAGGAAACTGCGGAGTTCGTGTAGATTGCGTGGCCAGGGCCACTCCTTCACCGCCGTGATTTTGCCTTCATTTGCTACTCCGCGGGCGGAAACCGTATGACCCAGATACTTGACCTCTTTTTAGAACAGCGAGCACTTCTTTGGGTTGAGTTTAAGCCCGGCTCCTCATATCCGCTCGAATACCTCCTTTAGCTTTAGTCGCTGCGTAAGTCGAGTGTGGAGAACCACTGCGTGCCTGACAGTGTCTCCAGGGTGTCATCGATCCGAGGTAGTGGATAACTGTCCTTCTTGGTCACATCATTGAGCTTCCGATAGTCCACACAAAACCGGGTACTGCCATCTTTTTTCTTGACTAGCACGACCGGCGAGCACCAGGGGCCCGAAGAAGGCTCTATGACCTTGTCTTTCCGCATGTTCTCGATCAAATTTGTGACCTCCTCCCTCTTGGCCAGAGGAACTCGTCTTGGCGGTTGGCGAATCGGTGTTGCACTTCCGGTGTCGATGTTGTGCTTCACTATGGCTGTTCTTCCGCCTGCTTCTGCCGCAAATATTGACCCATAGTGCTGCAGAAGTGACCTCGCCTTCTGTTTCTGCTTGGCCGTCAACTCGCTGCTCCACTGGTTCTCCTGCGGTATGGCATCCATGTTAAAACCGCTCTTCTTATTACCTCCAGGCGGGCTACTCTGGCAATTGACCACTGCTACAGCTTTCTTACACTCGCCAATTACCTCATCTTTCCCGACATATCTGGGTGCATTCAGGGGGTTCAGTATTCTGACTGGTATTCTGCCATTTTTAGGTTCCACTAATGTACGTCCGATGATGATGTTGTCGTGTCCTTGTTTCGGTGCTTCTACTACCCACAGCCGACTCGTCCCATCGTCCTCGTCCACCTTTGCCCACACAATCGCCTCAGAATTCGCTGGTATCCGTCTGTGTTGACACGATACAACCTTCCTTACCGCCACGATTCGCTCATAGCCGGTGTGCAGCGGGAATTCCACGTTGGCATATCTCAGCACATTTTCCTTCAGGTCCAGCGTAAAGCCGTGTTTAATCATGAAATCCACGCCGACAATCACGTCGTCCATTATATCCGCGACGATGAACTCATGTTCCAGGCTGCTGGCGCCGATAGCAAATGTTTTTGTAACTTTCCCTCTCACCGGCGCGCTCGCCAGTCGCAGTCCGCAGCTGTATGCCATGCAGCGGTTCCCAGTTCTTCAGCAGCTTCCTTTTTATGATCGAATATGACGCTCCAGTATCCAGTGTCAACACGAACAACTTTCCATCTATCCTTCCTTCAATTGTCAAGCTGCTGGGCTGTCATTTCAGCTGTGAGACAAGGATGGGGGGGCGGCAGATTGTGGGGATCAGCTCACGCCCCTTTGGGCTGACCCGTTTTAGTTTAACGGCTCCTCGTCCTCAGCCCTGCGCTTGTTGGCTGAGCCTCGATTGTCAGTATTCCTCGCGTCAGGCGATTGCGATCGAGATCGGGAACGCCTCTTTCGTTGGCGGCAGTCTCGTAATATGTGGCCCTGCTTGCCACATACCCAGCAAACAACTTTAGAGGAGACCACCCGTGGCCTGTCCGGTGGCTCAGAGCTTATTTCCTGGATCGTAATGTCGTTGTCTGGCTGGATCTGGCGTATCCTTGCAGGTGCATACCGAGTGCTCCCAATCCATGTCGCCTCATATGTCATCGCGCTGGTCACCGTCTCCCTAAATGTCGGCTTGCCCATCATCAACGCACTGCGACGTGTCTCCGGATCATGAAAACCTTCAATAAACGCCTCTATGTTCATCCTTTCGAGATCATCAGCGCCGAAGGACGGGTAGCACAGCTGCACGAGCCGCTCAATGTCTGCTGCATTTGCCTACAGCGCCTCGTTGGATCTTTGCCTGCGGTTCTTCAGCTCACAGTAGTACAGCGTTCTGTTGTGCTCGTCGCTGTATTTGGCTGCCAGCGCCCTTATGACGGTCTCGTACTCACTTCGTAGACATTCTGGAACTGATTTTATTACCTCAGCTGCAGCACCTTTAAGAGCCAGCGCCAATCTCCGATCTTTCCTTACATCGGTCCACTGATTTTCCAGAGCAGCCAGGTCGAATTGCAGCTTGAAGGTATTGAACGGCGTAGTCCCATCATAAGTAGGCACTTCTGCTCGGGTGGCAACACTTTCCGGAACCGACGGAATCATCAAGATCGTCAACACGTTTGTTCAGGGAATCATCCAGGTCGCCAACTCGTTTGTTCAGGGAATCATCTAGGTCGTCGACTCGTTTATCCAAGTGCTCTACCCGCGTCTCCAGGTGCTCGACTTTCCCATTAATCCTGTCTGAGATTTCCTCCACTTTCTGCTCCAAGCGCGCAGAATTTTCCTGAAGCTTGACTTCCATTCGCTCTGCCACTTGCGCCAATATTTCCTGGGTCGCCGTTTCCATTTTCGCTGACATCTGCGCCGACATTTCACGATTTGCAGTCTCGACTTTTGCCGAAATTTCGAGATTCGTAGTTTCCAGCTTCGCTGCCATTTCTCGATTCGCTGTTTCCATTTGCGCCGACATGCCTTTGAGTGCAGCCATTAGTTGGCTCATATCCAACGCTTTTATTGGTGCAGCCGCTGCAGCTGTACTCTGTAGCGAAGCAGCACCAGCAGGCGACTCCTCCACCTTGGCCGACGCCTCTAGTTCTTGCGCTCCGAACTCGTGCACAGTCCAATCGACGCCTCGTGCCTCACATGCTTCTCGCAAGCGCAACTGCAACTCCACCTTTCCGCCAGCAGTCGGCAAATTCCAGGCAGCCAGCTCCTTCTTCAGCTGGTCTACCTTCAGCAGCTCGAGTTTAACCATGTCCGTGCTTTTATTTATTTGTTTACTTTCAATTTTCCACAATCCCACTTCTGACACCAAATGTTATGAATACTAGGTCTAGTGGTCTGTTACGTATCACTGGATTGTGCAATTTGAAAATGAAACAACTTTAATTATTCCAACGCAGCCAATTCAAAACCAACAGTCACTTTATTATTCACAGTTTTACACTTTACTGTTGGTACACTTAAGTATTTGCTTAATTACTCCGTGTGGCAACTTCACTTGTCAAAACCAGACTGGCTCGCTGCGCCGCATCCGGCTGCCTTTTATACCCGTCCGGCCATCGCACAGATCGGTCTCGCACATTCCCGAGTGGACTAAAGGTTTCCCTGATGATCGCGACCATCGTTGCCAGATTGGACTAAAAGTTATTATCGCGGCCGTCGTTGCCACATTGAATTATAGCACGGCGCGAAGCGGCAGGGTTGCTTTGCACAGCGACAGACTGTCTTATCGTTACAATATTGTTACGAAATTCCCCAGTTCGTTATCGACGGTTCGTTTTGATTGTATATGAAAATAAAACAACTTCAGTTATCCAGCGCAACGTAGTCAAAACTAACAATCGCTTTATTTACAAATTTGCACTTGTTCTACTTTACACTACTACTATTGCATGTTTCCCCATTGCTTGCTCAACACAGACTCGACCCCTTACGCTGCCACTGCTGCTTTTATACCAATTTTCTTATCGCGCCGAAGTTTCTTGCAACTTCTAATTGGAAAGCGCTCGACCATTCTCGCACAGCCCATTCCTTCGAGAACCATCCTTGCCATATCGGACTATACCAATCGAATTTATAACAGTTTGGCTGTACTTCACAGTGCATGCCTAAAAGTATGCTTGGAAAACATTCGTGCGGAGAAAAGCACTCCTGTACAGTGCGGCACAGAATTTCTCATCGTATTACTGTCCATCACTTAGACTTGTTCGTCCCGAACAAGTACCGAGGCTCCGCCGGAGTAAGACGCCAGGCGCTCCAAATGGACTACTTTCAGCCTGGCGTTTCCGCTGCAGCAGCGTTGAAGCCTGTACACCACGTCATTAATCCGGGTCACGACCTTGTATGGTCCTTCCCATGACGTTTGAAGCTTTGGAGACAAACCTTTCCTGCGCTGCGGGTTGTAAAGCATTACCAGATCGCCTTCTTGGAACCCCTCTGGATTAGCCCGTAGACCATAGCTCGCTTTCATCCTGCTTTCAACTAGTAGAGTGCGGCTCCGCGATCTTCTCCTCGGCCCTTTCGCAGCCGAACACCGATTACAACCTCTGATCCACTCAGCGACAGACTCCTCGCATCCTACCCAATAGAACCGCCTTCTTATCTTGGCGACAGTTTTTGCGATGCCTAGGTGCCCTCCACTGGAGTCGTTATGGTTTTCCTCGATGACATCGTCGATTCGGCCTCTCGGGACCACTATTAGGGATTTTCTGGTCCTGCCATCCCTGCTCTCCCACTCGCGGTATAGGCAGCCATCCTGCAGACGTAGACTTTGCCACTGTGCCCAGTAAGCCTTCGCGATCGGGCTCTCACCAGCCATCTCCTGCCAGTCCGGCCGTAATCTCTGCGCTTTGCCTTTGATGATCTTCGCGAGATCCGTATCCTTGCGCTGGTCCTTCTGTAGCCTTTCCGCAAGCCAATCTTCCTCTTGCAGAACTCTTACCGACCGAACATCCACAATTTGTCCCTCGTTTTCGGCCTGCGAATTATGCCTGCGTTCGGTCTCGCACGAATGGTGTGGCAGGGCGTCATCCCTTCTTGGCGACGTCTTTTGTCCGGAACGCTTTTCTCGCAGATGGCAGTCTCGTGATATGTGGCCTTGCTTGCCACATCGCCAGCAACTGACTCGAGATGACACTGCCCGCAGCCCCGCTGGTGCCTCCGAGCTCACTGTCTGGCTTTGCGTGACACGTCCAGATTGGACCCCATGCATCTCCGCAGATGAATGTCGAAAACTTCCCCTCCAGGTCGCCTCATACGTCAATGCGCTTGTCACCGTCTCACGGAATGTCGGCTTGCCCATCATCAATGCACTGCGTCGTGTCTCCGGGTCATGAAGACCTTCAATAAACGCCTCAATCTTCATCCTCTCGAGATAATCAGCGCCGAATTTCGGGTAGCACAACTGTACGATCCGCTCAATGTCTGCTGCATACGTCTGCAGCGCCTCGTCTGCTCTTTGCCAGCGGTTCTTCAGCTCGCAATAATACAGCATTTTGTTGTGCTCGTCACTGTATCTGGCTGCCAGCGCCCTTATGACGGTCTCGTAATCACCTCTCAAACCTTCCGGAACTGTTTTTATTACCTCAGCTGCCGGACCTCTTAGAGCCAGTATCAGTCTCCGACCTTTCCTAACATCGGTCCACTGACTCTCCAAAGCAGCCATATCGAATTGTAGTTTGAATGTGTCGAACGACGTAGTACCATCATAAGTAGGCACTGCTATGGCAAAACTTTCCTCAACCGACTGCACTCTTGCTCGCAGCTGTACCTCTTTAAGCCGCTCATCGATTTTCCTGTTTACCGAATCCTCCAGACTGTCAACTCGTTTGTCCCACTTGTCCATTCGCGTCTCAAGATGCTCAACTTTCCCGTTCAGTCTATCGGAAATTTCCTCCACCTTCTGCTCTATGCGCGCAGAATTTGTCGCCATTTCTCGGTTGCACGCTTCCATTTGCTCCGATATTTCACGGGTCGCCGTTTCCATTCTTGCTATTTCTTGATTCGTCGTTTCCAGTTTCGTTGCCATTTGCACCGACATTTCCTGATTCGCAGTTTCCATTTTCCGGTTGGAAGCTTCAAACATGCCTTTCATTGCGACCATAAGCTGGCTCATGTCCATTGCTTGTGGTGGCGTAGCCTCTGCAGCCGCACTTTGCATCGACGCAGCACCAGCAGGCGATTCCTCCACTTTGGCCGACGCCTCTTGTTCCTGCGTTCCGAACTCGTGTGCAGCCCAATCGATGCCTCGTGATTCACACGCCTCTCGCAAGCGCAGCTGCAACTCCACCTTACCGCCAGCACTCGGCAAATTCCAGGCCGCCAGCTCCTTCTTCAGCTGGTCAACCTTCAGCAGCTCCAGTTTAACCATGTCTGCGTTTTTATAATTTTATTTTACTTTCAGTAATAAAATCCTGACTTTCTGACACCAAATGTTACGAAATTCCCCAGTTCGTTATCGACGGTTCGTTTTGATTGTATATGAAAATAAAACAACTTCAGTTATCCAGCGCAACGTAGTCAAAACTAACAATCGCTTTATTTACAAATTTGCACTTGTTCTACTTTACACTACTACTATTGCATGTTTCCCCATTGCTTGCTCAACACAGACTCGACCCCTTACGCTGCCACTGCTGCTTTTATACCAATTTTCTTATCGCGCCGAAGTTTCTTGCAACTTCTAATTGGAAAGCGCTCGACCATTCTCGCACAGCCCATTCCTTCGAGAACCATCCTTGCCATATCGGACTATACCAATCGAATTTATAACAGTTTGGCTGTACTTCACAGTGCATGCCTAAAAGTATGCTTGGAAAACATTCGTGCGGAGAAAAGCACTCCTGTACAGTGCGGCACAGAATTTCTCATCGTATCAATATGTTACAGCACACATTCTAAGCGGATTGGGAAAGGGAGGGGGAGGGAACCTACAGTTTAACGCCGAATCCCAACGGCGATTGGCAGTTTTTCGTTCAAACTTGGAGGTTTTGCCATTGCCTGCCTGCCAAGAGCGCACTTGTGCGATTCTTGTAATTCTCATTCCCTTCAAGTGGATAGCGATAGAAGTAGGCGAGTTGTTCACCAGCCCGAGCCAGGAATCGAATCTGGAGCCTTTGGTATGAAAAGCCAGCGCGCTACCCGCTGGACTATCAAGGCCGGCAGTAGCCGGGAAGTGACAATAAATTGTGAAATTTTTACTGTGCTCACGCACGTGTTAATTATAATTATTTATTTTATGTCACAGTGCGAAAAGAACTTTCAGCGTAGACAGACGTACAAAGCAAACGCGTTGTCAGCTTACATTCGTTGATCTACAAGCCGGTTTTACAACAAACTCGCGCGAGACAATAAAGTGCATTACAACAAAGTAAACCGTTACATTCAGCAGTGAAAACTGAACTGAACTGAACAGCAGTGAAAGAAGCACAAAGCAAAATCACAAAGCAAAATCACAAACCAACATCGGACCACACTGCAGCTAGCAAAACCATGCTAGACCCACCTGATATTTGGAGGAGAAATCCCCTAACCCGGACGAACCAAAGTTCCTTACAATCACCAGAACTGACAATGAAAATCTCACAAGACTATCCCCCTCTATAATCAAAAAAACAATAGACTACACTTGCGGCGGAGAGGTAGAAATGTGCAAAAAAACACGCTCTGACACACTACTAATAAAGACAAAAAACATAACTCAAGCAAATAAACTCTTAAAACTAACATCAATACATAACAACATACCAATTACCGTCGCACTTCATAAAACTCTCACCATTAGCAAAGGCGTAATTTACTCCAACGACCTACGCGAAATAGACGAAACAACAATTCTCAATGAATTAAAACCGCAAAACATAATTGAAATAAAAAAATCCTAAAAAAACATGACAACATATTAACAGAAACCGGACTCATAATAATCACCATCAACTCCCAAACACTACCAGAATATATAAACATAGGATACGAAAAGGTAAAAGTTCGTCCCTACATCCCGCTGCCCATCAGATGCAACAACTGTCTTCGTTTTGGGCACATCAACAAATCATGCAAGAACACAAAACTATGCAACAACTGTGGCCAGACTTTCCATCTAAACATCGAAACAAATGAAATTTGCTATGCCAAAAAAACATGTGTCAACTGCACAGATAATCAACTACCGTCAACCAATCACGCCTCAACTGACAAAGGATGCCCCATATTTATAAAAGAATGCGAAATCTAAACTATTAAAACCCTAGAAAAAGTAAGCAACAAAAAAGCCTACACAATATACAATAACCGACATCCAACCAACGACGCATTATACTCCACCGTTACTAAAAACGAATCCTCTTTCCACACAAATGTAAACAAAACAAACACCACTACAAACACAACTAATTCAACAAACGTCGCACTATGGCCCGGTTTGCCATTTTTCGTTGCAAAAATCATAACTTCTGAACCAATAAAGATATTTAAAAAATTTAAACTGCAACTGAAAGTGTAATATCTAAGCTTTAAAATGGGCAAAAAACAGGGTGCCACAGTAACAGGGGGCTTTAAAATTCGTTGCCAAAGTTAAGATTTAGTAAAACTCATACTACAATGAAATTACTTATTTTTTTGCATTAAAAATTATTTTTTTTATATATTTTTTCTAATAAATTAATATAATTTATTGATTCATATGTATTTAAAAAAAAAAAAATTTTTTTTTGAAAGTTAGATTTTTTCAAAATCTACGCTGGAAGGAATGTCTAATAATGAAATCATTTCTAAACTATAAGTATCTGTAAGTTCCTTTTGTGATCTTACAGATCTCAAAGATGAAATAACTGGATCAGAAGAGACTGCTAACATATTGAAAAGGTCTTCATTTTGTCTAGTTCGTGATATTTTGCAAGTGTTCATACATCTATACCTTTTGTAGTCCTTATTTTTGCATTCTTGAGCTTCTTCAGACAATTCCCCTATTGGTAAGCACTGGTATTCTATTAAATCCTTTCCATGTGCTAAAATTGTATGAACCGTAGGAGTAAGTTTCTTCTCAGGATACTTCTGAATCAGCAGTTCGGCAGTTTTGGATGCATATTCACCAAATTTAGGTCCATTAACCATTTCCTTGCAATTCAAAATATTCAAAATTACTCCCAATCTTCGCACAATATCTTTATCAACTCCAGTTATTCGAGCAGTCACTTCATCATTTTCAAAAAACCTGCGTGAAGAGTTGCCATCATTTGTATTCCCATACCCATACTTTGGAGAGTCTACTTTCAGCCCAAGCTCTTTGAAGAATAAATCTTGAATTATTTTTTTCCTGATATTCTGCTTTTCTTTGGGTGTTGCGTTGTCCTCGAAAACTTCCCCATGTCGTGGTAGCATATACGCCAACTTCAAGACAAATTCCATACATCTTATCCGTGCATGCAAAGGAGATATTCCATACTCATAATTATGTTCGTCACTTGTTGATTCATCCAATTTTTGGAAGTCTTTTTGATTTTTTTTACAGATTGCACATTTCATTGTCGATGAAGTATTAGTTAATTGATTTAAAACTTTCCCGTCGATCATAGTCAGGAGAAAATCATACTTTATAGTAATAGATTTCCCTTCGTCGATTTCAAGTACTGTTGGTTTTAATTCGGCAATTTGTTTTTTTACATCACTGACTGTGGCTTTTATGAGTTCCGAAGACTCCTTCGCATATTTAAACAATATCGGACGGCACAATTTAACTGATGAAGGCCGTGGGTTTTTCCAATATTCTGAAGCCTCACCTTTTAGTCGTAGGGGAACAACAGAAGCCATAAACATATTAGCATCTGTAACAGTTGTATCGTCCGTATTTATTGTTTGTTTATAGGCGCTCTGTCCTGATGATCCATCACAGCCCCACTTGCTAACCAATGTTATGCTTTCTGGAAGAGATTTCAACTTGTCTTCAGAGAAAGTCTCCAAGAGTCGTCTAGAAGTATGTTCCATCAGGTCTTTGAGGTTCACTTCGGCTGATACTTCGGTAATTTTGGGATTAAGAGGTACTGCTTCCTTCTTGGCTTGACTTATGTGTCCGTATCCAGGAAGAAGATTGGCATTATGTTGTAATAATGACTCACGCAGCATTATATATTTTCCCTTCGACAATCCAAGATCCATAAACAGCGCCAAAGCCCCCTCAGAAGTGAATTGTCGAGGCAATGCATTTTGTGGAGTGGGAATACTATTTTTTATCCTCATGATTCGCTTTGGACTTGCTAACCCAACTGCTTCTGTTATATGAGCCTTAATCTTTTCTTCGTCCTTTTTGTATTTCATGGACAGTGCTTCAGAAAGATGACCCGTCGCGATATCTTGAATAGCATCTAACAACTTCCTTTTCCTTGTGAAGGTCGAACACTCGGCTATAGTTTTTGTTGGTCTCCCTCTAGTTCGGTCGGTTGATGTATGGGGCTGCTCTTCGTCAAATCTACTAACATCTGTTAGCCACTTTTCATACTTTTTTTCAAATGTTTTCGCGCAACGATTCGCGGCTTGCCAATTGGTTTTAATTTTGGTGTAAATAAAATTAAGTTGGCCTGTTATGTCCTCGTATTCTTCTATGTTATGTATTTTAGTACTTAATTCTTTCAAAATAGCCGCAACGAAGTCTTGCTCAGTTTGTGAAGCTCTAAACACCTCAAATAATTTGGAATTTGCTAGAGACATTACACTCGAAATGTACATTCGTATCACTCAATAAGATTTACTGCGAATTACAGAACTTTTCACTTAAAGCGAACTTCGAGGGACTGGGCAAAATGGTTCGTTTTAACCGAAAGTACGCTTCAAAAGGGGTCCGCAATAACCGAAAACATAAAGCGCGTACTTGAAATTGGTTCTTTTTAAGCGGGTTCGCAATGATGTCAGTCTGGAGATAAAGCGAAGGATAACTCTTGCCAACAGGTGCTACTACGGTCTCGGTAGGCAATTGAGAAGTAGAGACCTCTCTCGACCGACAAAACTTTCACTCTATAGGACGCTTATCTTGCCCGTGCTCCTCTATGGCGCTGAAGCATGGACAATGACACGAAACGACATAGCGGCCCTTGGAGTGTTCGAGAGGAAGGTGCTTCGCAAAATCTTCGGCCCTGTTCGGGTTGGTGACGACTATCGCATACGAACCAATAACGAGCTGTATGAGCTGTATAAGGACATGGACGTAGCGCAGCGAATTAACATCCAGCGGCTACGCTGGCTCGGTCATGTCTGCCGCATGGACGACGAAGCTCCGGCGAAAAAGGCATTCGATGCGATGGTTGGAGGTCGACGGCGAAGAGGGAGGCCGTGTCTCCGGTGGAAGGACCAAGTGGAAGAGGCCCTGGTATCTCTTGGTGTGACCAACTGGAGAAGGCGCGCGCGAAGCAGAGGCGCCTGGAGAGAAGTTTTGCAGCAGGCCGTAACCCGATAACGGGTTGTTATGGCCAGTTAAGTAAGTAAGTAAGTAAGCGGGTTCGTTATAAATGAAACGCACTGTATATTTGCAAATACTATTCACGGCTAATTCAAGCTTCAGAATACTTGCGATAAGCTTTACACTCGTATGACTCAATAAAAAATATACTGCGAATTATATTTAAAAATACTATTCCCGGCTAATTCAAGCTGCACAGAATACTTGCGATAAGCTTTAAAGTCAAAGAACGACTGTGACAAGACAACGAAATATAGGTTTATCAGGCATGTGCTGCAAATAGTTTTCGGAAACAATTCGCACTGAAAACGTGATGGGATTTCCCTTTAACGATTTGAAGCAGGTAGCTGCATCTAAGAGAATTTGCCGTTTTTTCAGCGTTTTTGTTCAAATATTGAATATGACTAAGCTGTTCGTGAAAATGTAAGTATTATGATGGAAAAAATATTGTTTTAAGCTGTAAAAACCATGGGACGTGGAATTTCAGAGGAAACTCTGCCTAGGAACAAATCTTCCTTCAGTATATGGAGCGCCACCCAAATATTGCGAAAAAATTCACAACTGCTTGTTAGGAAACACTTTTCTAAATAAAATAAGCAAAACATGGATAGCAAATGTATTATTCCATTCGTAACCAAAAAATATAACTTTATATACAAATGCCAGCAACACAAAATGGGTTGTCGACCGAACTAAATGTGAGTGATTTTTTGTATACCTGCGTGTTTTTCGAGCCGAGGTTGCTTCACTTTTATTGCTCTAGAAAGTAACGCGGCAAAACGCGGCAGCTGAGTTTTGGAAGTTAGGTAAATAATTGAATAGCAAATAACCTCCCTCAATTTCGCGGAGGTCATTTTTGGTCTTTTTTTTTTATTTTCGATCAAAGTTGAAAAAAAGGTCGAAATATAGACTTTTCGAGCAATCGGTAGATCGAACAACTTTTAAAACAAAATAAAAATTTTTTATTTTTATTATATTAACAATTAACGTACCTTTTGTACGTACGTACGTACCACGGTGCTGCAAATTATCTTTAAAAAAAAATAAAATATGATAATTCAACGTGGAGATCGCGATGACGATATCCGACCAGTTTAGCATGAATAATAACATGTTGAGCATGTTATGCTTGAACGGAAGGTTTTTTTAGATAGATGGAACTAAGTGGTCAATAGATGATATTTTGTCTTATTGACAGCCAATAGTTCGCAGTGTTCTGTATTAGTCAGCTACCTTTTCGACTTCAAAGCATAATTGTCAATAGTGAAAGGAATCCAGAAATAAAAATGTGTTAGACATATCAAAACACGATATGTATATGTCCAATATAAAATCTCAATGTGTTTGAGTCATTATACTGCATTATTTCCTTGCAACGACTGCATTGGTGAAGCAGTTGCGGCAAATCCATAACAACGTATTTTACGTTTTTAACTTTTTGTTCTTACTATCGTATATTTTTAATTTCAAAATTTATTTATTGAAGTTGAAATTCACTGTGTATTTTATAAATCAAGCATAATTTTACCTTTTTACCTAAATAAAAAGTAAACAAGCAACAGAAATTATTGTATTCACATTTTCTTGTTTTTTTTGACAGGCCTACACACACAAACATACGCAGACAAACACTCACACATACTAAGATATATATAAACTCATCAACAAAAATATAAAAAAAATATATTAACTAGCACAATCCTCGAATATCCTCTTTTTTGCACCATGGTCTGGCCACACCATGGGGGGTTCAAGTATGAGGTTTTAAGTGGGTGTGCACACAACAGTTAAGGACTTTGCTTCCATTGCAAAGCCTTTGACCGACCTTCTTAAGTTAGAAAACGGCAAGGTGAGCGCCCACAGGTCCAAGAGAATCGACATACAATTCGGTGACAGGGAGCACCTAGCTTTTGACAAGTTGAAGAAAATCCTGACGTCGGAGGACGCCATGTTACAGTACCCTGATTTCAAGAAGCCATTTGATCCAACGACGGACGTTTCCTCATATGGTCTTGGGGCTGTCCTATCACAAGATGGGAGGCCAATTACAATGATATCAAGAACCTTGAAGGACAGGGAATTGAATTTTGCAACCAACGAGCGGGAGCTCCTGGCCATTGTATGGGCCCTAAAATCCTTACGTAATTGCTTGTACGGAGTAAAACACTTAAATATTTTTACTGATCACCAGCCCTTAACATATGCGGTATCAGACCGAAACCTAAATGCTAAGATAAAACGCTGGAAGGCATTTATCGATGAGCACAATGCCCAAGTAATCTACAAATCGGGAAGGGAAAACTTTGTCGCTGATGCGTTATCACGACAGAGTATAAACGCACATTCCGATGCTGCAACGATTCATAGTGAGTTGTCTATGACTTATACCATCGAGGAAATTCAGAAACCGGTAAATTGCTATAGAAACCAAATTATAATAGAAAATGTAGAAAATGTCAGCCTTGGCTCGTGCGTTTGTAATATTTGGAAGAAAAACAAGACATTTCGTTTATTTCTTTGACAGAAATGAACTTGTAGAGGCCATCAGCCGTGTGGTAAAACCGGATGTTATGAATGCGATTTACTGCGACCTCCAAATTCTGTCTCACATTCAACAAAGGTTGATTGAGCTATTTCCGGCAACTAGATTTTTACGCTCAAAAAGTTTCGTGCCTGACGTATTTAATAGTACAGAACAGAGGGAACAAAAATGACCCGGTTGGCAAATTAAATTGTGGGAAATTGTAAGGTGTGTTCTAGGTCTAAGTATGACCGGCATCCAAAAAACCCCATTATCGGCGAGTCGCCCATTCCGTCGTATGCTGGCGAAATGCTACATGTCGATATATTTTCAACGGACAGGAAATATTTTTTGACGTGCGTCGACAAATTTCCAAGTTTGCGGTGGTACAGCCAATACCCTCACGCACTATTCCAGACGTGAAACCCCCTTTACTCCAACTTATGAATATCTTTGCCAACACGAAAATGATTTATTGTGACATCGAGGATTCCTTGAATTCGGGGACAATCAGGTCAATTCTGCTTAATCGGGTTAACGTCGAGATACAAAATGCTCCGCCATTTCATAATACGTCTAATGGACAAGTGGAAAGATTGCACAGTACACTTCTCGAATTTGCACGATGCTTAAACTTGCAGAGGAACATCGAGGACACGATTGACCTGATATTAGCAGCGACTATGGAATATAACAGAACGATCCATTCGGTAACTAATAGGAGACCCATTGATATCATCCACGCAACTCCACCTGAACTTCAAGAAGAAATAAGAAACAGAGTCAGGAGCGCACAAGAACGGACCTTGGAAAGACATAATAGGTCGATACAAAACAGAACTTTTAGGGTCGGTGAGAAGGTTTTGGTGAAAACTAATAGAAGATTAGGTAACGAGCTAACACCATTGTGCGTGGAGGAGGTAGAGGAAGCAGATTTGGGAACGACAGTTCTCATTAAAGGGAGGGGGTCCATATGGACACCTTAGGTAAGAACCTCGTCACAGTTATTCACATGCCAATGATTGAGAACGGAACCATTAATCTTGCACTTGCAGGTCGTTGCTCCTGTTGCTCTGTGCCGCAATGACGGCGGGTTACAAACTAACTGACTACACCCAATCTGATTATATTCCAATTCTCGACGGGGATGTGATCGTCTGGCAGAATTATCAGTACCTCAGGCATACAACGAATCTGACCGCCTACGTGGAGATGATTGAAGATCTTGGAAGTAGACAATAGGCATTTGTGGGCACTTCTCTCAACCCTAAACATTCACCATAGACAAGTTCGAAGTTTGAATTTTTAAGGCAAAGCCCTGAAAGTAGTTGCCGGTACTCCCGATTTTGATGATTTCGAACAGGTAAATTTCGCTCCGGCGCAGCTCATTGATTCAAACAACAGACAAGTAGTCATTAATACAAAAACTCAAGAGCGAATAAATAAACTTACTGAGGCTGTTAACTGTCTCCTTGGGCCCCCTACCAAGGAGGGGAAATGTCCATTTACATTAACCCAATTGGTACCGGGAGCTTGCTCTCGCTTATCAATGCTTAATTTTGATACGCTGTACTTTTGAGCACCGTGGGGTTAGGCCACACTGTGGCGGCACTCACGTTAAAAATACGACATTAAATGTCTCCTTGGGCCAGTGCCGATTTAGACACCGTGGTGAGCGAACATGCGATTGCGTGTGATTTCAGTGCGTTTATAGTGCGTGAGTTTAAAGCGTGTGCAATTGTTGTTGCAGTGGAAAGTAGCGGTAAGCGTCTGTAGCTTAGTAAACAAGTTACCGTTGGTGGCTTGTGCACAATTGTTGTTGCGCATTCGCGTAAACAAGTTGCCGTGCGCAGCTTGTGTACAATTGATGTTGCGCATTTTTGCGTACACAAGTCACCGTTGGTGGCTTGTGTGTATAATGTTGTTGTGCACAAAAGTGTAAACAGGTTGCCGTTAGCTGGCCTGTATGCATTGTTTGTGCTTGAGTGCTTGAGCTTAAGCAAGTAGCCTTTAGGCACTTGTGGTGTGTATAGTAGTTGTTGCTACAACTACTTGAGTTGCGTGATTGTTGTTGTTGTTGTAGATTTAATAGAATAAATAATCTAGTGTTTGTTAGTGTAAGTAGTGAGTGAATGGAGCGCCCTAAGCGCAAAGGGAGTGTGACGGGGGACTCTGCCCGGGAGCCGTCCGGTCGTGAAACGACCGATTTGACGTCTTCTGACGCGGAGTCAGTGTCGGCGGACGTCCGGTCGCCCCTCGTAAGAGGGTTGGGCACGTGGTTTCGCCCGGCAAGGGGCGCGCGGCTTTCCCCGGGGTAGGGCTTGTGGGTAGAGCAATGAGCTGCATTGCCGGAATTGCACGTTCCGGGGCAAGCCGGCTGGACATTACATGATGTCCACCGACTGCCCGGCGTACAGCCAAATTCTGGCCAGGGCGCAGGCTCGTCATTGATGGGTCTGCAGGTAGTACAGTTAAACTGTCAGGGCGCGTATGCCGTGATGTGTGAGCTAGGTGCATGAATGAGTGAATGTGGCAGTGCAATTGCCCTGGTGCAGGAACCGTACGCCACCAATGGTGTCGTACGGGGAATACCTGCAGCAATGCGGGTCTTTTCTGACACTAGGGCAAACGCGGCTGTAATTGTAAATGATGTCCATCTGGACTGTATGGTTGTGTGTGCGAACGAGTATGCTGTTTGTGTGAGTATGCAAGGTCACTTTGGCAAAGTGATTGTGGGCAATGTCTACTGCAAGTATGGTGAGCCTCTAGAGCCCTACTTGGACTACCTGGACACGGTGTTCCGTCTGGCAGGCGGCACACCTGTCTTGGTAGGTATGGATGCGAATGCCACATCTCCGCTGTGGTTCAGCAAGGTATCGCGGCATTCTGCCGGCTACCAGAGCCACGGTAGGGGTGAGGCAATGAGTGAATGGTTGGTTTCGCGAGACCTAGTTGTTCTCAACGAACCAAGTGAATGGTATACGTTTGACGGGCCTAGGGGGGTGAGTGATATTGACGTGACGTTAGTGAATGGGGCAGCGAGCAGAATGTTTGAATTTAGCTGGCGTGTCCGTGGTAGGTGGGGCATAAGCGATCACAATTTGATTGAAATTGTGATTACTGTGCGTGCCCACAGTGTGAATGAAAGGGCGGGTGTGTGTGACAGGCGATGGCGCACCTGTGGTGTGAATTGGGAGACCTATGGTTCCCATGTACGTGAAGTGGTCACGGAAGTGCCACTTAGTGAATTTGAATGCATGGATGTGGACGACCAGGTCGCTCGTCTTAACGAGTGTGTCTGGCGTGTGAATGATAGAATGTTTCAGAAATGGGAAAGAGTGAACCAGAGGCGGGTGAAGTGGTGGACGAATGAGTTGAGTGCAAAGAGGCGGTCGGTCAGGCGTCTGAGACGTAACTTTTTGCGCGCCCGGGCGGCCAATTCTGAGCACTTAGCCCAGCGCAGGTCTGATTTCAACAGGTGTATGAATGAGTATAAGAGTATGCTTGTTCGCGATAAGGAAGACAATTGGCGGGAGTTTGTGGCAGACCATAGGGATGATCCATGGGGTCATGTCTATCGGATCTGCCGCAGTAAGAAGAAGCAGGTGGATGTGAGCGCCTTTCGTGTTGGTGACACTATGACATCAACATGGAGAGATAGTGTGAATGTTCTCTTAGCCGAGTTCTTTCCTAGGGCGATTGAGCAGACGCCACTAGCACAAGTGGCAGCTGCTGAGCCATTAGAAGACGGAGAGTTAGGCTATGCATTTGGCCTGGTTAGGTCTAGACGGTCACCGGGTGTCGATGGTTTGACTGGCGAGATGTGCAAAGCCTTGTACAAAGTCATTCCGGAGTACCTGGAGGCCATCTATGAGAAATGCCTTTTGAGGCTTATTTTCCACTCGCGTGGAAGATAGCTAGGGTCGTAGTGCTCTTGAAGTCTCCTGATAAGATCGGGACTAACCCCCGTTCTTATCGGGGTAGTTGCCTCCTACCGGTACTTGGTAAAGTACTGGAACGGATTATGGTGGATCGGCTTCAAGCGCAACTAGGTGGGCTATCGGATAGGCAGTTTGGGTTTCGAAAGAGACTCGGCGTGGAAGATGCGTGGATGTATGTTAAATCGGTGGTGCGTGAGAGTTGCGAGAACTATGTTCTCGGTGTGTTTGTAGATTTTCGGGGGGCGTTTGATCACCTGCGCTGGGATAAAGTGGTTGAGTGGCTGAATCATGCCAACTGCCTGGAAACAGCTCTCTGGAAGAGCTATTTCTCAGACAGGAAGGCATGCGTGATTGGGGAGAATGAACAGGTTGAAATAGATGTGGCTCGAGGATGCCCGCAGGGTTCCGTCTGTGGTCCATATATATGGAACTACATGATGGATCCACTACTGCGGCGTCTGACAGCAGTATGCAAGTGTTGTGCGTATGCGGATGATCTGTTTATCCTTGTGGAGGGCAGATCAAGAGCGGATGTAGAGCGCTTGGGGGAGCAATATATGTGTATGGTGTGTGAATGGGGTAAATCGGTGGGTGTGGATGTGGCAATGGACAAGACTGTGACCATGCTGCTGAAAGGCAAATTGGATCGCAGTCGTCCGCCCATTGTGCGTGTGAATGGTGTTGGCCTCCGGTATGAGACGCAAGTCAAATACTTAAGGCTAACAATTGGCGAAAGAATGAGTTTTGCTCCTCACTTGGTAAGGCTGAAAGAGAGGGTTGTGTGCATAATGGGTCAGGTGCGCCGATACTCAGGAGTGACTGGGAGCTCGGCCGACGCGCAGTTCGTACCATTTACCACGGTCTGTTCGTAGCTTGTGCTGTGTACGGAGCGTCGGCATGGCACGAATTGACCGCGACGGTTGTAGGCCGCAAACACTTGCTGTCTATTCAGCGTGTTATGTTGCTAGGTTGTATGCCTGTGTGCCGCACTGTATCAACAGACGCATTGCAGGTGTTGATGGGTGCGGCTCCTCTGGGTCTCGTAGTCATACGGCGTGCCGTAGGCTTCGGGCTAAGGAGGGGGAACAGAGAGGTGCTGCTGCAGTATGAGTGGCTGCAAGGCGAAGGTGTGGAGAGTGCTGACAGTATGAAGCGTAAGCGAATACTGGAGGACTGTGTTCTGCAACGTTGGCAACAGCGTTGGGACGAAAGTCCCCATGGCAGAACGACATGAGTATATACGGGACGTGAGGTTCGTGGTAGGGCTCAGGGATTTCGGCTTCGGCTTGAGCCTTGGGTTTCCACTCAATGCATTTTTGCATGAGAGAGCCCTGAGTGCAAGTGCTGAGTGTATGTGTGGGGCTGTAAGAGAGGATTGGTTGCATGTGTTGTGTGAGTGCCCGTTGTACTCAGATTTGAGGGACCTTGGGCGGATGGGGATTAGTCGGACGGACGGTGTGTGGTGTGTGCGTGAAGCACTCTCCACCAGCCAGCTGATTGCCATATTGAATGAATATGCGAATGCTGTGTTTCGGCGGCGACGGCAGTTTGTTGTATTGCCAAGTGTGAATGTGTGGGGGGGCCGGTCTATTGAGTGGATGAATGAGTGCGCACATGAATGAGGTCAAGCGTGGTGCGGTGGTCACCAGTCCACGAGCTAAATGGGGCTCAACTGGTAGTAGCACGGCTACGAAGTCTGACCAGAGGCTTTGTCTGGTACCACGGGAATCAGGGTGCCCCTGGAGCCTTGTGCTTCAGCCTGATTATGGGAATGGCCCCCTCGGGGAGTTCCGTGGTGGCGTGGTTTAACACCCAAATGCGGGTAGAGTTTCGACTCGGCGTTGAGTTGCGTTTACAACCGGGTGCCGGACCCATAGCACGGCAGAGGTTTAGATAGGCCTCGATCCCTACCAAGGAGGGGTAATGTCCATTTGCATTAACCCAATTGGTACCGGGAGCTAGTCTCTCGGGGCGCTTATCAATGCTTAATTTTGATACGCTGTGCTTTTGAGCACCGTGGGGTTAGGCCACACTGTGGCGGCACTCACGTTACAAATTCGACATTCAATGCCCCTTGGGGAGGCCAAGAAGAAGCAAATTGATACTGTTCCCCTGCTTGGTAGCCACCATGTCGCGGTGCGGGGGCTTAGTTAGGAGGATCCGGCCTGGCCATGCTGATAGGCATGGTCGAACTATGTTTCGGTCATGTCCGGTGGGTTCAACCGTGTCAGACGGGCAGCCGGAGAGTACGAACTAAGCGCTACCATCTACCCGAACCCCCCTAAAACCTATCCCTCTGCTTCCCGTCACTTCTCTATCCCTTCCTAAAATCGGGGGGCGTCGGTTCCCACAATGGGCGGCTCCTGGTCTGCTTCTGACTCCAGTGGGGCGCCAGTTTTTCCTTTCACTTGGCAGTAGGTATAAAATGCAACCCCCTTTTTTTCGATGGTGAAGCCTACTCCTGGGTTTTCTGCACGGGGTAAGCAGACTTCTGGGAATCCTCCCGCCGATCCGTCGGCGGCTTGGGCATTGGATGTGCAGGCCCAAAGCTCACCTTTCCTTACGACCGAGACTGACACCCAGGGTCCAGGAGGAAGCAAATTACTAGCGGTGGACGATGGCACATTGACTATGTCAATGGAGAGCCTACTGTTGGAGGAGAATGTGGACAGACTAATGTCAGAAGCATCAAAGTCAGCCGTCATGGTTGATGGAGATGTGGAGATGTTAGATAGCCCACATACTTCAACGATTCGAATTCGGGTACCATGCGTATTGCCGCAGAACGGTTAAACCTGGTGCGAACCAGGAGAGTGCTGGTAAGGAGGTTGCTGGCATCGAGGGTTCGAAGGCAAGTGAAGAGCTGTCTGTCAGACAGCGCAAAAGGAGGAGGCAGAACAAGAGGAAAGCTGCCGTGAAAGCAGCGGCAAGTACTCAAGTTTTGCCAACTTCAACACCTGTGTTGGCCACAGGAAAGCGTGACAGAACGGGCGATGATTCGTCTGCTATGACACACTCTTCTGAGGCCGCTCTGGGGTCTGAGCGCTGTGTGAAGAGCAGCAAGGCAAAGAGGAGGAAGGTCCTTGGACCGGAATCGGACGTGCCGGGACGCTCGACGCAGGAGTCTACAGGTCAGCCGTCTACTGAAATGGAGACGGCTGCAGGATCCCGGAAAATGTCGGATGACACTCAGCCATCCACCTCTGGTGCCACTTTCGCGGAAGCGGCTGCCAAAGCGATGATGGTTGAGATACATACCGACAAAGGAAATGGTCTGTTGTCCAAAGGACAGCAAGACTTTTTCAACTCCTACCTTTGGAAGGCAATCGGTGATTCGAAAGAAACACCGATGTTCGAAGGAGAGCACGTTGAAAACGGCATCATTAAGGTACAATGCTCCAACACGGTTTCTCGAGAATGGCTGGAAAAAGTCGTAGCGAAGATGCCAGCCTGTGAAAAGAGTAAGTTCGTGCTCACGGACGGAAATAGCATCAGGTTGGTGAGGGCTTCAGCCTGGATACCGGGTATTCTCCGGAAACCAGGTGAAATCCTTGCACGTATACGTGCCTAGAACGCAGGTCTGGACACGAGTCTATGGCGAATATTCTCGCTAACCAGGAATGTATCGACTGTCAACAAAAAAGTCGGTGCACACCTGGTGGTGGGTATTAACTTAGACTCATTGAAGGTCCTGAAGTCGAAGTACGGGTACCGTCCCCACCTACACCTGGGGCGGGTGCACTTCCGCCTACAGGACAAGGAGGAGGATAAGGCGTGACGGTAGTTTCGGTCCCTGACATCACTGAAATTACTATCACGCAGATCAACTTGCAGCATAGCAAATCGTCTACTGCTCCACTATGCAGCAGGCACAGTGTTGCCAGATAGATTTCAAGCAATCCCCCTAAAATGAAGTTAATTTCCCCCTAAAAACTAAAATTTCCCCCCAAATTTAAAATGCACACATAAAATTAATATTTCATGAAAATTGCTCTTTTTGGTTGATACATAAAATTAAAAAAAGACCCACTAGCCATATATCTGAACAAGGTGTTGATTTAAAAAATGCAATCTGGTTGGCCACAGACATTTTGAAGAGCGTAAATTAAAAAAATCTGTAAAATATTTCCCCCTAAATTTTCCCCCTAAAATATTTATCATAAAACTTCCCCCAAATTCAAACAACTAAACCCCAAATCTAGGGGAAACCCCTAATCTGGCAACACTGAGCAGGCATGCGAAACGGCAAACATGTCCTCAAATAATATTAATCCAAGATCCATGGGTGTGCTGTAAGCGTATCTGTGAGCTGGGTGCCATTATGTTACGTGTGGACAAATCCTTCAACACGAAGGGAGTGATAGACCGCGAGCATGTATCATCATGCCGCGGTCGATCGAATGCACGATCCTTAGACAATTCTGTTCTCAAGATGTCGTTGCGGTTAAAATAAAGTACTGGGTTGGTGGGAACAGCGTCGAAACTGTAATAGTCTAATAGGCCTATCTGCCGTATGGCTCTATACTTCCTCCTCCATCGAGGGAGTTAATGGAAGTCGTCCAGTAAGCTGAATCCACGGGTTTGGGACTCATAGTGGGCTGTGACGCGAATTCACAGAACATTGTTTGGGGTAGCAGTAAATGCAATCCCAGGGGTACTAAACTTTTGGAATTCATTATGGCGGCTGATCTGGTGATTCAGAACCAACGTTCAACAAACCAACTTTTGTGACTAGCAGAAGACAAGAAGTGATTGATCTAACACTGACCAACAGGAAAGTGGCAGATCAGATCAAGCAATGGCGGGTATTGGAGGAGGTCTCTCTTTCAGATCACCGCTTCATCGAATTCCGACTCGGTATTGATCTAATGTCGATACCAGGTGGACGGAATCCTCGCAAGGCGGACTGGAACAGGTTTGGTGAGCTTCTGGCAGAGCGTATACCAATCCTGAAAAAACTCCGAACTACAGCCAAGATCGAAGAAGCGACTAGGGAACTAGGAGCAACTTTGACTGGCTGCTATGAGGAGGTGTGTCCGCTGAGAGCGAGCAGACAAGGCAAACCAGTTCCATGGTGGAGTGCCGAGGTTTCGAAGCTACGCAAACGATCTAGGAAGCTTCTGAATAGGGCCTTAAAGACCCGAAAAGAGGATGACTGGACCAACTATCACCTCGTCCAAAGAAGAAAGTTAGGTTTGCCAAACTGGACTCTTTCAGAAACTTTTGTAATGAGGTTGAAGATATAAAGGAGTCAGCAGGGTTCTACATAGAGACCGAACAGTTACGCTTGATTCTATTCGCCTGCCTGATGGATCCTATACTACCTCTAAATCGGAGACCTATAACACTCTCCTAGCGACCCATTTTCCGGGAAGCAGGATAATTCCCACTGTGGTGGGCAGTTGTGTGGTCAATGACACAGGTATAGGCTTAACTGGTTTTCCGCGTCAGAAGTAGTAACGGAGGAGGCGGTAAGATTTTCTTTTTCCTCCTTCGAAAACTACAAGTCCCCAAGACCTGATAAAGTTTACCCGATAATACTGAAGAGGGGTGGAGACAAGCTGATGAGAGCTCTTATAAAGATCTTCACAGCTTGCCTTGCTCATGGTTACACTCCAACTCTTTGGCGACAGGTCAGAGTGGTCTTCATTCCCAAACCAGTGAAAGATGACTATACGCTGGCCAAGAGCTTTAGGCCAATCAGCCTAATCAGCCTGAAAAGCTTAGAGCGAATGGTAGAAAAGCACATCCGAGCGAAGGTGCTGACAAGGAGCCCACTCAGTAGAAACCAACACGCTTAACAGAGTGCAAAATCATGTGACTCAGCCCTACATGACATCGTATCCAAGATTTAACTGGGGCTGGAAGCTGACCAGTACACTTTGGGCGTCTTTGTGGATATTGAGGGGGCTTTTGACAATGCAACCTTTAAATCGATATGCTCAGCAGCCAGAATGCATGGGGTAAATGAGACCTTGATAAGGTGGATCCACTCCATGCTCTCCGAGAGATTGCTAACGGTTGGTGAGAGTGATAGCAATTCGGTCACGGTAGAGGTCGGACGAGGATGCCCCCAGGGTGGCGTCCTCTCTCCACTGCTGTGGTGTTTCGTGGTCGACTTTCTACTAAGGGAGATTCAGGATCTCGGAATTAATGTCCAAGCATACGCGGACGATGTCTGTGCACTAGTGTCAGGACGATCCCTCAGGATGATTTGCAAAAAAAATGCAGAAAGTCCTGGATAAGATTGATAACTGGTGCACAGGACAGGGTCTTTACTACGAAGCGGAAGCTGGATGGTCTCGAACTGCCAGTACTGAAAGGTGTGACGCTCAGTCTATCCACGGAAGTGAAATATCTAGGGGTAATCCTAGATAGGAAACTAATGTGGAAGACGCATGTCTTGACGAAAGTAGACCGTGCGCTGAAGGTTTTCCAACAGTGCCGTCGAGCTTTTAGCAAGACCTGGGGCCTGAAGCCGGCGGTGGTCCTTTGGATATATACCGCACTCATCAGGCCCATAATTACGTACGCATCGGTAGTCTGGTGGAGACGAACAATGGTTCAGTCCACAGCTTTGGCTCTGAACAGACTACAAAGAAGTGTATGTATATGCATTACGGGTGCCTTGAGCACTGTCTCGGGTGACGCCCTTAATGCCATGCTTGACCTGCTTCCCCTGGATCTAAAAGTTCAAGAGGAGGCGATGAAAGCGACATGTCGGCTGTATTCCTATGGATACTGGCATGACAACAAGGGCTCAGGTCATAGAGAAATCTTCAAGAGGTTGTCAGTGCAATATCCGTTGCTGCTGGCCCCTAAGGATTGCCTAATACCCGTAGTATCCTTTAGGAGAAACTTTGAAGTGAGGTTTCCAACGCGTGGCCAGTGGGACAACCCAGAGACCATGCTAGGGGATCTGACGGATATTTTCTTCACTGACGGATCCAAGACCGTTAAAGATACTGGAGCTGGATGACACCTCGAAGGAAGTGTCAGATGCTTTCAGACGGAAATCTTCGCCATTCTGAAAGTAGCGGAATGGATAATCGGGAGGAAATGGTGAGGGAACCATATATGAGTCTGTAGTGACAGTCAAGCTGCACTTAAGGCCCTGGAGAACGCGCGTGTTACCTCTAAGATTGTTCAAGAATGTAAGATGAAGCTTAAATCAGTCGCGAAACGTAATAAGCTCCAACATATCTGGGTTACGGGACACTGCGGTATTCTAGGTAACGAAACTGCCGATGAACTGGCTAACTGTGGATCAGGGTGCACACCCATGGGACCAGAACCAATAATCGGCAACAGTCTAGCAGGAACACTGGACTGGATCAAGTCCTATGTCAACAACCTACATAGAGAACGTTGGTCTAGCTTGGGGAGCTCTAAGACTGCCAAGTGTTTTGTGAAAAGCCCGAACAGGAAAGCAGAGAATTTCCTCCAGGATCTGAGAAGGAAAGACCTCCGACGAATGGTCGGGTTAATCACAGGACACAATTTATGGGGGTGACATATGGCCAACATGGGCATCATCGAAGATCCGACTTGCGTGTCTTGCCTGGAGGAGGTAGATAGTAAAGAGCACTTTCTCTGTGCATGTCCGGCCTTCTCTAGAACGAGATTGCGCACGCTGGGTTCAGATGGTCTGAGAATGGACGAAGTTCATTCTCTCGCCCTGTGTGATCTCCTGAGATTCATTAATGAGTCCGGGAAATATGCACAGGTGAATCCATATCTCCCTCTCCCCTTCCACCCACTTGAAAGTTGGTATGAACCTACCATTTAATCATATCTTTCGACAGAGGGAATGGGGTGGGTATTGAACAAGGGAGTGTGGCACCGCCCATACAACTCAAATCTTTTAAATGGAATAGCTTTGGAGTTGTAAGCCGCACAGCATTGACAGTTAGTGTACCGATGTGTCATTCTACTGATGAGATTTGATCGGCGTTGGTCAAGGGGCGTGGCACATTTTTTGATGATCCAACAGTTATGCAGTACACACACACATCTGTGAAACTTGATACGAACTTTCAACTGAGTAGCACAATTCGACTAGAAGAAAGTTGTGAGCATTGAACAAGAGGGCGTGGTACTGCCTCCATTTTTATATACATAGACTAGCTGGGCCCTCCGGCTTTGCACGCAAGTTATCCTGTTTCCCCCTGCTTTTGATAAGTTTGAAGTCAGAACGCCCAATAAATCTTGTTTCTCCATACAAATTGTTAACCCATTGTTGACCCCGTTAGATTTTGATTTTCCAAAAATTGAAAAACACGTGTCAAATTATTTCTCACAAAGAGTACTTTCCCCAACTTTGATGTCAATGGGCCCATTAATTCATATTTTTCATTTCACAGTTTCTCCATACAAACTTTTAACCCGTCGCTGACCCCGTCCAATTTTAATGTTCGGAAAAATTACGTATCGAGTTATTTTACATTTGAAGTACTTTCACAAAGTTTGAAGTCAAAAGGGCTCATCAAAATTTCTTTCTCCATACATAATTTTAACCCGTCGTTGATCCAGTTAGATTTCGATTTTGAAAATAATGAGAAACACGTGTCTAATTTTATTTATTTCAATTATTTTTACAATTGTTGAAGTCAATATAAACCTTAACCCATTGTTGGGCCAGTTAAATTTTGATTTTCGAAAAATTATAAAATACGTGTCGAATAAGTTTTGATCTAGAGTTTTTTCAGGAAGTTCAAATTCAATATGTTTATTAAATCACATTTCTTCATACAACACTTAAACCCATGTTTTGCCTTTTTAGACCCCGAGTTTCAAAAAATTCCATCTTGGCGAAGGTTAATTCTTCAAGATGTGCCTACGGTCCAAAATTCATGTTTGTAGCTTCAGCGGTTTGGGCTGGGCGATGATAAATCAACCAATCAATCAATCAGTCAGTCAGTCAGGATAAACAATCTATATATAAAAAATGGAGGCGGTACCACGCCTCCGTGTCAAAAATACACCCCATTCCTCCTGTCGAAGGACACGACCAAATCGTTAGTTTGTACCGAGTCAGGGGCGGATCCAGAAAAATATTTCGGGGGGGTTTTAAGTAAGTAATTTTTTAATATTCATAAATGTTTATGTGCATGTACTTATTATAAAGAAATTAATTGAAAAGATATATACATGTATTTTGCTTACAACGCGAAAGATAGTTTACGCTTACGCTTTTTTGCAAGCTCGTCTAAAATGTTTGCAGGATCAACTTCTATGTCTCGATGCACATTAACCCTCGGATGGACTTTGTCGTCTGGCCAGACGAAATGGTTCTATTTTTATTCATAACTTTTTTTCTCTGCGCACCATCGTGCTGTGCTTTCGTGACTTTTCAAGTTTCGTTATCCTCTATATAAAACGTAATAAAAAAAAAGAATTTTTACGCGGTTTTATGGATTGTTTTTGTCACAAAGTCAGTTTCTACACATCTGCACTTTGTCGTCTGGCCAGACGAACAATTTTTTTTGCGAGAATCGAGTGTATTATTCGTTTTTATTATTGTTTTAACTTTCTTTGATTTCTAAAAATTATGGCTAAATAATCACAGCATGCTGAGAGCTTGTTGAAAATGTAAAAATGGAAAATTATTTAAAAATTTGAAAAAATAAGTAAGCCAAAAGAAGCGCTTTTTTTGCATTCTTGGTCAGTTTTTATGTGAAAGTCATTTGATTTTTACAAAGGTTTGATATATAAATGCATATTAAATTTGTTGCTATTCGAAGTTGACTAAATTTTTTAACGTTGGTGCTGTGTCAGTTCGTTTTTGAAAGTCGAGGAGTAAACTTCAAATCACAAAATCGTGTGTTTAGTGTTATTTGAAAATGGCTGATTTTTTTAACGACAATGATGTTGTTGACATGACAATCCGTCAGAACTCATGATACAACTAATGACTTATGTACCCAATTGGTCAAAAAAATCCGAATACGGTTCGTTTCTCTAGCATTCCGCAAGCGCTAAAAATCTATGGCGTGGTGAGTTAATAATAACATTCGTATAATAAATATATTAACTTATCATTCATTTATATCATTCCAGTAGCCAAGTGCTTCTGTTGCTGTAGTTCCACAGAAATTTAGGTCTGTTTCATGCGTCTATGCCTAAACAATACAAACAAGCATCGCAAAACACGAATTCAGTGTCAGCAATGTGGCGCCCATGTTTCTCTGTCGCGTCGCACGCACATGTGTATCACAAATGCCATAAATGCATTGAATAAATACAAAAATAAGCAATATATGCATTTTTTATATTATATATATATGTATAGACGCATACAAAAATAAAACACGCCTAAAAATGATATAATTTCAAAAAAATATAAAAAATCCCAGATTCATCTCCTTTTTTGCAGTGTATTTGTGGGTAAAGATTAAGATTGATTGGGGCTAGACATTGGCTGTCTATGGCACTGCGTTCATTTTGAACTATTGTGCCTTGCCCGAGTTCAGTACTGGAAGAGACTATTTCCTCCTATTTTCTCAAAGAACATTTTAATTCTTGCGAGATCAATTTCAGACAGATGAGTAGTCTGTAATATTGCCTAGTGCCTGCTTTCTTGCATGAACTAAGGCCGGGCATTCAGTTATCAGGTGTATGGAAGTCTCGTCATCCTCCATGCAAAATCTACATATCTCACTGTCTGTTAATTTCAGACGGGTCTTATGTTTGTTTAGCAGACAGTGTCCGCTGATTACTCCTGTCATGAGTTTTAGTTCCGGTCTGCTCAAGCGTAGGAGAAACTTTGTATTTCTGCTTGAGTATCGCGGTAAAAAGGCTTTGGTACATTCCATACCAATTGATTTTGACCATCTTGCATTTGCTTTGATCAAGTATTCTTGCTTAATACAACCTTTGTAATGAGATTTGCTGACACCTAAGATCGGTTCGGGTCCAAATGGTCGCTTTCCAGCTCCCTCCCTTGTCAATCTGTCTGCATCCTCATTACCGTCATAGCCGCAATGTGCTGGAATCCAGTGTATTATTACTCGATTCCCTGTTGACAGTTGTTGGAGAAGATTAGCTGTCTCCCATACCAACTTAGAGGTAAATGTCGACGCGTGCAAGGCTCTTATTGCGGCCTGGCTGTCTGACATTATGATAATCCTTTTCCGATGAGGGTGAAGGTTCAGAATTTCTCTGGCACACTGATTGATAGCACAGACTTCCGCTTGGAAGACGGTTGCCAAACTACCAAGGCTAACTGGCATTTGGGTACTGGAACTATATATCCCAGATCCTGTGCCTTCTCCAGTCTTGGAACCATCAGTGTACCAGATAATGTCATCACAGGTAAGACTGATTTTTGAATTGTCCCAGTCCATTCTGTTAGGAATATGTGTCTTATATTTCCTGTCAAAGATGTGTCGCGGAGGCATGGAGTCAAGAGGCAACCAAAAGCTTCCGTCTCGCCTCCGTTCTTTAACAATGGAGCGGTGACCGCTTGCATGTAGATCCTGTAGTATAAATCCACTATGCATCAGTCTGTGTGTACTAATGACCGCATTCATTTGTACGGTTAGGTCCAACGGCAAAACTCCCAATAGTACATTGAGGGCAGCTGTTGGTGTCGTGCGAAGGCAGCCAGTGATGCAGGAGTTAATTATTCTTTGCAACCGTTCCAGTCTGTTCGCAGTCGTTTTCTCTGTGGTTTTTTTCCACCATACTATCGCCCCATAGGTGATAATGGGGAGGATGACTAGGGTGTAGATTTTTTGAAGCCATATCGGTTTCGTTCCCCAGTTTTTGCCACAGATTCGTTTACAAGTCCAGAGAGCGTTGCCCGCCTTCTGAATAGTACGATTTATGTGAGGTTTCCAGTTCAATTTACTGTCTAGAGTTACCCCAAGGTATTTGGCTTCTTTTACGAAGCCTACATCTTTGCCAAAAACCTTTATCGGTCTCAGGTCATATTTCCTTTTGCGTGTGAACGGTACGAAGATTGTCTTATCAGGGTTTACCGATAGATTCTGCTGGGCGCACCAGTTCTCTACAATTTTTATTGCACCCTGTAGTAGATCAGAGACGGTCTGCCCGTCTTTGCCTCTAACCGCAATAACCAGGTCATCAGCATAGGCAATAACGTCATAGCCTCGATCCGAGAGGATGCGGATTAATCCGTTGATGACCATGGACCAGAGTAGAGGAGATAGTACGCCCCCCTGGGGACAGCCCCGGACCGTTCTGGCTAGGATCTTGATGCCATTTAAGTCGGACTCTATTAGTCTGCTTTTGAGCATCGTGGAGATCCACCTTATAAGTGCAGTCGGCACTTGAAATACCTCTAAAGCCGATCCTATAGCTTCATAGGTGGTGTTGTTGAAAGCCCCCTCTATGTCTAGGAAACCTACTAAACAGATTTCTTTCTCGTCAAGGGATTTTTCGATTTTGCTGACCAGGGCAGATAGGGCTGTTTCCGTAGACCTGCCTTTTCGGTAAGCATGTTGGTGTGCACTTAGAGGATTTCGGATAAGGACTTCGTCTCTGAGGTATCTCTGTATTACCTTCTCCATACCCTTAAGTACACATGACATCAAGCTTATAGGCCTGAAGGACTTTGGATCCTTTTTGTTTGACTTTCCGGCTTTAGGAAGGTAGACAACATTCACTGTTCTCCACACCTCCGGAACGTAGCCAAGCGCCAAACTGCATGTGTATATTTTCGAAAGAATGGGCAACAGACTGTCTGGTCCTCTTTGTAACAGCGCCGGGAAGATTTTATCCTTTCCCGCCGCCTTGTACGGGGAGAACGTTCCTATCGCCCATTCTACAATCGAACGTTTGCAGATGAGATTGGCCAATCTCCAATCATCCCTACTGGGGCAGTGTGACTGCCAGCCGCTATAGTTATTATGGTCGGGGTCGTCTATTATTTCTGATCCCGGAAAGTGGACTTTAGTGAGCAGGGCTAATGTATCCTGCGCGCTATTTGTGAGTTCATCCTGTTCGTTAGACAAGGATCCAATCGGACATGGTTTATCGGTTGACAGAATCTTTTGCAGCCTACAGCCTGAGTTCGCGTCGTTCACGTCCTCGCAGAAGCGTCTAAAAGATTCCCTCCTGGCTTTCTTAATCTCTTTATTGTATTTGGTGAGAGCATCGGAGTAGGTTTGCCAGTCGTTATTCCGCTTGGCCCTATTGAATAGTTTCCGTACTCCCTTCCTTAGCAAGCTAAGATGACTGCTCCACCAAGGTGTCTGTCTTTTAAAAGTTTTAGTTTTTAAGGGACAGTTTTCTTCATAGGCGTTCACTACGACTTCCTGGAGTTTCCTGGATGCCCTTTCCAGCCTATCTATTGTGTCAACTCTGTTTTCAAGTTGTGTAGTGATGTCGTGCCTTAACTGGTGACAATAGCTGTCCCAGTCGGTCTGCCTTTTTGGCCTAAAGGACACGGCAGTCAGTGACTTGTCACCTAACCTAAACCTTATATGTCTATGGTCAGAACATGAGGGCTCTTCGGATACTCGCCAGTTGCTGACAAGTGATTTCGATAGAGAAGTAGTTAGGGTAAGGTCTAGCACCTCTTCCCTAGTTCTAGTTATGAACGTCGGACTACCTCCGACATTGCATATACTTAAGTCTAGTGAGAGTATATAATCGAATAATGACTCACCTCTAGCGTTGGTGTCCGTGCTTCCCCAGATAGTGTGATGGGCGTTCGCGTCACACCCTAGGACCAGCTCCAGACGATTGTCCCTAGCATAAGCAACAAGCTGTTCTGCTATCGTCGTGGGACATTCGGGCACATCTCCAGGGAAGTATGCTGACGCTATGATCAATTCCCTGGAGTTGCAATTGATCTTGGCCGCGCACAGATCTGGCGTAACAAAATCTGTCAACGGGAAGAAAGAAATGCCATTAATTGTGGGTAACTAAGTAAGTATATACAGGGTAGGCCATTTAAAGTGGAAGCATCTGGTAACCCTATAACTTTTGACAGAGCTGTCAGATCGACTAATGACATAGCGCGTTGGAAGCGTCATTCCAAGACAATTTATACCATGGAACAGTACACTCCAAAAGAACGTGGTGAAATTGTTCAGCTTTACATTCAAAATAACTTCTCGATTGTGAAAACCAAACGTACGTTTCGGGCAAAAAATAAAGTTAAAAGTGCTCCCTGTGATAACACCATAAGGCGTTTATACGCAAAATTTGTGAACTCCGGTAATGTTAGTAATGCCAACCACTCATCCCGACAACGCACAAGACGTTCCGATGAAAATATTGAAGCCGTACGAGCCAGTATTGAGGCGGATCCAAGAACATCGAGTTATCGCCGTTCTCAGGAATTGGGAATCACAAGGACCACGCTCCGACGCATAATTCATGGTGATTTGAAGATGTTTCCTTACAAAATCCAAATGGCAACAACAAGACGGCGCTACATGCCATACAGCACGAAAAACCATCGATTTATTGCGGCCATTGTTCCCCGGCCGAATCATATCGAAAAAAGGCGATTATGAGTGGCCACCGAGATCACCCGATTTGACGCCGCCAGACTTTTTTTTATGGGGCTACTTGAAGTCCAAGGTATACACCAACAAGCCAAGGATACTAGCTCAACTCAGAGCCAACATACGCCGCGAAATAAGAGCCATATCGGCCGATACACTGGCAAAAGTGATGGAAAATGCCGAAAAAGGGCACATTTTGCGGCCAAAGCTAATGGTGGTCATTTACGCGATATCATTTTCAAAAACTAACTAGAACTAGCTAGAAAATTTCTCCTTGGACCAAAATAACTGAATATCGAGATGAAAACAAAAAAAAACATTTGTTTTCCTCTTTTTTTTCAAAAACAAATGCTTCCACTTTAAATGGCCTACCCTGTATAAACATAACTTGTATATATATATATATATACTTACATATGTAGCCTACCAAATAAACATAATAAACTTCAACTGTCATTGCGATTTGCCTTTGTCAAGAGCCTCACACAGATTTCGTCTGGCCAGACGACAAAGTGCAAATGTGTAGTAAAC
The DNA here is from genome assembly GCA_963971225.1 of Melieria omissa. Lineage (NCBI taxonomy): Eukaryota > Metazoa > Arthropoda > Insecta > Diptera > Ulidiidae > Melieria > Melieria omissa. Next base: position 23,024,906 of record OZ020270.1, on the reverse strand, counting down.
TGTTACTGCCCATCGAAGGGTTAAGAAGTGCCAAACCAAGTAATCTGTCTTGCCCAATGCTGCTCCGTAAATAAGATTTCAATCGACGTAGTGTTGAAAATGACCGTTCGCTTGTGGCAACAGACACTGGCAGTGTTGCACCAATCTTCAAAAAATTGAAAATTAATGGATAGAGCTTTTTTTCATCGCACTGTCATCAACAGACGTTGAAAAATCGTCTGGCTAATATTTTTCGAACAATTTAGCCGTTCTCTGGATATCATTGCTTTGCAAACCAAATGCCTTGCTGGTTAAAATATTCTGCATTTTGGCCAGTAAATTTCCATGCTTTATAAACCTTAAATTTATTTGATCTGAATAATGATCTAGAAAGGGGATATATATGGAGCAACGAAAATAGTCCTCTGGCTCTCCGACATAATTGTCTCGATTAATTTGACGTCCAACTCGTCGAGGTACTTCTATCATAAATCCAACATTATTTGCCTTTTCTTTAGCTTGTTCAAAGATATTCAGAAACTCATCTTGCGCGTTTCCACGCAACTCTTGCAACTCTTCATAAACTGATTTTGCAAAGTCTAAACAGCGGCTGAGATCACAATTCTTTTCCTGCAATTGTGCGCTGACATTTTTTGTCATAGCAAATATTGGCTTCATAACTGCTAACGCAACTATAAATTGCGACGTTTGAAGAGCAGATAGTAATGTGTATGGTTTTAGACCATCTGTCATTATATTTTTATCATTCAACTCTTCTAACGCGAAACATATATGTTCGAATAAATCATAAAAAAGCCTCAACGAATTTAAATGTTCTACCCAACGAGTTTCACAAAACTTTAGAAGACGCGTCTGTTTTGCGGTCGGGCAACAAGTTTTAATTCTATCTTTTAACACCTGACCCGCTTTGGTGGACTGTCGGAATAAATTTACTACTTCTTTCATAGTAGCTATGCAATTTCTTATAGGTGGTATTTTACACGCGTGAGTTATAGCCAGATTTAAGTTGTGGTTAGCGCAATGGACATAATATGCATTGGGATGACTCTTTTCAATAATAGCTGCACAGCCCTTTTGTTCCCACTCATAGAACGCGCACCATCGCACAATGGGGTAAACATGCCGAAAACCCCCGCATTACGGCTAATCTTAAAGTTACGGGCCTAACTTTTTTTTTTTATTTTTCGTAATCTACATGCATGTAGCAGTCAGAAAATGCTTTTTGCATGTAAATTGGACCGAAACTGGCTGCTGTATAGCCGTTCAAATTTGGGGGTTTTTATACTCAATTTCATTTTGTCGATGCAACTTTTTTGATGGTGATGCTGAAATGTCAATTAAATCGTTATTTTTAAATATAATCAAATAATTTTTGGTACATATAATAAGCATATTCCTACATTTAATTTGACATATAATTCTTTTCCATGGCACATTTTCTTGTAAAGATAACATATAAGTTCTCAAAGTTTGGGCAAAAACAACGATTTTTTTTAGGAAAATGTCCTACTTTCGTGGTGTATAACTTTTATGGATAATCATGGATAATCGAAAATCTTTAGGGAAGGTAAGTAGGAACCTTCAGAAAAAAAAATGATACCCAACTTGTCTGCGGAAAGCTGCGGAATAGTTAGATTTTTGGACATTTATTCACTTCTTAGTAAGAAAACAAATATATATGAACTAAAAGCTTTTTAACGCGCGTATGGGTCGGTACGTTTATAGCACTTGATGCATATAAAAATATATGTGATTTATCACATGAATTAATAAATATGCTAAAAAAATATTTTGTATCAATTTTTTCGGCGGGTACGCAGGATGATTCTTGAAAAAGGCAATATATTTCAATAAAACTTTGTGTGGAATTTACGAGTGACCTAACTAAACTCTGACGTAAAAATGGGCATGGAACGCCCACTTTTAAGTAGGGTTGCCATATAGGCATACTTGGTTAAATTGGGAAAATTTATTATATTTATATACTTACCAACGTTATCTGCCCTTTTGTGGTTATTTATAACGGTAAGTGGGCATGGTACTTCCCATTAACCCGTTATGAGCCGTATCAACCCGTATCAAATGGTTTTTGCTTAAATACGAATTACCCTACATGTATGTGTTTTATGTGGGTGTTTTATGAAAGGAGGCAAAAAATGGGGGCGTGGCTACAATCTAGAGTATTCATAAGTCAGTTTGGGTCGATTTAAATTCTTTAACTTTGGTTTTGTTTTTTACTAATGAAGATTTTAAAAGTGCCTAATTGCCGACTGTAGGGTGCCGGTGCACGGTACAGTAAATCAAATAAAATTATGGTGAACAAATCCCTCAAGAGTCCTGAAGGAGATGTCCAAATTTGAGGTATTTATCTTTAACCGTATAGATACTACAGCATAAAATAGGCAATGCGCGGGTTTTTGGCATGTTTACCCCATTGTGCATAGTAGCCTTAAAAATGTAAGAGATGAATACTAGAAAAATTTCGTACTAACAAATGGTTGATCAAAAAATACATTGTCCTCTCAAAAAATTTAAGTTTACACCCAAATCTTTCAATGCAGTCAACAATGTATTTGCTAGACCTTTTCCAGTGACATCGATAACCGGAACAAAAGAAAGAAAGTCTTCACAAATTTGATAATCGGGGGAAACATAACGAACATATCGAGCACAAATTGAAAACTGTTCGATACCGCCTACATCTGTCGTTTCATCTGCAATCACCGAAAAACATCTGGATTCATTGATGCGTTGAACCAATTTTGACGAAATTATTTTTCCTGCCGCTTCGATAATTTCGTTCTGAATAGTTTTGCTTATGTAGGTTTCCTTTTTGCCTGCTGTTGTTAAATGAGTTTTTAGATTCTCATCACCGCTTTTTATTGCAAAGCGCAGAAGCGCTCGAAAATTTCCATCATTTTCGGTTGGACATTCCGTTGATAATGGTCCATCATCTCTATGACCTCGTAAAGAGAGGCCCTGCCTACCACAAAATAGAACAGCCCGCACAATTGGAGTCAGTTTCTTTCTCTTTTCAAGTTTGGTGAGCTCAAACCCGCGATCAATTTCGGACGCAATATCGTTTTTTTTTGTTTTCATATACCAACTTGAAATTTTGTCCATCCACCATGGCGTTTCCATGGTAGGTTTTGGCTTGATGCTCTTTGAATTTTTCTAAAGCTTTTTTCCAATTTTTAAATGGGCGTTGAACAAAAAATTGTGTGTTTTCATGTCCACCTTTGCCAACAGAATCAGCTCCGAATGTAACACAATATTTGCAGTAACAGCCGTCCTCTTCAGCAGAATATACCAGCCAAGAATAAGTCCGCAACCACGACGATTGAAATTTTAAATGACGTTCACCAGATTCTGGGAACTTATAATGTACATCCGGTATCCACATTTTAGAAAGCACCTCATCTTTCTGCTCATCATTCAATTTACGACGGCAGAATTTTGCTATATCGTTCGGAATATCCTGTAAAAATTAAACTCGAGGGATTATTTAAATATGTATTAATATTTAGATTACATTTCTTACATTGCTTTTCAATTTTTTGCTAGTGCACGCAGCACTATTTTTACTTGAGTCGTGATTGTTGTCACATTGTTTCAAAGCACTTGATGGTTTAAAAAACGAATTAATTGTTCTCTTACTCATTTTTTTAACCCTTTCGGTTATTCTATGCCATATGGCATAGTCTCTTTTCAGTGCCTGTTTTAGGCCAAAAACTTGTGGATACTATATTTTTCAATTTTTGTATTTTTCTCTGAAGATTTTTATACCAAATCATGAAAAAAATATTTTGATTAGTGTACCAAGTAACTTGTAAGGGTTCAGAAAGTGCGCAGTCCTATCGAGCTGCGTATTTTACAAAAAGAGGTCACTTTGTACTTTTATTTATTCTATTACAAAAATCAATTTATTTTATAGGTTTATGTAAGTAATCTAGTAGGTATTTATTGCTTTAGTAAGTGTAAAAAAAGTTGGATCCCAAATATAGTTCACTAAGGCTGCACGATTTTTTTAATTTTTTACTATGCCATATTTCATGATGCCCAAAAACCACTTTTTCGAACAATATTTTAAAAAATGACTTTTGATTATTCATTATGTAGGCTTAAACAGTAATAAAATGGAAAAGAATGACTTTTAAAGTTAAAAACAAAAAAGAAGTACCGAAAGGGTTAATATAACAAAGCACAAGAACCTCACTTTTACACAACTGCTCTTATTCAATGCAAGTTAGTACTGATCAGTGTATTCATTAAATTCATGACACTATCACCTGCATGTCAAATAATTATGAAGCGTTATCTTGTCGCGACGAAATTCAGCAAATAATTTTAATAATGCAAAGGGTGCTAATCGACAAATTTGAATATTTCCAGGAACCCAAGCAAACAACGTTTTGAATTAACAACGGAAAAATCCGTTGGAATATTCGAAAAATCCAAAAATCCATTTTTTAGCACATTTCCGCTTTAATCCAACAGATGGCGCTCTAATTCAACGCCTGTGGCGACACTGGTTCGTACATCGAGCGCTGGCAGCACTGGTGCGGCAGCAAAGAAAACGAGTCGAAAGCAGGCTACGGAGCTGAGCGCACGCGCGTAGAAAGTTTGTAACGTTTCGGAATAAAGCAATTGAAATCTAACCGCCTCGAGTCTTATTAATCGCGATAATTGGTGACCCCGACGTGATATTAACGAGTTTTTTCGTGATTAATCAACGGCGTAGTGTTGCGGGAGCACCCAGCACTACGCCGGACTTCGTCGTCCAAGGCTGCAGGCGCGATTTCAATTAGAGCCGGCATACAGCGTTGCCGAATTTCCTTTGTTCGCGAACTTTCTTCCCAGTACCGTTATTCGTGGCGTCACAAGCCGAGAAGTCATCGTGGGAGTGGTGGCGAAAAATCTCGTTACCACATTGCGTCAAGTTTACAAACGTGTTGAGTCGTGATAAATTTGGCGCCCTTCTCGCTTTTCTCCTGACTTTTTCGTGATGTTAGCGCTGCATTCGACAAGAAGACAACCAGAGTTACTTCGCCATGGCCGAACTGAAATTTTTGTCACGCATCACGTCTGATGCGACAAAATTTCATTGTGTTTCAACTTTGACGCTAAGCTCGTTTCGCTCTGCAGGGACTGATCAACCCGCCAGAAAACGATAAGTATGAAACTCTTAAGCGGCGTGTCCTAATTGCTCTGTCTCTTTCGCAGGAAGCTAACATCCGACGCCTCCTTCACGGCCACCCCTGGGGCGCGAAAAACTCACCGTCTCCCACTTTCCTCCAGCAGCTGCGCAACCTTTCTGCAGGCCAGTGCACTGGAACCTTGCTCCGCTCTCTTTTTCTTGAGCAGATGCCTGACGACATTCGTCGATCTGACAATAGGGTCAGCTTCTACGCTCAACCAGCAAACAGCACTTCCATCGCACACCGCACCTCGCCTGTGCTGCACCGCACATCGGCAACTTGCCTGGACCGCACATCGCCTGTGCTGGACCGCATATCGGCAACTTGCCTGCACCGCACATCGCCTGTGCTGGACCGCACATCGGCAACTTGCCTGCACCCCACATCGCCCTTGCTGCACTGCAACTTGCCTGCACCGCACATCGCCCTTGCTGCACCGCGACTCGGCCGCACCGCACTGCAAACGCAACAGGTATTTCAGTCCGTGGTTCTGTTATCTCCAGCAACTTGCCCTCGTTGACGACGATCGACCGTCTCACACCGGACTTGCTCGTGGACTTCATTGATTTAGCACGGCCTCCTCTAAAGTCACAGACCGGAGCGTATACCATCACATATTCACGCAAGAGCCGACAGTATCTCACCGTCCTCGCCATCTCCCACACTAACGCAACACCTGCAAGCAACGCGAAGCCCGCAACCAACGCGACACAGCGACCACGCCCACAAGCACCGGTCAACCACTGCTGGCCGCCGTCCCGCTTCACAAACAATTCGTGCATTATCCGCAACCGCCAGCGTACATCGAAGCATCAGCAGACGCACCCGCTACACCTACAGCGTCTTCACATCGAGTTCTGGACGCTCCTGCCCTCACGTCACGCCCATCCTTTTCATCGACTGTCGACCCTTTGCGCACCTACCCAGGATCGAAGACCTAAACGGTATCGTTCGCCCTCATCAATTTGTCAATTGCCGCTCTCTGGAAGGGGGTACTGTGGCGACACTGGTTCGTACATCGAGCGCTGGCAGCACTGGCGCGGCAGCAAAGAAAACGAGTCGAAAGCAGGCTACGGAGCTGAGCGCACGCGCGTAGAAAGTTTGTAACGTTTCGGAATAAAGCAATTGAAATCTAACCGCCTCGAGTCTTATTAATCGCGATACGCCAACTTGACGAATTTATTATCACAATGTAATGTGTTTTGAAAGAACTTAATTTTAGAGTCCGACCGATACCAAATTTTTTATTTGCCGAATTATCAGCCGATGCCGATTAATCGGTCTAAAGGCCGAAAATCGGCCGATGCCGATTCCATAGAAAAAAAAAACACGAATGAATTCAATCAAAAACACAGCTTATTTTATAAAACAACAAAAGGAACTATTACATATATAGTACATTTCATCACATTTATCACAAATTAACAAACGAAAACGAGAAAATAAACAACTAAAAACTAAATAAAATTACAAGAAAATTCAGAATTCAAAATTAATATCTCATGAAAATTGCTCATTCTATTTGGCACAAGCAATTAACAAAAGACCCAATAGCCAATATAGCTGAACAAGGTGTTGATGTAGCAAAAATAGATTAAAAATATCTGAAAAATATTGTCCCCTTAAGTATTTGTAATAAAATCCAAACAAATCTAAGGAGAAACCCCCTAATCAGGCAACACTGGTTTGTAACGCATAATAAAAATGTAATAAATATACAAAGCGAGATATGAAAAAGGAAGACAGTGCGATTCAGCTGCAAATAAAATCGTATTAAAAAATCGAAAATCGTAAAATCGACCTAAAAAACCGATGTGGCATCGGCCAAAAAAGGCCGAAGCCGATGCCGATGCCGATTCTTTTTTTTTTGGCCGATGCCGATACTAGCCGATGCCGATACCAATTTTATTGGCCGATACTAGCCGATGCCGATGCCGATTAATCGGTCGGACTCTACTTAATTTTATTAAATTCCTTTTATTATTTTTGGTTGTGTCTGAATTAAACAGGGCCGTTATACAAATTGAGTTATCAGATATTAAAAAAAAATTAATTATGAAATCCGACGAGCGATGTCGCCGTATATAAATGTGTCGAAAAACCATTCAAAAAACATAAATGCCTTTTTATTTGTATGCAGTTTTAAAGTCGACCCTAATATTTCGGGGGGGGTTTGAACCCCCAAAACCCCCCCTGAATCCGCCACTGTACCGAGTTTCATTGATGTGAACGCTCTAGTTCAAAAGTTACACCGGAATTTAAAAAGTGCCACGCCCCCTGTCCAATGCCCATTAAATTTTACTGGTGGAATGACAAGTTTACGCCATGGCACTGTACCAAATTTCAATGCTGTACGACTTATAATCCTGAAGATATTCCGTATTAAAGAATTGGGTTGTAAGGGCGGTGCCACTCCCCTTGTCAAAAACCCACCCCATTCCTCCTGTCGAAGGACACGACCAAATCGTTAGTTCGTACCGAGTGTCATTGATGTGAACGCTCTAGTTCAAAAGTAACACCGGAATTAAAACAGTGCCACGCCCCTTGTCCAACGCCCATTAAATTTTACCGGTCGAATGACACGCTTACGCCATGACACTGTACCAAATTTCAATGCTGAGCGACTTATAATTATAAAGGTATTCCATATCAAAAAATTGGGTTGTATGGGCGGTACCACGCCCCCTTGTCTAAAATCCACCTTATTCCCCTTTCCGAAGGACACGACAAAATCGTTAATTTGTACCGAGTGTCATTGATGTGAATGCTATAGTTCAAAAGTTACACCCGAATTTAAAAAGTGCCACGCCCCTTGTCCAACGCCCTTTAAATTTTACCGGTGGAATGACACGTGTACGCTATGATACTGTACAAAATTGTCCGATCAATGCTGTCCGACTTATGATTCCGAAAATATATCATATTAAAAATTGAGGTTGTATGGGAGGTGCCACGCCCACCTGCCGTACAGACATGTAATATCGCTATAAACCACCGCATTGACATTTTCTATCACACACAAAAAAAATTTTGCCGAAAGAATGAGCCGTTTTCGCAAACACTGGCTACACACAGAATGTTATATCGCGTTCCAACTGACTCATTTAAACTAGTTTAAGTGAAAAGAGCTTTTTGTTGAACACAACCGTCCAGACTGCTCAATGCGGTTTAATTTGACAAACAGCTGTTTACAAAAGAAATATCAAAATTTTGTGCAATTTGCTGTGAAAATGAATCGAGTGCGAAATATCGTCCTAATTATCAGTCTGATAAACAACATTTTTAACTTTGTTGAAATGTTAGACAGTTTTTACTCGGATGCAGTCAGAAGGCGAAGAAAGGAGCGGTATCAGTGTATGCAGCGCATAAAAATTGCTAGACAGAAGCAAATGATACTGCTCACCAGCTGCATTATTCATAGGCTTTGGAAACAAGTTAGTTTACAATAATTACATAATGTCGTGCTTACTCATAATATTACATGCTTTGAAAAGGAAAGAGCCGGCGACTTTTGGTAAGTCGCTTGCCGCGTCAACGATGACAAATTCTTTAAAGAAAATTTTCGCGTGGACAGACAGAGCTTCACCACATTATGCTCAGAACTACGTATTTTGGAGAAGCAGGAAACCAACTGCAGGCAAAGCATCCCTTTAGAAAAAAGAATTGCTATTGCGCTGTATGCTCTGGGATCATCTAGTGAATATAGATCGATAGCAAATCTTTTTGGTGTTGGGAAGTCATCTGTGGGATCTATATTAATAGAGTTTTGTGGAGCAGTGTGGAATATCGTAGCGCCAAAATATCTGAATAGCTTCCCATTAACGAGGCAAACCATTAAAGAATCAGTGGCAGGGTTCGAAAAATTGGGATTTCCACAGTGCTTGGGTGCAGTTGGTATGTATTCATTGTTCATTTATTTTGAACTGCTAACATAATTGCACAATTTCCAGATGGGTGTCACATTGAAGTTCATCCTTCTGCAGCAGACGCGGTGGACTACTATAATTATAAGGGATGGTATTCCACAATTTTGCTCGCTCTTGTTGATTATAGGTAATATAAAATAATGTTAGTATCTCTTTTACGGCTATTTGATTTTAACATTTACAACTAAAGATATCGCTTCCTATACATCAATATTGGCTGCCCCGGGCGCTGCAACGACTCTTTGGTTTATGAAAAATCAAAACTAAAGACGCAGTTAGACAACTGCCGTCTCCTAAATGAAATGGCACGGCCAATGGGAGCAGTTCAAGTACCAGTCGTAATAATTGGAGATTCTGCATTTCGACTTTCAAACAGGTAATATATTTATTATTGCACGATTACATATGTATATTGTAAACAACTAAAGTAATTCCTTTTTAGACTCATGAAACCTTTTCCTTTTTCTCTCGAAGCCAATGAAGAGCTTCGAAACTATAACTATATGCTGTCAAAAAGTCGAAGGGTGGTTGAAAATGCCTTTGGACATTTGAAAGCCAGATTCCGAAGGATTGGAAAAGGCATCGACAACCACATGAAAAATGTAAATCTTGTTGTTAAAGCATGCTGCGTGTTGCACAATTTTTGCAACCACAACAACGACAACATTTCAAAAAAATGGTTTCATGTGCACCAGCAAGCAGAAACGCTACAAATGTCAACACCTGAATGCGTTTTGGGAAATGAAGATTGCAACGCCGATGATATACGACGAGCAATTGCATCATTTTTAGGTGCTTCAAAAATAAATGTTTATTTGAAAAAACTAGGTGTAAAGATGGACTTGCAGACTTCAAACTTATCAAATTGGAGAAGGAATAAACAGCGATTATACAAACATATTTGAACGAGTTCAATGATTGGACAAGTTCTTTTGTAAATTTGTTGGTGTTTCTTAAAAACATTACATTCTGTCCAAAAAATTTACAAAGGAAGTTTTTAAATCTTTAAATTCGTTCAAATATTCTTTCATCAACGCGGTTTTTTCCTTTTCCAACTCGATTAGTTCTTTGTCTGCCCGTTCCATTCTTTCACCTTGTTCTTTAATTTCCATTTCAATTTGGTCAAATTTTTTGAGAATTTGTTTTTGAAATGAAAATTTTTTATTTATAGCAAGATCTCCCCGCGATGGAGATGGTGCAGCACTCGGTGGAGATGGTTCTGCGCTCGATGGAGATGTTGCAGCGCTCGAAGATGGTGCAGCGCCCGATGGAGATGGTTCAGCGCTCGATGGAGATGTTGCAGCGCCCGATGGACGTGCAGCGCTCGAAGATGGTGCAGCGCCCGATGGAGATGGTTCAGCGCTCGATGGAGATGTTGCAGCGCTCGAAGATGGTGCAGCGCCCGATGGACGTGCAGCGCTCGACGTTGATGTAGTGCTCGAAGATGGTGCAGCGCTCGATGGACGTGCAGCGCTTGGTGGACGTGCAGAGCTCGAACGACGTGCAGCGGTTGACGGAGGTGAAGCGCACCGTATATTTGTCACAGAAGGCGACGGGTCTGTGGGCAAGCAAATTGCTGCAGAAAACAAGTCTTCTGCGGGCAAAGAAGGTGGCGAGTATGCTGCAATTACAAAAAATTAATACAAATAATAAAATAAAATCTATTTTAACTTACAACAAATGCTTTCCTCAACATATTCTTCAATGTTGTGCACTTTGTACCGACCCAGTACTTCGTGTACCTGGTCGAAAAGCTCCCAGTCAGATCGTCCCCCACCAGATGGCCCGATTTTGTCTTTCGTCTTTCTCCTTCCTGCAAGAATATAAATATCAGAAAAGCACACACCAACAAATATTTACCTTCCATACTTATATTTGGTGGTTAGATTATGAATTTTGTTTTTTAATTCCGCCGGTGTAACTACGCAGCCATATTTTCCAAGTTGACTGGCCATTCTTTGGAAAACATGGCTATTTCGTTTTTGGCCACGCAAATCCGCAATGTGGTCCCCCCACACTTGAATGATAGCACTCTCGTATGGGAGGGACCACTTGAACCTTTTTTTTTGTGTTGTATCCATTTGAATTTGAATTTAATAATTTTTTTTGTTTATTGTTTGGATGAAATGACAGCTCAATTTGCAGGGATGTTTTTCTGGTGTGTGTTCAGTGGGTGTGCAGTGCGTTCAGTTGACAATAAAGTTTTTCATAGAAAGCTTTCGGATGCAACCCTGCGTTAAACACGTTTCAAAACTTGTTAAATGGTTTAACACGTTTAATTTCCAACAACAATTGCATGCGAATAAACAGGTTTTCAAACTGGTTTTATTCATTAAACTTGTTTAAGCACATTAAACACGTTTAAGTCGTCAGTTTGAACGCCATATAAGGCGAAGGTTATATGGCGTTCAAACTGACTCATTTAAACTAGTTTAAGTACAAAGAGCTTTTTGTTGAACACAACCGTCCAGACTGCTCAATGAAGTTTAATTTGACAGCAGTTTGTTTACACACAACAAACAAATATTTTTGTAAACTGATGTGCTGGGAGCATAATTCGAGCGAAACATTGGCGCATATTTCATAAACCACGGCATCGTACTCAACTTCATTCAATATTAGACGCCTTGTATTCAGATGCCACAAAAAGGCGATGAATAGAATGAAAGCAGTGCGAGCAACACGATAATTTTTATATATTTCAAAATTTTCACATTTTCAATGTTTGTTTGGTTTTGTTGTGATAAATTGACAGCTGAATCTGTAGGGATGTTTTTTCTGGTTTGTGTTTAGGGTGTGCGCTGTATTCAGTTGACAAAAAAGCTTTTTCATAGAAAGCTTTCGGATGCAACCTTGCGTTAAACTCGTTTCAAAACATGTTAAATGGTTTAACACGTTTAATTTCCAACAACAATTGCATGTGAATGAACAGGTTTTCGAACTGGTTTTGTTCATTTAACTTGTTTAAGCACATTAAACACGTTTAAGTCGTCAGTTTGAACGCCATATTAAGCATATCAATAGCATAAATGTATCGCATTTTAACTGAACATTGGGCCATCTCATCTATCGACACTTGTTTTGATTGTTTTTTTGTTTACTAAAAGTCGAATTTTAACCATCAACCTCCTCGTTTTTACCTGATGCGGCTCGTGCGACTTTCACCTTTTCAAAAAATGCATTTGCCGATGAAAAAAAGCGTTTTTAGAACGTACTTAGAAACCATCCAAAAGGCTTGTACCGACATCCTGAAGGTTATTTTGGTTGACGAACTAAACTACTCTTTAGACATGTTTTTAGATCATACAAATCGCTGTATTGAGCGTAAGCGGGACTATTGGCAAACAAATTTTTTTGTTATTATTCTTTTAAATGTTTAAAGATGAAAAGAGATTTTTGCTAATGTGAGAACGTACATACGATGCATATTGATTGAAAATGTTGACAAATTATAGGCTATGGGGGGGTTCTGACACCCAAACCCCCCTTTGGCTACGCCCCTGATAAGAACTCATTTCAGAAGTTGCTCACATCTTTCACAATGCAATTGAAACTAATTACTAATGATTAATTAATTTGTTACAAAGTTCAAATGTAAAAAATTTCCGCGGGGAATGACCTTCCATTGAAATTTACAGCAGCGTATGAATGGTATTTCCCTTTTTATGAAAGCGGGATCCGAAATTGCACAAAAATTCATTACTGGAAATTAAAAAACAAGTTTGGAAGTCATTTTTTGTAACAAGGGAAATCCCAAAATGTACTTTTATATTACTAAGAGCTTTAAAACTAAGCAAAAACAGTAAAATTTCTTACAGTGCGAACAAAAAGTGAGAAATTTGGGGTGGGGTACCCGGGTACCCCATCACACGGGTAAGGGTGTTTTTTCCAGCACACACACTAATGTTAAGTAAGCATTATATATGGGCAGTAAAAAAAGTTCCAAAGAACGGGACGGAAAATCATTACGGGCTACTAAAAACGTCTTCCTTTCTTTCTAATTTCCCTTTTTAATTGTCTTTTTTGATTACTTATTATTTATTTTTTATTGCCTGTAGCGATCATATAGGTCACCACGCCAGCCATATCTTATTTTCTTTTCTATGATTACGCAGCCGCCGTGGCTCAGTTGGTTAGTGCGCGGTCCAGCGAGTCGCATGCAGAGCGACGCAAGTTCGAATTCTGCATGTAGTAACACCTAAAAAAAGTAACGTGAAACTCGTTTTCTCTTTCGGTGGCTGTCCTCTCAGCTGGAAATGGCAAACCTCTGAGAGTAAAAATTGCCTATGAAAAAGCTCCCAACCTGCCGTTCGGAACCGGCATAAAACTGTAGGTCCCTTCCACCCGCGTACAAAATTCACACGCACAACACGGGTGGTTGCGGGAAGCTAGGCCTTAGTCTCGCGTAAGCGGGCTGTCGTGCCAATCAATTATTAATTAATTATTATGATTACGCGCACACTACAGTCGGCAGTGAGTTCAGGAGCAATATGGAACGCCGTGCACGCTTATAGAAGAAGAACAAAAGCCAGCCGCCAGAAAATATAAATCGTTTTACAATTTCAGCATTTCGCCAGCGAAACAACAACAACAACATCACATCGTCCTCAGCTCCCAATCATCCCACGCCGCAGCAGTGTGCTAACGCAGACTCGCTGCAGTGAGCGCAACCAAAAGCAAGCCTTCGTATGTTTATTTTCTTTGCTTCTACTCACATGTTACGCCGAAGTTACAGAGATTTCTGCTGTTAGTAACAGAGGGTTCTGCTGTCAATAACAGAGGGTACTACCAGCAGTACCCGCCATACAACACGTTTGCTTGTATGAGATGCGCGTTGTATATTACTTCATATTCTTTGATACAACCAAAGAATATAGAATATAAAGAATACGCATCTTCAAAAATTTGTCAAGCGTGTTTCTTGATGCGGGCGGGAAGAGATGAGCGGAGGCATAGGTTGCGGGAAATTTGCTCGCGCTCAACAGTTTGCGATCTTGTTCGTCGAAGCGCAAGCGAAGAGTAAACAACGAACCAAAGCTTCGTTTCAACGAAGATGATTCCGGATTCGCTAATGTTTTTGGTGTTGTCGTTTATTGTGTGTATGCTTTTTTGTGTTGTGATTGCTGAAAAAATTGCTGCAATGTCACCATCAATCGAATCTTTGTGGTGCATGGCTTTTTGCTGGCCAATGCTTTGATTAATTTAAAAATTTGGTGGTTGATCCCAATTTAAAATGTTTGCACGTGGCGAGTTCGAAGTAAAATTATTTGTTTATATTTTCACATGCTTAATTACAATTTTAAGAATATGGGAAAACTACGAAAAAAATGAACTGATAGGCATATTGACTTCAAAATTCGTGAAACACTTGAAATTAAAAATAATTAGATGCGTGTTTTAATTTTTTTTTTTTTAATCGAAATCTAACGGAGGGTTAGAAGATTGTATGGAAAAAAATAATTTAATAGGTCTATTGACTTTCAATAGGGCGAAAGCACTACTAAAGCACTAAATAAAGAAATAATAAGACAAGTATTTTGTCATAAGAAAATGGTATTACGGCATGCCTACGTTTAAAAATAGTTTAAATGTTCTACACCTGAATGATTCCATGGCGAATGATGTGATCATAAATTTACAATATTAGATTTTCTTATTTTAGTTCTTTTAAACAAGCATTATATGTGGGCCGTAAGAAAAGTTCCAAAGAACGAGACGGAAATTATTACGGCTAATAAAAACGTTTTCTTTTCTTTCCAATTCCATTTTTATTTAATTGTCTTTGTTGATTACTTATTATTTTTTAATTGCCTGTAGCGATCATATAGGTCGCCATGCCAGCCATATTATATTTTCTTTTCTATGATTTTTCGCACACTACAGTCAGCAGTGAGTTCAGGAGCAATATGCGACGCCGTGCAGGCTTATAGAAGAAGAACAAAAGCCAGCCAGAAAATAGAAATCGTTTTACAATTTCAGCTTTTCGCCAGCGCAACAACAAGAACAACAGCACATCGTCTTCCTCCTCGTCGCACAATTGAGCGAGAATGACCGAGTGAGCGCAGACGCGGCATTCGTGTTTCTATGATTTGCGCTCAGAGCATTGTGCTGTCGTTTCAAGTGTTTCCTCTTGTTGTCTACCCCCCGCATCTAGAAGACGGGTGGCGATATCAGCACCCGCATTCAAATTTTTGCTTGTATGAGATGCACACTCTTTATGTTACATACTTTTTGATAGAACCACTAAGCAAATAAACACATAGAGGTACCACGCGGTACAAAATTTTTCGGTCACGCAAATCTAGCACAGTAGGTCCCACACGTACTTCGGCTATACGAAGTTTTGTCGCTGGCTTCGCCAAACTTCAATTTTCGAAGTTCCTCTTCATTCTTTGTGGGATGTTCGACAAGGAACATCAATTGCAAGCTGTGCTGTGCTGGTGAGCACGAAACGGCGCGCCGCGGCGTATCGTTTGCAAATTCGAATATGCAAGGGTGTGTGTCCGTGTGAAAATAAATGTGCGTGTTGCTTGTGTATGCGCTGAGGTGAATGAAAACAATACGACCCTACAAGGAATGCCTAACCGAAACTCCAGAAAAAAGTTCAAAATTTGTCTAAAAACTAACACATGCATAAAAATGTCCCAAATCTCACTAACACATTCAAATCTGCATTTCACATTTTGGGATTTTTTCCAGTAAGTGGGAATGAAAGAATATATTTGAATTAGTACCTTCCATATTCTCTGTATGAAAGAGTGAGATAACGATATAAACGTGGCGTGCCACTTGATTTTATGCCCAAAATGTCGTAGTTCACGCGAAGACTTCAACTGGTACGTCAGGCAAGCGTCCGCTGACGAATTTATTTTTGTGGAACGTTTTGAAGGTAATAAAATATTTACTTGACTAAAAAATAACATTAAATTGAATTATTATTTCATGATTGTTCTATATAGATCTTTTCCGAAGCATGGATATGGATAATTCAACAAAAGAACCCTGGAGGCTAAAACCAAAGGCGCCGGAAGAAATGTTGGGTTTTTTTTGTGTGTCTTTCTCGCTTTTCCTCTTTGTATTTCTTTTTTATGATAGCCAAATAAATTTTTTTAAACTAATCGTCCAAATAGTTTTAATGTATATTTACGTAATGACTATCAGGTACATCTAATCGACAAACCGGTTAGACCTATCTGGTAGACATACCGAATCGTACGTTATGTCTACCAGATAGGTATGACCGGTTTGTCGGTTAGACGTAACTGATTGTTACGGTAGACATACCGCTTCATACGTTATGCCTACCAGATAGGTCTGACCGGTTTGTCGGTTAGACGTAACTGAATGGTACATGCGAGACTCCAAGTGAGTAAGCGAGGCAGCTGTACGTTTGCCAAGGTTTCAGAGTGCATGCGTTAGAAGGTGATATCAAATCACACGGACACAAAATCAAGTCACACGTACACAAAAGGACTAGTCAGATTTTTCACACTGCTAGAACAAATCTGACTAGAAATATAACCGATATGTTGGTTATGTATACCGGTTATATAACTAGTCATATGACCGGTAGTCTCCTTGTAGGGGAGCAACTGCACAAGATAAAAAGCAAATTGAATTTCCATGGCTTTCGGTTCTGCTATGAATAACGAACCATGTGAATTTACAAAGGCGTACAGTAGAGTGTGCGTTCCTATTGACAAAAAACCAAAACCATGAATTTCTGCTGTGCAATGTTGGCATTCATGTAGGCTACGTTGCCTTCTGACCTAATAAAATTCATACCGATAAATTTTTAAATTCATATATTAACAGCAACATATTATTATTTATTATTATCATTTCCTTAAAATTTATATTATTTAGCAGTTTTATGTGTTCTTTAGTATTTTTATTTTATTCTTATTTTTCGGTTTACTTGCAATTTTCTCTTTGAGCCAAATGCAATTTTTTCTTAGCAAAATTATTAAAAAGTAATCTAATATAAATTGCTTATGTTCCCTACAAGTAGACGGTTCTGAAAACCACATTTTGTATTCATCTACTTTTGTTACGTTTGCAACACACAAATTGTACAAAAGCTTTTTTATATTGGAGGAATGAGGGGTTGCCTTAAAAAACGTATGAAATGTGTTGTAAAAGATTTTTGAAACAAAAAAAAATGAGTCGATTGGAGCTTTTAGTTTTAAACTACTGTTAAAATAGTTGAAATTTTTGAAAAAGATAAACATTTCGTTTCCTTGTAAATTACAAAGCTCATCTTTTATTAACTTTTTGCAGTTATGACAGTCAAATTTTTCAATAGTTTTCATCAATATGAAACCAGAGAAATAACGAAGGGAACCATCACTCATATGTTCATTTTTTATAATCCCTAAGGCTCTGCATCAGATATGTCCTTTGATAAGCAAAATTCTTCACCGAACTCTTGATTTATAGCATTTTGAGTTTCATTGTCAATTTCAAACAAACTGGTATTATTGTCAATTGTTATAAATGAACCTTCGTCAGTTGGTTCACAATTGGAGGTTCCTGCCGTAAATGCTATTATTTTCATTGAGATCATTTTCGCAAGAATTTGGTCAAACTCAAAAAGTGAAGGATTATTGTTTGTAACTCCTCTTTTTCTAACCAAATAAAAAAGATTTTCAAGCGGGTCTTGATTAAGTCTTGATAATAAAAGAAAATTGGATTTTTCCGCCCAGATATCTTGTGAAAGAGACAAAACGGAAGTAATTGATAAAACTATACCATTTAAACAGTATACCGTTTTCGGATACTGACAACTTTTGATATAGTTTTTCATTTCCTTCAAATAATTTTCGATATTGTTATTCTCACGAAGAGCTGATCGGAAAGGATTTTTATCAAAAAGAACATGGCTATTCAAAGAATCAAAAAGTCTGTTTATTTTTTCAATAAATATAGCTGTGGACAAAGCTTTCTCTTTGCAATCATTATAACAGCCATTTTCAACCAAAGATTTTATGGCTGCGGATACAGTATGGCTAAATATTTGAGTTGCGTATTTAACCTTCATTTTTTCAAATGAATTAGGATAAATATGTTTTTTTTGTCAATTTGGGATAAAGGCGGGTTGAATTGTTTTTATCTAATTCATATAACCTGCAAATAATTGACCAAGAAATTTGTCCATCAGGCGAAGTGATATCATTTCGTGTTAAAATATTTCTTAGTGATTTTATTAGATGGGGAACATCGTACAGTGCATAAATTGTTTTCGAATCTACGACGGTAAATGGCGATTCAGACGTTATTCCCAATTTAGCGAATGAAGATCTGTTGTTTGACCCTTGATCACACACAATTGCTCTTACGTTTATACCCAGTTTTTGAGAAATTTTTACATTATTTTTTATAATTTCGTTAAGTTCATTTGACGTCAAGCCGGTAGAAGAAGTGTAATAGCTCAAAACGTATTTCCAATTTGAATACAACCCCCTTAGCATAAAAACGCAAACTTGACCAGTAAGTTGGATTTTTCGTTCGGTTCCATTATCAACAAAGCCCACAACTTCATCATTAAACAGATTGTACTGTAAATGTTTCACGGCAGCCGCCGTGGCTCAGTTGGTTAGTGCGCGGTCCAGCGAGCCGCATGCAGAGCGACGCGAGATCGAATACTGCATGTAGTAACACCTAAAAAAAATAACGGGAAACTCGTTTTCTCTTTCGGTGGCTGTCCTCTCAGCTGGAAATGGCAAACCTCTGAGAGTAAAAATTGCCTATGAAAAAGCTCCCAACCTGCCGTTCGGAACCGGCATAAAACTGTAGGTCCCTTCCACCCGCGTACAAAATTCACACGCACAACACGGGTGGTTGCGGGAAGCTAGGCCTTAGTCTCGCGTAAGCGGGCTGTCGTGCCAATCAATTATTAATTATTACTGTAAATGTTTTCTGACAGAAAATTCATCGAACATTAAAACAGCTTCTCGTTCGTCGATATTCATAACTTGAAAAATTTTTTCAAGCGTGCTAAACATTTTTTGGCTTATGCCTGGCTGCAATGATTTTATTGGAGCCCATCTTAGCAACGACGTTTTAGAAGGTAAATTTAATTTCAGTTCGTCCCTTAGGAATTGGTAAGAAGCTGCAGAATAAAAGAACATGCTTTGTGCTATAACTTTTTCTTTTTCTTGCCAAAGAACTCTTTTCTTTAGTAACATTTTACAAAATATGGCAGTATTATCGGACAAAGATTTCTTAGCGACAAAATCATCAACTGCCTGTTCTATATTAGTCGCTCTTATTTTTTTGTTTCTTTTATACTTATTCGAAAGCAAATTTTTGTGTAATTTTACAATCTTTCTCTTTTGGTCATAAATAATTTTTTTTTGTTTTTTAATTTCACCGCATGCGTCCCAATATTTCTTTCTGTAAAAAGCTTCGTTTTGTTCCCTTTTTAAACAATAAGTGCAGTATTGGTCTTCTTCATCTTTTTTTATTTCCGTTTCCAAATTGTTGGACAAATTTTTAATTAAACAAATTGTTTGGGATTCAACCACGTCAGAATTCGCTTAAATGTTTAAATTTAAACAAATTGTTTGGGATTCAACCACGTCAGAATTCGCTTAAATGTTTAAATTTAAACAAATTGTTTGGGATTCAACCACGTCAGAATTCGCTTAAATGTTTAAATTTAAACAAATTGTTTGGGATTCAACCACGTCAGAATTCGCTTAAATTTGTAAACTTAAACAAATTGTTTGGGATTCAACCACGTCAGAATTCGCTTAAATTTTTCAATTCAAACAAATTTTTCAAATCAGTTAACGCAAGGCATACGCAACCAGACAGCGCAACGATTAGATTGAAAATGAGCTGTTTTCAGAAAATTTGTTGAAGCGAAAGCGATCGCCAACGAAAAAAGGTATACACACAAAAAATAAGCGCGAACAAGTGAAATTGTGTTGTTGCTTTTGTTGGCATTTTTGGTGGTTGATTATTTCATTGCGTGTGAAGGCAACGCACACAATTTTGCGAATATTTTCGGCTAGCCGAAGTGCGTATGGGACCTGCTGCGCTGAAAGCAAGGCGCATAACAGCAACAGTAACATCATCACAGCGCACAGTTGATGTGCGACTGACCACATCAACATAAAGCAAATTATGAAAGCTGACTTCGAATTGAGAAGTTTGCCGAAGTCATCGCGAATATGTTCGAATAGCCGAAGTGCCTATTGCACCTACTGCGCTGGTACGCAAATTTGTGCGAGTTGACACCTCTATGCAGTGTTGCCGCTGCAAAATTTTAAAAAGTCGCAAAAAAAGTGTCACAGCCGGAAAAAAGTGCCATCAAGTGATCCAATTTGCTATGCCATGTATATAAATACATACTTTCATTATTTTACCTTTCGGAGCTCATTTTTTTAAATACATTTCTTAAGGAGATGATTTTCTGTGAAAAAACTGTTTTCCCCTTAAATTAATTGATGAAGGATATATTAAAAGGTCCCAATATGCATGTTTTGTATTTATTATGAATACATTTGCATTTCAAAGCATATGCGTGATATACTTACTTATCCATTGGGAGCCATCAAAATTATTTTAGCAAATAACTTAGGCAATGCCACAAAAAAGCGCGTGAATTCAGATTAATTTTGTACATTTTTGCGGGAAAACTTAGACATAATTAAAGAGTTGCAAGTAGTTTAACCTTCTACCTTTCCCTTGGGGTCTAATTCACCCCAGGCAGAATTAAAAAAACGGTTGAGCGGTTTTGTGCGCTCGTCTTGTGTGTTAATCGCTCTTTCAACCCAATAACAAATCGAGAAAAACACTTTTCGGGGCTTTCTCCTTTTCTTTTGTTATTTATGTGTTACCTTCCTTCATGTTTTGTCAGTAAATTATAATACCGTTGGGTTGGGGTCATCCTGACCCCAAAGGACAGCGAAAGCAATTTTGAGCAAGGGACAGGCACAAGGTTAAATGTTGCCAGAGGTGTAATTTTGAAGTACTTACGAGTTACCTTTAAAAAGTGAATACCAAAAGGAAGGCATATTATAAATATTACGTACGCAAAAATAAAAAAATTAATTTTACGAAACAATTTTGAAAATTAATATATAAACTTTTTGATAAAAGAAAGGGGCAAAAGTCGCATGGTTTTGAAGAAAAGTGTCAAAATAAGCATATTTTTAAAAAGTCGGTGTCAGGTATCATCGGTCTTCAAAAAGGGTCAATTTGACACTTTAGTCGCACAACGGCAACACTGCCTCTATGTGTTTATTTGCTTAGTGGCTCTACCCAGGCGCTGTTCTACTGCTTTTTTCTCCAGCTGTAAGTTGTAAATTATCGCCTAGTAGCTTTGCAGCACCGTGCAGGCTAACCCGACCAGGCGCTATCTTAAACAGCGCTCTGAATGTTTAGTAACTTGGGTCCACTAAATATAGCTTGCATTCTTCCAGCTTGCAGCAGCGAACGCATGTCCTCGGCTCGCGATCTCCTAGCCGCCGATTTTCATAACATTTCCGCAACATTTCTGCGCTGTCAGTGTGGGTCGGGGGTTGGCCACACAGCACGCGCCCCGTCAGCAAGAAATACATTTGCGCAACGGCGCACATTGGGAAAAAACAGGCAAAAACGCTCGCATCGCCTGTTTTGAACTCTAGAAACTATAGTTTTTGCACTAGAGAACTGAAATTTCGCTACTATCTTTAGAATTCCTCATAGAATTGTAGGGTGTAATTTTTTTTCATTTCCTTTACCAGGAGCTGGTACCCTACAGTCGGAAGTTAAGAGTTCTAGAAATATGCATAATCAGAAGCAAAAAAATAATTCAATATTTTGATAACTGATTCCAGTAGAAGATCAAAAATAAAGTTAAACGTGTTTTAGGGTTTTTTAATTTGAGCACTTTTTTGCAGCACGGTTTATGTTTTCCGAGTGTATAACAAAAGATTTAATAACTTCGGAAATAAAAAAGATAAAGGATTGAATTTTCGCATAACTGTTTCCCATAAGTAGAAGATGATTTATTCCAAAAATGAAAAAATTCGCCCACGGCCACGCCTACTCTCCATACAGACTTTATTTTTAACAATATTAAAATAAGCTAAAATTTTGCGGTCATGCATTAAAATGTTCTTTAGAGACACTTAGCAGTGGCGTAGCGTAGTGGGGGCGGTGGGGGCGGCCCGCCCCGGGCGGCACTTTTTAGGGGGCGGCACTTTTTAGGGGGCGACAAAATTTCACAGTAAATAATAAAATATATTTTGTAAATATTTGAACCATTTCATATTTTTAACGCAACTATAAATTCGCACCAATTGAAAAGAGTACGGAATTTTTCATTACTTATTCTGTGACGAATTCGGGTATTCCCCTTTCTTTGAATGATATTTTGTAGCGAATGGCAACACCGTCTATTCTGACTTGCTGCTTTGATGCTTTGTGATGCTTTGAAAATTCAAAGAAAGTTTTATTCATAGATCTTCAGTTGTTTAGTTCACACTGTTTCGTAACTGTGATTTTTGTACAAATAAGTACGTGTAGTGGTTATGAAATTATTGGTTAACTTTGTGAAAATTTGAATTTTCCGCTACTTGTACCTACATTCAACTGTGTGAGTATTAAATATTTTATTTATGTAATTGTATTTTGGACTGTCTGATATGTTGTTCAAGCTTTAATTTATTGAAATCCGGCCATGTACGAGTTTTACACTCGCATACCCAGGGTTCCGAACAAATATTTACGGTTTTCAGATTTTTGCCTATAGATAGATGTGCTGTACAATATACCTCGACGATCGACATGATTAAATAATACCTATGTAACTACCTGTTATATCAATGGTTGAAGTAAGAATTTTTGTATTAATAAACGTGATTGTAAAACAAATAAACTTTTTTATTTAAAATCTAACCTGTTTAATGCAAAATAATGATAACTGTTCTTGCCGAAAAGTTCTCTAGAATTAATGTATATAATGTATAGTATACATTAAATTGAAATACCTAATTAAGAGGGCGGCAAAATTGTCTTCCGCCCCGGGCAGCCGATACCCACGCTACGCCACT
This sequence comes from Melieria omissa, assembly GCA_963971225.1. Classification (NCBI taxonomy): domain Eukaryota; kingdom Metazoa; phylum Arthropoda; class Insecta; order Diptera; family Ulidiidae; genus Melieria; species Melieria omissa. The sequence goes on along the minus strand of OZ020270.1, from coordinate 23,001,737 downwards.
GACACTTAGCCCACTTTTATGAAACTATTCATTTACTTTTATAAAGCACGGAAAAGGTTAACTGACAAGTATAATATATATTATGTATCTCAAGGGGTTAAAGAGGCATGTCACACCTATTTCCAGACAAACATATCCCTAAACGGACGGTAAATATTTAAAAGTTCATATTTTGAAAAATATCTTTATATGGCAACCCTGTTAAGAATGGGTAAACCACGCCCATTTTAGGCAATATGTTGTTCTCATGATTTCTAAAGTGTTTGTACGAAACTTTATTGTCGTGTCTCAACTTTTTCGAAAGCAATTGTGAATACCTTTCATCAGACAGACGAATTAAAAGACATATTAACAGATGGACATAGATAAATCAATGCGATATATATATACATATCTCAATTCTATCCATTTAAATACATATTTATTCCTTTCAACACCAGCCTTGCTGTTTTTCATACGTTATAGTTTTGCTCAGCAATTAAAAATATATCGTTGCTCACCACAACTGAGTACAAAAAGTGCTTGGGTTGGCATGCGAAAATTGCTCGCATTCATTTTGTTGCAGAACGTCGCAGATGAGTTTGGTACCATCAGTTAGCTGAATGTTCCACCTAATCAGTGTATACGTATTTCGTTGAATGCTGTTGAATCTCAAAAGTTACAGTCCAGAGAATATCTCCTTTTTTCTCATTTTTATCAAAAAATGAGGCAAAGGTTAGATATATTTTTTTTGCCAAAATAAACATTTTTTAAATAAAATTTTTTTTCATATTAATTGCTTAGATATCGGTACCCCACATGTGAAAAATTATGGAATTTCATTAAAAAATGTAGATTGTACGGGCATTTGAAGACAGCCTTGTTAACGATATTTGGTAGAAGTGAAAATAATTTAATAAAACGTTCAACTTTGAAAGGCTGTAAAGTCCAGGTCATGGGATGAAGGGACTTAAAAAGTTGATTTTCTATCTGGCTAGAGTATCTATATTAAGAAAAGTAAAAAAAAAATATTCACATTCGCAACTTTTGAATTTGCTCCAATGCAAGCGTTTTTGCCTGTTTTTCCCAATGTGCGGCGCATATACACATACAGGGGCGTAGCCAGAACTTGGACATGGGGGGTTTTAAAATTTTTTTTGCCAGTTTAGTATTACGAGCTTTTTAAAGTAAAGTGCACTTCCCCAATAGGACATTTTGTGGTGGCTTATGTGACTTACTGCATTGGAAATTAATATATTTCCCAATTTTTAGTAAACATTTCATGAAATTTGGTGCACTGAAAGCGAAGTTATTGCATCTGAAGTGAAAGTATGTTTGTGTCGTCGTACAAAAATGAGCATCGAACAAAGATCAAATATTAACTTTTGTTTTAAAAATGTTTAAACTCTAACCGAAGCATTTAAATTAATGAAACAAGTTTATAATGATGATTGTTTATACCGTGCTGGAGTTCATAAGTGGTAAACGCGATTTAAAAACGATTGTCTGGTCATAAATGATGACTAACGTGTTAGCCAACTGAATTCCGCGATCATCGCAGATTCCATCAAAACTTGGCGGTAATTCATACAAGATTAGCCAAAATCTTCATTGAAATTCTTAAAATTAGATCAAATCCTCAACTTAACCACAAATTTGATAATTTTCAATTACATGAAAACATATTTTGTTTAGAAATTTGTTTCATGTTTAAAATTGAATTATGTCATTTTATATACAAAATACCTACCTGGGTGATCCCAGGCGATTTTGCTGCCATTTTGAATAAAACTCACAATAAATTTCTTTTTACGTACCTAATTATGTGTTCAATAAACCCTCTGGAAAGAAATCTTTCCAGACTTTTCATAGTCGCAAAATAAATCATTAATCGTTAGGCCTTTTTTCGAAAAACGAATTATCACCAGAGGAAGATCCTAAATATTGAAGTATGAAAAAAAGTTATATATTACTGTATATTTATTGTGAGTTTTACTCAAAATATTGGCGGAAGTGCCTGGGGTCATTTAAGTGAACGACATAGGTAAACGACGTATACAAAAATCTTTGGTAAGGCGAAGGTTAAGAATCTCAATAGCATAAATTTTTCACATTTCAAAACATTCGGCTATCGAAGGATGCCATCTCATCTATCGACACTGGTTTTAACTGTTTTTTTTGTTTACTAAAAGTCGAATTTTAACATCAACTTCTCCTCGTTTTTACCTGATGCGGCACCGTGCGACTTTCACCTTTTAAAAAAATGCATTTGTTGACGAAAAAAAGCGTTTTGAGAACGTAGCCATCCAAAGGCTTGTACCGTCATCCTGAAGGACATTTTGGTCGACGAACTAAACTACTCTTTAGATACGTTTTTAGATCATACCAATCGCTGTATTGAGTGTAAACGAGACTATTAAAAAAACAAATTAGTTTCGCCAAAATTTTTTTTTGTTATTATTCTTTTAAATGTTTAAAGATGAAAAGAGATTCTTGCTAATGTGGGAACGTACATACGATGTATGTGATTCAAAATGTTGACAAATTTTAGGCTATGGGGGGAGGTTCTGACACCCAAACCGCCCCCCCTTGGCTACGCCCCTGTACACATATATATATAAAACTGTATATGTATAAAACTGAATGTAACGAGAAGTAAAATGGCAGAGCGTAGCGCTATGTGCTTTGATTTGCAGCGTTGTTTTGGGTAAGGTTGGTGGGCTGAATTGGAATGACGCCGTTGCCGCAATAGTGTGGCATATCAAGTACACAGCCACATTTAACATTTGCCACGAAAATTAAATGAACTTTGTCGATGGGGACTTTTCGCCCGAAATCCCGAAATGGCTGAATCGAGTTTGTGCTGTCGCTGAAATTGTGTGGGGACGGCAGAATATAAGGGAATATTCATATTTCATTTTTAATGTCAACGAAGGCGTTGTTACAACTCGCAGCCTTTTCGTAATTCATGCAAAACATGTTTTAATTTTTTACACTCGAAAGTAAGCAAGTGCCGCAAACATTTTAACTATAAAATAAAAAGAAGGAACACAAGAGGGGGGAATGCCACAAATTCTAATGCTTTTGAAATATTACACAGCAACTTGAATGACACTCAAACGAGAAGTTTCAGAAAATGTTTGTTCAGAGTTGCCTTTGAAAAAAGTCGTCTATTTGAAAATCAAAAGGTATGTAGCCAATGGCCCACACAGGATTTAATTTTGGGGAATAGGTTTTGCCTACACCCTTTCAGAAGCACTAGTAATATGAATTATGGGCTATCTTCTAGTTAAACATGTGCTCAGTCACCTGTCAAAATCGTAGTTGAAGGCTGACTTCATTCAACCTTTCCTTTCTCCAGCAGCTTCGTTCAACTCTCAGTTTCTCTGTCCAGGAGCTGATTGTACTTCGAAACTTTCGCTTGCGCTCAAATTAACAGTCTGTCCAGTGTGCTAAACGTCTTTCAATCTAGTAACGATAACCCACCAACGGCTATCTTTTAACCATAACTCAGAAACCTGACTCCTCAAACACAATCCATCTGTTCCTTCAATCCTTATCACAACCTATAAAATCCCAACAGCCGATAACTCTCCAGTCGTTTTCTTCCACTTGAATATCCATAAACCCTTATCGCAACATACAGCATCACAAACACAAACAAATCCTAAGTGGCTTCCTGCCTTTTCATAAACATACAATATACATATATTTAAACATACAATATGCATATCGCAACAAACCGAGGTTTCATTGTGAACTCTGTGCGTTGCAATACTTAGTATTAAGTTGGAATTTAATAAAGAACATTCCTATAACACAGAACTCCTCGTTTAATCCCAAACAATTTGTTTAAATTTAAACATTTAAGCGAATTCTGACGTGGTTGAATCCCAAACAATTTGTTTAAATTTAAACATTTAAGCGAATTCTGACGTGGTTGAATCCCAAACAATTTGTTTAAATTTAAACATTTAAGCGAATTCTGACGTGGTTGAATCCCAAACAATTTGTTTAATTAAAAATTTGTCCAACAATTTGGAAACGGAAATAAAAAAAGATGAAGAAGACCAATACTGCACTTATTGTTTAAAAAGGGAACAAAACGAAGCTTTTTACAGAAAGAAATATTGGGACGCATGCGGTGAAATTAAAAAACAAAAAAAAATTATTTATGACCAAAAGAGAAAGATTGTAAAATTACAGAAAAATTTGCTTTCGAATAAGTATAAAAGAAACAAAAAAATAAGAGCGACTAATATAGAACGGGCAGTTGATGATTTTGTCGCTAAGAAATCTTTGTCCGATAATACTGCCATATTTTGTAAAATGTTACTAAAGAAAAGAGTTCTTTGGCAAGAAAAAGAAAAAGTTATAGCACAAAGCATGTTCTTTTATTCTGCAGCTTCTTACCAATTCCTAAGGGACGAACTGAAATTAAATTTACCTTCTAAAACGTCGTTGCTAAGATGGGCTCCAATAAAATCATTGCAGCCAGGCATAAGCCAAAAATTGTTTAGCACGCTTGAAAAAATTTTTCAAGTTATGAATATCGACGAACGAGAAGCTGTTTTGATGTTCGATGAATTTTCTGTCAGAAAACATTTACAGTACAATCTGTTTAATGATGAAGTTGTGGGCTTTGTTGATAATGGAACCGAACGAAAAATCCAACTTACTGGTCAAGTTTGCGTTTTTATGCTAAGGGGGCTGTATTCAAATTGGAAATACGTTTTGAGCTATTACGCTTCTTCTACCGGCTTGACGTCAAATGAACTTAAAGAAATTATAAAAAATAATGTAAAAATTTCTCAAAAACTGGGTATAAACGTAAGAGCAATTGTGTGTGATCAAGGGTCAAACAACAGATCTTCATTCGCTAAATTGGAAATAACGTCTGAATCGCCATTTACCGTCGTAGATTCGAAAACAATTTATGCACTGTATGATGTTCCCCATCTAATAAAATCACTAAGAAATATTTTAACACGAAATGATATAACTTCGCCTGATGGACAAATTTCTTGGTCAATTATTTGCAGGTTATATGAATTAGATAAAAACAATTCAACCCGCCTTTGTCCCAAATTGACAAAAAAACATATTTATCCTAATTCATTTGAAAAAATTATGGTTAAATACGCAACTCAAATATTTAGCCATACTGTATCCGCAGCCATAAAATCTTTGGTTGAAAATGGCTGTTATAATGATTGCAAAGATAAAGCTTTGTCCACAGCTATATTTATTGAAAAAATAAACAGACTTTTTGATTGTTTGAATAGCCATGTTCTTTTTGATAAAAATCCTTTCCGATCAGCTCTTCGTGAGAATAACAATATCGAAAATTATTTGAAGGAAATGAAAAACTATATCAAAAGTTGTCAGTATCCGAGAACGGTATACTGTTTAAATGGTATAGTTTTATCAATCACTTCCGTTTTGTCTCTTTCACAAGATATCTGGGCGGAAAAATCCAATTTTCTTTTATTATCAAGACTTAATCAAGACCCGCTTGAAAATCTTTTTTATTTGGTAAGAAAAAGAGGAGTTACAAACAATAATCCTTCACTTTTTGAGTTTGACCAAATTCTTGCGAAAATGATCTCAATGAAAATAATAGCATTTACGGCAGGAACCTCCAATTGTGAACCAACTGACGAAGGTTCATTTATAACAATTGACAATAATACCAGTTTGTTTGAAATTGACAATGAAACTCAAAATGCTATAAATCAAGAGTTCGGTGAAGAATTTTGCTTATCAAAGGACATATCTGATGCAGAGAAAGCGAATTCTTCAAATGCCTTAGGGATTATAAAAAATGAACATATGAGTGATGGTTCCCTTCGTTATTTCTCTGGTTTCATATTGATGAAAACTATTGAAAAATTTGACTGTCATAACTGCAAAAAGTTAATAAAAGATGAGCTTTGTAATTTACAAGGAAACGAAATGTTTATATTTAAAAAAAACTTTCAACTATTTTAACAGTAGTTTAAAACTAAAAGCTCCAATCGACTAATTTTTTTTTGTTTCAAAAATCTTTTACAACACATTTCATACGTTTTTTAAGGCAACCCCTCATTCCTCCAATATAAAAAAGCTTTTGTACAATTTGTGTGTTGCAAACGTAACAAAAGTAGATGAATACAAATTGTGGTTTTCAGAACCGTCTACTTGTAGGGAACATAAGCAATTTATATTAGATTACTTTTTAACAATTTTGCTAAGAAAAAATTGCATTTGGCTCAAAGAGAAAATTGCAAGTAAACCGAAAAATAAGAATAAAATAAAAATACTTAAGAACACATAAAACTGCTAAATAATATAAATTTCAAGGAAATGATAATAATAAATAATAATATGTTGCTTGTTAATATATGAATTTAAAAATTTATCGGTATGAATTTTATTAGGTCAGAAGGCAACGTAGCCTACATGAATGCCAACATTGCACAGCAGAAATTCATGGTTTTGGTTTTTTATCAATAGGAACGCACACTCTACTGTACGCCTTTGTAAATTCACATGGTTCGTTATTCATAGCAGAACCGAAAGCCATGGAAATTCAATTTGCTTTTTATCTTGTGCAGTTGCTCGTATTGTTTTCATTCACCTCAGCGCATACACAAGCAACACGCACATTTATTTTCACACGGACACACACCCTTGCATATTCGAATTTGCAAACGATACGCCGCGGCGCGCCGTTTCGTGCTCATCAGCACAGCACAGCTTGCAATTGATGTTCCTTGTCGAACATCCCACAAAGAATGAAGATGAACTTCGAAAATTGAAGTTTGGCGAAGCCAGCGACAAAACTTCGTATAGCCGAAGTACGTGTGGGACCTACTGTGCTAGATTTGCGTGACCGAAAAATTTTGTACCGCGTGGTACCTCTATGTGTTTATTTGCTTAGTGATAGAACCAAAGAATATGAAGTAATATAGAACGCGCATCTCATACAAGCAAACGCGTTGTACTTGGGTACTGCTGGTAGTACCCTCTGTTATTGACAGCAGAAATCTCTGTTACTAACAGCAGAAATCTCTGTAACTTCGGCGTAACATGTGAATTGAAGTCGCTTCTGTACTCATTCGTATTCTCGCTGCTGTTGCGCCACTTGATAAACATGACGATGAACGCTGCTTTTGTTGTCGCGGGGAATAGCATTATAATATTGGCAAACAAAAAAAAGTTAGCGGTATACTGTTTTTTGCGCTGTGCCGTGCAGGCGGGATAGCATTGATGTTGTTGGTAATTGTTGCGTCGTTATTTCTGCTTTCTTTTTTATAATCACAAGCAAATTACAATTAGCAAAAAAAATGCGTGAACTTGGTGTAGTAAAATATGGGTGCAAACATGTTGCACAAGAGCGTTTATAGTTATTTATTAAGAATATTATTGTAAGGTTTTATGTTTATTGTTTTACTTTCGTTTAAATTTATCTTTCATAAATAATAATTTTTAATAAGAATTTTTTTATTTGCCAACAATTATTTTCAATTTTCGTTCTTTCGAACTTCCTTTTTGCACAGCCCACATGCAGTGTTTTCGTAGAAGAACTAAAATAAGAAAATCTAAAATTTGGACTCTATGGTTACAGCACTCACCATGGAACCATTCAGGTGTAGCATTTTTACAAGATTGTAAAACATGTGCCTTAACCCATTAAGCCCTGAGCGTTGCGTTTGCGCAACGTTTGGGAATTTCGCTACATTAAGTAATTCATAAAGATATAAGACTTGAAAATGGGTAGAATTGGATTCGAATTGATCGTTTTAGATTCTGTCATACCGAAATTTCAAAATTTTTTAAATATTCATATCTTTTTTTCGATCCAAAGTCAAAGGTTTTTTTTGGGGGAATTTTTGAAATTCAATTAAAAATACTTATTCTTCAAACCTATCAAAATCCCTTTGTGGGCTGCATTTTGTAATGCTAAACTATTTAAAAATAAGTTTAAACAAATTTTTTTTTTTTTTAATTTTATGTTTTGTATGTGACTAAGGCCCAAATTGCGTTTGCGCAACGTACCCTCCTGGTTCAGGGGGTGGGGGTATGAATTATTTTCTTGATTTTTTTTCTTGATTAGGTCAATTACTAAGATTGTGCAAAATTTTATGGAAATCGCACAAGCCCTTCTGGGGCTGACCCCAGGGTTAATGGGTTAATACCAATTTTTTCAGGTTCTGCTTCGAAGATTTTATGAAAAATTAAAATATGTTTTATGCATACATTCATTAGGGAATTGGAAGGAGCAAAAAGATTACCAAAATCAGAAATTGACTGATAATTTTTGTGAAAAATAAAAATTTCACTTGGAGCAGTCAAAACTTCATCCCTTTTTCTCAATTCGTCACCGCATTTTTCACAATTAAATTTAGGAATGATTTTGTACGCTACGTATCCAACAAAATACCTCATGGAAACCAGCTCTAAGTTAATATCTTTCAGATTACAAAAGGTGTCACCTACAAAATACGCCTCGTGCATCTCACTACTTAGATCAAGATTTTCCAGGATTTCATTGTCATTATCATCGCCATTAGCCTGCAAAACATCCTCATTAAAAGAAGCGCTTGAAATTAAATTAGTCATTGAGTCTTGCGTCTCTTCACAATTGGTAGAGGAGCTAAACTTTATTATTTTAAAGGCTAATAACCTGGCTAAGATATTATTAAGTTCAGCTACAGAGGGGTTACAATTATTACCTCCTTTTTGCCTTAACACAGCAAACGTATTCTCCAACTTGTCCTGGTTAAAGGCCTTTGTCATAATAAAAAACTTGTCCGAATTATCTTTTAATATTTCATCTACAAGTAGAAGGACCGATTTTAAGGATAGTTTCATGCCATCTAGGAAGAAAACTCGTTTTTTTCATCAACAAATTTCACTTCCTCTAGATAATATAAAAATGTTTGAATAAATGTGTGCGATTCTTTCTTCATCTGAAGAGCAGATCGGTAGCAGTTATCTGCATACAAAGATCCACTATTCATGCAATCAAATATTTGATCAAGTTTTGCTATAAAATCAGCTGTGGATAACGCTACCTCTTGTGTGATTTTTTTAAATCCACTTATGTCTGAAATTGTTCTGATAGCAGCTTCAACTGTTTTACTGAACACTTGCGTGGCAAATTTAACACGCATTTTTTCAAATGAATTTGGAAATTTGTGTTGTCTAGTCAATTTTGGGCACATTTTGGTTTTACAATTTTCTTCCCTCTCCCAAAGCTCTTGAACTACTTTAAAGCTAACTAAACCATCAGGCGTTTTCAAGTCGCATTTAAGCCAACCATTTCGCAATGACTTGATTAATTGTGGGAAATCGAACATGCAATAAATTTTTTGATTTTGAAATTGAAAGTATGGTTTCTCTATACATACGCCTAAGTCGGAGAAACACTTTCTATTAGAAGACCCCTGATCACAAACCAAAACGTTCACTACTATACCAAAATTGCTTAAAATTTTAAGATTTTCTTTAATTATTTTGCACAACGTATCTGCTGTTAATCCATTCTCTGACACAAAATAGTTTAAAATTGAACACCAACTCGAGAACATGGACTTCAACATAAATACACATACTTGCTTACCAATTTTTTTTGTTCTTTCGAAGCCTGTGCATTCAAATCCGTCAATTAAATCTAGTTTTTGATTGTATCGTAATTCTCTACGTATTGCCATTTCGTCCATTAAAAGAACCATATTATTTTCATTTTTTTCCTCCAACTCTAAGCACATCTTTTTAATGAATTCAAAAGCCACATTGTTGATACCGGGCTGAAGGAACTTTATTGGAGCCCACCGATTTAAGGTGCTGATATGTGGCAAATTGAAATTTAACTTATCTCTTAGGAAAGAATATGTTGATTGTGAAATATAAAAAATATTTTGCGCTAAATATTTCACTTCGTCAGAATATTCTTTTGGCCGGGTGCTAAGTAAAAGTTTACAAAATGTTTTGGATTCCAAGTTGATATGTTTTAAAGAATCAATTGAATTTTTTAAAGTCTTTGAACAACAATTCTTGGATTTTAAAATAAAGCGCTTTTCTTTTCGCAATTTTTCGTTAATTTTTTTGAATTTTTTTAATAGGTCGCTGTATTTCTTTTTGTAATAATGGGTTATTTTGACGTTTTTTTCGCAATTACTGCATACTATGTCATCATAACGTGGTCGTTTCAATGAAGAATCTGGTTCTAAAAATTCTTCATCCGAAATCTCATGATCTTCGTCTAAGTTTAAGGTTGGAATCGCATCCTTTTTTAGAAACCTTTTTCCTACATAAGTACTGGAGAAATGATTTTCACAAATATACAGTTTTCGGTTATAGTCGTCATAAGATATATTGCATTTTTCGCGCCAAATTTGGCCAAACACGAAATCAGCAGCGGGGAATCTAAATAATCTAAGATTCTCGCATTGTCGTCTCGATTTTTTGCAACTGCGAACACAACATTGAATTCCAGACGTTGAGGAATTTCTATTTGTCTTTATATTTGTAGCCATATTGTAACAAACCGAAACACAAAATAGAATTACAATGTTGGACAATGGCGTTAAAATACTTCTTAAAAAAATTCAAAATTGGTATCAACCACGTCAAAATATAAACAAATAATTTTACTTGGAATGCGCCACGTAAAAATATTTGTAGAAATTTCAAATTGGATTCAACCACGTCAAAAAAAAAACGCTGCAAAAGGTTCAAAATTGGTATCAACCACGTCAAAATATAAACAAATGATTTTACTTGGAACTCGCCACGTAAAAATATTTGTGAAAATTTCAAATTGGATTCAACCACGTCTAAATATTTGCAGGTTTTAAAAATCAATCAAAGCGCAGCATTTGAGCAAACAGCCATACACCACAAATCTTCGATTGATAGTGACATTACAGCAAAACCAAAAAGCATACACACAATAAACGACAACAACAAAAACATTAGCGAATCCCGAGTCATCTTCGCTGAAACGATGATGACGATGCCTTCGTTCGTTGTTTGTTTTTTGTTTGCGCTTCGGCAAACAAGATCAAGAAACATGCATGCAAAAAATGATTGAGCGAACACTACGCTGCAACAACCACCACTTCAATGTACACGAGTGAAGCCGTTGCGAACAATAACATTGCTTTTTGCTGTTGTCCTACGCAAATCTAACAGAAAATGTTATGAACCTAACATTTTCAAATGCCTACGCTTCGCTCTTCCCGCTCGCATCATAGCAGCCGAAAACACTTGTGTGCCCACATGCGCGTTCTATATTACTTCATATTCTTTGATAGAACCCATTCAATTGTCAGCATGGTGAGTTTTGTTAGGTTTGTCAGAATAGGGCTGTTAGTTTACTTTGTTTATTGTATCATGTTGTAACCTACCCTACACAGGGTGTCAGCCTGAGGGAGAAAAACACGCGTCGATTGGCTCGTGAGCCAACCTTTACACAGTGGGTGGTCAAGCAATTAGCACGCTTACGAAAAATCTAAATTTTCATGTTTAACTGGATGTAAGACGTGCTAAAATAGTTTTCAAATGCTTTTTGTTTTCTTGTTTGTTTAGCTTGTTTGTCCCACAGTATTTCTAATGGTATTTGTGAGGTTATGTGCCGTGGGTGAGCACGATAACGGGACTTTGTTAGCAGCAGTATTAAATTGAACATTTGTTGCAAATCTGTAATAGTAAAGTGTGCATTCGAATTGTGAAATCATAATGAGAAAATAAATTCATAATGAAATCATAATGAATTTTGGGGAATAAAATAAAAAGAAACACGATATATTGAAAAATACTCGCATTAAGGCTGGGTAATTATTGTTTTAAGTAGTTTGAAACGGTGTATGAAACAAATTTATGTTTTTTAACGATGATGCAAAAAACTGTACAATTCACTTTAAAAATATCTTCTTATTTGTTCTGAAATAAAAATATAATTGAATTCAAAAAATTGAATTGTTTTGTTTGATCAAGCGTGCTATTTGCTTGACCACCCACTGTAGGTGCATGTCCGCGCTAATGTTTGACGGCTGAGAAGCCAGCTTAAGTTGTCGGAATGCAGAAATCTGCAAAAAGCTGTAAAAAGCTTCGTTTGTGGCGTACAATGCAATGGCTAATACGCGGCTGTAGCGTAGACATGCCAAAGACAATAATCATCCATCCATGCGCCTGTCCTACCTTTAGTTAGTCTTCCAGAAATAAACATGGCCAATATAAAAATACAAAAGGTGGGCCACCTAGTGGTTTCTTTTTAACTCTTCAATTCCCAGTGTCACCTGTAGGTGACAGATGCTTAATATTTTTTTCCTACCACACAGGTTTTTATTTTGAAATTCTAACACTTGTATAGCAAAGTCAATTAGTAGTACTTGTTTATTTAATTTTCCTAGCAACATTAGCGAAACGTCATTTGTCAAATTTATTCATTTGTTTCACGCGTAGTTAAAGCAGTGCGAGTTTGTATGGTTTCTTTCAATATAAAAATGAGGGACGTTTAAAAATTTTGTATGTATTTTTTTGTCTTATCCAAACGTATCTAAGCTATTTTATATAAAAAGAAAATTTTCTTTTTCACTATTTTGGACATGGGAATTGAAGGGTTAAAAATGCAATAAAATGAACAAAATTTAATTTGTTTTCCATGTATTATGGCTTTATCAGCAAAAGCAAACTTTCCCATTAATTATGGAACACGTCGCACAGTGTCGCGATCCCATATAAGCCGTGGACAAAAATACTTAGCGTTGTCCTATTTCGATGAAACTTGGTGAGATTGTTTCTGTGGTGAAAATTAAGAAATTTACAAAAAATTATTAAAATTGCCACTGCCACGCCCACCTCCCATACGATAGGAACGCTAATATTGAAATAACTTTCTTAATATTAGCGGTTACTAGCACAACCGCCCTATTCAATGTATAGAACTTTTGCTATGGAGTTACCTTGAAGGTCAAGAATGAAACACCCTATAGTATAATTTTTGATACTATAGGGAATTTGTAACTTTTTTAATATTGATATAAAAAAAATTAAGGGAGAAGGCTGGGTTGTGAACAGGGGTTTTGTTTTTTGGCTCTAACTTTTCACAAAATAAAGATATCGAAAAATTTAAACGTTGGATTTATTTTACCGTTGGAAAGGTGAATATATAACGCAACTTTGTTATGAAGACAGATTACCGTTTTGATTGAAATTTAACTCTCTACGTCCAATTTTCTAAGAACGTGATTTTTCGCTTTTTCAAAAAAGTGGCTGGGTTGTGAACCATCTGGAAAATCCCTATTAAAGTCGGAAAATACGAAGAAAACACCCATAATTTTTAAGTACATTGAGAATTTATTTAATCAGGAAGCCTCAAGAGGTGAAAAAAAGTTATAATGACGCCTCTTAGGCCAAAAAATCGCAATGAATGAAACTGCTCAATTTTTTTAATTTTCATCCTAATCTGTGTCGGAATGTTTGCATGTGAAATACGAACGTGTTCTCGTATTGGCTCACTTCAAATGAACACAACGAAATCGAGTGAAATTATATAAAATGACTTTATTTTTATATATCCGTCCATATTTGACAGTGTTAGAACAAATGTAGTACGAAAAACATGTGGTTCATAACCCAGCCACCTCAGTGGTTCACAGCCCAACCACGATGCCATTTTGGAAACTTTAAAATAAACGACACTTCCAATCATAATTCGACATAAACAAATATTGCATCGTAAAATAGAATCAAAACACTAAATAAACATGTATTACACAGACTTTTTGCAATAAGCTCAGTCACTAAGATAGCACTTTAAAAAAAAGCCAACAAGTTTTCGCAGTCGATTTTCAAACACGATGTCTTTCAAACTCGATTGCTGCCACAAGCAATACGTGTTTGTACTGCGGTGTAACCACAACAGCAGAGTCACATCATAAGACAAACTTGACAGTTGAAAGATTGGCGATATGTCAATTAGGGAAAGAAAAAACGGCAATGGTTCACACCCCAGCCTGGTTCACAGCCCAGCCCTCTCCCTTACAATTTGTTCTTTTACATTTTGTTAACTATTTTATTAAAATCTACAACCATTTTCAACGTTTTTTAAATCCATTCATTCGTTTACAAAATATTTGAAAAAAACCAAAAAATAGTATCAAAAATGATACTATAGGGAACTAGGGTTAATATATAACATGACTATATTAGCACATAAATTATATTTCTATTTGAGTTTTCATTCAGCATAAAGAATTACCCACAAACTTGGAACGAATGCATATTTTTTAACATCAATTTTGAAGCTACATAAAAAGGGAACGGAGTAGGATATTGAAGATCGGATAACGGATTTTTCTTAGTTGAGATATTACGTGGGTGGTCTGATAAGTACTTAGCCTACAAAAGAAAAACGAAAATTTTGGAAAAGTGGCGATTTATTTCTCAACGTAGTCTCCTTTCAACTCGATACACTTGACCCAGCGATGCTCCAGCTTCTTTAACCCGTGTGAAAAATACGTTTTCTGGAGGCCTCCCTGGCGGCGATAACCTCCTCATTCGACTCAAATTTCTGCCCGGCGAGTGACTTTTTCAAGTTTGGAAACATAAAGAAGTCACACAGGGCCAAATCTGGAGAATACGGTGGATGGGGCAGCTGTTCGTAGCCTAATGCGACCAATTTGGCGAATCATTTTTTCAATCAATTTTTATAAAATCCGCGGACACGTTCGTTTCCACACGCGGTCAAAACAAAACTACAAATCCAATATGGCTGAAATTTTGACAGTAGCCGTCTACGAGGATGTAGTACACGATAGTAAATTTCTCTAACGATAGTGGCACCATCGGGCGATGGGGCTAAGTACTTATCGGACTGCCCACGTATCTGTCGATTGTCATATTCGTTTTAGTCATTTTGTAACATTGATTTTTTCTATTTTTGGCCACACCCGCGACACTGTGCATCGTTCGTCTGGCTTCGCAGAAGCGCATTCTGTTACTCCAATTTATTTTTATTTTATTTTTATTTATTTCAGTCTAACAACTTACAGACTAACAGAAGTAACAAATAGAATGATAACAATTCAAATTACCTAAGAAACTTACAATTAGACAAAGTATTGCAAAAAACATTTTTAGATAGACCAAGATCAATATCCAAAGAATTTGAGAGATAATTATATTCCGTTAGTACTCTTGTCAAAGGAGCATTTCGAGCGTAGTTTGATTTACTCAAGCCAACATTATTCGGTGCGCCGTAACGATCTTGCTGGAATATTAAAGTTTATCCGTTCAAGAAGAGACGCGCAGTCAACGAGTCCATTAATGATACCAAACAGGAATTTCAGTGATAGAAATGATCTTCTACTACCAAGCGAATTTAAATTCAAAAGCTGACACCGAGCATTATAGGAGGGGATCGGATCGACTAAATTCAGAGACCGAAGAGCAAAGCGTATAAAAACCTTCTGAACTCGCTCAAGGCGAGATATTCCAGAGGCATAAAACGGCCTCCAAATAAAGGCCGCGTATTCGAGTCTAGAACGGACAAAAGCGGAATATAGTAATTTGAGGGCGTAGGGATCCGAAAAGGGAGAACAATTACGACGAACAAAAGCTAGCATGGAATATGATTTGGAGATGGTAGAGTCAATATGTGCAGAAAAGGAAAATTTGGAATCAAAATAAACACCCAGATCTTTAATTATATTGACTACATTTAAAACGGAGTTAGAAATACAGTATGAAGAGGGAAAGGGATTTAACTTTTTGCAATAGGTTATATGGAAACATTTCTTGATGTTTAGCTGAAGACGATTAATGACACACCAGTCATGTAAGTTATTAAGTTCAACTTGAAGCCGAGAAGAGTCCTCAGGGGATCTAATCTCAGAGTAAACTTTGAGATCATCCGCATATAATAAAAATTTTGACTTCAAAAAACAAGAACTGACGTCTTGGCCTTAAGTGACTTGGCCTTAAGTGCTTTAATCGTTCCTGGATTGTTGGCATAACATCGGACTTTCACTGTTCCCACAAAAAAAGTCCAAGGGGTCAAATCGCAGCTCTGAGGCGGCCAATAGGCATCGCCATGGGCACTGTTTGGGCTACACAGCATTCACTTTGGAAATACATTTTCAATATTTCCCAACGTTGTTTAAGGGGGTATTCTGGTCGAGGCGGTCCGAAATATCGATGTTTTCAAATCGTTGTGGATGAAAAGCTTTTCAATATTTTTATTCAAGGTTTTTCGCAAGTTTTTCTACAGGCTTTGAACAATAATTTTCATTAATGATGTTAAGACAAGGTTTATAAAATAAAGGTTACGCCACTCGCCATGTTGTGACGTAGAATGAGCAATTCGTAGTGTTGCCACATTTATATACTTTTTATTCGTATTTTATATATGTTTCCTTGCCTCTGAGCTTTAAGCGTTAAAAGTCTTGAAATGGTGTTCCAAAGGATCAACGGCGATGGACTGTTAGCTGCACCTTGTTATTTGCAGCGGCACATTGAAGAATCGCAACACATTTCTTGCAGTGATAATGTTAAAAAAAAATTTTTTTCGATCAAAAATGTATTTTCGAATACGCAGCCTGAATGCTCAAATGCGAGACAACTCTTGCATTAAAAGGCGTAAACTAAAAAAAATTTTAAAATAATTCCATATGCATGTATACATATTTCAACCTGCTTAATTTTTACTGTATGGCAACTACCTTTTTCCGGGTTTGTTTACATTTTCTAGCATTTTACAAGCTCGACCAATCAGAGCTCGCTTCTATGTGACGTCACACGAGCACAACAAATTTTTTGACGTTTAAGTGGCGGGACCTTTGTTCTATAGACCTTGATGTTAAGAATATCTTCTTTAATAACGGTTCATTCGATGCCTCGAACTTGAGCATGCCGAAAATAGTTGTTCCATGGTGGACATGATACCTTCAGTTCAAATATTCTGAAACACAAAATGTGACCCATTTTGTAATCGCAAGACTTTCTGCTATCGCCTTATCTAGGATATAAGCAAACAAAAAATTTCTTCAATTAAAATCAGGTATTTAAAAAAAAAGACGATTTTTTGCCCTGTTTTTGTTGATATTTTGCATTAAAAACATTAGTTAAACAAATGCTTTTGCCATAATCCTAATCCATAATCCATAATCCTAAGGCGATACCCACACATTTGCTTAGTATCCTTGTAAAATTTCAAGTCAATTGGACCAGTAGTTTTTTGTGAATCGTGTCTACCGTCCCGAAAAACATGGTTTCGAGAAAAAGAGGAAAAGGTTCCGGGCGCACAGAGATTAACGCGGTAGGCGCGCCGAATTTGACATCCCATAACTTTCGGAATTTTCGAGATATTGGAAAAATACTTTCACAGTTTGAATTGTAAATACGTTGAGATTATGAAAATGTAATAAAAAAAATTTCGAATTTTTGAAGCCGTCACTGCGGACGTAAGCGTAAAGCGTCTCATTTCGTTCCGCGTTGACTATCTGTCAAGATCTCGAGCGGGAAACTGCTGTCAGTGTCAAAATAACCTATGATTTAAAAAAGAAACCACTAGATGGGCCCCCTTTATTCTCGTACCTAGTATACACAAAATCAAAGTGCTTATTAAAAAAAGGACAATCGATTATGCAATACCTTTCAATCTGTTCGTTGGTCTATGCTTCTGTGTACAGGATCGCACGTCCGTCCTTTTACCTATAGATCTATTGGAAACTTTTCCAGTAAAAATTATCCACAGAAAAATATAAAGAGAATAAGCCAGCTTACGCTCCCAAAAATGAAATTATCCAATAAGGTAAACAAACAGGAAATTGTAAGAACTTGCAAGCTTTAACTCTTATCAGGAGGAAATGAAAGGCGTTATAGTGGAAGCAGTTTTATCAGCAAGCCCGGGTCGTGTTAAAAGAATAAAAAACAGTATTCCCACCCCACCCAATGTGCTACCCATCAAATATAGTCATAATAAAACTTTAGCATTGTTTTTGAACTTAGGATTGTCCAAAAAAATTGACTTTTTACGTAAATTTTCGAATTCTGGTTCTAATTTTGAAAGCAAAATTTATGAATTTTTATCTTTAAATTTTACTCTTTCAATGTATTTTTAATGTATTTTCATTCATTTTGCAACTAAAACTGATCATTGTTGCTCGCATTATTCTTATTTACAGTAAGTCGAACTTTCACAAAGTATTACGAAGCACCCTGTACCTCGATTAAGTTTATTTTTTGAAATATAATAGTCTAATGAATTTCTAATCAACAGCAAGCAAATTTTCCAATTATCTCTATTCGTTCAGAAGTTATTAATTTTGCAACCTGAAATGACAAATTGAGCCACAAGGACAAGGACCAATAAATCGTGTTTCTCCATACAAATTGTTAACCCATTAGACCCCTGTTATGAGACGCAGTAATGTGGCAACGCCACATTCATTTATCTCATTTATCATGTTTTCTCTCACACTCTCATCTAACGGTTTTATGGTGCGATTTACTTGTACACAACCATGGCACAATAAACAAGGTAGTGGCAGGAAGGAGCGAAAAAATTCACGTGTATTTTGTTAGTGTTTTTGTTCGGTTCATTGTCAAATCGGACGGACGGTTCTCTTGCCAACAGTATTGCCAGCATCGAATAGACCACTTGGTCTATTCGAGAACGTAAAAATACACCAATTAACAGCAAAAGTACATAGCTTCTTTGTTTTAATCTGTTGTTTTACAATTAGGGGCAAAAGTGCTAAGTGCTAGTTCGCCGATTTTGCGTTAATTCATAAAAGTTAACGAAAATTGGAAAAATAATATCCTTCCGTCATTGCAAACATGCTTAAAATTTCACAGAAAAAGAGTTGAGTGGCCATGCTGTTCGCCGAATGTAAACAAAGCAGACAAAAATTTCTGACAACCTACCGAACTCTGACGAGAAAAAAATAAAATTCGCTTCTTCCTGCCACTACCTTGTTTATTGTGCCATGTACACAACTATGTAATAAATGAAATTGTAGCGAAATATAGCATTGCCAACCAAACCATCAACGTGATCACACGACCTTCTATTCTGCATAGCAAAAAGGCTTGCTATTAGACATTGGTGACCCCGACGGGATTTGGCAATGTCACGAAATTTATAAATTGTACATAGATTCGGTTACTCAATCACGTGAGCGTAATGGCGACTGCTTCTGGAAACGTCGACGTGGAAAATAGTGGACTAAGTTCAACTTTTTATAAGCTCAAAGGCGCGGCGCTTACGAAGCAGCTTGTGGACATCAAAACAATCCTGACTTCAGAAAGGCTGCGCGAATTGGATTCTGCTGCGCTCGCAGTATGGCTCGAGCAAGTCGAGCGTTTGGAGACGCGTTTTGACAGCATCCAAACAAGACTCGAGGAGCTCGACCACGAGGAAATGGCCAGTGGCGCTCGTTCGGCCCTATTCACTGTATATTGCGACGTTAAATGCATGATTACGAAGGAACAAAGTGGGCGCCGAGCTCTTGAAAATCGACAATCATCTACGGGTAGGCAGTTTTCGTTAGATGAGCCGCCATCTGTAATCGTGGCGCAACCTAAGATGCGCCTTCCACTTCTGCAAATACCTAAATTTGATGGCTCATACACGGATTGGCCAGATTTTTTCTCAATGTTTTGCACCGTCGTCGGAAATGATGCTGACCTAACCAACATCGAAAAGTTCCAGCATCTGCGGTCCAGCTTGAAGGATTCAGCGTTGGACTCAATTCGCTCTCTCGAAATTAGTGATGCAAATTATAACAAGGCTTTGGAATTACTTGCAAATTGATTTGATAATAAACGTTTGAATTTCCAGGCTCATATAAGATAAATCTTTACGCTGAAGCAAGTCGAGGCTGGTTCGGTTGCAAGACTACGAGAATTGAGCGACAAGGTCAACGCTCACTTGCGTGCAGCTCAAACCATGGCTACGAAGGACCAATTGGCTGACTGCATGCTAATTCACCTCATCGGCAGCAAGCTCGACATCGCATCGCAGACCAAATGGGAGGAAGAGACCCCTACCAGCTCAATACCAACATGGGATGCTATGGCAAAATTTTTGGAGAAAAGGTGTCAGCGTTTGGAGAGCGTGGAAATCGCCTTGGTAAAGCAAGCACCAGGCTGCCAGGTGGGAAGAAACTCAAATCAAATACACAACAACAATCGTAGGGCATTGGTTGCATCCACAACAATTTGTTTATTTTGTGAGTTGCAAGAGCACACAATATCTCAGTGCCGAAAATTTCTAGACTTGTCACCCTCAATGCGTTACAAGGAGGTAAAACGCTTGCAATTGTGCCTGAACTGTTTGAAGAAGGGCCACTTGGTAAATGCATGCACATCTGGCAGTTGTCGTCACTGCTCAGCTAAACATCACTCATTATTACATTTGCATCACGGCTCTCAAACAGCCACTGCCGATTTGACCTCACACATTTAGCCATCGGCTTCCTCGTCTCAAAATTTCGTACTTCTCGCTACAGCTATCGTGCTTGTTAAAAACGGAGCCGGATCTCTCGTGCCTTGTAGAGCCTTGCTCGACTCCGCCTCTCAACTTCATTTCGTCACGTTTCGCTTCGCTCAACATCTCCAGCTAAAAAAATCTATCATATTGTTGATCTTGAAATGCGTTCGCGCATCTCTGACTACTCTTCGTCGTTGTCTGCGGTTGTTACACCCAGCATTACAGATTGCCAGCCCAATTACTCATTAAATAGTATCGCTTGGAACATACCTTCAAACATTTCGTTGGCTGATCCGCAATTCTTCAAATCACAACGTATTGATTTATTGATTGGTGCTGGTCTCTTTTTCGATTTGCTTTGCGTTGGTCAAATTCGACTGCAAGAATACCTGCCTTTGTTACAAAAAACTCGTTTGGGCTGGATTGTAGCTGGCGGTGGCCAATCGACTAGCAATAAGCACTCCTGCTTAACATCTTTTGGAACCAAGCCCATCGACGAGGCTCAATACGATTTACATGAACTAGTTAAAAAATTTTGGGAAATTGAAAACCCGTTTGAATCAACATCACTAGCTACAACGGAAGAATTGGATTGTGAGGCCCATTTCGCTCAAAATTTCGTTCGCTTGGAGTCAGGCGAATATTCGGTTCGCCTGCCTTTCAAAATAAATCCCACTGAACTTGGGAACTCATATCAGTCAGCTCTGCAGCGCTTTAATGGCTTAGAAAGAAAGCTGCAGCGGAATGATTTACTTAGAGAGCACTATTCAGCATTTATGAGAGAGTATATTGATTTGAAGCACATGTCACTCGTTACCAATATGCCTGCCAGCACGCCGGCATATTTTTTGCCACACCACTGTGTGTTAAAGGCGGATAGCACAACCACAAAGCTGCGGGTGGTCTTTGATGGTTCGGCCTCTACTTCCTCTGGATACTCATTGAACGACATACTTGTTGCCGCCGTCGACAACAGCTGAGCAGTGCTCTCTTTAGGAGTTTTAGTCGGCCAGTCAAGCAGTCGTTAAAGGAGACACGGAGCGAACGCACGATTAAATTTTAAAGCGACTCGATCGCCATAAATACTTGTAATATAACTCAAATAAATATTGTTTTTCACGAATTGTAATCGATCGCTAAATAAACGTGCGAGCCACGCTTGCGGCACAGCCAACAAATCTTTAAAATTTAATCTCCTTAAAAACTCAATTCAAATTGACTAATTGCGAACTGTTTAACCCGGCGGAACAAAGAAACATCGCGCAGTTTTCTTTTTTGAAAGCAAGTATGCCACCGAATAATTTTAATTGCAAACGGTGTAATGAAAAAGACGACGACCGTATGGTGCAGTGCGACGTGTGTGACCGTTGGTTTTATTACGGCTGTGTAGGAGTGGACAGCAAAGTGGCTGATGTTAGCTGGAGCTGCGATTTATGCGAATTTGGCACACATCCTACCACCGTGGAGAACGGATTAACCACATCGACGGTTACCGGCATCGGAGCAGACCCCATAGCAGCGTCATCACCGGCAAAAGAGTCAGCAAGCGTTACATTTAATCAAAGAATATGAAGTAATATAGAACGCGCATGTGGGCACACAAGTGTTTTCGGCTGCTATGATGCGAGCGGGAAGAGCGAAGCGTAGGCATTTGAAAATGTTAGGTTCATAACATTTTCTGTTAGATTTGCGTAGGACAACAGCAAAAAGCAATGTTATTGTTCGCAACGGCTTCACTCGTGTACATTGAAGTGGTGGTTGTTGCAGCGTAGTGTTCGCTCAATCATTTTTTGCATGCATGTTTCTTGATCTTGTTTGCCGAAGCGCAAACAAAAAACAAACAACGAACGAAGGCATCGTCATCATCGTTTCAGCGAAGATGACTCGGGATTCGCTAATGTTTTTGTTGTTGTCGTTTATTGTGTGTATGCTTTTTGGTTTTGCTGTAATGTCACTATCAATCGAAGATTTGTGGTGTATGGCTGTTTGCTCAAATGCTGCGCTTTGATTGATTTTTAAAACCTGCAAATATTTAGACGTGGTTGAATCCAATTTGAAATTTTCACAAATATTTTTACGTGGCGAGTTCCAAGTAAAATCATTTGTTTATATTTTGACGTGGTTGATACCAATTTTGAACCTTTTGCAGCGTTTTTTTTTTGACGTGGTTGAATCCAATTTGAAATTTCTACAAATATTTTTACGTGGCGCATTCCAAGTAAAATTATTTGTTTATATTTTGACGTGGTTGATACCAATTTTGAATTTTTTTAAGAAGTATTTTAACGCCATTGTCCAACATTGTAATTCTATTTTGTGTTTCGGTTTGTTACAATATGGCTACAAATATAAAGACAAATAGAAATTCCTCAACGTCTGGAATTCAATGTTGTGTTCGCAGTTGCAAAAAATCGAGACGACAATGCGAGAATCTTAGATTATTTAGATTCCCCGCTGCTGATTTCGTGTTTGGCCAAATTTGGCGCGAAAAATGCAATATATCTTATGACGACTATAACCGAAAACTGTATATTTGTGAAAATCATTTCTCCAGTACTTATGTAGGAAAAAGGTTTCTAAAAAAGGATGCGATTCCAACCTTAAACTTAGACGAAGATCATGAGATTTCGGATGAAGAATTTTTAGAACCAGATTCTTCATTGAAACGACCACGTTATGATGACATAGTATGCAGTAATTGCGAAAAAAACGTCAAAATAACCCATTATTACAAAAAGAAA
Source organism: Melieria omissa (assembly GCA_963971225.1). Classification (NCBI taxonomy): domain Eukaryota; kingdom Metazoa; phylum Arthropoda; class Insecta; order Diptera; family Ulidiidae; genus Melieria; species Melieria omissa. The sequence continues at coordinate 22,978,532 of OZ020270.1, read as the reverse complement.
TACAGCGACCTATTAAAAAAATTCAAAAAAATTAACGAAAAATTGCGAAAAGAAAAGCGCTTTATTTTAAAATCCAAGAATTGTTGTTCAAAGACTTTAAAAAATTCAATTGATTCTTTAAAACATATCAACTTGGAATCCAAAACATTTTGTAAACTTTTACTTAGCACCCGGCCAAAAGAATATTCTGACGAAGTGAAATATTTAGCGCAAAATATTTTTTATATTTCACAATCAACATATTCTTTCCTAAGAGATAAGTTAAATTTCAATTTGCCACATATCAGCACCTTAAATCGGTGGGCTCCAATAAAGTTCCTTCAGCCCGGTATCAACAATGTGGCTTTTGAATTCATTAAAAAGATGTGCTTAGAGTTGGAGGAAAAAAATGAAAATAATATGGTTCTTTTAATGGACGAAATGGCAATACGTAGAGAATTACGATACAATCAAAAACTAGATTTAATTGACGGATTTGAATGCACAGGCTTCGAAAGAACAAAAAAAATTGGTAAGCAAGTATGTGTATTTATGTTGAAGTCCATGTTCTCGAGTTGGTGTTCAATTTTAAACTATTTTGTGTCAGAGAATGGATTAACAGCAGATACGTTGTGCAAAATAATTAAAGAAAATCTTAAAATTTTAAGCAATTTTGGTATAGTAGTGAACGTTTTGGTTTGTGATCAGGGGTCTTCTAATAGAAAGTGTTTCTCCGACTTAGGCGTATGTATAGAGAAACCATACTTTCAATTTCAAAATCAAAAAATTTATTGCATGTTCGATTTCCCACAATTAATCAAGTCATTGCGAAATGGTTGGCTTAAATGCGACTTGAAAACGCCTGATGGTTTAGTTAGCTTTAAAGTAGTTCAAGAGCTTTGGGAGAGGGAAGAAAATTGTAAAACCAAAATGTGCCCAAAATTGACTAGACAACACAAATTTCCAAATTCATTTGAAAAAATGCGTGTTAAATTTGCCACGCAAGTGTTCAGTAAAACAGTTGAAGCTGCTATCAGAACAATTTCAGACATAAGTGGATTTAAAAAAATCACACAAGAGGTAGCGTTATCCACAGCTGATTTTATAGCAAAACTTGATCAAATATTTGATTGCATGAATAGTGGATCTTTGTATGCAGATAACTGCTACCGATCTGCTCTTCAGATGAAGAAAGAATCGCACACATTTATTCAAACATTTTTATATTATCTAGAGGAAGTGAAATTTGTTGATGAAAAAAACGAGTTTTCTTCCTAGATGGCATGAAACTATCCTTAAAATCGGTCCTTCTACTTGTAGATGAAATATTAAAAGATAATTCGGACAAGTTTTTTATTATGACAAAGGCCTTTAACCAGGACAAGTTGGAGAATACGTTTGCTGTGTTAAGGCAAAAAGGAGGTAATAATTGTAACCCCTCTGTAGCTGAACTTAATAATATCTTAGCCAGGTTATTAGCCTTTAAAATAATAAAGTTTAGCTCCTCTACCAATTGTGAAGAGACGCAAGACTCAATGACTAATTTAATTTCAAGCGCTTCTTTTAATGAGGATGTTTTGCAGGCTAATGGCGATGATAATGACAATGAAATCCTGGAAAATCTTGATCTAAGTAGTGAGATGCACGAGGCGTATTTTGTAGGTGACACCTTTTGTAATCTGAAAGATATTAACTTAGAGCTGGTTTCCATGAGGTATTTTGTTGGATACGTAGCGTACAAAATCATTCCTAAATTTAATTGTGAAAAATGCGGTGACGAATTGAGAAAAAGGGATGAAGTTTTGACTGCTCCAAGTGAAATTTTTATTTTTCACAAAAATTATCAGTCAATTTCTGATTTTGGTAATCTTTTTGCTCCTTCCAATTCCCTAATGAATGTATGCATAAAACATATTTTAATTTTTCATAAAATCTTCGAAGCAGAACCTGAAAAAATTGGTATTAACCCATTAACCCTGGGGTCAGCCCCAGAAGGGCTTGTGCGATTTCCATAAAATTTTGCACAATCTTAGTAATTGACCTAATCAAGAAAAAAAATCAAGAAAATAATTCATACCCCCACCCCCTGAACCAGGAGGGTACGTTGCGCAAACGCAATTTGGGCCTTAGTCACATACAAAACATAAAATTAAAAAAAAAAAAAATTTGTTTAAACTTATTTTTAAATAGTTTAGCATTACAAAATGCAGCCCACAAAGGGATTTTGATAGGTTTGAAGAATAAGTATTTTTAATTGAATTTCAAAAATTCCCCCAAAAAAAACCTTTGACTTTGGATCGAAAAAAAGATATGAATATTTAAAAAATTTTGAAATTTCGGTATGACAGAATCTAAAACGATCAATTCGAATCCAATTCTACCCATTTTCAAGTCTTATATCTTTATGAATTACTTAATGTAGCGAAATTCCCAAACGTTGCGCAAACGCAACGCTCAGGGCTTAATGGGTTAAGGCACATGTTTTACAATCTTGTAAAAATACTACACCTGAATGGTTCCATGGTGAGTGCTGTAACCATAGAGTCCAAATTTTAGATTTTCTTATTTTAGTTCTTCTACGAAAACACTGCATGTGGGCTGTGCAAAAAGGAAGTTCGAAAGAACGAAAATTGAAAATAATTGTTGGCAAATAAAAAAATTCTTATTAAAAATTATTATTTATGAAAGATAAATTTAAACGAAAGTAAAACAATAAACATAAAACCTTACAATAATATTCTTAATAAATAACTATAAACGCTCTTGTGCAACATGTTTGCACCCATATTTTACTACACCAAGTTCACGCATTTTTTTTGCTAATTGTAATTTGCTTGTGATTATAAAAAAGAAAGCAGAAATAACGACGCAACAATTACCAACAACATCAATGCTATCCCGCCTGCACGGCACAGCGCAAAAAACAGTATACCGCTAACTTTTTTTTGTTTGCCAATATTATAATGCTATTCCCCGCGACAACAAAAGCAGCGTTCATCGTCATGTTTATCAAGTGGCGCAACAGCAGCGAGAATACGAATGAGTACAGAAGCGACTTCAATTCACATGTTACGCCGAAGTTACAGAGATTTCTGCTGTTAGTAACAGAGATTTCTGCTGTCAATAACAGAGGGTACTACCAGCAGTACCCAAGTACAACGCGTTTGCTTGTATGAGATGCGCGTTCTATATTACTTCATATTCTTTGATTTAATCGACACGTGCAATTCACTTTGCCACAGTCAATCGCTCAAGGAATGCAGTCAACAATCGCTGGCACCGCATTACCGACTTCAGCAAACTCTTCGCATTGGAGCATGTCGAACACGCCACAAACGATACCAACATACACTACGTTGTCTACCAACAAAACATCACCCCACACATTTCTAACAACGGGCATTCCAGCGACGTCAATTTTCGCGGCTGCTGCGCCAGCGCCGGCAGCGCCGCCTCTGCCTTTATTCTCAACGGGAACTACATACCAACAAGGAAACGGTTTTTCAACATCACCTTACCAAAGGTACAGCGAGAGAGAAACACAACTAGCACAGCAAGACTTTCCAACAATTGCACAGTTGAGTTCGATCGCACCAACAAATATTCAGAATAGCGGTAACACATTAAAGCTGCGAAATTTGCAATTGGAGCGACTAGAAGAAGAGATGAAACTTCAACAAAAGTATTTGGACAACAAGTACAAAATATTATCACAGTTAGGAGAGTCTTCGTCGTCGTCAAATCAACTCAATATGTTGACCATGACGCCGACAGCAGCTCAGTTATCAGCGCGTCAGGCTATACCAAAGCAATTGCCTACGTTTAACGGCGATCCTGACGAATGGCCACTGTTCATTAGCACTTTCGAAAATAGCACGGAGGTAGCTGGATTTAGCGATGCAGAAAACCTGGTGAGATTGCAATCGTGCTTAAAAGGTAAGGCCCGAGAAATGGTTAAGAACAAGTTGCTGTTGCCATCAATGGTCCCGGAGATTATCCGCACGCTACGTATGTGTTTCGGTCGGCCGGAACATATTCTCGAGCGAGCAATTAATAAAGCCCGAAAGATGCCGGCAATTAAAGACAAATTAGAATCGCTTATTGAATTTGCGCTTTGCGTCCGCAACATCTGCGCGACGATAGAAGGTTGCCATATGGACATGCACCTATATAACCCGTTTTTAGTAAAAGAGTTCGTAGATAAACTACCCAATAATCATAAATTGAATTGGGCGATGTACCCGAAGAATGAACGGGTGCCCATAGTCAAATTGTTTAGCGACTGGTTGTACCAAATGGCAGAGGCAGCAAGTGCTGTCGTGTCATTAACGCCTAGCAAGAGCAGCGCAGCAGTAAACACTCACACGATCGTGGAAGGCGATAACCAGGTACATCCATCCCGCACCGAACGTAACACGCAGTCCAGTAAGTGTAGCGTTTGCGAAGCTGAGAATCACAAGGTGCCGCAGTGCGACCACTTTAAAAGTGCCTCACTGAATTGTAAGTGGAAGTACGTGCGTGAAAAAAACCTGTGCCGTCAGTGCCTCGGCACACACCGTCGGAAATGTTTTTTGAATAAAGTGTGTGGCGTCGACGGATGTATGGCAAAGCATCATCAACTACTTCACAAAGATGGTATAGTTAGCCAGACTGAGTCACGAGCCGTAAGTACACACGCAACTACGTCACGAAACGCACAAGTGAACACTCACAGTAGCAGCGATAGCGAGAGACAGACGTACTTCCGAATCGTACCAATCAATATCCATTCTAAAAACATAATAATGAAAACGTTTGCATTCCTAGATGAAGGATCCGCTGTGACTCTCATAGAAAAAAATATCTTTGATGAACTGGACCTGCAAGGCGAGCGCGAACCCTTGTGCTTACGGTGGACCGCAAATACGTTGCGCACGGAAAGCGATTCCATGAGAGCCAACATCGACGTTTCGAATATATCCAATGGCCAGAGGTACGAGCTAAAAGAAGTTCACACCGTTGAAAATCTTGATTTGCCAGGTCAGTCAATGAACGTCCATGAAGTCGTCAAGAGGTACCCGTATCTGAAAGGACTACCAATTCAATCTTACAAAAATATAAAACCGACCATCTTAATTGGTAGCAATAATTGGAAATTGGCGGTCCCTTTAAAAATCAGAGAAGGAAATTGGAATCAACCCATTGCTTCAAAAACACGACTAGGATGGGCCCTACAAGGATGTGACCATCATGCCCGCGAGTGTCGGCTCAATATACACACTTGCGAATGTCAAGAGCAGTACGACGAGCTACACGAGGCGGTGAAGGGATATTTCAGCATGGAGGCTCCTAAATCAACGCAACTATTATCCGCACACGACAGCCGCGCATTACAAGTTCTGAGTGAAACAAGCAGAAAAATCAATGGGCGTTATGAGGTTGGGTTGATGTGGCGCAACGATAACGTGGTGCTGCCAGAGAGTTATTCGAATGCTTTGCAAAGATCAATTTGTCTGCGCAAGAAAATTGAAAAGGATCCGGCACTGAAGACCACTATTCAAGACCAAATCGACAATCTTATTTCGAAAGGGTACGCTAAGAAACTACCCATCGGCGAGTCGACGACGCTGTGGGTTATTTCATATAAAATGCAGGAATACTTTATTGGTATACATCTACAAACTACTTACAAGCAGCACTTAAACTAGAAACCAAATGTTAGATTTGTGAGTCGTCTTTCTGTGCACGTGCCGCTGTCGTAACGCCGCTGTCGGAAGAAGATCTTGCAAGAAAAGGAAGGTGGCAGCAGTGCTGTTCGGCTCAGTGCTGCCAGGCTCAGCTTTCGGCTTTCGACATGTGCAGCGTTGCATTTGGGAGCCTAGATGCAGCGCGCCACATTACTCCACCCTTTTAGAAACGAAAACGAACTCGGCGTCCAGAACGTGTTCGGTATTCCGATTTCTCGCCTGCCGCCGAAACATTTTGGCTTTCGTTGACGATGTACGCTGCCTTGAGACGATCGATGCTCACGTTGGTCTGTTTCCCGTTAATGTCGATCTTAAAATATTTGTCGCATCGTTTGAGCACAGGATACGGGCCTTCATACGGGGCTTGCAGTGGCCGACGTACTCCGTCCGTCCTGACGAAAACGCAGGGTGTCTTATCGAGTTGTTATTCGATGAAAATTTGTGGTTTGGCGTGATCTGCTGTTTGCATAGGTGTCAATTCGCGCATTTTCGTTCTAAGGTTTTGAACGAAGTCCTCTTCCGCCAGGCCGTTGCTGTCGCTTTGCGAATGGTGGAAAAATTCCCCAGGAAGCCGGATAGTTTCACCGTAAACTAGCTCCGCTGGCGTAGCTTTTACATCTTCTTTGTAGGATGCGCGGTAGCCCAACAAAATTAACGGCAGCACCTCGACCCAGTTTTGCGTTTGGTAACACTTGATCGCCGTTTTGAGTGTTCGGTGGCTACGCTCTATAATGCCGTTTGCAGCAGGGTGGTACGCCGTTGTTCTCAGATGTTGCGTACCCAAAAGGCGATTTAGGTCGCGAAATAATGACGATTCAAACTGACGTCCTTGATCAGTGGTGACTCTCAATGGCACGCCGAATCGGCTTATCCAATTGGTGTAGAAAACGAATGCGACTGATTCGGCTGTGATATTTTCGAGGGGGTAGGCCTCCACCCATCGCGTGTAACGGTCGATGCAAGTGAGGCAATATCGATAGCCTTTACATGGGGGTAATGGGCCTACGATGTCCATATTAACGTGTTCGAATCTCTTACCCGGTAGTAAATACCTTGCTCCCGGCGATTTGTTGTGGCGTTGGATCTTTGCTTTTTGGCAGGCCAGGCAGCCTTTGGTCCATTCGCGGCAATCTTTCCTCATATTTGGCCACACGAATTTTTCTGCAACTAGTTTTATGCTTTTAGCTGCTCCACCGTGACATATGTTGTGAATTGAATCAAACCCGATTTTTCGAAAAGGTTCTGTAAGAAAACGTCGTGCGTTACCCGTACTTACGTCACAATAAATTTTAGCATCGGTACCAGGAACGACGAACGCTTTGAGATCTAGACTGGAGTTGTTGTTTCTCGCTCTCTGGAGTTCGTCATCTGTTGACTGGCTGTTCGCCAGCTGTGCGTAGTCGATTGTTTGTGTCGTGTGGATTGCGTCGATACGGGATAGTGCGTCAGCTATGGCGTTATCTCTTCCGGGCAGGTAACGGATGTCCGTCGTAAACTGGCTGAGAAAATTGAGGTGCCTAATTTGTCTGGGCGAAGCGTTTTCCAGTTTTTGGTGGAAAGCGAATTGTAATGGCTTATGATCCGTATAAATGCAAAATTGCTGCCCTTCAACCATGTGTCGAAAGTGTTTTACAGCTTTATACGCGCCTAAAAGTTCGCGGTCGTACGTGCTGTATCGCTGTTGTGCTGGGCTGAGCCGCTCTGAGTAGAAACCTAAGGGTCGCCACTGTTCGCCGTCGTGTTGTTGTAGCACGGCGCCTAATGCTGTGCCGGATGCGTCGACATTAAGAGCTAATGGTGCTCCAGGCTTAGGAAAAACCAATAATGATGCTCTGGCTAACTCGTTTTTGCAACGCTGAAAGGCCTCGTTTGCTTCTTCGCTCCATTCTACTTTCGATGTGTCGTGTTTCTTATTTCCCTTTATCAGACTGGATAAAATGCTTTGGCTAGCCGCTGCTTTGGGCAAGAAACAACGAAAAAAATTTAACATACCCAAAAAACGTCGTAAATCGCACGCCCGCTCCGGTTTCTTTAATTCGATGATAGCCTTTACTCTCTCTGGTGGTGGTTTTACCCCTTGCGGCGTGATAATATATCCGAGGAACGTTACCTCTGGTTTTCCGAGGACGCATTTCGAAGGGTTGATGATGAGGCCGGATTCGCGCAGCTTTTCGAATACCGCACGTAGGTGACGTCGGTGCTCTTGCTCATCTTTGGAAGACACCAAAATGTCGTCTAGGTACGGCCAAGCAAAGTCGAGATCTCACAGCAGGTGGTCCATGAAACGTTGAAAAGTCTGTCCAGCGTTGCGCAGCCCGAAACACATATATACGAACTCGAACATGCCGAACGGTGTCGTTATGGCTGTCTTTGGGATATCGGCTGGTTCTACCGGAAGTTGGTGGTACGCACGGCGCAAGTCGATTGTTGAAACAATTTTGCATCCGTGCAGTGTGTGCGTGAAATCGTGAAGGTGGGGGATGGGATGGCGATCGGGCTCGGTAACGCTGTTCAGCCGTCTGTAATCCCCACACGGTCTCCACTCACCGTTCCTCTTCTGCACCATGTGTAAAGGGCTCGCCCATGGGCTTCGTGACGGTCGACAAATAGCTGCGTCGAGGAGCTTTCAGCTTGTCGGGCGCTAAACGTCTAGGTCTTGAAAAGACTGGAGGGCCTTTTGTGATGATAAAATGAGTTACATCATGATTAACGTTCTTAACAACCGTGCTCTGTTGTGTCAGCTCCTTAAACTCGCTCAGTAGCTCTCGAAAGGGTGAGTCGTGTTTAAAAAACGACAATTTACCTGATTCGTCGCTGATTTCTCGAATAGCGCAGACTTGCGATGCGCTGGTTAGACTATCCACTAGCTTGCGTTTGTGCAAATCGACTAAAATGTTGAATCGTGCCAGGAAATCCGCTCCCAGAATAGGTTGTGAAACATCGGCAACAATGAACCGCCACGGAAAGTTTCGGCGCAGCCCGATGTTCAAACAGAGTCGTTTTTCGCCGTACGTTTTTATTTTCGATTTGTTTGCGGCGTACAATTGTAAATCAGCGTCAGGCTGCTGCCGTTGCGCTGGTGTGGGTGGGATGACACTGACCTCCGCGCCGGTGTCCACTAAGAATTTTGTTTTGCTGTTTTGATCGACGACGATGAGACGGCGACTAGTCTCGGCAGGCCTGTCACGTACCGTCGTTGGTGACAGGGCCGTTAGTTTAAAGCCATAGCGCATGGCTCCCTACATTTAGTTGCTTTTCCGCCGAATTTCTTGTGGTACCAGCATACATCATTTCCGCTGTCAGGCGTGCGCGTGCGTCTGCGTGAACTTGATCTCCGTCTTTGTCTCCCGCGCTGCTGAACTTCGGCTTTAATCTCGGCTATCTCTCGTGCCAGGGTGCATATTTGCTGCGACAAGCTTGCCTCCTAGCTCTTCACCGCTACCGAGTGTACGTGCGGGCCGTCACTGACCTCGCATATCTTGTCTGCGAGCAAAGCGATTTTTTCTAGTGGTTCGGTGCTGATAGAGATTATTGTCCGTATGTGTTGAGGCAATCTGCTCAGCCAAATCGATTTCATCATACCGTCGTTCATCTCGTTGCCGGCCAGTTGTCGCATTTCGCGTAGCAAGTGGGATGGTCGTGTGTCGCCCAGCTCCATATCTTGCACTAGCTTCTTTAAACGTTTTTGCTCGGAATCGGCGAACTGTTCCAGTATTCGCGTTTTTAGGGTTTTGTACATCTCAGTCGTTGGCGGGTTCAGAATTATGTCGCTTATTTGCGCTAGCACGTTGCTTTCTATAGCGGCGACTACGGTGTGGTATTTGGATTTGTCACTCGTTATGCCGGCCGCAATGAATTGCGACTCGACTTGTGCCAGCCATAGTTCGGGCCTCGCGTGCCAAAATGGCGGAATTTTGACGGTGACTTTCGCAATTTCGTGCTGTGCGTCGCTCCTGCGTGGCTGCTCGTCGCTTGGGGCGGCTGTAAAATCTACAGCCTGGTTACCGGATTCCATCGCGGTCTCTGCCTTTGGCATTCTGTGTTAACTTGACGTTGTCGGAGCCTGTGCGTGCCCGTGCGATGTTCTCGAGGTCGCGTGTTCCCTCTGGTCTAAAGTTGTACGTTCAGGCTGGCTTGTTGCGGTCTCCGTAATGCCAGTTGTCGGGGTCACCAATTGTGGGTTATTTCATATAAAATGCAGGAATACTTTATTGGTATACATCTACAAACTACTTACAAGCAGCACTTAAACTAGAAACCAAATTGTTTTAGAACTATAAAGAAAACGCGGAGATTTGGCTTAAGCCCTTTAGCAATTTATTCTTTATTGTCTAATTTCGACCGTTCGACCGAGTACAAAATGTGACGACGAGTGACAAATGTCAACTGCACAACTGAACCACTGAAATGTGCGAGTGTGATTCTTTTATATGTGTAACTTAACGAAAAATACAGTTATTTCAGCAAAAAAGGGGAAAAGTAAATAAACACTGTTGGCGGCTCTCTGGTTCCACAACATACCGCCGCCCCTGAACGACCGCTTCAGGACATTGGTAAAATAGCAATTTTGGCTACCGGTCTGGTGTACTCCCCTCGAGAGGTCTTCACGTTGACAACGCGCACGAGATTGTCATCTCCTCTGATGACACTGATGATTTTGCCTATCATCCACTTAGAGGGTGGCAAGCTCGGCTCCTTTAAAACGACGATGGCGCCCTCTTCAATGTTGGGTTGAGAGTGTTGCCACTTGTTGCGTTGCTGCAGCGTTGTGAGGTACTCACTGTGCCAGCGCTTCCAAAAACCCTGCACCATTGCTTGCAGGTGTCGCCAGTGGTCGAGTCGGTTAGCCTTAATACCCAAAACAGAAGGCTCTGGGATGCTTGTGTACGGCCCACCAATCAGAAAGCAGGTGTGTGGGCAGGTGTGAGCGGATCAAGTTCAGTATCGGAGATAGCGCATAGTGGGCGAGAATTTAAGATTGCCTCCACTTGCGCCAACACTGTGATGTAGTCCTCAAATGTTAATGTGGTGCTGCCGATGACTCTCTTCAAATGTAGCTTGATTGATCGCACGCTGGACTCCCAAAGTCCAGCAAAGTGCGGTGCAGAAGGTGGAATGAAGTGCCACTGGACTCCGTCCATGGCCAAAGAAGTAGATACCTCCTCCATATAAGTTTCTGACATCGTGAGCTTCCTCAATTCGTCCATGGCCCGACGAGCACCATGGAAAGTGGTGCCGTTGTCGGAGTATAGATCGCTTGGTTTCCCTCTTCGGTCAATGAAACGGCGAAAGGCAGCAAGGAATGCGTCGGATGTGAGCTCACTCACCAGTTCGAGATGTATGGCTTTAGTTGACAGGCATACAAAAATCGAAAACCATGCCTTGCCGATGCGCGCGTTCCTTGTCTTAGAAAGCTTGATAGGAACGGGCCCTGCATAGTCCAATCCGCAGTGCAAAAAACACCGCCCGTGTTTATGCACTCGTGGAGCAGGAAGATTCCCCATTAATTGGGTACTCGTTGCACGTCGCTGCAAGAAACATGGTTTGCAGGAAAAGACCACCTTGCGAACCAAGTTCCTGCAACCAAGGATCCAAAATTGTTAGATGTTGTTGATGTAGATGTTAGATTGTTGTTGTGTAGATGCTTTATGTGTATATTCCTTAGAATGAGCAGCGCCATCTTTGAAGTTTTTGGCAGCAAAATTGGGTGCTGGACATTGAAGCTCAACGATGAATGCTTGAGCCGTCCCCCGACGCGTAACAACCCTACATCATCCAGAAATGGGGAGTATCGTAAAAGCGATGATTGTGTGCGCAATTGCTTCTGATCTTTTAGCTGGTTAATCTCGTCTCCGAACGCTAGCTGCTGAACGTTTCGCAAGATAATTGTTGTGGCTTGCTGCAGCTCGAACGTGTTGAGCGAGTGTAGTGTCGAGTTAACATGCATTTGAGCTCGACGACATAAATTAGCAAAACGCACGCAGTATGCAACGATTCGTATTAATCGCGTCCACGACGAGGATTTGTTTATAAGTATTTCAATCACATTGTCTGTGTCGGTCACACACAAAACCACTGGTTTGGATTTTCGCTCTTCATGGAGCACTAGTGAGTCAGTTTCTTGTAGGCGCGAAAACTTTGATTTTGGCCACTGTTCCTCTGATAGTGCCAACCAAGGTGGCCCGTGCCACCACAAACGATTTTCAACAAGAATTGACGGTAACATACCGCGCGACGCACTGTCCGCGGGATTGTCTTCAGACCGAATGTGTTGCCATTGGCTACAAGGGCATACATCTAAGATGTCAGCCGTCCGATTACATACAAAAGGATTCCACCTGCGAGGTGGCGATGAAAGCCAATGTAAAACGATTTCAGAGTCACTCCAGCAAAACACATTTGAAATGCTCACGGTGAGCGATAGCTTAACCGCACTTATTAATTTAGACAGTAGATACGCAGCACTCAGTTCTAAACGCGGTATCGAGACTGGTTTTAATGGTGAAACACGAGTTTTTGCTGAGATCAAAGTTATAACATAGTCGTCACCAATTTGTACACGACTATAAACCACAGCGGCATATGCCAGGGAGGATGCGTCGTCGAATCCATGCAATTCAATATTATCGGCAGTAGGTGACACAATAGATCGCGGAATTTTCACACTTGCCAAACATGGCAGCTCATCTACGTATTTATGCCAGCGATCACACAAATCATCTGGCAATGGATCGTCCCAATTTAGACCACGAAGCCACATGTCTTGTAACAACATTTTGAATAGTACCACAGTAGGCGCCACGATTCCTAAAGGGTCATAGATTTTGGATGTTTCTGAAAGCAGTTTTTATTTTCAAACAAAATTCATCCGCTGCTGGCTTCCATTGTAAGCCCAGTAGTTTCACACACGAATTCGAGTTAGCGGATCCGAAATCTATTGGCTTAAATTCACAAAGGTGTGGTGGGAAAGTTTCCAAAAATGGCCAACAATTCGAACACCATTTTTTTAACACAAAATTTGCCCTTTCTAGTAATGCAATTAATTGGGTCTTTACCGAAATGAGTTCTTCAACGGACGCGGCACCCGCGGTGATGTCGTCTACGTACGCATCATTTTCGAGTACACGCGATGCGGCGGGGTACACTTGTTTGTAATCTCGCGCGAGTTGATTAAGCACACGGACAGCAAGGAATGGTGACGACGCGAGTCCATATGTAACTGTCAAAAGTCGAAAATGCTCAATTGGCGAATCTTCATTTTCGCGCCACACAATTCGCTGGAAGTCTGTATGCTCAGATGCCACGCGGATTCCTCTAAACATTTTCTCGATATCGGCCGAAAATACATATCGATGTTGGCGAAACCGAAGTAGAACTCCAAAAAGGTCTCGTTGAATTGGAGGTCCGATATGTAGTCGATTATTGAGAGACACGCCCGAACTGTCTTTACTTGAACCACTACGCGACACTTTGTTGTTGTACTGTCTGGTTTTAAAACAGCATGGTGCGGTAGGTAAAAACAGTCTGCATTGTTTACGTTGACTTCAGGTTGCGGGATGCGCTGCATATGACCCAGTGCCAAATATTCCCGCATGAACTCTACATATTGTTGCTTTAACTCAGAGTTTGAGCGAAATTTACGTTCCATATTTTGAACCCTTGAAAGTGCTTGCGGCAATGTTGCTGTAATGTCAGGTGCTCTCTCCTTAAATGGATATTTCACAATGTATGTTCCATCTTGAGCACGTGTGTGTGTTTCTGCGAAATGAGACTCTGCTGGATCTGCCATCATAATTTTTGCTTCTGTTGACGTCACACTTTCCATTTCCATGAAAGTCCGAAATAACGAGTCAAGATTATCTGCAGCTGCGTGAAATGTTGCAGCTTGCAGTGGAACTTCTCCTGTTGATATGTACGTTCCAGAAACCACCCATCCAAATACACTTTTTATGTCAATGGGAAGTCCGTTTCCAAATTGTTTCTGCTCGCCAGTGCACATGTTCCACAGGTAGTCTGCTCCCACCAACACGTCAATCGCACTACTTCTAGCAAATGATGCATCGGCTAGTGGAAGCTGCAGAATTTCATTCCACGTAGGGGAGGAGAAATTGACCGATTGCGTTGGAATATCAGCTGTGAGGTTCGGCAAGATGAGAGCTGACATGTGGACAACATCATTGGAAATGAGTGAGTGTAGAGAAAGCTGTACGCGACCGCGTGTTACGCCAGCTTTGCAGGAAGATAGGCCCGTAACAGGAATACGAGCATTGCTACGTGCGAGACCGCAGCGCTGCACGAACGCTTCGGTAACAAAGGAGAGTGTCGATCCAGTATCGAACAGTAATCTGCAATTTGTTTGGTTACCTCACTTGTCTCGCACGACTGCACGCGCTGTTGGCAACAGCGTGTGTGTGTTAATCGTGGGTGTACGAATATTATTGCTTATCGCTGTCAAAGCTGTCGGTGTAATTTGAGTGTGATCACCTGATTGCGCCGGCGCGCTTGCTAACTGATTGCCACTGCTTTGACCCGTTGCAAATGTGGGTGTATTAGTTGAAGGAGTCGCATAATTTGTATGTAGAAGAGTTTGCATTGCAAATTTTGCAGCGATACTGAGAGGGGCATTTGCTGACAATGTGAGTGCGACTGAAACAATTGAAACAAAGTTTTTTCTCTTTAACGAAAGATCTGCGCGACACATCATTTAATTGTTTAAATTGTCTGCACTGTGAGAGTGTATGAACGTCATTACAATTTGGGCACTTAGCAACAGAATTTTCGTCAGCACTTCCGAAATTTGTAATTGCGCGACGACCGTTAGAATGACGCGGATTTGAATGTATGCACGATTCAAGGGCATCACAACGATTAGTAAGAAATGTTAAAAATGTAGCGAACGCAGGTTCTATTTGTGCGTCACAAACTTTAGCCCACTCTTGTCTCGATTCGTTATCCAATTTGTTTAAAAGTATTTGTATTAACCAGGGGTCGCGACTATTCGAATTTAATGCATTTAGACCACGAACAACTTCATCCGCGACGTCAGTTAGTTTACAAAGTAATGTAGCACTAGTCGAATTGCATGATGGTAGTGAAAGAAAGGATTGTACAAACGAACGAACTATCAAAGGCTTTCTTTCATAACGTTGCACTAGTCTATCCCAAGCCTCCTTGTAGTTGCTTTTAGTAATTGGGATGTGCTGTACCAAATGAAGGGCATCGCCTGCCAAAAACGATGTCAAATAGAAAAACTTCTGTGTGTCTGTCAAGCCTTGCTTGCTGTCCACAGCACTTAGGAAAAGATCTTTGAACGATGTCCAATCTTGATATCTGCCGGTGAAAACTGGAATTTTGATGTGTGGTAGCTGAATTCGCAAATTATTGTTGACGGCAGTAAAATTTTCTAAAAATAACGACTGTTGCTCCGCGAGCTTCTGCAGGGTATCCTCCTTGTCGCCTCTAAGGGATGTTGAGTGGTCTTCCAGTGTGGATTGAGCCGCTCGTCTTCCGGCTAGCCATTGGGACAGAATCGCATGTGCCTGAAAATACCTTGTCTCATACTCCACAATGTCGTCAATTGGATCCATAAACTTCGGATCATCCTCAAAACTGTACAGCTCTTGACTGAGGGCTACTAAGTCCTTGTAGTTTTCTTCCAGCTTTTGTAGCCGATTGGAACATTGGTCCACTGAATCTGAATCGGTGAGGTTCTCTGCTACCTCCAAAGTGCGAGTAATGTGGGCCTTTGCCCAGCCACGTTGTTGTTGTAACTTCTTCATTATGTCTGTCGCTTTCACTTGGTACGCGGTGAAAGTATGAAGGCTACGAGTTCGGAAACCAATATACGAAGATTACGGCACTTGGTACGCGGTGCGCGCAATATAAACGATGAGCGAAAAGTCTAGAACTCCAAACTGGAAGTTATGCAACAAGAGTCAGTGCCACGTGATGCGCGGTGGCACGAATATTCGGAGAATTTCTTCGCTTTCACGTGGTGCGCGGTGAAAGGATGAAGGCTCCGAATGCGAAACAAATATACGGAGATTACGGCACGTGTTACGCGGTGCGCGCAATGCAAACGGAGAGCGAAAAGCCTAGAACTCCAAACTGGAGGCTATGCACAAAGTTCAGTGCCACGTGGTACGCGGTGGCACGAATGTCCGGAAACACAGTCGAAACGGCGCTTACTACACGGTGGAACGATCGAGAACTCCGACTGCGGAATATTAAGCAATCACGCCACGTGATACGCGGTGGCGCGGCAACTCGGAGTACACTTGCTTTCTCGGCACGTGGTGCGCGGTGCCGAGATGTTCACTCAAAACAATAGCCGGACGATCCGGCTCGAAGGACCAGTAATGTTTTAGAACTATAAAGAAAACGCGGAGATTTGGCTTAAGCCCTTTAGCAATTTATTCTTTATAGTCTAATTTCGACCGTTCGACCGAGTACAAAATGTGACGACGAGTGACAAATGTCAACTGCACAACTGAACCACTGAAATGTGCGAGTGTGATTGTTTTATATGTGTAACTTAACGAAAAATACAGTTATTTCAGCAAAAAAGGGGAAAAGTAAATAAACACTGTTGGCGGCTCTCTGGTTCCACAACACAAATGTTAGATTTGTGAGTCGTCTTTCTGTGCACGTGCCGCTGTCGTAACGCCGCTGTCGGAAGAAGATCTTGCAAGAAAAGGAAGGTGGCAGCAGTGCTGTTCGGCCCAGTGCTGCCAGGCTCAGCTTTCGGCTTTCGACATGTGCAGCGTTGCATTTGGGACCCTAGATGCAGCGCGCCACAACGCCATTGAATAAAATTTGGTATCTACCAATTTTTATTGTCACAAACCCCAACAAGCCTGGCAAAGACCGGCTGGTCTGGGACGCTGCCGCTAAATCGAATGGAGCATCGCTCAATGACTTCCTCTTAAGTGGCCCAGACCTCCTAAATCCGCTGATGGAAGTCTTGCTGGCTTTTAGAGTTGGACGAGTAGCCATATGCGGCGATATTGCAGAGATGTTTCACAGAATCAACGTGCGGGAAAGCGACATGCACGCCCAACGTTTTTTTTGGTGGGACTCAACAGAATTGAATCGTCCAAGCATTTACGTGATGCGTGCGCTGACATTCGGGATATGCTGCGCCCCATGTATTGCATACTTCATCCGTGACAGAAATTCTGAACAATTTAAGAATGAATTTCCTCGGGCAGTAGAAGCTATACAAAACTATCATTACGTAGACGATTTTATAGATAGTGAGGACGACGAACTGGCTGCAATAGAGTTGGCAAAGCGCGTAAAGCAAATCCATGCCGCAGCCGGGTTCAACATACGGAACTGGTCGTCAAATTCAATCAATCTGCTGCAACAACTCGAAGAAGATCCATCAACCGGGTCAAACTCCAAAGAGTGGGGTTCCGCTACTAAAGTCCTGGGTATGTTTTGGGACCCAACTAATGATATGTTCAGATATATTTGCAGATTTACCAAATTACGCCGTGACGTTATAAATGAGTCTGTGGTGCCGACAAAGAGGGAGATACTGCAAGTTTTGATGTCAATTTTCGACCCTCTCGGTTTTGTTTCGTGCTACACGATTGGACTTAAAATTCTGCTCCAAAACATATGGCGCTCTAGTATCGGCTGGGACGAACCATTGACTGAAACTCTACTCGATGACTGGTGTCAATGGAAGTCCGTCATACCGACAATTTCGTCTGTTTAAATTCCCCGATGTTACTCCCCAGCGCTAAAAGAGGCGCGTGACGTGCAACTACACACTTTCGTTGATGCTGGTGAAAATGCCTACGCCGCCGTATGTTTTCTGCGCGTCGAACATGCCGGCGAAGTTTCTGTTGCCTTAGTGGCCGCAAAATCGAAAGTAGCCCCACTCAAGCCACTATCAATTCCGAGGTTGGAGCTACAGGCGGCAGTAGTTGGAATAAGACTAGCAAACAAAGTTATTAACGTACGTCGCATACGCACGTCATCGCAATTTTGGTGGACAGACTCAAGAACAGTTCTTAAATGGTTACGAATGGACCCCAAGAACTTCCAACAGTACGTCATGCACCGAGTGGGCGAGATTATCGAGACCTCAAATGTAACTCAATGGAAGTGGGTTCCCTCCAAGATGAATCCTGCAGACTTCGCGACAAAGTCGTCCATGCGAAACAATTCTGAAATTTGGTTTTCAGGACCTGAATTTTTATTGTCTCACGCCAACAGCTGGCCACAATGTGAAATGGTCGAGTCAGAAAATTCTGGTGATACCGAGCTTAAGCGCCGAGTATTAGTCATCGGAAAATCCGCTGCTTCTCTAAAACCGAACGTAGAATACTTTTCCAATTGGAGGCGCTTATACCGAGCCGTCGCCACATTCATCTTGTACATCGAAAGACTCAAAGCCGCTACAACTTCGAGCGAGAAAAGTGTTACCTATGAAATGCTGCGGAGAGCTCAACAATTTCTTTGGAAATACGCTCAATCTGAAGAGTACGAAGAAGAGCTTAACCGACTCAAGCAAGGTACTCCAATCGGAAAAAGCAGCAAGTTGATAACGTTGAATGTATACTTAGATCAAAATGGCATCATAAGGAGCAGAGGTAGGGAAGAGTACCTAAGCAACCACGGCGACGTTATTGTGCTACCTCATTCCCATTATGTGACCCAACTTCTGGTGCGCTCAATTCATGAAGACTTTCATCATCAGATGCATGAAGCTATAATCAACAGGAAAAGAAGCCAATACTACATTTTTCGACTGCGAGTCTTATATAGAAAGGTGCGCCGAATGTGCCAGTATTGTAAGAACAAAAACGTCAAGCCACAAATACCGCAAATGGCCGCTCTACCGCCCGCAAGATTAGCCGCCTTCGAAAGGCCATTTACTTAAGCCGGCATCGACTTTTTCGGGCCACTTTACGTGGCCGTAGGCAGACGACGCGAAAAAAGATGGGGCGTGATTTTCACGTGTCTAACCATTCGAGCTGTACACATTGAAGTGGTGCATAGCCTGGATACAAGTTCGTGCATCATGGCAATCCGCAACTTTATATCGCGACGCGGGTCGCCCAGAGAAATATACACGGACAATGGGACGAACTTTACGGCTGCTGAAAAAATCCTCTGTGGCGAATCGAAACATGTTAACATTCCCTCTATGTCTCGATCGTTCGACGACATAAAATGGAAATTTAATCCACCTGCAGCGCCTCACATGGGCGGTGCATGGGAGAGGCTTGTAAGGTCCATTAAAACAGTATTGTATGCAATCTGCCCTTCACTGCACTTTAACGACGAAAGTCTACGAAGCGCCCTACATGAAGTCGAGTTCATTATAAACTCTCGTCCGCTCACATTCGTTTCTGTCGAGTCAATTGACGACGAGGTGATTACCCCGAACCATTTATTGATTGGGTCATCAAGTGGCTATAAGCCCATATGTAACGAAAATGTGGACTTACGACAACGCTGGCACCAAACTCAAAGGTTTGCCGATCAGTTTTGTCGGCGATGGCTTAAAGAATATGTACCGATAATATCAAGGCGAAGCAAGTGGTTTGCAAAGCAACCTCCGGTAAAAGTCGGAGATGTCGTTGTAATTGTGGACCAAGAGCTCCCACGAAATCGCTGGCCTAAAGGCATCGTGGTCGACACATTGATAGCAAAGGATGGTCAGGTTCGAAGTGTGACGGTAAAAACGGCGTCGAGTACCTTTCGCCGCCCGGTTGACAAGGTGGCAGTCTTGGACGTCGGCAGGACTGATGGTAAACACAACGCATCGAGTTTGTTTACGGGTGAGGGGATGTTGCCGCCGTCGACAACAGCTGAGCAGTGCTCTCTTTAGGAGTTTTAGTCGGCCAGTCAAGCAGTCGTTAAAGGAGACACGGAGCGAACGCACGATTAAATTTTAAAGCGACTCGATCGCCATAAATACTTGTAATATAACTCAAATAAATATTGTTTTTCACGAATTGTAATCGATCGCTAAATAAACGTGCGAGCCACGCTTGCGGCACAGCCAACAATACTCATGACCGGCCCAACTATTCAACCAAAATTATTTGACACATTGTTGCGCTTTCGCTCATTCAAAATTGCATTAACTGCTGACATTTGTAAAATGTATCGCTGCGTGCGCGTTCTAGAACCTGATAACTTTTTACAGTGCATCCTATGGAGGGATAATCCAACCGATCACATTAATATTTACAAGCTCGAAACAGTCACCTATGGCACCAGATCGGCTTCATTTCTGGCCATACGAGCCATGCAACAGCTAGCGTCGAATGAGGAGGTTGCATATCCGCTCGGTGCGCAAATAATTAGAAGGGATTTTTATGTTGATGATATGATCTCTGGAGGTGATTCTGTTCAGGAGGTGTTGAATATTATGAAGCAAACATCTACTTTATTGGCCAAGGGGAATTTCATGGAAATGGTGCTCAAATGACACCGAAGTTATAAACGCCATACCACAGTCCGAAAGAGAACAATTTTTGAAATATCATGACGGAAGTCAAGTGACCAAAACACTTGGACTTGTTTGGGATCCAAACTCTGACAATTTTTTGTTCTCATTCATCCCGTTCACGCCTTGCAAAAGATTCACAAAGCGCACGGTGCTTTCTACTATTGCACGTTTTTATGATCCATTAGGATTGATTGGACCTGTTATTACAAGGGCAAAAATATTTCTTCAACTATTGTGGAAAGAAAAACTCAATTGGGATGAGAGCTTGCCACAAGGGCTGCAAAACGATTGGCTTGGCATCTGCAACGGCTTCCAATTTGTTAACAAACTCAACTTTGAACGATTCGTGCGTATGCCCGACGCAGATTTACAGGTCCACGCCTTTTGTGATGCTAGTCTCTCAGCATATGGGGCTTGCATTTACATTCGAGCTGAGCACTCTGGCAATGTAAGAACAACATTGCTTTGCTCGAATTCACGAGTCACTCCGCTCAAAACACGAAGCTCGAGCTTTGCGCTGCTGCCTTGCTAGCCATGCTGGTTAATGAGATAGCTAACTTGAACATTTTCAGTTGCGACTTTTATTGCTGGTCGGATTCTACAATCGTACTTTCACCCGTACCCGTGTTGTTGCACTCGTGGAGCAGGAAGATTCCCCATTAATTGGGTACTCGTTGCACGTCGCTGCAAGAAACATGGTTTGCAGGAAAAGACCACCTTGCGAACCAAGTTCCTGCAACCAAGGATCCAAAATTGTTAGATGTTGTTGATGTAGATGTTAGATTGTTGTTGTGTAGATGCTTTATGTGTATATTCCTTAGAATGAGCAGCGCCATCTTTGAAGTTTTTGGCAGCAAAATTGGGTGCTGGACATTGAAGCTCAACGATGAATGCTTGAGCCGTCCCCCGACGCGTAACAACCCTACATCATCCAGAAATGGGGAGTATCGTAAAAGCGATGATTGTGTGCGCAATTGCTTCTGATCTTTTAGCTGGTTAATCTCGTCTCCGAACGCTAGCTGCTGAACGTTTCGCAAGATAATTGTTGTGGCTTGCTGCAGCTCGAACGTGTTGAGCGAGTGTAGTGTCGAGTTAACATGCATTTGAGCTAAATTAGCAAAACGCACGCAGTATGCAACGATTCGTATTAATCGCGTCCACGACGAGGATTTGTTTATAAGTATTTCAATCACATTGTCTGT
This sequence comes from Melieria omissa, assembly GCA_963971225.1. Taxonomy (NCBI): domain Eukaryota; kingdom Metazoa; phylum Arthropoda; class Insecta; order Diptera; family Ulidiidae; genus Melieria; species Melieria omissa. The sequence continues at coordinate 22,957,149 of OZ020270.1, read as the reverse complement.
GTCGGTCACACACAAAACCACTGGTTTGGATTTTCGCTCTTCATGGAGCACTAGTGAGTCAGTTTCTTGTAGGCGCGAAAACTTTGATTTTGGCCACTGTTCCTCTGATAGTGCCAACCAAGGTGGCCCGTGCCACCACAAACGATTTTCAACAAGAATTGACGGTAACATACCGCGCGACGCACTGTCCGCGGGATTGTCTTCAGACCGAATGTGTTGCCATTGGCTACAAGGGCATACATCTAAGATGTCAGCCGTCCGATTACATACAAAAGGATTCCACCTGCGAGGTGGCGATGAAAGCCAATGTAAAACGATTTCAGAGTCACTCCAGCAAAACACATTTGAAATGCTCACGGTGAGCGATAGCTTAACCGCACTTATTAATTTAGACAGTAGATACGCAGCACTCAGTTCTAAACGCGGTATCGAGACTGGTTTTAATGGTGAAACACGAGTTTTTGCTGAGATCAAAGTTATAACATAGTCGTCACCAATTTGTACACGACTATAAACCACAGCGGCATATGCCAGGGAGGATGCGTCGGCGAATCCATGCAATTCAATATTATCGGCAGTAGGTGACACAATAGATCGCGGAATTTTCACACTTGCCAAACATGGCAGCTCATCTACGTATTTATGCCAGCGATCACACAAATCATCTGGCAATGGATCGTCCCAATTTAGACCACGAAGCCACATGTCTTGTAACAACATTTTGAATAGTACCACAGTAGGCGCCACGATTCCTAAAGGGTCATAGATTTTGGATGTTTCTGAAAGCAGTTTTTATTTTCAAACAAAATTCATCCGCTGCTGGCTTCCATTGTAAGCCCAGTAGTTTCACACACGAATTCGAGTTAGCGGATCCGAAATCTATTGGCTTAAATTCACAAAGGTGTGGTGGCAAAGTTTCCAAAAATGGCCAACAATTCGAACACCATTTTTTTAACACAAAATTTGCCCTTTCTAGTAATGCAATTAATTGGGTCTTTACCGAAATGAGTTCTTCAACGGACGCGGCACCCGCGGTGATGTCGTCTACGTACGCATCATTTTCGAGTACACGCGATGCGGCGGGGTACACTTGTTTGTAATCTCGCGCGAGTTGATTAAGCACACGGACAGCAAGGAATGGTGACGACGCGAGTCCATATGTAACTGTCAAAAGTCGAAAATGCTCAATTGGCGAATCTTCATTTTCGCGCCACACAATTCGCTGGAAGTCTGTATGCTCAGATGCCACGCGGATTCCTCTAAACATTTTCTCGATATCGGCCGAAAATACATATCGATGTTGGCGAAACCGAAGTAGAACTCCAAAAAGGTCTCGTTGAATTGGAGGTCCGATATGTAGTCGATTATTGAGAGACACGCCCGAACTGTCTTTACTTGAACCACTACGCGACACTTTGTTGTTGTACTGTCTGGTTTTAAAACAGCATGGTGCGGTAGGTAAAAACAGTCTGCATTGTTTACGTTGACTTCAGGTTGCGGGATGCGCTGCATATGACCCAGTGCCAAATATTCCCGCATGAACTCTACATATTGTTGCTTTAACTCAGAGTTTGAGCGAAATTTACGTTCCATATTTTGAACCCTTGAAAGTGCTTGCGGCAATGTTGCTGTAATGTCAGGTGCTCTCTCCTTAAATGGATATTTCACAATGTATGTTCCATCTTGAGCACGTGTGTGTGTTTCTGCGAAATGAGACTCTGCTGGATCTGCCATCATAATTTTTGCTTCTGTTGACGTCACACTTTCCATTTCCATGAAAGTCCGAAATAACGAGTCAAGATTATCTGCAGCTGCGTGAAATGTTGCAGCTTGCAGTGGAACTTCTCCTGTTGATATGTACGTTCCAGAAACCACCCATCCAAATACACTTTTTATGTCAATGGGAAGTCCGTTTCCAAATTGTTTCTGCTCGCCAGTGCACATGTTCCACAGGTAGTCTGCTCCCACCAACACGTCAATCGCACTACTTCTAGCAAATGATGCATCGGCTAGTGGAAGCTGCAGAATTTCATTCCACGTAGGGGAGGAGAAATTGACCGATTGCGTTGGAATATCAGCTGTGAGGTTCGGCAAGATGAGAGCTGACATGTGGACAACATCATTGGAAATGAGTGAGTGTAGAGAAAGCTGTACGCGACCGCGTGTTACGCCAGCTTTGCAGGAAGATAGGCCCGTAACAGGAATACGAGCATTGCTACGTGCGAGACCGCAGCGCTGCACGAACGCTTCGGTAACAAAGGAGAGTGTCGATCCAGTATCGAACAGTAATCTGCAATTTGTTTGGTTACCTCACTTGTCTCGCACGACTGCACGCGCTGTTGGCAACAGCGTGTGTGTGTTAATCGTGGGTGTACGAATATTATTGCTTATCGCTGTCAAAGCTGTCGGTGTAATTTGAGTGTGATCACCTGATTGCGCCGGCGCGCTTGCTAACTGATTGCCACTGCTTTGACCCGTTGCAAATGTGGGTGTATTAGTTGAAGGAGTCGCATAATTTGTATGTAGAAGAGTTTGCATTGCAAATTTTGCAGCGATACTGAGAGGGGCATTTGCTGACAATGTGAGTGCGACTGAAACAATTGAAACAAAGTTTTTTCTCTTTAACGAAAGATCTGCGCGACACATCATTTAATTGTTTAAATTGTCTGCACTGTGAGAGTGTATGAACGTCATTACAATTTGGGCACTTAGCAACAGAATTTTCGTCAGCACTTCCGAAATTTGTAATTGCGCGACGACCGTTAGAATGACGCGGATTTGAATGTATGCACGATTCAAGGGCATCACAACGATTAGTAAGAAATGTTAAAAATGTAGCGAACGCAGGTTCTATTTGTGCGTCACAAACTTTAGCCCACTCTTGTCTCGATTCGTTATCCAATTTGTTTAAAAGTATTTGTATTAACCAGGGGTCGCGACTATTCGAATTTAATGCATTTAGACCACGAACAACTTCATCCGCGACGTCAGTTAGTTTACAAAGTAATGTAGCACTAGTCGAATTGCATGATGGTAGTGAAAGAAAGGATTGTACAAACGAACGAACTATCAAAGGCTTTCTTTCATAACGTTGCACTAGTCTATCCCAAGCCTCCTTGTAGTTGCTTTTAGTAATTGGGATGTGCTGTACCAAATGAAGGGCATCGCCTGCCAAAAACGATGTCAAATAGAAAAACTTCTGTGTGTCTGTCAAGCCTTGCTTGCTGTCCACAGCACTTAGGAAAAGATCTTTGAACGATGTCCAATCTTGATATCTGCCGGTGAAAACTGGAATTTTGATGTGTGGTAGCTGAATTCGCAAATTATTGTTGACGGCAGTAAAATTTTCTAAAAATAACGACTGTTGCTCCGCGAGCTTCTGCAGGGTATCCTCCTTGTCGCCTCTAAGGGATGTTGAGTGGTCTTCCAGTGTGGATTGAGCCGCTCGTCTTCCGGCTAGCCATTGGGACAGAATCGCATGTGCCTGAAAATACCTTGTCTCATACTCCACAATGTCGTCAATTGGATCCATAAACTTCGGATCATCCTCAAAACTGTACAGCTCTTGACTGAGGGCTACTAAGTCCTTGTAGTTTTCTTCCAGCTTTTGTAGCCGATTGGAACATTGGTCCACTGAATCTGAATCGGTGAGGTTCTCTGCTACCTCCAAAGTGCGAGTAATGTGGGCCTTTGCCCAGCCACGTTGTTGTTGTAACTTCTTCATTATGTCTGTCGCTTTCACTTGGTACGCGGTGAAAGTATGAAGGCTACGAGTTCGGAAACCAATATACGAAGATTACGGCACTTGGTACGCGGTGCGCGCAATATAAACGATGAGCGAAAAGTCTAGAACTCCAAACTTGAAGTTATGCAACAAGAGTCAGTGCCACGTGATGCGCGGTGGCACGAATATTCGGAGAATTTCTTCGCTTTCACGTGGTGCGCGGTGAAAGGATGAAGGCTCCGAATGCGAAACAAATATACGGAGATTACGGCACGTGTTACGCGGTGCGCGCAATGCAAACGGAGAGCGAAAAGCCTAGAACTCCAAACTGGAGGCTATGCACAAAGTTCAGTGCCACGTGGTACGCGGTGGCACGAATGTCCGGAAACACAGTCGAAACGGCGCTTACTACACGGTGGAACGATCGAGAACTCCGACTGCGGAATATTAAGCAATCACGCCACGTGATACGCGGTGGCGCGGCAACTCGGAGTACACTTGCTTTCTCGGCACGTGGTGCGCGGTGCCGAGATGTTCACTCAAAACAATAGCCGGACGATCCGGCTCGAAGGACCAGTAATGTTTTAGAACTATAAAGAAAACGCGGAGATTTGGCTTAAGCCCTTTAGCAATTTATTCTTTATAGTCTAATTTCGACCGTTCGACCGAGTACAAAATGTGACGACGAGTGACAAATGTCAACTGCACAACTGAACCACTGAAATGTGCGAGTGTGATTGTTTTATATGTGTAACTTAACGAAAAATACAGTTATTTCAGCAAAAAAGGGGAAAAGTAAATAAACACTGTTGGCGGCTCTCTGGTTCCACAACACAAATGTTAGATTTGTGAGTCGTCTTTCTGTGCACGTGCCGCTGTCGTAACGCCGCTGTCGGAAGAAGATCTTGCAAGAAAAGGAAGGTGGCAGCAGTGCTGTTCGGCCCAGTGCTGCCAGGCTCAGCTTTCGGCTTTCGACATGTGCAGCGTTGCATTTGGGACCCTAGATGCAGCGCGCCACAACGCCATTGAATAAAATTTGGTATCTACCAATTTTTATTGTCACAAACCCCAACAAGCCTGGCAAAGACCGGCTGGTCTGGGACGCTGCCGCTAAATCGAATGGAGCATCGCTCAATGACTTCCTCTTAAGTGGCCCAGACCTCCTAAATCCGCTGATGGAAGTCTTGCTGGCTTTTAGAGTTGGACGAGTAGCCATATGCGGCGATATTGCAGAGATGTTTCACAGAATCAACGTGCGGGAAAGCGACATGCACGCCCAACGTTTTTTTTGGTGGGACTCAACAGAATTGAATCGTCCAAGCATTTACGTGATGCGTGCGCTGACATTCGGGATATGCTGCGCCCCATGTATTGCATACTTCATCCGTGACAGAAATTCTGAACAATTTAAGAATGAATTTCCTCGGGCAGTAGAAGCTATACAAAACTATCATTACGTAGACGATTTTATAGATAGTGAGGACGACGAACTGGCTGCAATAGAGTTGGCAAAGCGCGTAAAGCAAATCCATGCCGCAGCCGGGTTCAACATACGGAACTGGTCGTCAAATTCAATCAATCTGCTGCAACAACTCGAAGAAGATCCATCAACCGGGTCAAACTCCAAAGAGTGGGGTTCCGCTACTAAAGTCCTGGGTATGTTTTGGGACCCAACTAATGATATGTTCAGATATATTTGCAGATTTACCAAATTACGCCGTGACGTTATAAATGAGTCTGTGGTGCCGACAAAGAGGGAGATACTGCAAGTTTTGATGTCAATTTTCGACCCTCTCGGTTTTGTTTCGTGCTACACGATTGGACTTAAAATTCTGCTCCAAAACATATGGCGCTCTAGTATCGGCTGGGACGAACCATTGACTGAAACTCTACTCGATGACTGGTGTCAATGGAAGTCCGTCATACCGACAATTTCGTCTGTTTAAATTCCCCGATGTTACTCCCCAGCGCTAAAAGAGGCGCGTGACGTGCAACTACACACTTTCGTTGATGCTGGTGAAAATGCCTACGCCGCCGTATGTTTTCTGCGCGTCGAACATGCCGGCGAAGTTTCTGTTGCCTTAGTGGCCGCAAAATCGAAAGTAGCCCCACTCAAGCCACTATCAATTCCGAGGTTGGAGCTACAGGCGGCAGTAGTTGGAATAAGACTAGCAAACAAAGTTATTAACGTACGTCGCATACGCACGTCATCGCAATTTTGGTGGACAGACTCAAGAACAGTTCTTAAATGGTTACGAATGGACCCCAAGAACTTCCAACAGTACGTCATGCACCGAGTGGGCGAGATTATCGAGACCTCAAATGTAACTCAATGGAAGTGGGTTCCCTCCAAGATGAATCCTGCAGACTTCGCGACAAAGTCGTCCATGCGAAACAATTCTGAAATTTGGTTTTCAGGACCTGAATTTTTATTGTCTCACGCCAACAGCTGGCCACAATGTGAAATGGTCGAGTCAGAAAATTCTGGTGATACCGAGCTTAAGCGCCGAGTATTAGTCATCGGAAAATCCGCTGCTTCTCTAAAACCGAACGTAGAATACTTTTCCAATTGGAGGCGCTTATACCGAGCCGTCGCCACATTCATCTTGTACATCGAAAGACTCAAAGCCGCTACAACTTCGAGCGAGAAAAGTGTTACCTATGAAATGCTGCGGAGAGCTCAACAATTTCTTTGGAAATACGCTCAATCTGAAGAGTACGAAGAAGAGCTTAACCGACTCAAGCAAGGTACTCCAATCGGAAAAAGCAGCAAGTTGATAACGTTGAATGTATACTTAGATCAAAATGGCATCATAAGGAGCAGAGGTAGGGAAGAGTACCTAAGCAACCACGGCGACGTTATTGTGCTACCTCATTCCCATTATGTGACCCAACTTCTGGTGCGCTCAATTCATGAAGACTTTCATCATCAGATGCATGAAGCTATAATCAACAGGAAAAGAAGCCAATACTACATTTTTCGACTGCGAGTCTTATATAGAAAGGTGCGCCGAATGTGCCAGTATTGTAAGAACAAAAACGTCAAGCCACAAATACCGCAAATGGCCGCTCTACCGCCCGCAAGATTAGCCGCCTTCGAAAGGCCATTTACTTAAGCCGGCATCGACTTTTTCGGGCCACTTTACGTGGCCGTAGGCAGACGACGCGAAAAAAGATGGGGCGTGATTTTCACGTGTCTAACCATTCGAGCTGTACACATTGAAGTGGTGCATAGCCTGGATACAAGTTCGTGCATCATGGCAATCCGCAACTTTATATCGCGACGCGGGTCGCCCAGAGAAATATACACGGACAATGGGACGAACTTTACGGCTGCTGAAAAAATCCTCTGTGGCGAATCGAAACATGTTAACATTCCCTCTATGTCTCGATCGTTCGACGACATAAAATGGAAATTTAATCCACCTGCAGCGCCTCACATGGGCGGTGCATGGGAGAGGCTTGTAAGGTCCATTAAAACAGTATTGTATGCAATCTGCCCTTCACTGCACTTTAACGACGAAAGTCTACGAAGCGCCCTACATGAAGTCGAGTTCATTATAAACTCTCGTCCGCTCACATTCGTTTCTGTCGAGTCAATTGACGACGAGGTGATTACCCCGAACCATTTATTGATTGGGTCATCAAGTGGCTATAAGCCCATATGTAACGAAAATGTGGACTTACGACAACGCTGGCACCAAACTCAAAGGTTTGCCGATCAGTTTTGTCGGCGATGGCTTAAAGAATATGTACCGATAATATCAAGGCGAAGCAAGTGGTTTGCAAAGCAACCTCCGGTAAAAGTCGGAGATGTCGTTGTAATTGTGGACCAAGAGCTCCCACGAAATCGCTGGCCTAAAGGCATCGTGGTCGACACATTGATAGCAAAGGATGGTCAGGTTCGAAGTGTGACGGTAAAAACGGCGTCGAGTACCTTTCGCCGCCCGGTTGACAAGGTGGCAGTCTTGGACGTCGGCAGGACTGATGGTAAACACAACGCATCGAGTTTGTTTACGGGTGAGGGGATGTTGCCGCCGTCGACAACAGCTGAGCAGTGCTCTCTTTAGGAGTTTTAGTCGGCCAGTCAAGCAGTCGTTAAAGGAGACACGGAGCGAACGCACGATTAAATTTTAAAGCGACTCGATCGCCATAAATACTTGTAATATAACTCAAATAAATATTGTTTTTCACGAATTGTAATCGATCGCTAAATAAACGTGCGAGCCACGCTTGCGGCACAGCCAACAATACTCATGACCGGCCCAACTATTCAACCAAAATTATTTGACACATTGTTGCGCTTTCGCTCATTCAAAATTGCATTAACTGCTGACATTTGTAAAATGTATCGCTGCGTGCGCGTTCTAGAACCTGATAACTTTTTACAGTGCATCCTATGGAGGGATAATCCAACCGATCACATTAATATTTACAAGCTCGAAACAGTCACCTATGGCACCAGATCGGCTTCATTTCTGGCCATACGAGCCATGCAACAGCTAGCGTCGAATGAGGAGGTTGCATATCCGCTCGGTGCGCAAATAATTAGAAGGGATTTTTATGTTGATGATATGATCTCTGGAGGTGATTCTGTTCAGGAGGTGTTGAATATTATGAAGCAAACATCTACTTTATTGGCCAAGGGGAATTTCATGGAAATGGTGCTCAAATGACACCGAAGTTATAAACGCCATACCACAGTCCGAAAGAGAACAATTTTTGAAATATCATGACGGAAGTCAAGTGACCAAAACACTTGGACTTGTTTGGGATCCAAACTCTGACAATTTTTTGTTCTCATTCATCCCGTTCACGCCTTGCAAAAGATTCACAAAGCGCACGGTGCTTTCTACTATTGCACGTTTTTATGATCCATTAGGATTGATTGGACCTGTTATTACAAGGGCAAAAATATTTCTTCAACTATTGTGGAAAGAAAAACTCAATTGGGATGAGAGCTTGCCACAAGGGCTGCAAAACGATTGGCTTGGCATCTGCAACGGCTTCCAATTTGTTAACAAACTCAACTTTGAACGATTCGTGCGTATGCCCGACGCAGATTTACAGGTCCACGCCTTTTGTGATGCTAGTCTCTCAGCATATGGGGCTTGCATTTACATTCGAGCTGAGCACTCTGGCAATGTAAGAACAACATTGCTTTGCTCGAATTCACGAGTCACTCCGCTCAAAACACGAAGCTCGAGCTTTGCGCTGCTGCCTTGCTAGCCATGCTGGTTAATGAGATAGCTAACTTGAACATTTTCAGTTGCGACTTTTATTGCTGGTCGGATTCTACAATCGTACTTTCATGGTTGCGCGACGAGCCATCTATTTACAACGTTTTTGTATCAAATCGAGTGAACAGTATTCAAACTCTCACTAAAGGTATGCTGTGGAATCATGTACCGACTAATAGGAATCCTGCGGACATTTTATCGAAAGGAGCATCACCAAGAGAGCTGCTTGATTCATCTCTGTGGAAACATGGTCCCACATTCTTTCAGCATAGCTATGACTTATGGCCTATCGCTCCACCAATCGTTCATGACTTGCCTGAAAGGCGTAAAACTGCTTTATTCTCTACGGCAGGTGCAGTTGACCTGTCAATTACTTGCAAATATATTAATTCGTTTTGGAAAATGCAGCGTATCTATGCTTATGTCAACAGATTCTGTAGAGCAATTGGAGGCAAAGAATGCAAGCAATTAGGCCCACTTTGCACCAAGGATATCCAGCAAGGAACATTTCTGTTAATTAGAATGATTCAAATGGTACACTTAGCAGCGGATTACAAGGTTTTGACGGCCAACAAAGAGATAAGTGCCTCCAGTGATTTGCAGTCACTTAAGCCCTTTGTTGACGTGAATGGTTTATTGCGTGTTGGAGGCCGGCTTCAAAATTCAGTTTTGAGCTTCGAATCAAGGCATCCGATTATTCTGCCCAAGCGACATGCCTTGACATATGCAGTCATTGATTATTTCCACCGGAAAACGTTGCATGCTGGTCCGCAAGCCGTATTAGCGGCCATCCGTCTTCAGTATTGGCCGATTGGTGGAAGGAAGGGTGTGGTGAAGGTCTTAAACAAATGCATTCAATGCTTTCGAGTAAAGCCAAAAACAACTGAACACCTCATGGGAAATTTGCCGCTCGAGCGAGTGCAAGCCAACAGAGCATTTTTAGTTACGGGCTTAGATTTTTGCGGCCCATTTTTTTATCGATCGGAAGTGCGAAACAAATCTCCAATAAAATGCTATGCGTGCTTATTCATATGCTTTAGCACGAAAGCGGTTCATTTAGAACTAGTCAACTCCACTTGTCTACTCCATCATTCTTGGCATCGCTAAAACGCTTCATATGTATGCGCGGAAAGCCTAAGACGCTGTGGTCGGATAACGCAACTAATTTTGTCGGCGCCAGGAACGAGCTAGCGGAGCTTAAGCGTTTATTTCTAAACGATGACAATCTTCACGCAATTCATCGGCAATGCCTTGAGGATGGCATTGATTGGCGCTTTATACCCCCGAGATCGCCGCATTTTGGTGGCCTCTGGGAGGCCTCCATAAAAATAGCTAAATTTCACTTCTGGCGCGTCGTTGGATTATCAATTTTGAATTTTGATGAACTAAGGACTCTTATTTGTCAAATCTCCGCGATAATGAACTCTCGACCTCTATGCCCACTTACAGAAAACCCTGACGACTTGGATGTGCTTACTCCCGCTCATTTTTTAATCGGGACGACATTCACTGCCATGGTGGAGCCCGACGTTTCAACGCTTAGCATCGGTCGCTTGGACAGGTGGCAGCGCGTCTGCTACATTCAACAGATATTTTGGAAAAAATGGTCTGCCGAATATCTTACGCTGCTTCAGCAACGCAGCAAATGGCGCTCATCAAAACCAAACATACAAGTTGGAGCTATGGTGCTCGTGAAGGACGAAAATGTACCCCCTCTAAACTGGCCGCTAGCACGAGTCATCGACACGATCAAAGGCGACGACGGAATAGTGCGAGTAGCTGTTATACGAACTAGCAGGGGCACATGCAGATGCGCTGTATCCAAGCTCTGTATTCTGCCTCTCGAAGACAATTCTTTTGAAAGCCTGCGCCTTTCAACGGGTGGAGCATGTTCGGAGACGCAGTAATGTGGCAACGCCACATTCATTTATCTCATTTATCATGTTTTCTCTCACACACTCATCTAACGGTTTTATGGTGCGATTTACTTGTACCAAAGAATATGAAGTGTATAGAAGGCGCATCTGAGCTCAAAAATTCAAATTTTTGTTTGCGAGCTTCATAGAGCGGGGGGAAGCCACAAAAGGGAAAGAGTGGTGCCAGCAGGAGAGCAAGAGCTTCAGTTTACGCTCATTGACTGTGCGAACTGAAGCACGCGCTACAACAAACACACATGAAGTGAAAGTACCGCTGCTCCTGTGTACTTTGAGGCGTTGGTGGTTGGTTTGGTCACTCAATAATTTTTTGTGCAAATTTCGAACAGGAACACCAGCCAGCGCAATGATCGTCGTTTCAACGACGCCATTGTTTGGTGTTGTTGTAGTTTTTATGTGTACACAGCTCGAGAAAAATGTAAACAGCTCTTCTTTTGTTGTTTTTTATTGTTTATGTTTTGCATCGCTTGGAACTTTCTTTTTTTAATTTACTGTCACAGCATTCACCAGGAAATCTGAAGGAGCAAATAGGTAGCAAATGTCTGTAACCGATTGATAATTTTTATGGAAAATGTTTCACTTAACGCAGTGAAAAGGTTATCATTTCTTAGTTTTTGGAAACATATGCCACAATTATTATCTATGTTAATTTTTACTCGATTGTCGAAGTTTTTATCTACAAAAGAATTTGTTGTAATAATTGTTGTAATTACTGCTGAAATAAAATAATAAAAAGACAGTTTCGTCTGTCTCAGCATGTAGTAGGTTTTGATTCATAGAATCCGGTGTATCTTCGAAATTAGTTGTTACACTTGACCGAGTACTACTTGAATTTTGTCCCAAAATTGCAAAAGTATTTTCTAATTTATCTTGGTTAAAAAACTTTTTTGTTATAAAACATTTATGTGGGTTATTGGTTAATTTTATCAGTGATTAAAAAACAGATTTTAATCAATCAAATATTAGGTCTACTTTTTTGATAAATTCTTCAGGAACTTTGTTTGTAGCGACCACATAAGTCGTCACGCCAACCATATTTTATTTTCTTTTCTATGATTTTGCGCACACTACTGTCTGCAATAAGTTCAGGAGCAATATGCGACGCCGTTTAGGCTTGTGGAAGAAGAACAAAAGCCAGCCAGAAATCAGAAATCGTTTTACAATTTCAGCTTTTCGCCAGCGCAACAACAACAACAACAGCGTTCGTCTTCACCTTGCAATCATTTCACGCCACAACAATGTGCTAACGCACACTCGCTGCAGTGAGCGCAACCAAAGAGCGCAACACATAAAACTACGTTCTCGCTTGTAAAGCAACGCTCTCACCACATACGTGATCTGTGCGAGCAGAGCGCGGGTTCCAATGTTAGAACCCGCCATACAAAATTTTTGCTTGTATGACATGCGCATTCTGTATGTTTATTTTCTTTGCTTGTACACAACTATGTAATAAATGAAATTGTAGCGAAATATAGCATTGCCAACCAAACCATCAACGTGATCACACGACCTTCTATTCTGCATAGCAAAAAGGCTTGCTATTAGACAACCCCGTTAGATTGATTTTCAAAAAAGTGAAAAACGCGTGTCAAATTATTTCTCACTTAGAGTACTTTCACAAAGTTTGAAGTCCGTGGCCCCATTAATTTATGTTTTTTACAGTTTCGCCATACAAACTTGTAACCGGTCGTTGACCCCGCCCGATTTTAATATTCGAAAAAAAAAAGAAAAACACGAATCGAGTTAAGTTTGAAGTCAAAAGGCTAAAAAAAAAATTGTTTCTTCATACATACTTTTAACCCGTCGTTGATCCAGTTATATTTCGACTTTGAAAATAATGAGAAACGCGGGTATAATTGTTTTTTATTTGAAGTTTTTTTACAATTTTTGAAGTCGATAGGGTTCATGTTTTTTTTCGCGTCTACCCTTAAACAAATCTTAACCCATTTGGATGTGCAGAAAAGTAAACTCTAAAATGTTGATTTTTTCTGTCTGCTTTATTTCGCTGCTTTGACCGTACTAAAACTAACATTTTTAGGAAGCTTAGCCTAAGCGTCATGTTTGCACTCTGAGAAAGAGAGAACAGTTATTTGCGCGAGCTTCAGTGCTCATATAGCTTAAACTAATCTTATAATAGGAAGGCACTCTCACCCAACATACTCCCCCCGTTGAAAGGTTCTACGTTCAACACTCCTCTGTATTGGGTAACGGAGCAAGTCGGTGGATTGAGCGCCGAATCGTGCCCCTTTTAGTTTGTAGATCAACTACACGAATCTTGCCATCAGAGCCCGGAATCACACCAATTATTCGAGCCAGAATCCATTGCTGTGGTGGCAAGTTATCTTCATGAACAAGTACAACTTGTCCAAGCTTGACATTATCTTCTGACTTACACCATTTGGATCGATGTTGCAGCTCTCGCAAGTAGTCTCGTGTCCACTGCTGCCAAAATTGATTTTTCAAAAAAGTGATTCGTTGAAACTGAGTTAAATATGTTATGTTTCTACCATTCTCAATATGCTCAGAAGGTAGCGTTTTAAGTGGTTTGCCATTTAACAGATGAGCTGGCGTAAGTGCTGGGCCATCATTTGGGTCAGTTGAGAGAGCAACGATTGGCCGCGAATTTAGTATAGCTTCAATTTCTACGAAAAGAGTTTGTAGTTCTTCGAAGGTCAAGTTTGTATGGCTCATGTTTTTTACTAAAAGAGTTTTGGCTGATTTGACCGCCGCCTCCCAAAGTCCGCCAAAGTGGGGTGATCGAGGAGGAATAAAACGAAATTCAAACCCAACCTCATTACTGTAGCGCAAGACTGCATCGAGAGAGCTGTGGTTAAAATGTTTGGCTTGAAACTCTTTGAGTCGGTTATGGGCACCTACAAAATTAGTTGCGTTGTCGCAAAATAAACGCAAAGGTAATCCACGACGGGAAATGAAACGTTTCAAACATAACAAAAAGGCGTTTGTAGAAAGATCCGACACAAGTTCCACGTGGACGGCTTTCGAAGAGAAACAGACAAAAATTGCAGCATATGTCTTATAAGGCGCTTTGCCTCGCAACCGGTAAGATGTTAAAAAAGGGCCACAAAAGTCTACCCCGCACACTGAAGATGGAATGCGTGCCGTTACGCGGTCGGAAGGTAAATTGCCCATGATTTGACCCATTAACCTGGGCTTGTAGTGATAGCAATGAATACAATTACGAACTGTTTTGCGCACAATCTCCCGGGCATTGACGACCCATAATCGCTGTCGAAGAAGACCGAGTAAAACTTTAGCTCCGGCATGCAGGTTTTTGCGATGCAAGAACTCAATGTAAAGGCCAGTGAAACGATGGGTTTTCGGTAAAAGTGCTGGGTGTTTTTCTTCGAATGGTAAATCAGCGTTGGAAATGCGACCGCCAACTCTCAGGATTGAAAAAAGCCGACCACTGATATCTACCTCCTGAATGAATGGCGAAAGTCGTTGCAGCTCTGCCTGCACTGGTTTGCTCTTCCTAACACACTCAATTTCTTGACGGTATTCATCAGCTTGAATGCTAGCTACGATTTTCCAAAAAGTCATATCAAGCTCGCTCGAAGATATATGTACAACGTCCTGTGCCTTGAGTAGTGGATTGCTTGTGACTTTATTGAAAATGCGATAAACGTATGTAGCAACGCGAATGATTTTAAAAAACGATGAATGAGTTTCTATTATGTGTGAAAGAATGCTTTCAGGAGTGAATGACTCATTGCATTTCAAGGATATGCGTGGGCGAATTTCTAAATTTGGCGCCTCAGTAATGTTGTCAGCTGCAGGCCAGTCGCACTCAGCTTTTTCGAGAAAATCAGGTCCTCTAAACCAAATTGTTTGAGGAAGGTTAGATGCACTACACCCACGAGAAACAACATCCGCTGGGTTACTCTTTGTTGGCACATGCCTCCAAGAAATTCCTTCTGTATTCTCTTGAAGCTCGCATATGCGGTTTGCCACAAAGCAATTGAGCGTTGATGCGTGCATTTTAAGCCATTGCAGGACAACCTTTGAATCTGTCCAAAAATGTACTTTGGAAACGTAATTTAAAACCTTGTGCTTGATGTGATTCCATGTTCGACTAAGAAGCAATGCTGCGCAGAATTCTAGTCTTGGAATAGATTGAGCTTTTATTGGAGCAACCTTTGATTTTGCTATGAGAAGTGTACATTTGAAGGAGTCATGTATGTACGCACGAATGTAAATAGCGCAGCCGTACGCGCGCGAAGATGCGTCTGCGAAACCATGAATTTCGCTGGCACAATGCGTCGAAGTCAGGACATATCGTGGGATTTCTATATTATTTATAAGTGGCAAATCATCTTTAATTTGCAGCCACAAATTCGCTAAATTTTGAGGCAAAGGTTCGTCCCAATCGATTTGTTGAATCCACAGTTCCTGGACAAGTATTTTGCACCGAATCGTGATTGGACTCAGTAGACCCAAAACGTCGTAGATTTTCGCGACAGTTGATAAAATTGAACGCTTCGTGAGTGCTTCGGTGCTAAAAAAGTCCAATCGAAAACAAATAGTGTCAGCCTTTGGCTTCCACGCCATTCCCAGCGTTTTGGTTATGTTATCGTCGTTTAGTTTAAATTGAACCTCATTTGGCGAATTAACAAAAAGACTTGGACTGTTTGAGCTCCATTTCGCTAACTGAAGACCTGAATGCTCAAGCAAATCAGTGATTTCACTCCGAATTTGTCTAAGCTGGGTTTCATCCTCAGCCCCAGTCAGCAAGTCATCAACATATAGGTCTTCTTTTAAGACTCGTGCACCTATGGGGTAACGATCGCTTAGCATATCGGCAATGTAGAATAGACAGCGCACAGCCAAAAATGGGGCAGACGCCATACCGTATGTGATGGTGTTTAATTTATAAAACTGTACTGGTTCGTCGACTGTTTTACGCCATAAAATGAATTGAAATTTTCGGTCGCTTTCTTTAATAAGAAATTGCCGATACATTTTTGTAATATCGGCTGTTAAAGCAAACCGATGCAAGCGAAATGTTAAGAGAGTGATAATTAGCTCTTGTTGGATGGTTGGCCCGACCATTAAAATGTCGTTTAATGACCGGCCTGAAGACGTAGATGCCGACGCATCGAACACTACACGAAGCTTTGTGGTTGTGCTTTCGGGTCGAAGCACGCAGTGATGCGGAATCACATAGTGCAAGTGATTGAGATTCGCATCATTTGCAATGGACATGTGACCTAAAGCTTCATATTCGTTCATAAAGTCGCAGTAACACTTCGTTCAATAATGTGTGTGACTGACACATAGATGGCGGTACTAATACTAAATCAATATTTTTTTTCGAAATTGTGAACCTTTTTAGGCTTACTGTCAAAATTATATGTCAATCCGTCCATTAGTTTACAAGTTACAGTGCTTTAAGTGACACTACTTTTGAGTTTTCAAAAAAAATGAATTCAAAGCAATTCCGTGTGCTGATTTATCATTGTTTTTTAATGAAAAAAAATACTGTTCAATGCCAGGAATGGCTTGAAAAACATTATTCGGACTCTGCTCCATCAAAAAGAACCATTTGTTATTGGTATGCCGAATTCAAACGTGGTCGTACAGACACCGATGACATTCCATCTACTGGACGGCCAAATGACGCTGTTATTCCGGAAAACGTTGAAAAAACACTGAAAATCATTATGTCCGACCGTAAAGTGAAAGTGGGGGAGATTGCTGACATTCTAAAGATATCAGCAGGCAGTGTACACACCATAATACACGAACATTTGGTTATGAAAAAGGTGTTTTCGAAATGGGTGCCGCGTTTGCTCACACCGGAGCAAAAACAACAACGAATCGATGATTCAAAGAGCTGTTTGGAAATGTTTACGCGCAACAAGTCGGAGTTTTTGCGTCGGTACATCACAATGGATGAAACATGGATCCACCATTTCACTCCAGAGTCAAATCGGCAGTCTGCTGAGTGGCATGCAACCGGTGAAAGCCGCCCAAAGCGTCCAAAGGCACAAACATCGGCTGGCAAGGTTATGGCTTCAGTATTTTGGGATGTGCACGGAATAATATTCATCGACTATCTTGAGAAAGGGAAAACAATCAATAGCGACTATTATATAGCGTTGTTGGAAGGTTTGAAAGGAGAAATCGCGATTAATCGGCCCCATATGAAGAAGAAAAAAGTGTTGTTTCACCAAGACAATGCACCGTGTCACAAGTCGATGAAAACGATGGCAAAAATGCATGAATTGGGCTTCGAATTGCTTCCTCATCCCCCGTATTCTCCAGATCTGGCCCCCAGCGACTACTGGCTCTTCGCAGACCTCAAAAAGATGCTCCGTGGTAAGAGATTTGGCTCAAATGATGAAGTAATCGCCGAAACTAACGCCTATTTTGAAGGCAAAGAAAAATCGTTCTACAAAGGCGGTATCGAAAGATTGGAAAAGCGTTGGAATGATTGTATCTCCCTAAAAGGGGACTATGTTGATGAATAAAAACGAATTTTGGCAAAAAAAATGTGTTTTAATTAGTTAGTCACACACATTATTGAACGAAGTGTTACATACTGTGCAAGAGTTTGTCACGGTGTAACCTTTTTTCGAGTGATAAAAATCTTCTGCGTGCATTTTCAAGTGAATTACCTAAGGTATCTGGTGATTCCTTGAAGGGAAGCCGCACTTGTAAACGCCCAGTAGTAGTAACAACCACATTGTCTTTGAAATGTTTTTCACATTTTTCTTCCTCTTCAGAATATTGCGAAGAGTGCGGTGCAATCTCTTCTACCTCCCAGAATTTGCGTAAAAGAGTGTCTAGCGGTGTCGAACTTGAAGCTATGTTGCACGTCAATGGTCGAGACTCTGTTTTCATCTCCAGTTTACCCCCGACTATCCAACCGAGAGTGGTATTGATCAGACATGGAAGATCTTTTCCTAAGGATAGCTTTTCCTGAGTGAGAATCTCGAAAAACATTTCAGTGCTAATTAGCATATCAATTTTTTGTGGTTTGTTAAAGAGTGGATCTGCTAGCTGAATTCCTTCCGGAATCTTCCAGCTAGCACTCTGTATAAATTCACCAGGTTGGTTCGCTGATATGGACTTCGTGACAGCAAATTGCGCAGTCCATTCAAAGTTTGTGACGCGTGAGCGAATAGTAGCGTACACAGCATGTTTAATTTGGGTATGAATATTACCAATACCCGAAATCTCTTGATGGCAGTGTTTTCGATCGAGTTGTAGACGTTTGGCAGTCTGATTGACCGAAAGTGCTAAAAATGCAGAGCAACTTCCAATTGCATGATCGGCATTGTTGCAATATAAGCAATGCACCTTGGAATTGACGAAAGTTTGATTCCTTTTTGAATTGAGTTTTAATTTGGCATCGCGTTGTGATTCTTGCATCTCGGTGTTTTTGACCCGCCCTTCCAACAGCTGACATCTTCTGTCAAGAATCTTATAACACTCGTCCCAAGTGGGAAACGAAGTGTGCTCTTGTTTCTCTTCGTAGGTTGTTCTTGAGCCAGAATCTAGTTTCGACAGAACTATGTGGATAATAATGGAATTCAGTATGTCAGCTTCTGAACCTAGTGATAGTAATGAGGCCCGCATAGCAGACACCTTGTCTATTGTGCTGCGCAGCGCGATTGGATCGGATTTGGTCACTGATGGAAGAGTAAACAAGGACGAAATGTAATCGAGAAAAATTAGAACGTTATCATATCGCTCTTGTAAACGCTTTAAGGCTTTTGGGTAGTTTTCCTCAGTTACTTGGAATGGCTCAATTAACGCTAGCGCCTGACCGGAAAGGCAATTTAGTAGGTAGTTAAATTTATCAATTGTCGCAATCGTCGGATCGTCGTTAACGAGATTACTGAAGGTGCGTGAGAATCGCTTGTATTCGGCATATTTTCCATCGAACTTTGGAAGCCTTAAGCTTGGAAGACGATTGTGGTGGGACGTAGTCGCCGTAGAAGATGCGTTCATAAAACTAGCATCTGCCGCACTTGGTCGACGAACTTTATTTATCAATTTCAAGATTTTAGCCTTTGTTGCAATGTAACCTTCTTCAATCTCGCTCCTAGCAATATCTTCAGGATTAATTTTTTCTATTTGACCCTGAATGTGACACAACTGCTTGAAATAAGATTCTACTATTTGAAGACGGCATTCTAATATAGTTGCATCAATTTCTCCTTCATGCCTGTCAAGTTTAGCCTTGATGTTTGTTATATTTCGTTTCATGGTGGATCGTTGTTGTTTTAGAGAAGCTAAAGACGAGGCGGTTTGGGTGGCGGCGGGGTTAGCGGAGCCACTCGCCGAATCATCATCTTCGCTTCGCATTTTTATGCAGCCGAATTAGCCAAACTCTTTAGTAGAAATTGAGTAAGAGAAGAAAACACTAACTGTGATACACGCAAGAGACACCGAACACAGGAAAGCTTAACGATTGCGAGAGCGATCGGGTGATTGCAGGTTCTGATGGAAAAGAGAAAACCATAAGTCAGTTCTGTAAAGAGCGAATTCTATGTTCACTTGGGGAATATGTTGGGCGATAGCGGTACAATGGCAAGGTGTTTAAAAGGTATAACAGTAAAATTTATATATATGTCATACGTTACAAAAATATATGTGCTTATGTATAACTTACAATACCCGTTCGATTACGTAAGTTGACGTCGAAGGCGTACTGGCAGAATTTAATGCCGGTGTTGATCCCTTTGATGCGATAATGTTGAAACTGACCCGTTTTCAAGGAACCATGCGTTCGTAGCGTAATTTCACACAATGCAGCGAGTGTGCTTGAATTTGTTGATGCCACCTCGAAGACTTTAAGCGACAAATTGGGTGAACTTAGCGCAGCGACAATCCAACACAGAGCCACGAAGTGCATGAAGTGGCGCAGAGGCAATGATTAGCGATGAATAGCGCGAAGTAAGCGCAGCGGCAATCCAATGATGAGGTTGCAGTTGGCTAAGAAAGTCACCTCGAGTGACTTTAGGCAAATTGTGGGAGGTTAGCGCAGCGACAGTGATGAGTGACGAATTGCGCGAGGTAAGCGCAGCGGCAAGCGGATAACGAGCAGCGAGTTGCGCGAAGTTAGCGCAGCGGCAATGATGATCGATGAATAGCGCGTGGTTTGGCGCAGCGGTAATGATGGTCGACACAAGGCGCGTGGTGGGCGCAGCGGCAATCGAGAGATGAAGTCACCTTGTGTGACTTTTAGCGACGAAGTTGAAGCCACGTGTGTCTAATTGACCCGTTAATTATGCAGGGACGCAGCGTCCAGAGTGCGTTAATGAGTCAGTGTGCCCATTAAAGTTGTAGGTTGGTGCGATCAATGGCGACGATGGAGCCACTTGACATGAAATGTGCGGAAGCGCAGTGAGAAGAGCCGCTTTCAAGCTTCGTGCGACTGGCGGTGTAATTGCGCGCTATTATGAATTGCAGCCGCCGGAAAGGTTCTAACGAAGACATCTACGAAACAGCTTCACAAAAACTATGAATTTACGGTGCAGGACGTGTCCTGTCACGGCCGCCAAAAATGTGGATGTGCAGAAAAGTAAACTCTAAAATGTTGATTTTTTCTGTCTGCTTTATTTCGCTGCTTTGACCGTACTAAAACTAACATTTTTAGGAAGCTTAGCCTAAGCGCCATGTTTGCGCTCTGAGAAAGAGAGAACAGTTATTTGCGCGAGCTTCAGTGCTCATATAGCTTAAACTAATCTTATAATAGGAAGGCACTCTCACCCAACACCATTGTTGGTCCAGGTAAATTTTGATTTTCGAAAAATTATAAAATACGTATCGAATTATTTTTGGTTTAGAGTAGTGTAGTGGTACCGCGTGACCACTAATGCCGACAGCATAGCGCTCAAGCCAATCAGCAAGACCGACGTGCATCGAACGGTGCGCGCGTCACTTTGATTACATTACAAGTGTCAAGTGTCGCATGCACAAGAACGCCGGCGTCACTCAAGTGGCCTGCACTTGCACAAGCGACACATGTCACAACACATGTGGGCACTTGCA
This sequence comes from Melieria omissa, assembly GCA_963971225.1. Classification (NCBI taxonomy): domain Eukaryota; kingdom Metazoa; phylum Arthropoda; class Insecta; order Diptera; family Ulidiidae; genus Melieria; species Melieria omissa. The sequence continues at coordinate 22,936,228 of OZ020270.1, read as the reverse complement.
CCGATCGCACATGCAACACGACCCGACCTACCGCAGGTCAACGCAGAGCGCTGGCCCACTTTGGGAAAGTGCCGCGTCGTCGGATCTAACCCGCGTTGTGATTGGCGCGATGCGAGTGAATTGGAAATAGAGGGAGGAGCACTGGAATTGCCCCTCAGTATAACAGTTATAATTTTAGTATATAAGAACAAAAATTTGGAAAATAAAATCAGCTTTGATGCAAGAGACAACTGGTGTGTTTCATTCTGCAGCAAGCTCACTGAGGCTCCAACATAGCCATCAACTTTGAGGCGAGGTCCGCCAACAATAGACCACTCACACTACACACACACGCACACAAAGACTTTTTTCACGACATGGCGATCCTGCAGACCACGATCCTGCCACACCGACTTAGACTTCTGCCTATTCTACACATCCGACCCCGCAATGATGATAATGCAGTCACCGATGACAATGGCACCGACCACCCTCTTACGGAAAACCACGATGGCCCGTTTCAAACACTTTGCTCACGAATTGACAGACAGCAAGACGTCACGCAAACAGCTTACCACAAAAGTTGTGTACCTGATGAAACCCCATCGAAACCGCCCAGACGCAAAGGTTCGTCACCACAGGAAATCCACTAAGCTGCCGCCAGATCCAAGAAAATTGCACCTAAATCATCAACAACAGTTTCCTATACATTTACAATTATTTTCATAATTTTACAATACATATTCACCACATATTTTCATAATTTTACAATACAAAAATAAAAACAAAAAAAATAAATAAATAAATATGTACATAAGAATAAGTAATAACATTATTATAACAACACTTATAACATCGAACCCAACAAACACACCCAAAAAAACATTTGCTACTTGTTATTCATTACATTATACATTAAGAACAAAAAAAAAACACCACCTAGCACTAAGTGGTCTCAACTCAGGAGCATTCCTCTATGTTGACGACATATTGAACAACCAAATACTACTTGTTCACAACTTGAAATTAAATGTAAGCAAATGCCAATTTCTAAAACCAGAAGTAATTTTTTTAGGCCACTATGTCACAGAGAAAGGCATCAGAACAGATCCAACAAAATGCGAAGCAGTACTAAAATATCCAACACCAACGAATGCTGATGAAGTCCGTCGATTTGTAGCATTTTGCAACTACTACAGACGTTTCATACCAGAATTCGCATCAATAGTAAAATGTTTAAACTCTCTCCTTAAGAAAGGCACACCTTTTATTTGGTCAGACGAGTGTAAAACAGCTTTTGAGACATTAAAACAGAAATTAACCAACACACCGGTATCAGACCATACCTCTACGGGAGAAAATTCATCGTAGTCACCGACCATAGACCACTAACATCTCTGTTTTCACACAAGAACCCATCATCAAAAATGACAAGAATCAGATTAGACCTATCTGATTATGACTTCGAAATTATAACAAGGAAAAATCAACACAAATGCAGATGCTTTATCACGCATAAAAATCGACAGCGACACACTAAAAGCAATGACTCCAACACATGAAGATAACGCTAGAAGAATAAATACTGGCAATTACAAGGAGCAAGGCAGCAAAACTAAGAGCAAAAAACAAAAAAAAAAGATACTACAATATATGAAAATGTAATGCGCAATGAAGAAAATGAGAATATTAGTGAAGATTAGTGAAGATTATGGTACCGGAACACGCGACCATAGGAAGGACATATAGTATCTCAGGAGCCCGATCAACTCTACATATGGGAATGTACCTCTATGAACGACGTGAAGAATACGAAGAAATTGAAAACTGAAATAAAAGAAAAGCATCGGCCGATGATATATATTGATAATTATGAAGTGCACGTGACTTGTAGCGATGACCCTTTGGAACTAGATCCAATGTTGGAGAAACTACATAGTTCACTAAAGAAACTGCAGATAAAGGAGCTAGCCCTTTGCAGAGAAAATTTTAAATTTGAGAACATTACGATGAATGCATTCAAGAAGAGATATAATGAAGTAATTAAAGATAAATGCTCGCCTACAAAAACACTTATATTAGTTAACGAATGTTAAAATTTAAATTTCTAAAATATGTGCACGGTCGAATTTCGACATCACCAAGTACATTGCTTTATTGACCCATAAATAAAACTGAAGTGTATTGCTCTTTTGTCACAATAAACAAAAGTGCAAGCTGGTCATATTACCCAATCGCCACTTGAGCGACCACCAGTACCGCTTCAAGTGGGTCAATCGTAAAATAAACACAACGCAGCATAAACGCCAGTATGCTGATACGTCGCCTTTTGCGTTTGCGCTGGTAGGCTAGGTTAAGAATTAAAATTGAAAAATAAAGCAGTCTTGATCAGTCAAGCAATCAAGTAACAACTCCAAAATCTTTAACTGGCGCCCGAGCAGGGACCAATAAAGAGTAGTGATTTGCAGTGCCGGTCTTTTTCAACCAAATCATCTCGAGGAGTAAATGTGAAATCGGAAGTTTCGCGAAGGCCCCCTAGTAGCAGCAGTGGTGAATAAGCGAATAGCAGCAAGCTACAGCGATTAGCAGCAACAATAAGCGAATAGCAGCAAGCAACAGCGACTAGCAGCAACAAAAAGCGAATAGCAGCAGCGAAAGCAACAAGCAGCGAAAGCAACAAGCAGTGAAAGCAACAAGCAGCGAAAGCAACCCGCAACAACCAGCAGCAAACGGGCGTTCAACCGGAGGGCAGCCAGACGAACAGGATCGAAACAGTTCCCCCAATTGGTCCCGATACCCACCCACCCGCAACCTACCAAATGGCGATTAAATTATTGATACCAATGTAAGTCCATTCCAATTTTATTTTAAGAAGCAAAACCATATGAAAATAAAAGCTTATAAAAAAGAGTTTAATAAAAAAAAATTAAATAAAAGGCGACAATTAAGCCAGTAAACAACGGAAACCCACCAAAAAGGAAATTAGAAACAAAAATATTAGAATAACTCAAAAATTTAACGGGAATTTTTCGAATATCCCGACCCCCAATAAATAAATGTTATGAAGCTCACACAGGTAGAAAAAGCGATACAAATATTTACAAATAGAGCAGATCTTTATTCTAGAGGAGACGAGTCGGCTAAATACAAAAAATTGGTAAAAAAATTAGAATATTTAAAAGAAATAATAATACAAAAAGAAAACAAGAAGACGGAAAAATTTTATTAAAGGATTCGTATTACATTAAATAAATAAAATTAAAATTCACAAATAAAACACAAAAACACATCTGAACAACGATATTCGTAGAAAGGAAAAGGAGCAGCTGGAGGAAACCCAAGGAAAATTCGAAGAATAAACAATAAAAAACCAACAAGAAGCAAATTAGGAAAAATAATATATTGTTAAGAAATAGTATTTAAGGGGGTCGTCTAGTGTGAAGGCCGTATTTTTATGCCTTTTTTGACAGTCATTATTAAAAAAACCGTTCAAGTAAAATAACTTTTGAATTTTATTTCTTCTTTGAGTACATATCGACAAAGTTTTATAATTATTTGAAGCCAATCTATTGATTAGTATCGGAGTTACACCACTCAACAGGAAGACGTAAAAAAAAAAAGTTGCTCCACTGCTGCCATGATTCTGGGCGTTGTGATTATCTGAAATCAAAAAACCAAACGCCATTTCATTCCTGAGACTTCAAACTGCAAATTGAGCTAAAAGAAAGTTCGAATTCCAAAAAAAAGTATTTTTTTGCCTAAACATAAAAAAAATATGAGTTTTTCGACTATTTTTCACGTGCATATAATTGAAGAAAAAAAAAAGTAACGAAGCAATCTTAATTCTTTTAGCTTAATTTGTAGTTGGACATGTACTCAAGATGGTGTAAAAAGTTGAGCATTAATAGTTAAATAGTTTTTGAGATATCGTGGCAGCAGTTTTGAAAAAACGTGTTTTGAGAAAAACGCGTTTTTAAGTTGGAAGTTGGAGGTATGCGCTCCGCATACCTACTCCGGTTTACAAGTGCAACTTGATAACGGCTTCGAATTTACAAAAATCCATTTATACACGTCTTCTAAACATGTTTTAGAAGTGATTTATGAAAAAAAACAAAAACGATTTTTTTTGACCCGTCACACTAGACGACCCCCTTAAGTAACATTCATTTTCTTAAATTTAATTTTTTCACAACACAAATATGAATCCCAACAACTTAATAAGACCAGCTCGTTTAGAGGCCAATCCAGGTCCTAGTGCCGCACCATCCCAAACCCACCCACCCTTCCACCTTCAAATCCTACCCCCTTCAATCTAAATGACATGACACAACAAATAAGCAGAAAAGTCGCAGATATTCTAGCCAGAGACGGTAGACAGATATTCGAGAGTATAATAAATCCAGGTTCAGACATTACCGACGAGACTGACCAATCCATCGACGTAAATATAGACAGAAATTTGGCCGAATTAGACAGAATACCCGACGTGGTAAAAAGCCTTAGGGAATTCTCGGGACAGCCCGGAGAATTCAGCTCGTGGAAAAAAAGCGTAGACCGCATCCTAAAAATTTACGAACATCTCAGGGGAACGCCAAAGTATTACGGCATTTTAAGCGTAATACGGAACAAAATTATTGGTAACGCCGATATAGCCCTCGAGTCATACAACACGCCACTAAACTGGGCAAAAATTTTAACACTGCATTACGCAGCTAAAAGAGACTTAGGAACTCTCGAATACCAAATGACGACTTTAGTCCAAGGCAGCAGCACAATCCCCGAATTCTATCAAATAGTCTACCACCAATTATCACTCTTACTTAACAAACTTTCCTGCATGGATATGGGCCAAGATTCACTTGACAACATGACCAGATCTTATAGGGAAAAGGCACTAGACACATTCGTACGAGGTTTGAACGGCGACTTGCCAAGATTGCTAAGCATCAAGGAACCCATCGATTTGCCCCAAGCATTACATTTATGTCTTAAGCTCCAAAATGTAAATTACAGAACTCAATATGCGCAAAATAGCCAAGTAACCCATCATCGATCCAACTACCAATCCGCCAAACCACCACCACCCCCCCGAAGACAAACGCCGAACTTTACGCCGGCCCCACGCAGAAATTTTTACCCAGAACTTCTCAATAACCCCCAAAGACCACAAAATCCACACTTTAATCGCCAATACCAAACGCAATTCAGAGATAATAGACAAAATCCATTACCACCAAAACCATTACCACGACCCGAACCAATGGACATAGACCGCAGCATCCACACTAGACAAGTGAATTACGCAAACAAACCACAATTCGGAAATAACTACGCTCAAAAGCGATTTAACCCAAACCAATCAACACAGGCGGCCGTACCAAACAAATATCAGCGAATTAATCACGTACAACATGAAGCAGACTTAATACAAGAAGATACTCATTACGAAAATTCAGAAGCCTATGAACAGACAGATTTAACCAATGAACAAACAGATGAAAACCCAACATACGAAGAAAAACTAGAACTGGAAGACATTCATTTTTTAGACTAGGCCCCTCTTCGCTTCTTTACTTTGAACACAAAAAGGGAAACGGAGAGGTCCTCAAATTTTTGATAGACACAGGTTCGAACAAAAATTACGTCATACCAAAACATATTCGGAATCCAATACCGAACGAAAAGAGCTTCTTAGCAAACTCAGTAAAGGAGGAAACGTAAAAGTAACACATCATGCCGTCACCGGGCTGTTAACCGGGCACTGCAGGATGAGGAAACATATGCAAACAATCGGGATAGAACAGGTAAGCGTCTGCAGACTCTGTGGAACAGCGGAGGAAACCCCCGAGCACGTCATACTGTACTGCGATGCGGTATGCCGTAGTAGGACACAGCACCTGGGCCAGTACTGGCTTGCAGAAGAAAACGTCAAACACCTTCTCCCACGTAAGTTACTAAGCTTTATTAGGTCGGTGGGACTAGGGGACGTTCTCTAAAGTTGTAGGGGGCACAATAGATCAGCTTTGGTCTCAGTGCACATTCCCCCCTTCAAATCTAATCTAATCTAACACATCATGCCTTAGTGGACCTTTTTTGTCTCAAACACAAACTTAAATTCTACATCCTTCCGAACCTAACCACATTCGACGGCATCATAGGCAACGACACACTTCGCGATCTTAAAGCAATAATTCACACTGAGAAAGGTTATATGGAAATTTCTCCAAAGATAAAAATTGAGCTCAAACACCACCCTTGTGAAAATGTCAACAATATTAATTTACGCACTTCACACCTGTCCAAAGAATGTTGCGACAAACTTAAGTCAATGGTACGCAATTGTCCCAAACTCTTCTCAGACCCCGAACAAAAGTTAACTTACACAACAAAAGTCAGAGGTGAAATTAGAACCACCACCGATACGCCTGTTTACTCAAAATCCTACCCTTATCCCATGGCATTGAAAGATGAAGTCGAAAACCAAATAAACGAACTGCTAAAAGATGGCATAATTAGACCATCTAAATCCCCTTATAATTCTCCCGTATGGATTGTGCCAAAGAAATCGGACTCATCAGGAAAAAAAAATACCGAATGGTAATAGACTACAGAAAACTAAACGCAATCACTATACCAGACAAATACCCAATCCCAGAAATCAATGAAGTCCTTTCTAACCTAGGAGAAAATAACTATTTTTCAGTTCTAGATCTTAAAAGTGGCTTCCACCAAATCCCTCTTAACGAGAGAGACATCGAAAAAACTGCATTTTCAATCAACAACGGAAAATTTGAATTTGTTAAATTACCCTTTGGACTGAAAAACGCACCGTCCATATTTCAAAGAACCCTCGATGACATATTGAGAGAACACATCGGCAAACGATGCTACGTCTACATAGACGATATAGTAATTTTCGGAAAAACAGAAGCCGAACATTTTGCTAACTTAGAGAAAGTCTTTAAAACATTAGAAGCAGCAAACCTCAAAATTCAATTGGACAAATGCGAGTTCTTACAACCCGAAATAGAATTTCTAGGCTTTATTGTAGGAAAGCAAGGCATAAAACCAAACCCGAAGAAAGTTAAAGCAATAAAAAGCTTCCCACCTCCTCAGAACCTAAAAGATTTAAGATCCTTCTTGGGAATGTCCGGATATTACAGACGGTTTATTAAGGATTATGCAAAACTTGCAAAACCATTAACAAACCTTTTAAGAGGGGAAGATGGACAAGTGTCCAAAAATGTATCAAAAAAAAACCCGATCCATCTAAGCGATACAGAATCCGAAGCGTTGGATAAACTGAAAAACTCCTTAATATCTAAAGAAGTAATCCTAACACACCCAAACTTCGAAGAAGCTTTCGATCTTACCACTGACGCTTCTAACTTCGCCATCGGAGCAGTCTTATCACAGAAAAACGAACCAATAACATTTCTTTCACGTACCCTCAACAAAACCGAGGAGAATTACGCAGCTAATGAGAAGGAAATGCTTGCCATTATCTGGTCACTAAAAGCCCTCCGAAATTACCTTTACGGCTCTAGACAAATCAACATTTACACCGATCACCAACCCCTAACTTACGCACTAAGTAACAAAAACTCAAACAGTAAAATGAAGCGCTGGAAATCAATCTTAGAAGAATACAATTATGAACTTAAATACAAGCCTGGAAAAGATAACGTAGTAGCCGATTGCTTATCAAGACCCCCTGGTCACACCGTAATGAATTCTCTAACACCAACGGTCCACAGCGATGATAGTTCATCCCATCACCTTATTCCTGCAGTAGAATCACCTGTTAACGCCTTTCGAAATCAACTCATCCTAAAATTAGGAAACGAAGAAAAACATGAAACTGAAACACATTTCTCTAAATTCATCAGACATACAATTGTTCGACAGGACTATTCAGAGAACGACCTCAAGCAAATACTAAAACAATATCTAGACCCCAATACTGTCAACGGCTTATCAACACCCGAAAGAATCATGGGTTTGATTCAAAGACTCTACCCTCTCCATTTTAACAATTACAAAATCCGATACACACAAAGCATTGTGCAAGACGTAGAAAACGAGGACCAACAGGAAGAAATAATTTGCGCAGAACATCGCAGAGCCCACAGAAACGCAAATGAAAATAAACTACAAATTATCAAAAAATTCTATTTCCCCAAAATGTTCTCCAAAATCAAATCAATAGTGAAGAAATGCACCGCTTGTAAAGAAAATAAGTACGATAGACATCCTAACAGCATAGAAATACAACCTACACCCATTCCGCAATACCCCGGACATATTATTCATATAGACATTTTCTCCACCGAACGCAAACTCGTGCTGACCGCTATCGACAAATTTACTAAATTCGCTGTAGGTAAAATAATCGAATCCAGAGCATTCGAACACATTAAAAAGCCCCTCCAAGACATCCTTTTCCAATTCTGTGTCCCACAAATGGTAGTAATGGACAACGAGAAAGCTTTACACTCAGCATCAATCCTAGCAATGCTTGAAGATGAATTTCACATAGAAATTTATAGCACTCCCCCTTATCGAAGCGAAGTCAACGGACAGGTAGAACGCTTCCACTCAACACTTACAGAAATCATGAGATGCCTAAAAGCGGACGACAACAAACGAAACTTTGAGCAACTACTTGAACGAGCTATTAACGAGTACAATTTCACTATTCACTCGACGACAGGAAAGAAACCGGTTGAACTCTTTTATGGCCGCATACCACACATAAACCCAGAAGTCTTTGAAAAAATCAGAATACAAAATATCGAAAAAAGTAAAGAAAAGCAGGATAAAGACTTAAAACACCACAATAAAAATAAGAGCCTTATTAAAACATACAAACCTGGAGACGAAATTTATGTAAAACACAACAAGAGAATAGGATCAAAATTAACAGTCAGATACGTTAGGGAAATAGTCAAAGAGAACAAAACCACTACAGTCACTACCGAATCTGGTAAAGTCGTTCACAAAAATAATATTAGGAACTGTTAATTTCAGGTTACTCATCCATAAAGGATGCAACGAAATACAAATATTGGACTTCTCAAACGCACAGATAGTGACAGTTGGAACGGGACTCACACGGATGCAGATTGGAAACTTCAAAATCATCCATGTCATCGATCTTGACCAGTACGAAAACGAAATAGCAACGATTAAGCAAACAATAGGAAAATATCCTGACCACTCCCTGTTCCCATTGTGGTGGTCAAATGTATTGTGCGGTAGTCTAACTGTTCGTGCGGTGGTTGCAGTGTAAGTTTCTCTAAGTGTGTAAGTGTAGTTTTGGCCTATGTTTATTCGGCGGGCCGCGCCAATGTTTTCTGGCTCCGAAAAGCCGATCTGTTTGAACCTCTGATCAAATAAAACAATGCCACCAGGCACTTTGCTTATTGAACAAGAAGTTAACTTTATTTGGAAAATTTTGGTCTTATATACTAAATTTATAACTGTTATACTGTCATGCATTTCCAGGGCTCCGCCTCCCTTTCCACGATATGTTTCGTTTGACCAATCATCGACCTGGTCACTTCTTCTGCGTCAGCACATTTGCAATTGGGTCAGTGGCCGGCGCTAAACGGCCTCGGATATTTTCCGATCGTTTCCCACGCCGCCAAAGGGTCGGCATAATGCGCGTTGCAGTATTGTTGCAATGCACTACGGTAGGTGGCATCGTATGTCACTCCGCTCGCTCAAGTGGTTGCGCATAGCGCACCGTGGCGACTTCAAGTGCAGCCATTTGACACCAGCGAATTTGTGTGCGCAAGTGTACGGTAATTTGTTCTGGTCGGCATGAGTGATTGCGTAGTATCACTACATGCAATGTTATGGTCGGCATAGATGGTTAGGTAGTACCACTACACCATTGCCCTCAAGCGAAAAATTATCATCGTGATGGATAATCTTTTAAGATGGGTTTGGTCAGGTCGGAGTTTTTGGAAAATGCTTTACAAAGGTTCTTTTTTTTGTAAGAATGTGTAAAAAAATTTTTTTTTTTTTTTTTTTTTTTGTAAAAATTTTGTTGTTAAAAATATTTTAAAGATAGTATTAGCTTAATATATCCCGCTAGGTAATGGAAGACTAATACTCATATGATTATGTCTAATATGAAACGTAATGCTATGTTTGCTTATTTGTAGGATACTATTGTAGGATACTATTGTTTAATATGAAACGTAATGCTATGTTTGCTTATTTGTAGGATTACATGTAGTTAATATTGTTTAATGTGGAACGTAATGCTATGTTTCTATGGTGTATCGCTTAAGATTATTATTATGCATTTTCTTTACTTGGCTGTTTATTTCTATGTATGTATTTACCCCTTCTGTTTTTATAACTTTATAAGGTCCATGATAGGGGCTTTGGTTTTTCTTCCTATTTTCTAGTTTAACTAACACTAATATCGCGTTCCAACTGACTCATTTAAACTAGTTTAAGTGAAAAGAGCTTTTTGTTGAACACAACCGTCCAGACTGCTCAATGCGGTTTAATTTGACAAACAGCTGTTTACAAAAGAAATATCAAAATTTTGTGCAATTTGCTGTGAAAATGAATCGAGTGCGAAATATCGTCCTAATTATCAGTCTGATAAACAACATTTTTAACTTTGTTGAAATGTTAGACAGTTTTTACTCGGATGCAGTCAGAAGGCGAAGAAAGGAGCGGTATCAGTGTATGCAGCGCATAAAAATTGCTAGACAGAAGCAAATGATACTGCTCACCAGCTGCATTATTCATAGGCTTTGGAAACAAGTTAGTTTACAATAATTACATAATGTCGTGCTTACTCATAATATTACATGCTTTGAAAAGGAAAGAGCCGGCGACTTTTGGTAAGTCGCTTGCCGCGTCAACGATGACAAATTCTTTAAAGAAAATTTTCGCGTGGACAGACAGAGCTTCACCACATTATGCTCAGAACTACGTATTTTGGAGAAGCAGGAAACCAACTGCAGGCAAAGCATCCCTTTAGAAAAAAGAATTGCTATTGCGCTGTATGCTCTGGGATCATCTAGTGAATATAGATCGATAGCAAATCTTTTTGGTGTTGGGAAGTCATCTGTGGGATCTATATTAATAGAGTTTTGTGGAGCAGTGTGGAATATCGTAGCGCCAAAATATCTGAATAGCTTCCCATTAACGAGGCAAACCATTAAAGAATCAGTGGCAGGGTTCGAAAAATTGGGATTTCCACAGTGCTTGGGTGCAGTTGGTATGTATTCATTGTTCATTTATTTTGAACTGCTAACATAATTGCACAATTTCCAGATGGGTGTCACATTGAAGTTCATCCTTCTGCAGCAGACGCGGTGGACTACTATAATTATAAGGGATGGTATTCCACAATTTTGCTCGCTCTTGTTGATTATAGGTAATATAAAATAATGTTAGTATCTCTTTTACGGCTATTTGATTTTAACATTTACAACTAAAGATATCGCTTCCTATACATCAATATTGGCTGCCCCGGGCGCTGCAACGACTCTTTGGTTTATGAAAAATCAAAACTAAAGACGCAGTTAGACAACTGCCGTCTCCTAAATGAAATGGCACGGCCAATGGGAGCAGTTCAAGTACCAGTCGTAATAATTGGAGATTCTGCATTTCGACTTTCAAACAGGTAATATATTTATTATTGCACGATTACATATGTATATTGTAAACAACTAAAGTAATTCCTTTTTAGACTCATGAAACCTTTTCCTTTTTCTCTCGAAGCCAATGAAGAGCTTCGAAACTATAACTATATGCTGTCAAAAAGTCGAAGGGTGGTTGAAAATGCCTTTGGACATTTGAAAGCCAGATTCCGAAGGATTGGAAAAGGCATCGACAACCACATGAAAAATGTAAATCTTGTTGTTAAAGCATGCTGCGTGTTGCACAATTTTTGCAACCACAACAACGACAACATTTCAAAAAAATGGTTTCATGTGCACCAGCAAGCAGAAACGCTACAAATGTCAACACCTGAATGCGTTTTGGGAAATGAAGATTGCAACGCCGATGATATACGACGAGCAATTGCATCATTTTTAGGTGCTTCAAAAATAAATGTTTATTTGAAAAAACTAGGTGTAAAGATGGACTTGCAGACTTCAAACTTATCAAATTGGAGAAGGAATAAACAGCGATTATACAAACATATTTGAACGAGTTCAATGATTGGACAAGTTCTTTTGTAAATTTGTTGGTGTTTCTTAAAAACATTACATTCTGTCCAAAAAATTTACAAAGGAAGTTTTTAAATCTTTAAATTCGTTCAAATATTCTTTCATCAACGCGGTTTTTTCCTTTTCCAACTCGATTAGTTCTTTGTCTGCCCGTTCCATTCTTTCACCTTGTTCTTTAATTTCCATTTCAATTTGGTCAAATTTTTTGAGAATTTGTTTTTGAAATGAAAATTTTTTATTTATAGCAAGATCTCCCCGCGATGGAGATGGTGCAGCACTCGGTGGAGATGGTTCTGCGCTCGATGGAGATGTTGCAGCGCTCGAAGATGGTGCAGCGCCCGATGGAGATGGTTCAGCGCTCGATGGAGATGTTGCAGCGCCCGATGGACGTGCAGCGCTCGAAGATGGTGCAGCGCCCGATGGAGATGGTTCAGCGCTCGATGGAGATGTTGCAGCGCTCGAAGATGGTGCAGCGCCCGATGGACGTGCAGCGCTTGGTGGACGTGCAGAGCTCGAACGACGTGCAGCGGTTGACGGAGGTGAAGCGCACCGTATATTTGTCACAGAAGGCGACGGGTCTGTGGGCAAGCAAATTGCTGCAGAAAACAAGTCTTCTGCGGGCAAAGAAGGTGGCGAGTATGCTGCAATTACAAAAAATTAATACAAATAATAAAATAAAATCTATTTTAACTTACAACAAATGCTTTCCTCAACATATTCTTCAATGTTGTGCACTTTGTACCGACCCAGTACTTCGTGTACCTGGTCGAAAAGCTCCCAGTCAGATCGTCCCCCACCAGATGGCCCGATTTTGTCTTTCGTCTTTCTCCTTCCTGCAAGAATATAAATATCAGAAAAGCACACACCAACAAATATTTACCTTCCATACTTATATTTGGTGGTTAGATTATGAATTTTGTTTTTTAATTCCGCCGGTGTAACTACGCAGCCATATTTTCCAAGTTGACTGGCCATTCTTTGGAAAACATGGCTATTTCGTTTTTGGCCACGCAAATCCGCAATGTGGTCCCCCCACACTTGAATGATAGCACTCTCGTATGGGAGGGACCACTTGAACCTTTTTTTTTTGTGTTGTATCCATTTGAATTTGAATTTAATAATTTTTTTTGTTTATTGTTTGGATGAAATGACAGCTCAATTTGCAGGGATGTTTTTCTGGTGTGTGTTCAGTGGGTGTGCAGTGCGTTCAGTTGACAATAAAGTTTTTCATAGAAAGCTTTCGGATGCAACCCTGCGTTAAACACGTTTCAAAACTTGTTAAATGGTTTAACACGTTTAATTTCCAACAACAATTGCATGCGAATAAACAGGTTTTCAAACTGGTTTTATTCATTAAACTTGTTTAAGCACATTAAACACGTTTAAGTCGTCAGTTTGAACGCCATATAAGTCTCCAATTTGTACATTTAGCTTGTTTGTATCTCTGCGGCTACTTTCTTTTCGTTTTTCTTTGACCGTGTTTATGTATTGTCTAGCTTTGTTTATTGCTGTTCTGAGTCTTGCTTTTATTTCGTTTGCATACGAATCAATGTCGTATATTGGTGTATTTTTTGTTATTTCATCACTTGGCATGTACGGTATCTTGCCAAATACTAATTCATAAGGTGAATAGCCTGTGTCAGTGTTTGGTGAAGTGTTGTACGCGAATGTGTAAAATGAGATCCACTTGTCCCATTCTTGGTCTTCCGCGAAGGTCAACATGTATTCGTTAAGTACCCTGTGGTTTCGTTCAACTGTGCCTAATGTTTCATGGTGGTATGGTGCCGAAAATATTTGTTTTATTTGTAGTTGTTTACAAATATTTTTCATCAGTTCGTTAGTCTGTCTGTTTTTAATATTTTGAAATTGCCGTACTTGAGAATGAAATGGTTTACGAGTGTTGATGCGACTGTGGTTGCGTCTTTGTGTTCCATTGGGTGTGCTATAACAAATTTTGTTAGTTCACACTGTGCCGTAAGTATGTATCTGTAACCGTTTGAAATTCTTAGTGGTCCTACGGTGTCAATCGCGACTACTTCAAAACTTGTGTTTGGTGTGTCCGTTACAATTAGCTGTTCTTTTGTGTGTTTTACGTTCTTGTTTAGTTGGCATGGTTTACAATTTGAGATGTATTTCTTGACCATTTTTGACATGTTTTTCCATATGTACCGTTGTTTCAGTTTTAGTATTGTTTTTCTTACTCCGAAATGCCCTCCGCTAGGCGAATTGTGGTATTCTTCTATTAGTTTATATTTCGTTAAATCATCTTTTATGCTTTGGGGTCTTTTATATATCAGTATTTTCGGGCCGTTTCCTTCTTTATTTTTCTGTTGCAACAAATTATATTTTATTTTAAATGCATCCTTTTGTATGTGATTGAATATTTCGTCTTCTTCATTTAGCGCTAATTCTTTGATCTTCATTTCGTGCATTTTTGATGATAGCTTCTCCAAAGACAAGTCGAGGTTGTTTAGATTATCACTACATCGCACAATTATTTTATTTTCATTTACGTCTTCATTTACGTATGTGCCCTTAATGTTGCTTTTTACTTCAAATTGTAATTTCTTTACGTTCCTGACGTCAGCTATAGAAGTGCAGTCCCAAATGTGAAGTTCATGACTCTTCGTTGGTGAGCAGCATCCTTCTTTATTTTCTTCCTTTTCTGCGTTAGTTTGAGCAGTCATGCCCCGTGTTATTATTAATGTTTTATTTGCGGATTTGTCATCGGTATTCGGTATCATGGTTTTAAGTAAATCTGAGTCAATTTTTATTCGTGATAATGCGTCCGCATTTGTATTAATCTTTCCTTGCTTGTAGACGATCTCGTAATCATAGTCTGATAGGTCTAAGCGTATTCTTGTTAGTTTAGATGATGGGTTTTTATGGGAAAATAGTGAGACTAATGGTCGGTGATCAGTGACTACTATAAATTTTCGTCCGAATAGGTATGGTCTGAAGAAATTGATTCCCCAATGAATGGCTAGTAATTCCTTTTCTATTACCGGTTTGTTTAATTCGTGTTTATTCAAGGTTTTACTTGTATATGATATTGGTAAATCGTTTCCTATTTCTCCTTGCGAGAGTATTGCTCCTAATGCGTAATCGGAAGCATCGGTTGTTAAAATGAATTGTTTTTCAAAATCGGGATATGGTAAGACTGGTGGGTTGATGAGTTTTTGTTTTAGAGTTGCAAATGCGGTTTGGCATTCGTTTGTCCAAAGGAATGGTTGTCT
The DNA here is from genome assembly GCA_963971225.1 of Melieria omissa. Lineage (NCBI taxonomy): Eukaryota > Metazoa > Arthropoda > Insecta > Diptera > Ulidiidae > Melieria > Melieria omissa. Next base: position 22,920,807 of record OZ020270.1, on the reverse strand, counting down.
TTTCTTGAGTAGGTTATTTAGACATCTGGCTATGTCAGCAAAATTTGGTATGAATTTTCGGTAATAATTGCAGAATGCTATGAATCGTCGAACTTCGTCTGAATTTTTTGGTATTGGATATTGTTCGATTGTTTTGTGTTTTGTTGGATCCGTTCGAACACCTGATCTCGTGATTAAGTGTCCGAGGTATATCACTTCGGGTTTGAGAAAATGGCATTTACTGGGATTCAGTTTGAGATTGTATTTTTCTAGACGTTCGAAAACTCTAACAAGGTTGTCGTTGTGGTGTTTTAAACTACAGCCGTATACAATGATGTCGTCTACGTAGAGAAATGCTCTTGATTCTAAACCTGATAGTGCTATAGTTAGCATCCTTTGGAAGCTGTTAGAAGAGATTTTTAGTCCAAAAGGTAGTCGTTTGAAGTGGTAATGACCGTTTGCTGTCGAGAATGCAGTCACTGGTTTTGAGTTTTTCTCCAGTGGGATTTGATGGAATGAGCTTGTCATATCTAGAGTTGAAAAATATTTGGCTCTTCTCAGTTGGTCTAATACATCCTCCAGTCTCGTCAGTGGAAATTTGTCATTTACTATTTTTTTATTCAGTTGTCTGAAATCTACTACTAATCTCCATTTCTTCGTATTGCCGTCGCTCTTCTTCGGTACTAGTAGTAGTGGTGAGTTGTACGCACTAGTAGACGGTTCAATTAAATCTTCAGTTAGGGGTTGTTGAACTTGTCTTTCTATCTCTTCATGTTGTGCATGTGGTAATCTGTAATTTTTTATATATATGGGTGTTTTATCTGTTAACTGTAATTTTTGGGAGTAGAAATTGTTGACTGAGAGTGCTTCATCTTCTAGGTGGAAAATATGTTGATATCTTTTGAAAACTTCGAAAAGTGAGTTTTTCGCTGTTTCATCCATGCTGTCTACGTTTAGTGTAGCTTTTAGTTTGTTAAATCTTGTGTTTTCGTTTTGTCTTCCTGTGTACTCTTTTTGATTGATTATGTGATATTCATTTAAAGGTTCTGTCTTGATGGCTAGAGTTGTAAATGTTGCTGGTTTTTCAGTTGTGTTTACTATTTTTATGTGACAGTTGCCGTTTGCTGGGGCAACAGAATTTCCGATAAATATTCCTTCTTTTATTTCATCATTTAATATTACACTGTCTTCAGTTAGCTTTAAATCTATTGCGCATATACATTCTGATCTCGGTGGGATTTTTATATGTTTTATTCGTGTTGCGTTTATTGGTATGAATGTTTCGTCTTCGTTGATAGCTATTTGCAGTGTAAAAGTTTCATAGTCAATTGTGCACATGTGTTTTTGTAAGAAATCTGCACCAATGATTCCGTCTGTGTTGATGGGGAAATTGGAATCGACTACTTGAAATTTATGTTTTATGATTTGATTTTCGATATTGAGTGTTAACTCAGTCATTCCTAGGGATTTAACTTCGTCTTTTGTAATGCCAGTTAGTGTACAAGAGTCATTTGTTGTGATTTCGTGGTATTCGGGTAGTATTTTCTGCGCCTGTGTCTATGAGAAATGTCAATGGTTTGCTGATTTGAGTGCTTTTTATGGTGACGTAATTGGTTGGTTTTTCTGATATTATGTATATTCGTTCTCTATGTGTCTTTGTTCCCCCGGAGGAGTGGAATAATCGTCCTCCGGGTCGCCCTCGTTTCCCTGAATATAATGTATGCGTGTGGGGCGACCTTGTTGGTTATTGTGTTGATTACGGTTCGCACTATTGTGTGCGAAGTATCTGAGATTTTGGTTGTTATTTTGGTTTTGGTTTCTATTACTTGTGTAATTATAGTTTGACATGTTTGTGTTGCTGTTGTTTCTATTATTGCTGTTGTTGTTGCGAGCGCTGTATTGTTCATTGTTTCTGTTTTTATAATAACTGTGTGAATTGTTGTTTCTGTTATTGTTGTACTGATTGTTGTTTCTGTTGTTGTCATTGTTGTATTGATTGTTGTTTCTAAAATTGTTGTTATGTTGGTATCTGTTGTTGTTTGATTGGTTAAAATTTCTGTTGTTTGTTCTATTTTGATTATAGTTCGTACGGTTTCTGTTGTTGTTCTGGTTGTTTAGGAGCATTATTCGCGATTGGTTTTGCTCACTGTCTTTTTCCAATTCCAGAGCTAATTCAACGGCTTGGTTGAATGTCTTTGGCATTGCCGCGAAAATTGTTTGTTTGAAAGTTTCGTTAAGTCCATTCTTAAAAACTGTAAGGCTGTATTGTTCATTTAGTTTAGTTATTATCGTTTGTTCTGCTGTTGTTGGATTGTCACCAGCTTGAGCAATTTGAAGCTTGTTTAGCTCGGCTATCATGTTTAATATTCTGTCTTTGTATGAGGTGATACTCGAGTTGCGTTGTGTCAGACATGACAATTGGTTTTGTAATTGCGGAATTGTAGTTGTGCTTCGGTATCTTGCTTTAAGCAATGTAGTTAGTTCTTCTAGCGTATTCGGTATGCGGTTACCGATTGCTGTTCTTGTTGTTACTGTTAATTTTGCATAAAATATGAACTCTAGTAGTTCATTCTTGCTGTTTGTGTCAAGTTTTCTGTTTACTAATTCTGTAATCTTTATGAACGTTTCTAGTTCTTTATGGTTGCCAGAAAAGTTTGGGATGGCTTTCATCGCCGTCTCGATGTTGAAGGTTGCCATGTTGGATAGTTGTTGGTCTTGGTTTTCAGAGTATAGTTCTTGTAATTTTTCTTGTAGTGTACGTCTGATTGTATCGTATGTGTGGTGGAATTGTATTTTCAGTCCTACTATCTCTTCTTGTTTTTGTGTCGAGTTGAGTAGGTCGTCAAAATCTTGTTTTAATATATTAATATCATCAACTTTTTGTATAAGTGTTTGTCTTGTATACCTTCGTTTTGGGGTTTTTCGCAAGTTCGTTAAAATTTTTGTGAGGTCGTTAAGGATGTTCTCCATCTAAAATCTGAGATTTAGCTTGTCGAACATTCTGTAACACTCCTCTTCGCGTGTCGTGGGGTTGTTATTAATATATATATATATTTTTTTTGTTTTTCTTTAAATGCTTGATCTGAGTGTATTCTATTTTTGTTTATTGAAGTACCATTTCAATATCATAATATTTTGGGTTGTGAATCATACAATGTTAATATATATGTTGATAAGTGTTAAAACTCTTTTATTGCTATTGTAATTTAAAATGAATTACTTTATTTATTATTATCATATTAAATTTTTTTTTTTTTATACTTGTGTTACATTAGTTTTTAATGTTTGTTTTGCAATATATTTTTTATAATATTTGTGGATTTTTAATACAAGAAGAATAACCAGAATAGTTAGGATATAATATTTAATGTTTACGTCTAGGCTATTTGTGTTTACATTTTCATTATTGGTATTTGCTATAACTACTTCTTCTTTAGATTCTTTTCCTCCCATTTTTATTTCTTGTAGTTGGTTTTCTTTTTGTTGATGACTGTCTCTATCAGTTTTTTCTTTTGTAGGGGGTCGGTGGTGATGCCAATTACACGTTGCAATTCGCCAATCTCCTTCCTCAGTTTAACACGTCGTCCTCCTCTCGATTTTCTTTTTGGAGTGGGTGCCGCGGGTGGTGGTTGACGCTTTTGTCTTTCCCTGTACTGCTCGATTGTTAAGGGCTTTGGGCTAGCTGCCACTAGTGCTGGAGTGTAGGTGGGGGGTGCCGGTTCGTCTAGCTGTAGGCCCTCTGGGACGTATTCCTCTTTAAGGAATTCCTCCCACTTCGCAAAAATTGCGTCGAATTCGTCTTTGGATGTCATGCGGGTTTACGTCAGTTCGGTAGGATCAGAAGCTGTGGTTTGTGTTGGGCAGGATCGCCATGCGGTGGTCAAATGTATTGTGCGGTAGTCTAACTGTTCGTGCGGTGGTTGCAGTGTAAGTTTCTCTAAGTGTGTAAGTGTAGTTTTGGCCTATGTTTATTCGGCGGGCCGCGCCAATGTTTTCTGGCTCCGAAAAGCCGATCTGTTTGAACCTCTGATCAAATAAAACAATGCCACCAGGCACTTTGCTTATTGAACAAGAAGTTAACTTTATTTGGAAAATTTTGGTCTTATATACTAAATTTATAACTGTTATACTGTCATGCATTTCCAGGGCTCCGCCTCCCTTTCCACGATATTTTTCGTTTGACCAATCATCGACCTGGTCACTTCTTCTGCGTCAGCACATTTGCAATTGGGTCAGTGGCCGGCGCTAAACGGCCTCGGATATTTTCCGATCGTTTCCCACGCCGCCAAAGGGTCGGCATAATGCGCGTTGCAGTATTGTTGCAATGCACTGCGGTAGGTGGCATCGTATGTCACTCCGCTCGCTCAAGTGGTTGCGCATAGCGCACCGTGGCGACTTCAAGTGCAGCCATTTGACACCAGCGAATTTGTGTGCGCAAGTGTACGGTAATTTGTTCTGGTCGGCATGAGTGATTGCGTAGTATCACTACATGCAATGTTATGGTCGGCATAGATGGTTAGGTAGTACCACTACACCATACCTCAACCATGAACTCACACAAATACAAGGACTGGTTGACCATCTAAAGCCACGAAAGATCAAAAGGTCTCTAAATTTTATAGGCATAGCTTGGAAATGGATTGCAGGAAATCCTGACCATGAGGATTTTGAAATAATAAAAAATAAATTAGACAATAACTTAGAAAACAACAATCGACAAGTAGTGATAAATTCAATGTATCAAGATAGGATAAATAACATAACTAAAATTGCAAACGAGATAACAAAAACATTGAAAGACGGCAAATTAATTAACCAAGAAATTGTAAGCAGCATTCAATACAAATTAAAGATTTTCAAAGAAGAACTGCAAAATATAAACCATGCAATCCATTGGGCTAAATTAGGAATAATAAATTCTTTAGTATTATCAAAAGAAGAAATTCAGACAGCTATAAGTACTTTAGAAGAAGAAAATGTGCCCTTCGCAACAATAGAAGAGGCCCTCAATTTGTCCGAAATTAAAATTATATCGAATCAAATATCAATACTTTACATTATAAGCATACCTGTTGTAAACAACAAAAATTATGAGAACATACTAATTAAACCCGTAAAAAGAAACAATAATGTTATTGACTTACCATTTAATAATGTCTTAATAAGCAAAAATGAAATTCTAGGAATAGTAAATAATTGTAAGAATTATGATTACTTAACTTTATGTAAAGCGCAAAACGTAATCGACATAACGAACACGACTTGTATCCCAAATCTTCTTAAAAGCAAAACGGCAGCTTGCGATTTTACGAATGGGCAACATATTTTAACTATTGACGAAATATCGTCCGATGTAATTCTCCTAAACGATTTCAACGGAACGCTCGAAATCGAATCCGTTAAACAAAACCTTAATGGAACCTTTCTGATAAAATTCCACAATATCACTATTTCATTGAACGGCAGAGTCTTCGTTTCAAAAGAAACAACTCATTTTCAAATCCTTCCAGCGGTCTTGCAACCGACCCCCCACGAAAAAGAATACAGAAAATTATTATCGCTCCAAATGATGGACGAATTGCACATCAATAATACAAAAACAATAAAAAGATTGAAACTCGAGACTACTATCCACATGGCAACCACTTACGGATTACTTACCATTATAATGATTGCAGCAATTGTTACCACAATCCTCAATAAAATCCAAAGTAGAGAAAACCCACACATCGTTATCAACAAAGAAAGAGTTCCAACTGCTCAAATCCATTTACAATTTAAACACCACCGTAATAAGTCCAAACCACACTCCCAAAGTCAGATTTAATGACATACCGTACTTCTAATCGATTAGGGACAATCCATTTTTGAGAAGGGAATAGTTAACGAATGTTAACATTTAAATTTCTAAAATATGTGCACGGTCGAATTTCGACATCACCAAGTGCATTGCTTTATTGACCCATAAATAAAACTGAAGTGCATTGCTCTTTTGTCGCAATAAACAAAAGTGCAAGCTGGTCATATTACCCAATCGCCACTTGAGCGACCACCAGTACCGCTTCAAGTGGGTCAATCGTAAAATAAACACAACGCAGCATAAACGCCAGTATGCTGATACGTCGCCTTTTGCGTTTGCGCTGGTAGGCTAGGTTAAGAATTAAAATTGAAAAATAAAGCATTCTTGATCAGTCAAGCAATCAAGTAACAACTCCAAAATCTTTAACTTATACAACGCTCCACGGCATATTCAAAGCAAATTGCAACAATACAAACTAATTGATGAATATCATAACGCCAGTACAGCCGGACATTTAGGAATTCGAAAAACGATTATAAAATTAAAACAACGATACACATGGAAGAACATGAGACAAATGGTAAAAGAGTTCGTCAACAATTGCCTGACCTACTGCAAGAATAAAACAATTAGACACACCAAAGAAGCACTGACCAAAACAGACACACCAGTAACAAGTTTTGAAACAATAACAATTGACACAGTCGGACCGTTACGTATACCAAACGGATACCGATACATACTGACAATGCAATGTGACCTTACGAAATTCGTCATAGCACACCCGATAGAAACAAAAGACCGATCTACGCTCACACAAACACTATACGTTACGCCTACGTACAGTAATAGACATTAATGGAAAACACAAAGAATTACATAACAACAACAACAAAAAATACTTAGGAGATAAAAATAATTGTAAAGACTAAATACAGACATTAATCTTAAACAACAAAAATAAAATACATCTTAAGAAAACATAAAATTATCACTAGAACATAATTTCACTACATAACCAATACACTACACAAAAAATTGTCAAACTCGTTTATAAGATAAATACCACATTGTAAATTTATCTCATAACAGCTACTATCACATTGTAAAGCAATTCCAATGCCCTCCCCGAAATTCTAAAAAATTTGTCCAAGGAATAATTTTTCGCTTAAGGGTAAGGGTGTAGTGGTACCGCGTGACCACTAATGCCGACAGCATAGCGCTCAAGCCAATCAGCAAGACCGACGTGCATCGAACGGTACGCGCGTCACTTTGTTTACATTACAAGTGTCAAGTGTCGCATGCACAAGAACGCCGGCGTCACTCAAGTGGCCTGCACTTGCACAAGCGACACATGTCACAACACATGTGGGCACTTGCACCGATCGCACATGCAACACGACCCGACCTACCGCAGGTCAACGCAGAGCGCTGGCCCACTTTGGGAAAGTGCCGCGTCGTCGGATCTAACCCGCGTTGTGATTGGCGCGATGCGAGTGAATTGGAAATAGAGGGAGGAGCACTGGAATTGCCCCTCAGTATAACAGTTATAATTTTAGTATATAAGAACAAAAATTTGGAAAATAAAATCAGCTTTGATGCAAGAGACAACTGGTGTGTTTCATTCTGCAGCAAGCTCACTGAGGCTCCAACATAGCCATCAACTTTGAGACGAGGTCCGCCAACAATAGACCACTCACACTACACACACACGCACACAAAGACTTTTTTCACGACAGTAGTTTTAGGAAGTACGAAATTAATATGTCTCTTAAATCACTTTTCTTCATACAACACCTTAACCCTTTCGGTTATTCTATGCCATATGGCATAGTCTCTTTTCAGTGCCTATTTTAGGTTAAAAAACTTTAGGATACTATATTTACATATTTTGTATTTTTCCCAAAAGTTGTTTATACCATATAAAGTAAAAAATATTTTGTGTGTGTACTAGGGATCGCAATTTTTTGCCATTTTGCGATCCCGGGATTTTCGGGATTGAAAAGTCAAATCCCGGGATCCCGGGATTTAATCCCGGGATTCAAATAACAAATTTTTTAAATAAAATAATTTTACCAAATTGCATAAATACTTGTTTATAATATATTTACCATAAAAATGGACACAGTTTAATCACATTTGGGGTAGTTTTAAGATTTTTTATCTTGAATTTAATCACATTGTAAGGCGGAAAGGGCGGCAGTCGGTGTTGAGTCGTCGAAGTGGTTGGTTGTGCGCGGCACATCACCAAAATCCAGTTGTCATTTACAATCAGTTACAATTACATTCAAAATTGTCAGTTTACATTTAAATCAAATAAATAAACATAGTCATCCTTGACAACATTAACTTAAAAGTTTTTCATTTGACATTTAACTTCAGTTTGATAACATTTTGTTTTATCCAAAAATGGCACTTAAACATAACTTATTGCTTTGCATCAAATGTATCATAAAGTACATATATACGCATATTTGATAAAAAAAAATAAAATAGTTAATTTAGTACTTAGTTTTAGTTAGTACTTTTAGTTTTACTTCGATTATTTCGATAAAAAAGTTAAGCGTTGTGATTAACTAAAAACTGAGATCTTAAAAATACTAAGGCATTAAATGTTTTGCCCTCTAATCTAGAGCGAAATTTATTGCAAATAAACCCTGCTGAGAGAAAACATCTTTCAGATTCAACACTTGCTGATTGAATGCTTAGTAAATAATTATAAGCCTTTTGCAAAAGACGCCCTCTATCCCCTCCCTCCTCCTTCAGATAAGGAATTGGGTTTTTGTGCTTTTAAATTTATTTCATTTGAACTTTGAAGCATCTTTTGCCATCCCGAAAATCCCAGGATTAAAAGATTTGAATCCCGGGATTTTCGGGACTGGAAAAAGTCCGGGATCCCTGGATTGCGATGTCTAGTGTGTACCCAGTAAATTGTAAGGGTTCAGAAAGTGCGCGTTCCTATCGAGCTGCGTATTTTACAAAAAAAGATCACTTCGTACTTTTATTTATTTTGTTACAAAAATCAATTTATTTCATAGATTTATGTAAGTAATCTAGTAGGTATTTATTGCTTTAGTAAGTGTAAAAAAAGTTAGATCCCAAATATAGTTCACCAAGGCTGTACGATGTTTTTATTTCTTACTATGCCATATGGCATAGATTTTACCCAACGGAAATACAATTTCTGATTTGATTAAATAGCGGCAGTGGCTATTTACTTACTTAACTGGCCATAACAACCCGTTATCGGGTTACGGCCTGCCGCAAAACTTCTCTCGAGGCGCCTCTGCTTCGCGCGCGCCTTCTGCAGTTGGTCACACCAAGAGATACCAGGGCCTTCCACTTGATCCTTCCACCGGAGACACGGCCTCCCTCTTCGCCGTCGACCTCCAACCATCGCATCGAACACCTTTTTCGCCGGAGCTTCGTCGTCCATGCGGCAGACATGACCGAGCCAGCGTAGCCGCTGGATGTTAATTCGCTGCGCTACGTCCATGTCCTTATACAGCTCGTTATTGGTTCGTATGCGATAGTCGTCACCAACCCGAACAGGGCCGAAGATTTTGCGAAGTACCTTCCTCTCGAACACTCCAAGGGTCGTTATGTCGTTTCGTGTCATTGTCCATGCTTCAGCGCCAAAGAGGAGCACGGGCAAGATGAGCGTCATATAGAGTGCAAGTTTTGTCGGTCGAGAGAGGTCTCTACTTCTCAATTGCCTACCGAGACCGTAGTAGCACCTGTTGGCAAGAGTAATCCTTCGCTTTATCTCCAGGCTGACATCATTGCTGCTGTTGATGGCGGTGCCAAGGTAGACGAATTCCTTGACAACTTCAAAGGTATACCTGTCGGCCTCGACGTGAGACCCTAGCCGCTGCGAGTCCCTGCATGTAGACACCATATACTTCGTCTTGCCCTCATTTAGTCATTTTGGCAGATTCTCTTTCGATAGCCGCAAATGCAGCGGTGACATCTCGCTTGTTACGCCCGATGACATCAATGTCATCAGCGTAGGCAAGGAGCTGGACACTTTTGTTGAAGATTGTGCCATTACGATATACACCGGCATTGCGCAGAACACTCTCCATGGTGAAGTTGAAGAGGTTGCAGGACAAAGGATCGCCCTGTCTGAAACCTCGAACGGTATCAAAGGGGTCGAAGTGGTCACTTCCATCCTTGACGGAGCTACGCGTATTGTTCAACGTCGCTCTGCAAAGTCTAACGAGCTTTGCAGGGATACGAAGTTCAGACAATGCGGCATATAGGCGATCCCTTATCGGGCTATCGAATGCTGCCTTGTAATCGATGAAGAGATGGTGTGTATCGATTTGGTTCTCATGGGTCTTCTCCAGGATTAGGCGTAGAGTAAATATCTGGTCGATGGTGGACTTACCAGGTCTAAAGCCGCACTGATAAGGTCCAATCAGCGCCTTGGCGAGTGGCTTTAATCTTTCACATAGTACGCTCGTCAGGACCTTGTATGCAATGGGAAGTAGGCTGATACCCCTGTAGTTGGCGCATATTGTTGGGTCGCCTTTCTTCAGCACAGGACAAAGGGCACTGAGGTTCCAATCGTTGGGCATTCGTTCCTCCAGCCATATTTTGCAAATGAGCTGATGCATGCACCCAATCAGCTCACCGCCACCGGCCTTGAACAATTCAGCTGGTAACCCATCCGGCCCTGCAACTTTGTTGTTCTTGAGTCGCTGGATAGCGACCCGTACCTCGTCATGGCTGGGCGGTGGTACATCCACACCGTCGTCGTCGATTGGTGCCATCTGGACATCTTCACCACTGGCGGAATTGATCCTTTCGTCGCCTGCGAGCAGCTTGGTGAAGGGCTCCTTCCACAACCTCAGCACACCCTGCGCATCCGTAACCAGATCCCCGTTTTCGTCTCTGCAAGAAGATGCCTCGGGCTTAAATCATTCCGTGAGACGCTTAACTTTTTGGAAGAATTTTCGGGCGTCATTCCTGCTCCTGCACTCCTTGATTTCCTCACGCTCGCGCCTTTCTTGCTCCCGTTTCTTGCGTCTAAAATGGCACCTCTCTTTCTTCCTCTCCTCCCGGTATTTTTCTGTCACGGCTCGCGTGGCAGCCGACTGCAGGGTCTTCTTGTAGGCAGCATTCTTCGCTGCAGTGGCTGCGCGACACGCTTCATCGTACCATTGGTTTTTTGGTGGTGGGCGTCGAAAACCAAGGACATTTTCTGCGGCGGCGCGCATAGAGTGGGATAAGGGAGTCCATAATCCGCCGATGTCATCAGGTGGAGAGGGGGAGCGACCGAGCTGGTTGGAGAGTTGAGCGGAGTAGGCTTCGGCTACCCCTTGTGATCGCAGCTTACTGATGTCCAGCTTTCTTCGCAAACTAGGTTGTGCGGTCTTCGCTGCGCAAAGACGCATGCGTACCTTGGCTGCAACAAGGTAATGGTCCGAGTCGATGTTGGGACCTCGGAACGTGCGCACATCTAGAATGCTAGAAGCATGCCTTCCAGCAAACACAATGTGATCAATCTGGTTGCGGGTTGATTGATCGGGGGATAACCAAGTCGCCTTGTGGATATCGAGGTGTTGGAATCTGGTGCTACTAACTACCATGTTTCGTGCCACGGCGAAATCGATCAGCCTCAGACCGTTGTTTGTAGTGGTCGTATGGAGGCTGAACTGCCCGACAGTGGGACCAAATATACCTTCTCGCCCGACCTTTGCATTGAAGTCCCCGAGGACGATTTTGACGTCATGGGCCGGGCACCCGCCGTATACGTCCTCGAGCTTCGCATAGAAGGCATCCTTGGCCGCATCGTCCTTCTCTTCCGTCGGGGCGTGCGCGCAAACTAGGCTGATGCTAAAGTATTTAGCCTTGATGCGGATCGAAGCCAGTCGTTCGATCACCGGAGTGAACCGAAAGACGTGGTGGCGAAGTCTCTTACTGACCACAAATCCGCAGCCAAATTCGAGCTTCTCTGCATGGCAGCTGTAGTAGATGTCGCAGTCTGCTCGCTTGGAGCAACCTTGTCCTGTCCATCGCATTTCCTGGATGGCGGTGATGTCAGCCTTACATTTCGTGAGGGCTTCCGCCAGTTGGATAGAGGCACCTTTCCTATAGAGGGTCCGGACATTCCAGGTGCATATCCTCAAATCATGGTCCTTGAATCGTTTGCTGTGGTCGTCAACATTGTGGGTTCCTTCCGAGGCTTGTTTTTTGGCTTTCATTGGTAAATGATTTTCCGTGGCGGGCACCAAACCCTGCGCACAACCCAAATTTTAAGTCCTGGGGATTGGACTCGCTGCACATTAGTTCACTATTCAGCGGGTGCCAAATAGCTATCCAGAAGGGCCGCGCGGAGGCTGTGCATCAGCTTGGATTGGACAGGGACAAGGATCGTTCTGGCGTTCGCCAAGTTGAACGCAATCAGAGACTTTCCCTTGTATGTCCGCTCCCTTCCTTCCGGCAGTGGCTACATGCATCATTTAAAAGCAATAAAATTTTCCTTTTTTTATGTTTTTTTCTGTATTTTGTGAACTATTAAGTTATTATTGGCGGGGAATGTGCACTGCGACCTAAAAGATCTATTGTGTCCCCTTCTTGGCCTTCACAGTTCGTTCGTGAGTCCGGTATACAAGAGGAATCTTAGTACATTTCCTAAGCCCCTCGAAAAACTTAGTCCGAACCTGGTATAATAAAATCACCCAGATGCTTTTTTCGTTTGTATATTAGTGCAGGGCATATGCCTAGTAAGTGTATTGCAGTTTCATTGTCCTGCAAACCGAACCTACAGAGTTCGTTCACAGTGATACCTAGTTTGGTTAGATGATAGTTCAGTCTACAATGCCCTGTCAATATACCTGTGATAATCCTTAGATTATCCTTTGAGAGGCTCATACATTCCTCAAACCTTTTTTTGTTGTAAGAGCCAATAACCATCTTGGAATGTTGAATGCCTGGTTGATTTTCCCAGTACTGATTCCGGATGGTTATCTCGTCGGATGGATAGTGCTCCTTTGCCTAGACCACAGAAGGGTTCTGGGTCGACGAATGGGGTGGACCCTTTCTTGCAAGTTTGTCGGCCTGCTCATTCCCATCAATACCGGCGTGACTCGGAACCCAGAGGACCCATACCTGATTGTAACCGCCATGTTCATTCAAGGCATCAAGACACCAGTTTCGAGGATACCTGGTAGGATCTTAATGCCTTGATTACCGCTTGGCTGTCTGACAGGATCGCGATCTTCCGGTTCCGGTATTTCCTCACCAGACTGAAGTGAGCGCACCTTTCAATGGCGTATATTTCCGCCTGGCAAATGGTGCTCTGCTTTCCTGTAGGTTCCGAGTATCTAATCCCAGGTCCATACACCCCGATTCCGGTACCTTCCTCCGTTAGGGAGCCATCTGTGTACCAGGAAATCATGTACTGATCTATCAGATATGTCTCGGATATACCTACCCAGCTTATTTTATTAGTAAGTTCTGTTTTAAATCTAATAAATAAATCTTAATAAATAAAAATAATAATTTTTTTTTCCTTTAAGTACATTCTATGCCATATGGCATGATGCCCAAAAACCGCTTTTTCGAACGATATTCAAAAAATTACTTTTGATTATTCATTATGTAGGCTTAAACAGTGATCAAATGGAAAAGAATGATTTTTAAAGTCTAAAACAAAAAAGAAGTACCGAAAGGGTTAACACATGTTTTGCCCCTTTCCACCCCAACTTTCAAAAAATCCCGTCTTGACGGAGGTTCATTTTTTAAGACGTATCTACAGCTCAAATTTCATGTTTGTAGCTTCAGCGGTTTGGGCTGAGCGATAACACAGTGCAACAAATTCCAAAAAAATTTCGAGGGACAACGTCAAACCCGTCTCATTCGATAGAGGACCTCAGTAGATGAAAAAGTGCCAAGGGATTTTTCTCGGAATGTTTGAGTTTTTTTTTAAATGCAGTTTAAAGATGGCGGCTTAAGGCCCCTTCCCGAAACTTTTAAAACATCATACCTCTTGACTCAAATGTCAGAAAGGAATAATTTTTCGTCAAATGAAAGCTAATGATATGAAGTCGATGACACAATATCCTTTTTTGAAAAAGTTTCTGAAAAAGGATATGAAGGACCTCAATTAAATTTGTATTCTTGAATATCCTGGAGACCGTGCGAGATAAATTTATGTAAGTGTCTTCTGGTAAAAAAGCATTCAAAGATCTATACTGCATATCAATTTAATTTCAATCACTTTGACTGTTAAGCCACTACAGCGTTTCAAAAATTATACACTGCTGAATTCATGTTTTTCTGTACAAAATATCTCGTAGCTTCTTAGTAAAAACATCGAATGTAGCAAAGCACATTTTTTTAATCGTTGTAGAGTTGCAGCCGCCGTGGCTCAGTTGGTTAGTGCGCGGTCCAGCGAGTCGCATGCAGAGCGACGCAAGATCGAATACTGCATGTAGTAACACCTAAAAAAAATAACGGGAAACTCGTTTTCTCTTTCGGTGGCTGTCCTCTCAGCTGGAAATGGCAAACCTCTGAGAGTAAAAATTGCCTATGAAAAAGCTCCCAACCTGCCGTTCGGAACCGGCATAAAACTGTAGGTCCCTTCCACCCGCGTACAAAATTCACACGCACAACACGGGTGGTTGCGGGAAGCTAGGCCTTAGTCTCGCGTAAGCGGGCTGTCGTGCCAATCAATTATTATAAATTAGAGTCTTAACTGTAAAAGTGATTTACATGAAATTTATAAGCAGTATAGATGTTTGAATGCTTTTTCACCAGAAGTCACTTATATAAATTTAGCTCTCACGGATTTCCAGGATATTCAAGGATAAAAATTTAATTGAGGTAATTCATATCCTTTATCATAAAACTTGCCCCAAAAGGATATTGTGCCATCGACTTCGTATTTTTAGCTTTCATTTGACGTAAAAATTATTCCTTTCCGACATTTGAGTCAAGATATATGATGTTTTAAAAGTTTCGGGAAGTGGTATTAAGCCGCCATGTTTAAACTGCATTTAAAAAAGAACTCGAACATTCCGAGAAAAATCCCTTGACACTTTTTCATCTACTGAGGTCCTCTATCGAATGAGAAGAGTTTGACCTTGTCCCTTTTTTCACTGTTGCACTGTGTAATTAATCAATCAACCAGTCAGTCAGTTAGGGCAAACAATCTTATATATAAAAAAAACTTAATATGGCGTTCAAACTGACGACTTAAGGGGCCCGAACACTGTAAACTGCGATTTTTCATATGTTTTTTATTTCATTTATTAAAAAAAAACGGACGTTCCGATTTACATGAAACTTTACACATATGTTAATAAATGTTTAGATTACCTTTTTTACTACCTTTTTTAATTCGATTTGCCCCTTTCAAAACTTAAAACGCGATTATCTCGAAACCATGTTTTTTGACCGCGTTGACAGCATAACTGAAAAAGTTTTTATCCGATCGACCTGATTCAAATTGCATTCTATTCGGGAATAGTGTCGCTTCTGCTCGACGTAGCCGTTTTTCGATATATGCCAAAATTTTTTTTTATAAATAATTTAGTGCAAAATTTTACGCAAAAAAAAAAACTTTTTCTTCAAACAGCCGCCATTTTTTTTCTAATCAATATTTTTAAAATCCCCTACGTCAAACAGTAGCCAGTAATGTATATTTCAAGAATCTTTTTTGTTTTTTGCTCTAGGAGGCTCCGTTATGCTGATTTGCTGTCAACGCGACAAGGGTCATTTTAAAAAGACGACATTTTGGATCAGCTACAGAATACAAACATGGCCGCCAAAAAAAAAAAAAAAATTGTTTTCGATAATCTAAACATTTATTAACATATGTGTAAAGTTTCATGTAAATCGGAACGTCCGTTTTTTTTTAATAAATAAAATAAAAAACATATGAAAAATCGCAGTTTACAGTGTTCGGGCCCCTTAAACGTGTTTAATGTGCTTAAACAAGTTTAATGAATAAAACCAGTTTGAAAACCTGTTTATTCGCATGCAATTGTTGTTGGAAATTAAACGTGTTAAACCATTTAACAAGTTTTGAAACGTGTTTAACGCAGGGTTGCATCCGAAAGCTTTCTATGAAAAACTTTATTGTCAACTGAACGCACTGCACACCCACTGAACACACACCAGAAAAACATCCCTGCAAATTGAGCTGTCATTTCATCCAAACAATAAACAAAAAAAATTATTAAATTCAAATTCAAATGGATACAACACAAAAAAAAAGGTTCAAGTGGTCCCTCCCATACGAGAGTGCTATCATTCAAGTGTGGGGGACCACATTGCGGATTTGCGTGGCCAAAAACGAAATAGCCATGTTTTCCAAAGAATGGCCAGTCAACTTGGAAAATATGGCTGCGTAGTTACACCGGCGGAATTAAAAAACAAAATTCATAATCTAACCACCAAATATAAGTATGGAAGGTAAATATTTGTTGGTGTGTGCTTTTCTGATATTTATATTCTTGCAGGAAGGAGAAAGACGAAAGACAAAATCGGGCCATCTGGTGGGGGACGATCTGACTGGGAGCTTTTCGACCAGGTACACGAAGTACTGGGTCGGTACAAAGTGCACAACATTGAAGAATATGTTGAGGAAAGCATTTGTTGTAAGTTAAAATAGATTTTATTTTATTATTTGTATTAATTTTTTGTAATTGCAGCATACTCGCCACCTTCTTTGCCCGCAGAAGACTTGTTTTCTGCAGCAATTTGCTTGCCCACAGACCCGTCGCCTTCTGTGACAAATATACGGTGCGCTTCACCTCCGTCAACCGCTGCACGTCGTTCGAGCTCTGCACGTCCACCAAGCGCTGCACGTCCATCGGGCGCTGCACCATCTTCGAGCGCTGCAACATCTCCATCGAGCGCTGAACCATCTCCATCGGGCGCTGCACCATCTTCGAGCGCTGCACGTCCATCGGGCGCTGCAACATCTCCATCGAGCGCTGAACCATCTCCATCGGGCGCTGCACCATCTTCGAGCGCTGCAACATCTCCATCGAGCGCAGAACCATCTTCACCGAGTGCTGCACCATCTCCATCGCGGGGAGATCTTGCTATAAATAAAAAATTTTCATTTCAAAAACAAATTCTCAAAAAATTTGACCAAATTGAAATGGAAATTAAAGAACAAGGTGAAAGAATGGAACGGGCAGACAAAGAACTAATCGAGTTGGAAAAGGAAAAAACCGCGTTGATGAAAGAATATTTGAACGAATTTAAAGATTTAAAAACTTCCTTTGTAAATTTTTTGGACAGAATGTAATGTTTTTAAGAAACACCAACAAATTTACAAAAGAACTTGTCCAATCATTGAACTCGTTCAAATATGTTTGTATAATCGCTGTTTATTCCTTCTCCAATTTGATAAGTTTGAAGTCTGCAAGTCCATCTTTACACCTAGTTTTTTCAAATAAACATTTATTTTTGAAGCACCTAAAAATGATGCAATTGCTCGTCGTATATCATCGGCGTTGCAATCTTCATTTCCCAAAACGCATTCAGGTGTTGACATTTGTAGCGTTTCTGCTTGCTGGTGCACATGAAACCATTTTTTTGAAATGTTGTCGTTGTTGTGGTTGCAAAAATTGTGCAACACGCAGCATGCTTTAACAACAAGATTTACATTTTTCATGTGGTTGTCGATGCCTTTTCCAATCCTTCGGAATCTGGCTTTCAAATGTCCAAAGGCATTTTCAACCACCCTTCGACTTTTTGACAGCATATAGTTATAGTTTCGAAGCTCTTCATTGGCTTCGAGAGAAAAAGGAAAAGGTTTCATGAGTCTAAAAAGGAATTACTTTAGTTGTTTACAATATACATATGTAATCGTGCAATAATAAATATATTACCTGTTTGAAAGTCGAAATGCAGAATCTCCAATTATTACGACTGGTACTTGAACTGCTCCCATTGGCCGTGCCATTTCATTTAGGAGACGGCAGTTGTCTAACTGCGTCTTTAGTTTTGATTTTTCATAAACCAAAGAGTCGTTGCAGCGCCCGGGGCAGCCAATATTGATGTATAGGAAGCGATATCTTTAGTTGTAAATGTTAAAATCAAATAGCCGTAAAAGAGATACTAACATTATTTTATATTACCTATAATCAACAAGAGCGAGCAAAATTGTGGAATACCATCCCTTATAATTATAGTAGTCCACCGCGTCTGCTGCAGAAGGATGAACTTCAATGTGACACCCATCTGGAAATTGTGCAATTATGTTAGCAGTTCAAAATAAATGAACAATGAATACATACCAACTGCACCCAAGCACTGTGGAAATCCCAATTTTTCGAACCCTGCCACTGATTCTTTAATGGTTTGCCTCGTTAATGGGAAGCTATTCAGATATTTTGGCGCTACGATATTCCACACTGCTCCACAAAACTCTATTAATATAGATCCCACAGATGACTTCCCAACACCAAAAAGATTTGCTATCGATCTATATTCACTAGATGATCCCAGAGCATACAGCGCAATAGCAATTCTTTTTTCTAAAGGGATGCTTTGCCTGCAGTTGGTTTCCTGCTTCTCCAAAATACGTAGTTCTGAGCATAATGTGGTGAAGCTCTGTCTGTCCACGCGAAAATTTTCTTTAAAGAGTTTGTCATCGTTGACGCGGCAAGCGACTTACCAAAAGTCGCCGGCTCTTTCCTTTTCAAAGCATGTAATATTATGAGTAAGCACGACATTATGTAATTATTGTAAACTAACTTGTTTCCAAAGCCTATGAATAATGCAGCTGGTGAGCAGTATCATTTGCTTCTGTCTAGCAATTTTTATGCGCTGCATACACTGATACCGCTCCTTTCTTCGCCTTCTGACTGCATCCGAGTAAAAACTGTCTAACATTTCAACAAAGTTGAAAATGTTGTTTATCAGACTGATAATTAGGACGATATTTCGCACTCGATTCATTTTCACAGCAAATTGCACAAAATTTTGATATTTCTTTTGTAAACAGCTGTTTGTCAAATTAAACCGCATTGAGCAGTCTGGACGGTTGTGTTCAACAAAAAGCTCTTTTCACTTAAACTAGTTTAAATGAGTCAGTTTGAACGCGATATTACCAAAGATTTTTGTATACGTCGTTTACCAATGTCGTTCACTCGGATGACCCCAGGCACTTCCGCCGCTATTTTGAGTAAAACCAACAATAAATATACAGTAATATATAAATTGTTTCATACTTCAATATTTAGGATCTTCCTCTGGTGATAGTTCGTTTTTCGAAAAAAGGCCTAACGATTAATGATTTATTTTGCGACTATGAAAAGTATTAGAAGATTTCTTTCCAGAGGGTTTATTGAACACATAATTAACACTTCGTTCAATAATGTGTGTGACTAACTAATTAAAACACTTTTTTTTTGCCAAAATTCGTTTTTATTCATCAACATAGTCCCCTTTTAGGGAGATACAATCATTCCAACGCTTTTCCAATCTTTCGATACCGCCTTTGTAGAACGATTTTTCTTTGCCTTCAAAATAGGCGTTAGTTTCGGCGATTACTTCATCATTTGAGCCAAATCTCTTACCACGGAGCATCTTTTTGAGGTCTGCGAAGAGCCAGTAGTCGCTGGGGGCCAGATCTGGAGAATACGGGGGATGAGGAAGCAATTCGAAGCCCAATTCATGCATTTTTGCCATCGTTTTCATCGACTTGTGACACGGTGCATTGTCTTGGTGAAACAACACTTTTTTCTTCTTCATATGGGGCCGATTAATCGCGATTTCTTCTTTCAAACCTTCCAACAACGCTATATAATAGTCGCTATTGATTGTTTTCCCTTTCTCAAGATAGTCGATGAATATTATTCCGTGCACATCCCAAAATACTGAAGCCATAACCTTGCCAGCCGATGTTTGTGCCTTTGGACGCTTTGGGCGGCTTTCACCGGTTGCATGCCACTCAGCAGACTGCCGATTTGACTCTGGAGTGAAATGGTGGATCCATGTTTCATCCATTGTGATGTACCGACGCAAAAACTCCGACTTGTTGCGCGTAAACATTTCCAAACAGCTCTTTGAATCATCGATTCGTTGTTGTTTTTGCTCCGGTGTGAGCAAACGCGGCACCCATTTCGAAAACACCTTTTTCATAACCAAATGTTCGTGTATCATGGTGTGTACACTGCCTGCAGATATCTTTAGAATGTCAGCAATCTCCCCCACTTTCACTTTACGGTCGGACATATGACTATATTTGATGGATAGCACATTGGGTGGGGTGGGAATACTGTTTTTTATTCTTTTAACACGACCCGGGCTTGCTGATAAAACTGCTTCCACTATAACGCCTTTCATTTCCTCCTGATAAGAGTTAAAGCTTGCAAGTTCTTACAATTTCCTGTTTGTTTACCTTATTGGATAATTTCATTTTTGGGAGCGTAAGCTGGCTTATTCTCTTTATATTTTTCTGTGGATAATTTTTACTGGAAAAGTTTCCAATAGATCTATAGGTAAAAGGACGGACGTGCGATCCTGTACACAGAAGCATAGACCAACGAACAGATTGAAAGGTATTGCATAATCGATTGTCCTTTTTTTAATAAGCACTTTGATTTTGTGTATACTAGGTACGAGAATAAAGGGGGCCCATCTAGTGGTTTCTTTTTCAAATCATAGGTTATTTTGACACTGACAGCAGTTTCCCGCTCGAGATCTTGACAGAAAGTCAACGCGGAACGAAATGAGACGCTTTACGCTTAAGGGGGTATTCCGCAGTGACGGCTTCAAAAATTCGAAATTTTTTTTATTACATTTTCATAATCTCAACGTATTTACAATTCAAACTGTGAAAGTATTTTTCCAATATCTCGAAAATTCCGAAAGTTATGGGATGTCAAATTCGGCGCGCCTACCGCGTTAATCTCTGTGCGCCCGGAACCTTTTCCTCTTTTTCTCGAAACCATGTTTTTCGGGACGGTAGACACGATTCACAAAAAACTACTGGTCCAATTGACTTGAAATTTTACAAGGATACTAAGCAAATGTGTGGGTATCGCCTTAGGATTATGGATTATGGATTAGGATTATGGCAAAAGCATTTGTTTAACTAATGTTTTTAATGCAAAATATCAACAAAAACAGGGCAAAAAATCGTCTTTTTTTTTAAATACCTGATTTTAATTGAAGAAATTTTTTGTTTGCTTATATCCTAGATAAGGCGATAGCAGAAAGTCTTGCGATTACAAAATGGGTCACATTGTGTGTTTCAGAATATTTGAACTGAAGATATCATGTCCACCATGGAACAACTATTTTCGGCATGCTCAAGTTCAAGGCATCGAATGAACCGTTATTAAAGAAGATATTCTTAACATCATTAATGCAAATTATTGTTCAAAACCTGTAGAAAAACTTGCGAAAAACCTTGAATAAAAATATTGAAAAGCTTTTCATCCACAACGATTTGAAAACATCGATATTTCGGACCGCCTCGACCAGAATACCCCCTTAAACAACGTTGGGAAATATTGAAAATGTATTTCCAAAGTGAATGCTGTGTAGCCCAAACAGTGCCCATGGCGATGCCTATTGGCCGCCTCAGAGCTGCGATTTGACCCCTTGGACTTTTTTTGTGGGAACAGTGAAAGTCCGATGTTATGCCAACAATCCAGAAACGATTAAAGCACTTAAGGCCAATATCATCCAAACAATCCGTGAGCTACGCCCGAAACCATCAACAAGGTCTTGGAAAATTGAAATTTTTTATTTGTGCTCTTTGTTAATGATGCAGTTCTTGTTTTTTGAAGTCAAAATTTTTATTATATGCGGATGATCTCAAAGTTTACTCTGAGATTAGATCCCCTGAGGACTCTTCTCGGCTTCAAGTTGAACTTAATAACTTACATGACTGGTGTGTCATTAATCGTCTTCAGCTAAACATCAAGAAATGTTTCCATATAACCTATTGCAAAAAGTTAAATCCCTTTCCCTCTTCATACTGTATTTCTAACTCCGTTTTAAATGTAGTCAATATAATTAAAGATCTGGGTGTTTATTTTGATTCCAAATTTTCCTTTTCTGCACATATTGACTCTACCATCTCCAAATCATATTCCATGCTAGCTTTTGTTCGTCGTAATTGTTCTCCCTTTTCGGATCCCTACGCCCTCAAATTACTATATTCCGCCTTTGTCCGTTCTAGACTCGAATACGCGGCCTTTATTTGGAGGCCGTTTTATGCCTCTGGAATATCTCGCCTTGAGCGAGTTCAGAAGGTTTTTATACGTTTTGCTCTTCGGTCTCTGAATTTAGTCGATCCGATCCCCTCCTATAATGCTCGGTGTCAGCTTTTGAATTTAAATTCGCTTGGTAGTAGATGATCATTTCTATCACTGAAATTCCTGTTTGGTATCATTAATGGACTCGTTGACTGCGCGTCTCTTCTTGAAAGGATAAACTTTAATATTCCAGCAAGATCGTTACGGCGCACCGAATACTTTAATGTTGGCTTGAGTAAATCAAACTACGCTCGAAATGCTCCTTTGACAAGAGTACTAACGGAATATAATTATCTCTCAAATTCGTTGGATATTGATCTTGGTCTATCTAAAAATGTTTTTTGCAATACTTTGTCTAATTGTAAGTTTCTTAGGTAATTTGAATTGTTATCATTCTATTTGTTACTTCTGTTAGTCTGTAAGTTGTTAGACTGAAATAAATAAAAATAAAATAAAAATAAAAATAAATTGGAGTAACAGAATGCGCTTCTGCGAAGCCAGACGAACGATGCACAGTGTCGCGGGTGTGGCCAAAAATAGAAAAAATCAATGTTACAAAATGACTAAAACGAATATGACAATCGACAGATACGTGGGCAGTCCGATAAGTACTTAGCCCCATCGCCCGATGGTGCCACTATCGTTAGAGAAATTTACTATCGTGTACTACATCCTCGTAGACGGCTACTGTCAAAATTTCAGCCATATTGGATTTGTAGTTTTGTTTTGACCGCGTGTGGAAACGAACGTGTCCGCGGATTTTATAAAAATTGATTGAAAAAATGATTCGCCAAATTGGTCGCATTAGGCTACGAACAGCTGCCCCATCCACCGTATTCTCCAGATTTGGCCCCGTGTGACTTCTTTATGTTTCCAAACTTGAAAAAGTCACTCGCCGGGCAGAAATTTGAGTCGAATGAGGAGGTTATCGCCGCCAGGGAGGCCTCCAGAAAACGTATTTTTCACACGGGTTAAAGAAGCTGGAGCATCGCTGGGTCAAGTGTATCGAGTTGAAAGGAGACTACGTTGAGAAATAAATCGCCACTTTTCCAAAATTTTCGTTTTTCTTTTGTAGGCTAAGTACTTATCAGACCACCCACGTAATATCTCAACTAAGAAAAATCCGTTATCCGATCTTCAATATCCTACTCCGTTCCCTTTTTATGTAGCTTCAAAATTGATGTTAAAAAATATGCATTCGTTCCAAGTTTGTGGGTAATTCTTTATGCTGAATGAAAACTCAAATAGAAATATAATTTATGTACTAATATAGTCATGTTATATATTAACCCTAGTTCCCTATAGTATCATTTTTGATACTATTTTTTGGTTTTTTTCAAATATTTTGTAAACGAATGAATGGATTTAAAAAACGTTGAAAATGGTTGTAGATTTTAATAAAATAGTTAACAAAATGTAAAAGAACAAACTGTAATTTTTTTTATATCAATATTAAAAAAGTTACAAATTCCCTATAGTATCAAAAATGATACTATAGGGTGTTTCATTCTTGACCTTCAAGGTAACTCCATAGCAAAAGTTCTATACATTGAATAGGGCGGTTGTGCTAGTAACCGGACACCAAGTTGACACAGGTAAACCTCGAAATGGTCATCCAATGACTAATCATGGTCAAAGGGCAGTGCTCGAAATTACGGAAGGTCTTACTTGCCGTAACATAACAACGGACAATTTCTTCACGTCGCACAGTGGGGTAATATATAAGTAAAGTGCCGATTAATTCAAAAATGAAAAATCAAGATACAACTATGTTTTTGGTACCGGGTTAAAGGGGATAAAATTCTGTATCACTATGTGAAAGAGTTGTTGCAAAATAGTTTACTGTTTTCCCGCAAAGCACTCTGAAAGTTGACATTTATTTTCAGTTTTTGTGCGCACAGCGATAAACGTGTTTTTGTCGTCACTTAAAAACGATTTCTTTGTGTGAATTTGAAAAACTATTGAAAAATTAATGATGCAGCCTTCATGTTCAGGTATTTCAGCAATGCAATGTGTATTTGGTTTTGTTAAAAAATGTTTATAAGTATTTCATTTAATTTTTTGTTTAAAAGCATAATAATTGTCTAATTTTTTACCTTTTCATAGACATATAGTTTTGAGTCTTGTGAGGTCGGGCAAAACTGTTTTCCTTAGCGTATAGCTTAGATATTTCAGTAACATTTTATGCGCGATGTTGCGCACTTTTCCAGCATTTCGATTTTTGTGTGCGCACCCAAGGGCCTCATGCATGCATTGTGCAAACGAAATTGATGACACTGCACAACAAAATCAAATTTTTTTTTCAAAATAACAAGGTTCTGACAACGGATTCTGGTAGAGGGGGCCAAAAAAAAACATACGCGTATCGGCGTTTTGAAAGTTTACCTCTGAATTTTTTTTTAGGGGGGGTCAAAGTTTTCCCCTTTTCGCGCATTCTTATGGTGATTCGGCATACGAAAACTATGTAACATCACATTTTAGGTAAATGATGTGTTCAGCAATTAGGTGTAAAACACTACGAGGAACATTTTTGTGGAGTACTTTAAGCCTGTAGCTCCTATTTATATGGGTCAATTTGACCCTTTTTTTCTAAAATGTCAAAATTGTCCTGTAAAACAGAACTTTTTAAGGACAAAATATATCACGAAAATATTCGCCATAAAATTCTACTATAGGTCTATGAATACAGGAAAGCTCAGAAATTAACTTGAACTCCAGAATTAAGCCAAAACTGAAAATGTGTTTATTGCGCGTTTTCAAAATTGTTCCACTTCGAATGTTTTGTGGAAACAAAATTATATGGCAAAACCCGCGACCCGCATCTACACGATTTTGTAGGCCGTTAAAAATTGAATTCGTCAAGGAATCTGCAGCAGTTTCTAAAAACGAAAAAGAAAGAGTCAATGACGAAATAAGAAAATTGCCAAAAAAAAAGTGCAGTATATGCCCAAAGATGCTATGGAGTTGACAATAATGACGAATGATGATAATGGTGACAGTGATGATTATGATGCTGATGAAGATTATGATGATGATGATAATGATGATTTTAATGATGAAACTAAATTGGCTGCAAGAGACGGCGATGAAATGTTTTAATTAAACTGTTCAACTTAAATTTCATTTTTCAAATTTTTTTTTTACTATGTTAGTTTTTTACCGTTTCTTAAAAAAATGTCCACTAAAGTATACCCAAAAACATTTGTTTTTTACTTTATAATGTTCAATTAACTAAACTTAGTAGTTATTTCATATCTAAATAGCCTGGGGGAATTAATCGGCACTTTCGGCATCAATTACCCCACTGTGCGTCGCATTCACTGGCTATCGAATTCCTCAAAAGAAAACGAAATTTGCTGGGCACTGTGCGTAAGAATGGAAAATTCGTACCGAACAAAATTGTTGCGGTACGTAATAAACCAGTCGGCAGTACCGAATTTTATTTTGATAATAAAAATAAAATTTCTCTATGCGCTCATATACCAAAAAAAAAACCGCGTTGTCATATTGTTGAGCACCAGGCATATGGCTAAAGAAATCTGAACGGAGCAAGCCTCTAAGCCGTAGATGATCTTGGACTATAACAAAACCAAATCAGATGTCGATATAAATGATGGGAATGATGGGACCAAATGATGGAAACTTTTTCGGCTAATCGAGGTGTTTGGAGGTTGCCACTGGCGGTTTTTTCGTATATCCTGGATATTTCTGGTATAAATGCCTACATAATATTCAAAGAGATTCACTCGGCTTCCTCTGACAAAAGACGTGATTTTCTAAAGAAGGTAGCAGAAGAGCTTGTGAAACCGCATATTGAGCGTCATAAAAAGCCCCCAGATGGCGCAAATGCACTCGCAATAATAAAAAAGTTAAGATGCGAAATGGGGATGCGCCTTCCACCAGTCAAAATGCTCGTGTGGAAAAATTTTATCAACAAGAGCCAAAGAAAAGAGCTCGATGCGGTGTGTGTCCCTACAATCTAAAGGCCAACAAACATGGCAATTTTTGCAGTTCCTGCCATAGGGCATTGTGGACTGAGCATTGCAACAAGTTCAACTTGTGTGAGAAATGTCGTCACTAAAATATAAAAACATTATGTATTCAGTTTTGTTTGTGTTTTACTGTAAAAAAAATAGTATCAAATTTGATACTAACAAGGAATTAAGGACAAAAAAATTACAGGGAAGTATGGTTAAATACAATTTTGGAATTTTTCCTGTACGGCAGTACTTTTTTTTGTTTGTGCTTTGAAATAACTGTGAAATAACGTTGCATTGAAAAATTACGTTTTTTGGTTTGTTTCTTACAAAAAAACAGAAGTTTCGTGAAAAAAAGTTTAAAAAATGTCAAATAACACTTTTTTAATTCCAACCCTAAATTACTCAAAAGAGTATGTATTAACATAATCCATAAAACTTAATTTTCTTATGAATATACTTAAAGATCAGACGGCCATTGATGTTAGTCATGAACAAACGCACAGTTTGCGTCCCCACCTAAACATTTACTTGTTGCGGTGGCACCTACAGTCAAAAATTGTGATTTTTTCGCAGTATGGCTTCCGACGTTCAATGAAAGTAGCGGCAAAGCAGCTGCTGAAATGATGAGCTGTATAAAGGACAAGGTTGGCACATTGTTCGTATCATCAAAAGTAGGCAGAATGCCACGCCCACTTTAAAAATCTAAACATTAACATACAACAAGTATCACAAGCTGAAAAAATTAAACATGAATTCATAAAGGAAAAGTTTTGCCCACTTTATATATATGCTCCAGCTGCCACGCCCACTTTAAGGTTTTAGAAAGCTTACCAATTAAAATTTCATCGTGGAACGAGTATCGCAAACAGCCTTCTAAAAATACAGTTTTATTTGTAGTAAAATACGAATATTTTTGAAAGTGGGCGTGGCAGACCGCCCATTTTAAGCGTGATTTTATGTCATTATTTTGAGCTCAAATACAAAATTTCATATTTCTATCACTAATATTATGAAAGTTATTTCAATATTAGCGTTCCTATCGTATGGGAGGTGGGCGTGGCAGTGGCAATTTTAATAATTTTTTGTAAATTTCTTAATTTTCACCACAGAAACAATCTCACCAAGTTTCATCGAAATAGGACAACGCTAAGTATTTTTGGCCACGGCTTATATGGCATCGCGACACTGTGCGACGTGTTCCATAATTAATGGGAAAGTTTGCTTTTGCTGATAAAGCCATAATACATGGAAAACAAATTAAATTTTGTTCATTTTATTGCATTTTTAACCCTTCAATTCCCATGTCCAAAATAGTGAAAAAGAAAATTTTCTTTTTATATAAAATAGCTTAGATACGTTTGGATAAGACAAAAAAATACATACAAAATTTTTAAACGTCCCTCATTTTTATATTGAAAGAAACCATACAAACTCGCACTGCTTTAACTACGCGTGAAACAAATGAATAAATTTGACAAATGACGTTTCGCTAGTGTTGCTAGGAAAATTAAATAAACAAGTACTACTAATTGACTTTGCTATACAAGTGTTAGAATTTCAAAATAAAAACTTGTGTGGTAGGAAAAAAATATTAAGCATCTGTCACCTACAGGTGACACTGGGAATTAAAGAGTTAAAAAGAAACCACTAGGTGGCCCACCTTTTGTATTTTTATATTGGCCATGTTTATTTCTGGAAGACTAACTAAAGGTAGGACAGGCGCATGGATGGATGATTATTGTCTTTGGCATGTCTACGCTACAGCCGCGTATTAGCCATTGCATTGTACGCCACAAACGAAGCTTTTTACAGCTTTTTGCAGATTTCTGCATTCCGACAACTTAAGCTGGCTTCTCAGCCGTCAAACATTAGCGCGGACATGCACCTACAGTGGGTGGTCAAGCAAATAGCACGCTTGATCAAACAAAACAATTCAATTTTTTGAATTCAATTATATTTTTATTTCAGAACAAATAAGAAGATATTTTTAAAGTGAATTGTACAGTTTTTTGCATCATCGTTAAAAAACATAAATTTGTTTCATACACCGTTTCAAACTACTTAAAACAATAATTACCCAGCCTTAATGCGAGTATTTTTCAATATATCGTGTTTCTTTTTATTTTATTCCCAAAAATTCATTATGATTTCATTATGAATTTATTTTCCCATTATGATTTCACAATTCGAATGCACACTTTACTATTACAGATTTGCAACAAATGTTCAATTTAATACTGCTGCTAACAAAGTCCCGTTATCGTGCTCACCCACGGCACATAACCTCACAAATACCATTAGAAATACTGTGGGACAAACAAGCTAAACAAACAAGAAAACAAAAAGTGTTTGAAAACTATTTTAGCACGTCTTACATCCAGTTAAACATGAAAATTTAGATTTTTCGTAAGCGTGCTAATTGCTTGACCACTCACTGTGTAAAGGTTGGCTCACGAGCCAATCGACGCGTGTTTTTCTCCCACAGGCTGACACCCTGGTAGGGTAGGTTACAACATGATACAATAAACAAACTAAACTAACAGCCCTATTCTGACAAACCTAACAAAACTCACCATGCTGACAATTGAATGGGTTCTATCAAAGAAAATAAACATACAGAATGCGCATGTCATACAAGCAAAAATTTTGTATGGCGGGTTCTAACATTGGAACCCGCGCTCTGCTCGCACAGATCACGTATGTGGTGAGAGCGTTGCTTTACAAGCGAGAACGTAGTTTTATGTGTTGCGCTCTTTGGTTGCGCTCACTGCAGCGAGTGTGCGTTAGTACATTGTTGTGGCGTGAAATGATTGCAAGGTGAAGACGAACGCTGTTGCTGTTGTTGTTGCGCTGGCGAAAAGCTGAAATTGTAAAACGATTTCTGATTTCTGGCTGGCTTTTGTTCTTCTTCTACAAGCCTTAACGGCGTCGCATATTGCTCCTGAACTAATTGCAGACAGTAGTGTGCGCAAAATCATAGAAAAGAAAATAAAATATGGTTGGCGTGACGACTTATGTGGTCGCTACAAACAAAGTTCCTGAAGAATTTATCAAAAAAGTAATAATATTTGTGTTGGGAGTTGTCGGCACGATATTAGAAAGAAGGAAATCGAAATACCATTAGAAAAAATGCAACAAGTAGCCAAACGATATTATGGCTCGATACTCACGTGCGCGGTTCGGAAGCAACCACGAGTAAAACGGTGAAGAAGAAAAACGCAACGGGTGATGGATTTTGCTGTAGGGTTTTATTGATGCTGCTGCCTCGCTGACGTCGGATGATCAAGTGAGTGAAGTAAAGAAAATGAGAAAAGGGCCGAGGCCTGGATTGCCGCGCAACAAGAGAGCGAAAGCTTTTGTTGCTAACGGCTTACAAAAAGTTCAGAGTTGTTACACTAAGTGCAGCTTTAGCGGAGACATTGAAAGAGATTTGGTCTAAACATTGCCGCCACTCTTGCAGTGTCTCGCGCTGCAAAATTACGAAAAAAAACAAGAAATAATGATTTGTGGATGGAATACATTTCAGTTCAATTTCAAATTCATACATATTAACTTAATAACTAGGCGTTGATAACCGATATAAGAGTTAATTCATTGAGCATTTCAAATTATAAACGTCTGATTGTAAATAATTTTTTAAAATCAGGATCAAAAAGGATCCATATAAACGGTTTGTTAACATGGGCCTGAAAGGACCCATCCAAAAATAGAATCCTGTGGTATGCCAGGGTTACAAATGAATCCAGATCTGATGATCTTGTGGTAGATCTCTGAGCCAAGGATGAGCGAGACGGCGGTGGATCGATAAAAATAAGGATCCGCAAGGCATAAATTCGAAAAACGGTCCGCTACTCGCCCGTCAATGTCTTCCAGCGGAGTTTTAAAGGCGAGCGTTTGTTCGATCTTGGCATGCACGTCGATGCGCTGAGATGAATCATGACGCGAGACCAAGGTGACTCGGCAAAAGTGATGAAGATCAACCTTGGAAACTGGAAGATGCAGCTGGCGTACCATGGACGACGAGATGCGACTGGTGCAGCAGCAAGAATCTATAAGGATTCGAGCAGGATAGCTGGCGGCACGGACGCGTATGAAGACGGAGGCCGTCGGAAAAAGGACGGTGACACGTTGAACGGAAGCACTCGTAGCGAAAGGACGAGCTTCACGTTGAATAATTAGACGTTCATTCGCGTGGAGAAGCGTATTATGATGACGCTGACAATATTTGCAAACCATCTTGCTAGTGCAGTGTTTCGCTATGTGTGAATGTGCCAAACATCTAGAGCAATAACGATGCAACAATATGACCCGTAATCGCTTTTCTAAGTTCATCGAAAGTAACTTTTTACAGAAGCGTAGAGGATGAGTGCGTTGGCATAATCTGCATCTTTTGTTGTTATCGAGAGGAGTCGATGAAACGTTATCACTCATGGCGACCTATGATTAGGATAACAAAATTGTTAAGAAATGGTGGAAGGTCTAGTCAGATAAGACGATTAATTTCGTAATGGACCGCGTAATTATTCCTCGTTCGGTTTTAATATCGGCGACGCGGACGCGTTTATCGCTACCGGGATATACTCGAAGAATTCTTCCCAACCGCCACGCAGTAGGGGGAAGATTTTCTTGACTAACAACAACTAAATCGTCAACAGCAAGATCGTGCGATGGATATTTCCATTTGTATCGCCTATGCATTTCTTTAAGATACTCTTCTTTCCATCTTAAGGCGATCTGTTGACCCAAAGCTTTCATTTTTTCCCATATAGAAATGGTGGAAGGTCTAGTCAGATAAGACGATTAATTTCGTAATGGACCGCGTAATTATTCCTCGTTCGGTTTTAATATCGGCGACGCGGACGCGTTTATCGCTACCGGGATATACTCGAAGAATTCTTCCCAACCGCCACGCAGTAGGGGGAAGATTTTCTTGACTAACAACAACTAAATCGTCAACAGCAAGATCGCGCGATGGATATTTCCATTTGTATCGCCTATGCATTTCTTTAAGATACTCTTCTTTCCATCTTAAGGCGATCTGTTGACCCAAAGCTTTCATTTTTCCCATCTATTTCTCGCGCTTATATCAGAAATAACTGGCTCTGGGGGACCCAGAAGTGGAGACCCAATAAGGAAGTGACCCGGAGTCAAGGCAGATACATCCACAGGGTTTTCTGACATAGGACTAATAGGTCGAGAATTTAAACACGCTTCAATACGAGATAAAACTGTTGATAGTTCCTCGAATGTGTATTTATGAGGAAGAGCCATTTTACGAAAATGGAGTTTGAAACTTTTAACTCCCGCTTCCCATAAGCCACCCATATGAGGCGACCCAGCAGGAATAAAATTCCATTCAACAGGCTGATGGGAAAAGTGATTGGAAAAGGAATCACGAAACTGCTTTAGAAATGCTTTAAAATCCTTTTTGAAAGCTTTAGAGGCACCAACAAAGTTCTTAGCAACAAAGGTAGTCCATGTAGATGGTGTTTTTAGTAGCCATGATAAAACAATTGTTGAATCAGTCCAACAGAAGACATCGTGAACTTTTATATCAAGTTCGGATAGAAGAGAATCCAGCATGTCACATAGGAGCACTGCACCGCATAATTCTAGTCTTGGCAACGAGACAGTTTTGACTGGAGCGACTTTTGTTTTTGACGTAAGCAAGTGGGAGCAGAAACTAGTAGGCGATTTACGTACGCGAATGAAGATCACCGCCCCGTATGCTTTCTCGGAAGCATCGGAGAAAGCATGAATTTGAACTTGGTCTTGCAAAGAATAATTCACCCAGCGTGGTATTTGAATCAGGTTGATATCCATATATCCATCCAAAAATTTCTGCCATTTTCTTTCAATGGGCTCAGAAAGGCAATCATCCCAGCCTATGTTCTCAAGCCAGACCAGTTGCATTAAATTTTTGGCAACAATAACTACAGGTGCAAGCCATCCGACCGGGTCAAACAATTTGGCAATCATGGAGAGAAGTTCCCTTTTGGTGTGCGAATCCTTTCGCTCAATAGCAGGAACCTTGAAATAGAAATTATCAGTACAAGCGTTCCAACGTACCCCTAAAGCCTTTGTAGAACTGGAATCTTCAAAGCTTAAGAAGTCTTCCTTTAATAGGTGCTCTTTCGGAAGGTCCACTAGAATTTCTTTGCGATTTGAAGTCCAGTTTCTTAAGGAAAGTCCAGCACCATGTAAAGTGTCAATAAGTTCATTCCGGTCCTTTATAGCAGAAGGCAAATCATGCGCACCGGCGAGAACATCGTCAACATACATGGATCGTCGGAGAATATGTGCGGCAAGGGGAGAAGTGTCTTGAGAATCGGCTGCAAGTTGAAGGAGAGTGCGAATCGCCAGATATGGTGCGCAGTTGACGCCAAAGGTTACCGTTTGTAATTCGTAATCCGAGACTTCCACATCAGTAGAAGAGCGATGTAGAATGCGTTGGAATGGACGATGCCTTGGGTCGACAAGAATTTGTCGATACATTTTTTGAATATCACTATTGAAAACAAATCGAAAAAGTCTCCATCTTAGGAGAAGTAAAACTAAGTCAGACTGTAGCACCGGACCGACGTACAACACATCATTCAAACTATTACCATTGGAAGTTTTATTTGAAGCGTTAAAAACAACACGAAGTTTTGTTGTAAGACTTTCTGGTTTAATGACAGCATGATGCGGAAGATAACAATATGTGACCAAACTCTGATTTGAAGGCGGACCGACTAACTTCATATGCGATAACTGCAAGTATTCGTCAACTACCTGGTCATAAAGAACTTTGAATTCGGGTTTTTTAAGAAGCGAAGCTTCATTCCGAAGGAACTGCCGTAAAGCACTATTTCGAGAATCTCCCAAGCAAAGTTCGTTAGGATAATTAACTTTAAAGGGAAGAGAGACAATGTATCTCCCATCTTCATTCCGCCGAGTAGTAGCCATGTAGTGGTCCTCACCATTGAGCTTCCGATAGAATCCGTTTCCTAGGGGGTTCTTCAATTTCCCAAAAGCGAGAAAGAATTGTGTCCAACCCAGAATCCGTTGAGATGTCCACCTTCGTTGTAAAACACCTGACTTCGGAATCCGGAATGGGGCCAGTAAGAGTCCATCCGAAAACGGTTTGCTGAGCTGTCAGACTTTCGAGTAGATTGCGATGAATTCCATGGGGCACCACCTGTGGGTACAAGTCGGCGCCGATAAGTACGTCTATGGCGGAAGTCCTCCAAAAGTCTCCGTCTGCCCAATTAAGATTCGGTAGTTTATGACGTAGTCCTGAATCGACTGTACAGGATGGCAAATTTCCGGTGATTTGCGGAAGTACGAAGGCGAGGGCTTCGATTTTCACGTTTGGATCCGTAGGTGATCCGAGAACAAATGAGCTAAGTCGATTAGCGCTTGCAGAAAACGATTGATTAACCCCAGATATGCTGGCTTGTGTAGCAAACGTAGGCAAGTTAATCAATTTACGAAGGCGATCCGAAATGAAAGATGCTTCTGATCCTGGATCAATTAAAGCCCTAGCAGCATAATTGGTATTCAAATGGCAAATATAGATTTGCGCTGTACCTAAAAGTACTCGTTGGTTTCGAGGAAACGCAAGATTCGGAGAATCACTATTCGAAAATGTATTAGTAGTGGACTGTATTTTTTGATGGAAGCTATGATGCTCACTCGTTTGAGCTACGGAAGAAGTAGAAGGCTGATTGGAGCGAAGCCCCGAAGAAGCACTCGAAGGTTGAAATCCTGGCGCGGTGGAGCGTAACTCGGACGACGCAGCCACTATAGAAGTAGTAGAAGTAGTGTTAGTTGGACGTAATCCCGACTGAGTCTTCGTAGAAGAAGGTGATTCGCGATGTAACAACGTGTGATGGCGGTGATGACATACGGAACAATTGTAGGCGCTTTTACAATCCTTCAATTGATGGCCTTTCGATAGGCAGTTTAAACAGCACTGAAAACGCTTAACACTGGAGAACCGATCGCAAACTTGCATGTTAAGAAAATGTTTACAATTGCGCAATATGTGTGGTTGCTTGCAAAGAACACAGCTTGAATCAACCACATTCGCATGAAAAGTATGTGTAAGTCGTTTAGAACCGCTAACCTCGCTAGATGCCGGTCTGTTCGAATTTGATTTGTTGAAAGTAGAAGTCTTTAACTCATCGACGCATTCGAGAGTTCGGTATCGCGTAGTAAGAAACTCGTCAAGTTCGCACCACTTTGGCAAAGCCGATTTGTCTTTAACACCTTGCTCCCAAAAAGCAATAGTGCGTTGAGGTAAACGCTGCATACACATATAAACAATGATTGGATCCCAATCGGAAGTATTAACGTCGTATAATTTCAGCGAATTCAAACAATGATTAATGCCGCGTTGCAAACTCTTAAGCCCAGAACCAGTTTCAGAAGAAAGAGCTGGTAAGTCAAAAAGAAGTTTAATTTGAGCATTAACTAAAATTCGTTTATTATTAAAGGCTTGGTCTAAATTTTTCCAAGCGAGCTCGAAACCGTCATTGGTCAAAGGGGACCTTCGCACTATTTCTCTCACTTCTCCACTTGTTTTCTGAATGAGGTGATACAGTTTTTCAACATTAGTTAAGCGATTGTTCCTGATATAGATGGCTGTAAACAAATCGCGGAAAGTTGGCCAAGACGTATAGTCACCTTGAAAACCGTCAGTATCACAAGGCGGAAGTGCGATATTATTGTTTAAAATAGGTTCTGATAAAGCAGAACTATCGAGAGTGGATGTATGACGAGGACAAGATGAAGCGAGATCGAAGTCGTGAATTTTTTCGTTAATTGTCGCTAAACATGAAACGTAGGTGCGATACGTGCTGTGATATTTCGCAGTAACGACAGCGATATCATCAGCATTTCTTTTCGTTTGCGATCCAAACGATATTTGACATTTTTCATATTGAACTTTCACGGTAGCCCACAACTCCTTTAGCTCGGAGCTTTGAATTTCTAAAGTGAATTTGCTATGACTACTTGATGGAGTTTCCGTAAAGGCATTTTCAAATTCAAAAACGCGATCAGAAGCACGGGTGAAATCGTCAAGTTTGGCCATTTCGATTTGAATGGACGAAATCAAAATCAAAAAAGTAAAATCGAAGTAGCCCAAACTTTTTCACCTTAGCGCAACAAAGGTGAAATGCGAAAGAGAGAAGTAAAAAATGTGCGACACGAGATATAAAAAGGAAAACAGTAGAAAATTAACTCAACGCTTGCTTTATTATGGATTGTTACAAGATTTCGCTTATGCACTTCAAAAGTATAAATGCAGTTAATCGGTATCACAAGTAATTTGCGTTACGCAAAGAATTGAATTTAAAAAATTTATAGTTTTGTGTGTCACCTCGTACTTCAATAGAAGGTGCACAATGCAGAAACGAATGCCGAAATGCCAAAAAAAATGTATTCGCGCAAGGCCTACTTGTGCCTTTACTTTCGTATGTACGTACCAGCAATTGTTTTGCTTGGCAGCTATGTACATATGCACTAGTGGTTGTTGTTGCACTACGGATGTGCACGTACAAGAGAAATAGAGAAGAAAAGCCAAGTCGCGACAACGTAGCACTGAGTTTACCGAATACAGGGTCGCGTGATATGCGCGATGCTAAAAGGTATTTTATATGAAAGGCAGTTTGAATCCGTTAACCGATATGTAAATGTATGAATATATATATAACCGTGTATATATATAACTAGCTGGTTCGTTAACGGAACCCGAGAGAACTAAAAATATGTAATTAATTTTGCGCCAAGTTTAGTCAAAAACGTTGTTGTTATTTTCTTATGTATTTTCGACACATAAGAAAAGCGTTTTGTTTTTTTTTTTGTTTTTACACTCGCGATTTTGGGTTTTGTTTGTTAGAAAAATTATGTAAACACGCGAACCTTACAGCAGGTACAACAAAACACACTATATGCTCAATAAATCAACTTTTGTAATATGCAAATATCGGTTCAACGCACCTGTGATAGCTTGTAATAGAGATGAGGATGATGAAAAACCCATGCACAATATGTTGGTTGATGATCGCGAGAAGATGTTAAGTCCCACCAGAAGATATTGAGGGAGAACGCAGGAGTGTAGGCAGCAGTGTATGGACGAGAAATCCGGAGTGCGCGGACGAAGATCCGGAATGGGTGGACAAAGATCCGGAGTGCGTGGACGAATATCCGAAGTTCGTGGACAAAATCCCAAGTGCGTGGACGAAGATCGAGAATGCGCGTACGATATCCGGCTCGAAGGACCAGAATGTTGGGAGTTGTCGGCACGATATTAGAAAGAAGGAAATCGAAATACCATTAGAAAAATGCAACAAGTAGCCAAACGATATTATGGCTCGATACTCACGTGCGCGGTTCGGAAGCAACCACGAGTAAAACGGTGAAGAAGAAAAACGCAACGGGTGATGGATTTTGCTGTAGGGTTTTATTGATGCTGCTGCCTCACTGACGTCGGATGATCAAGTGAGTGAAGTAAAGAAAATGAGAAAAGGGCCGAGGCCTGGATTGCCGCGCAACAAGAGAGCGAAAGCTTTTGTTGCTAACGGCTTACAAAAAGTTCAGAGTTGTTACACTAAGTGCAGCTTTAGCGGAGACATTGAAAGAGATTTGGTCTAAACAATTTGATTGCATGAATAGGGCAATCGGATAATTGCTTTAGATCGGCTTTACAATTGAATAATGAGTCGTACAAATTTATAAAGATTTTTTTAATTATTTGAAAGATGTTAAATGTATGGATGATTCAAGTTGTATTTTTAGAACTAAAATCTGTTTTTTAATCACTGATAAAATTAAGCAATAACCCACAAAAATGTTTTATAACAAAAAAGTTTTTTAACCAAGATAAATTAGAAAATACTTTTGCAATTTTGGGACAAAATTCAAGTAGTACTCGGTCAAGTGTAACAACTAATTTCGAAGATACACCGGATTCTATGAATCAAAACCTACTACATGCTGAGACAGACGAAACTGTCTTTTTATTATTTTATTTCAGCAGTAATTACAACAATTATTACAACAAATTCTTTTGTAGATCAAAACTCCGACAATCGAGTAAAAATTAACATAGATAATAATTGTGGCATAACGTTTGGTGAATGAAATCCGAACAAACACAAAATGAATTAAAAAATGGTATAACACATGATGAACGCTTGTTTTTACATTTTATTAAAAAAGTTCAATATGTAATTAAAATTTACAAAAAAGTTTCAATTCCATTGCGGTTTGCTTTTCGCACTTTTTTTGGCAGGTCCTTCATCGACTGCTGAACTCCAAATGTATTTATTGTTTGTAGCTCTTTTTTAATTTTATTAATTAAGCAATTTACATTTTTAGGTCGATATGCATTGCTGTAAACCTTCCTCTTAAGTTTAGCCCAAAAATTTTCGATTGGTGGCAATTATAGGACATTCGGCGGATTTAAGTTCTTCAGCACATATTCAATTCCACGTTCCTTCAAAGCATCGAGAGATGCGTCAGCGTAATGTGCAGATGCCAGGTCTGGCCAAAAAATTATTTTATCCCGTCGGTGATGCTTATTGATGAAGTCTCCAAGCACCGGTATGCACTTTTCCCTGTAAGTCTGCGATGTCACCGCCAAGCCCCCTTTGAAAAATACGGGGTCGCTGATTCCACGTTCGCTAATACCCAACCACAACAAAACCTTCGCTCGGAACTTAGTCTTATGTATATAATTGTTCTTATCTGGTGCTTTCAAAAATAATATTTTTGCTGCCACTCGTTGCCTTCAATCGTAAAGTAGGACTCATCGTCCATCACACAAATATATGAAGAATTGGGTGCAAAATAACTTTTCGAAAGTTTTCTTTATCTGGTTTTGATGATTTTTAATTGTTTTTGGGTATTATATGGAGCCGATTTTTTTGCTTTGCGTTGAATGTCCATTAATTGTAAATACTTTTTAATTGTATTCTTGCCCACTTCATATCTTTTGGCTAACTGTCTGTAAGATTTTGCACTTCGACCCAGCGTTTCAGCTTTCAGGAGAGCGCGAACTTTGGAGTCATTAAGCACACATGTTTTCCCAGAACCCGTTTTTCTTTCTATGTTTTCTTTATTCTCTATGACTTTAATCGTATTATATAAAAAAGTTTTTTTAAACCCCATTTCTTTGAAATGGTGAAAATTTTCATTTTTCTTTTTGTTTGGATTTCTTTCGCAAAATTTACAAATCAATTCCCGACATTGTGCTTCGTTCAGTGACGTTTTCGCGACTAATTATTTTATGACAAACATAAAAAATATACAAAATAAATATAAAACACCACGCTTGCTTCGCCAATTTAAAATTTTTGAAAAGAGTTACAGGTTGCTTTGCACGCTTCATTTTAAATTTGTTCGGATTTCATTCACCATACGTTATGTTTCCAAAAACTAAGAAATGATAACCTTTTCACTGCGCTAAGTGAAACATTTTCCATAAAAATTATCAATCGGTTACAGACATTTGCTACCTATTTGCTCCTTCAGATTTCCTGGTGAATGCTGTGACAGTAAATTAAAAAAAGGAAGTTCCAAGCGATGCAAAACATAAACAATAAAAAAACAACAAAAGAATAGCTGTTTACATTTTTCTCGAGCTGTGTACACATAAAAACTACAACAACAACAAACAATGGCGTCGTTGAAACGACGATCATTGCGCTGGCTGGTGTTGCTGTGCGAAATTTGCACAAAAAATTATTGAGTGACCAAAACAACCACCAACGCCTCAAAGTACACAGGAGAAGCGGTACTTTCACTTCATGTGTGTTTGTTGTAGCGCGTGCTTCAGTTCGCACAGTCAATGAGCGTAAACTGAAGCTCTTGCTCTCCTGCTGGCACCACTCTTTCCCTTTTGTGGCTTCCCCCCGCTCTATGAAGCTCGCAAACAAAAATTTGAATTTTTGAGCTCAGATGCGCCTTCTATACACTTCATATTCTTTGGTTGTATCAAAGAATATGAAGTAATATACAAGGCGCATCTCATACAAGCAAACGTGTTGTATGGCGGGTACTGCTGGTAGTACCCTCTGTTATTGACAGCAGAACCCTCTGTTACTAACAGCAGAAATCTCTGTAACTTCGGCGTAACATGTGAGTAGAAGCAAAGAAAATAAACATACGAAGGCTTGCTTTTGGTTGCGCTCACTGCAGCGAGTCTGCGTTAGCACACTGCTGCGGCGTGGGATGATTGGGAGCTGAGGACGATGTGATGTTGTTGTTGTTGTTTCGCTGGCGAAATGCTGAAATTGTAAAACGATTTATATTTTCTGGCGGCTGGCTTTTTTTCTTCTTCTATAAGCGTGCACGGCGTTCCATATTGCTCCTGAACTCACTGTCGACTGTAGTGTGCGCGTAATCATAGAAAAGAAAATAAAATATGGCTGGCGTGGTGACCTATATGATCGCTACAGGCAATAAAAAATAAATAATAAGTAATCAAAAAAGACAATTAAAAAGGGAAATTAGAAAGAAAGGAAGACGTTTTTATTAGCCCGTAATAATTTTCCGTCCCGTTCTTTGGAACTTTTTTTACTGCCCATATATAATGCTTACTTAACATTAGTGTGTGTGCTGGAAAAAACACCCTTACCCGTGTGATGGGGTACCCGGGTACCCCAGTACAAATTGTATGAAAATTTCTCACTTTTTGTTTGCACTGTAAGAAATTTTACTGTTTTTGCTTAGTTTTAAAGCTCTTAGTAATATAAAAGTACATTTTGGGATTTCCCTTGCTACAAAAAATGACTTCCAAACTTGTTTTTTAATTTCCAGTAATGAATTTTTGTGCAATTTCGGATCCCGCTTTCATAAAAAGGGAAATACCATTCATACGCTGCTGTAAATTTCAATGGAAGGTCATTCCCCGCGGAAATTTTTTACATTTGAACTTTGTAACAAATTAATTAATCATTAGTAATTAGTTTCAATTGCATTGTGAAAGATGTGAGCAACTTCTGAAATGAGTTCTTATCAGGGGCGTAGCCAAAGGGGGGGTTTGGGTGCCAGAACCCCCCATAGCCTATAATTTGTCAACATTTTCAATCAATATGCATCGTATGTACGTTCTCACATTAGCAAAAATCTCTTTTCATCTTTAAACATTTAAAAGAATAATAACAAAAAAATTTGTTTGCCAATAGTCCCGCTTACGCTCAATACAGCGATTTGTATGATCTAAAAACATGTCTAAAGAGTAGTTTAGTTCGTCAACCAAAATGTCCTTCAGGATGTCGGTACAAGCCTTTTGGATGGTTTCTAAGTACGTTCTAAAAACGCTTTTTTTCATCGGCAAATGCATTTTTTGAAAAGGTGAAAGTCGCACGAGCCGCATCAGGTAAAAACGAGGAGGTTGATGGTTAAAATTCGACTTTTAGTAAACAAAAAAACAATCAAAACAAGTGTCGATAGATGAGATGGCCCAATGTTCAGTTAAAATGCGATACATTTATGCTATTGATATGCTTAACCTTCGCCTTACCAAAGATTTTTGTATACGTCGTTTACCAATGTCGTTCACTCGGATGACCCCAGGCACTTCCGCCGCTATTTTGAGTAAAACCAACAATAAATATACAGTAATATATAAATTGTTTCATACTTCAATATTTAGGATCTTCCTCTGGTGATAGTTCGTTTTTCGAAAAAAGGCCTAACGATTTATGATTTATTTTGCGACTATGAAAAGTATTAGAAGATTTCTTTCCAGAGGGTTTATTGAACACATAATTAACATAGGTACGTACAAAAAAATTTATTGTGAGTTTTATTCAAAATTGCAGCAAAAGCGCCTAAGATCACCCAGGTAGGTATTTTGTGTACAAAATGACATAATTCAATTTTAAACATGAAAAAAATTTCTAAACAAAATTAAATAATTGAAAATTATCAAATTTGTGGTTAATTTGAGGATTTGATCGAATTTTAAGGATTTCAATGAAGATTTTGGCTAATCTTGTATGAATTACCGCCAAGTTTTGATGGAATCTGCGGTGATCGCGGATTTCAGTTGGCCAACACGTTGGTCATCATTTATGACCAGACAATCGTTTTTAAATTGCGTTTACCACTTATGAACTCCACCACGGTATAAACTATAATCATTATAAACTTGGTTCATCAATTTAAATGCTTCGGTTAAAGTTTAAACATTTTTAAAACAAAAGTTAATATATGATCTTTGTTCGATGCTCATTTTTGTACGACGACACAAATATACTTTCACTTCAGATGCAATAACGCTTTCAGTGCACCAAATTTCATGAAATGTTTACTAAAAATCGGGTACAATTTTAATTTCCAATGCAGTAAGTTAAATAAGCCACCACAAAATGCCCTATTGGGAAAGGGCACTTTACTTTAAAAAACTCGTAATACTAAACTGGAAACAAAATTTAAACCGCGCCCCCATGACCAAGTTCTGGCTACGCCCCTGGTTCTTATTCAGCAAGAGCTCGTTGTGAAAGATTTATCTCAACCGAAATTCAAGAAATAATGTACGAAAGTAAAAGTGATGAAGAATTTTCCATTTCCGAAGGCGAAGATGAACATATTCCATCAGTTGACGACGCAGCAATAGAAGCCTCTGACGCCTAGCCTGCGGGTTCCATAGAAACTGACCATCTTTATATAACCAAAATCATTTTTTTTAATTTCCTCAAAATCGATTGAGTGATTGTTCTCGTTGATAAAATCGTTTTATAACAAATTATTAACTTTAAAAAGTTTTACTGACAGGAAAAATCTATGCAACTCCATATAAAATGTATTGGGGTACCCGGGTACCCCAGCACACGGGTAGGGGGGAAAAAGTAAAATGTTGCGCCACACCCTCCAAAATAAAATAAATGGAATTAAACACCCGAAAATGAAGACAGAATACCATTTTGGGAGTTGTCATGAAGATTCATCTTTCTAGGTTATCCGCAAGTGTATAAAATTTCGATAAAAAAGTGATTTGGGTACCCGGGTACCCCATCACACACATAAGGGTTAAAAGAACTAAAATAAGAAAATCGTATATTGTAAATTTAGGTTCAGAACATTTATATTATTTTTAAACGTAGGCATTCCTAAATCACATTTTTCATATGACAAAATACTTGTCTTATTATTTATTTCTTTATTTAGTGCTTTAGTAATGCTTTCGACATATTGAAAGTCAATAGACCTATTAAATTATGCTTGTCTATACAATCTTTTAACCCTTGCTTTGTCCGTTAGATTTCGATTTAAAAAAAAAATTAAAACACGTATCTAATTATTTTTGATTTCAAGTGTTTTTATGAATTTTGAAGTCAATATAGCCATCAATTAATT
This sequence comes from Melieria omissa, assembly GCA_963971225.1. Classification (NCBI taxonomy): domain Eukaryota; kingdom Metazoa; phylum Arthropoda; class Insecta; order Diptera; family Ulidiidae; genus Melieria; species Melieria omissa. Next base: position 22,878,457 of record OZ020270.1, on the reverse strand, counting down.
TTTTTTCGTAGTTTTCCCATATTCTCAAACTTGTAATAATAAACTAATAATTTTATTTCGCACTCGCCACGTAAAAATATTTGTAAACATTTTAAATTGGGATCAACCACCAAATTTTAAAATCAATCAAAGCGTTGGCCATCAAAAAGCCATACACCACAAAGATTCGATTGATAGAAATATGATAGCAATTTGGGCAGCAAACCTGGCAATGGGCAACACAAGGAAGCATACACACAATAATCGACAACAACAAAAACATTAGCGAATCCCAAGTCATCTTTGTTGAAACGATGATGACGATGCTTTGGTTCGTTGTTTGCTCTTTGCTTGCGATTCGGCAAACAAGATCAAGAAACATACATGCAAAAAATGATTGAGCGAACACTACGCTGCAACACAACCATTTCAATGTAAACGAGTGAAGCCGTTGCGAACAATAACATAGCTTTTTGCTGTTGTCCTACGGAAATCTAACAGAAAATGTTATGAACCTAACATTTTCAAATGCCTACGCTTCGCTCTTCCCGCTCGCATCATAGCAACCGAAAACACTTTTGTGCCCACGCGCGTTCTATATTACTTCATATTCTTTGGTTCAATCCACCCAATTGCTTCATGCTCCGGAAAATCGAAAAATATTGGACTATTATTAAATACAAATCAAAAAGAAATGGAGTTGTAATAAAAAATTGTGACTCAATGCTTCTTAAATGGAACCATTACGCTGCAAAAGTCAGTAGAGCTTCTGTTCAAAATCTTATGGCGTCGATCAAAAAGTAGACCCGAAATTTTATATATAATGCAATAAAATAATTCCTTTATTGATCTTATTTGAAAGATAAATAAATTACCTTTAATTATACTCAAAAACTTTAAGTAGGGGAATAGGTTCGGTTGTGGGCACCTTTTTGTTTTTGGCTCATAACTTTTTACCAAGTTCATCTTAATCGGACATATGGACATCTATGGAAAGCTAGAAACCTTAGCTAACAAGTAATGACAAAAGTAAATCGATTCCGTCAAATAGAAAAGTTTTTTTTTTAATTTTGTAAAGTAGTCATTTTTAACAAACATTTTTTTTTGGTTCGGTTGTGGGCACCCCGGGAAAATCTGGTGGAAACGGGGAAATATTAAGAAAAACCAACACGAATATAGAAAAACTTTAAGTTTTAATTATTTGAAGCACAATGCACGCATGTGAAGTAGCTGGTACGCATGTCGGCACACTTTAGATGGACTTGCATTTCAAAATGGAAGTGACCAAGTTATTCTCCTGGGCTGTGAAGAAGACCTAAAGTAAAATGAAATTCAACCTAATTGATCAACACTCTTCAAGTGCTGTGACGTGAAGAAGGTGGAAATACCAGTTAACCTGATTCGATAACATCCACGAAAAGAAGAAAAAGAAGAAAACACCACCGTCGACAGCTTTGATGTTTCCGAAATTTTCTTCCACCTTCTTTTTGTAGCGTTGGAAAGTGGTTCGGGAAATCGCATACGCTGCGGCAGTCGATTTTGTGGTTAGCTTATCTGCAGAACAATGTTAAATTACATCCAGCACATTAAAAAAGATATCGGAGGATTTTTTTTATTTACCCTTGGAAGATATAACTAAAACAACAAAAAATGCGTTAGAAGACCATTTTCGATGAAATAACTTACCAAAACTTACCAAATCACTAAAAGACGGGTGCCCACAACCGAACTAATTGCAGTGCCCACAACCGAATTTGGCAGCCATTTTGAGAAGTAGTGAAAAATTTGTCCGGGGTAAACATATTGGTTGTAATCAATATTGGATCACAAAGTATAATAAATTTACTAAATAAAAATGCATTTTACTCGCCTTCTCGATGGATTCACTTCGATTTATGACACCATTTAAAATGTTTAACAAAATTTGTGTCTTTTTTTTTAAGCACAGAAAGATATATATGGTCCCAGCACAAAGCAGGCGTGTCTGTTCGACTCAGTATTTGGCACAAAAAGATCGTGGTTCCATAATGAACAAATGGCCTTAGTCAAAAAAACCCAGCCTGCTTTCTATCAAGAGATACGAAGGGGTGCCCACAACCGAACTATGCCCACAACCGAACCTTTTACCCTATAGCTTTTTTAATTCTTGAGATATAGAGCGTTATATGTGTACCGATTTACTGTAAACCGTTCTTTAAGTCGAAAGCACTACTAAAGCATTAAGGGGGTGTTCTGTAGTAACAGCTCGTTTTCTTAGGTGTTTTTTGAAATTCTACTGTGAAGTAACTATTCAATTTTTTTTTATGCGGTTTTTTTTCAATGTTGTATTATACTTTTAACTACAAAATTCAGTATAAGGTTTGAAAAAATATTGATTCGTTGCTGCACTGCAGCGCCGCAAAGTGATGCCCTCCAAAAAAACATGCGTTGACGGTTCACACGATTGCTTCAGTCTGAAACATGGAAATCGGAAAGCTCGGGAGCTTTTTTGTTTTTCATCAAAATTCTCAAAATGGCGCGACTTGAAAGTAAAAATTTTTTTTTCCCATTTTTTCAAATGAAAAAAGTTTATTTAACACTAACTAATAACAAAATCGAAAAAAAAACGCTCGTCGGACGATAGCGACAACTTTTAGAAACATTTAAAAAAAAAATTATCAAAATCCGTCTACTCCATCATTTGTAATCGTGTGAACCAGTTCGAAAAACATGGTTTCGGGAAAAACGCGTTTAAAGTTTTTTGTTCACTTTTTTTTTCATGTTCACACTTACATTTAATCGGCGATGCCGGGGCCGTATAAAAAACCTTCCTCGATCTCTGCCAACTCATGTCTGACAGCTTCCTGGACTTTTTAATCTCATACCTACAGATTGAAACAAAAGAGATGGAAAGCCGCCAAATACGGCGCGCCGTGAGCGTGGAAAGTACTGAAAGTACTGAAAGTACTGTGGAAATTCGGCGGAGCGCGTGACGAAACCTCCTTTACAAATGACTTTCCGGTCCGAATTCATCAAAGACCATTTTTTATACGATAGATAACAACATTACCTGTTGAAAAATGCAAAAAAAAAATCGATTTTTTGAACATTTTACTACAGAACACCCCCTTAAATAAAGAAATAAATAATAAGACATATATTTTTTGACAGTATTTTGTCATATGAAAAATGTGATTTAGGAATGCCTACGTTTAAAAATAGTATAAATATTCTACACCTGAATTGTTCCATGGCGAATGATGCGACCATAAATTTACAATATAAGATTTTCTTATGTTAGTTCTTTTAAGCAAGCATTATATGTGGGCAGTAAAAAAAGTTCCAAAGAACGGGACGGAAAATTATTACGGGCTAATAAAAAACGGTGAAGGAAGGGAGCGGACATACAAGGTAAAGTCTCTGATTGCGTTCAACTTGGCGAACGCCAGAACGATCCTTGTCCCTGTCCAATCCAAGCTGATGCACAGCCTCCGCGCGGCCCTTCTGGATAGCTATTTGGCACCCGCTGAATAGTGAACTAATGTGCAGCGAGTCCAATCCCCAGGACTTAAAATTTGGGTTGTGCGCAGGGTTTGGTGCCCGCCACGGAAAATCAAATACCAATGAAAGCTAGCAAACAAGCCTCGGAAGGAGCCCACAATGTTGACGACCACAGCAAACGATTTAAGGACCACGATTTGAGGATATGCACCTGGAATGTCCGGACCCTCTATAGGGAAGGTGCCTCTATCCAACTGGCGGAAGCCCTCACAAAGTGTAAGGCTGACATCACCGCCATCCAGGAAATGCGATGGACAGGACAAGGTTGCTCCAAGCGAGCAGACTGCGACGTCTACTACAGCTGCCATGCGGAGAAGCGCGAATTTGGCTGCGGATTTGTGGTCAGTAAGAGACTTCGCCACCACGTCTCTCGGTTCACTCCGGTGAACGAACGACTGGCTTCGATCCGCATCAAGGCTAAATACTTTAGCATCAGCCTAATTTGCGCGCACGCCCCGACGGAAGAGAAGGACGATGCGGCCAAGGATGCCTTCTATGCGAAGCTCGAGGACGTATACGGCGGGTGCCCGGCCCATGACGTCAAAATCGTCCTCGGGGACTTCAATGCAAAGGTCGGGCGAGAAGGTATATTTGGTCCCACTGTCGGGCAGTTCAGCCTCCATACGACCACTACAAACAACGGTCTGAGGCTGATCGATTTCGCCGCGGCACGAAACATGGTAGTTAGTAGCACCAGATTCCAGCACCTCGATATCCACAAGGCGACTTGGTTATCCCCCGATCAATCAACCCGCAACCAGATTGATCACATTGTGATTGATGGAAGGCATGCTTCTAGCATTCTAGATGTGCGCACGTTCCGAGGTCCCAACATCGACTCGGACCATTACCTTGTTGCAGCCAAGGTACGCATGCGTCTTTGCGCAGCGAAGACCGCACAACCTAGTTTGCGAAGAAAGCTGGACATCAGTAAGCTGCGATCACAAGGGGTAGCCGAAGCCTACTCCGCTCAACTCTCCAACCAGCTCGGTCGCTCCCCCTCTCCACCTGATGACATCGGCGGATTATGGGCTCACTTATCCCACTCTCACTTATTCCACTGCAGTGAAGAATGCTGCCTACAAGAAGACCCTGCAGTGGGCCGCCACGCGAGCCATGACAGAAAAATACCGGGAGGAGAGGAAGAAGGAGAGGTGCCTTTTTAGACGCAAGAAACGGGAGCAAAAAAGGCGCGAGCGTGAGGAAATCAAGGAGTGCAGGAGCAGGAATGACGCCCGAAAATTCTTCCAAAAAGTCTCACGGAAGGATTTAAGCCCGGGGCATCTTCTTGCAGAGACGAAAACGGGGATCTGGTTACGGATGCGCAGGGTGTGCTGAGGTTGTGGAAGGAGCACTTCACCAAGCTGCTCGCAAGCGACGAAAGGAACAATTCCGCCAGTGGTGAAGATGTCCAGATGGCACCAATCGACGATGACGGTGTGGATGTGCCACCGCCCAGCCATGACGAGGTACGGGTCGCTATCCAGCGACTCAAGAACAACAAAGCTGCAGGGCCGGATGGGCTACCAGCTGAATTGTTCAAGGCCGGTGGCGGTGAGCTGATTGGGTGCATGTATCAGCTCATTTGCAACATATGGCTGGAGGAACGAATGCCCAACGATTGGAACCTCAGTGCCCTTTGTCCTGTGCTGAAGAAAGGCGACCCAACAATATGCGCTAACTACAGGGGTATCAGCCTACTTCCCATTGCATACAAGGTCCTGACGAGCGTACTATGTGAAAGATTAAAGCCACTCGCCAAGGCACTGATTGGACCTTATCAGTGCGGCTTTAGACCTGGTAAGTCCACCATCGACCAGATATTCACTTTACGCCAAATCATGGAGAAGACCCATGAGAATCAAATCGAAACACACCATCTCTTCATCGATTACAAGGCAGCATTCGATAGCCCGATAAGGGATCGCCTATATGCCGCATTGTCTGAACTTGGTATCCCTGCCAACGATTAAGCGATGTGAAACTGGGAGAGTAAGCCGATTTTTGTGCGTTTTTTGCAATTCACGTACACAGTCCGTGTGTGTTGGCAGTGATCAACTCTTCACTGTGTCTGCTCTTTTCCCGATATTAGGTATTAGGGATTCCTTACAATTATTTGCTTTTTAAAGTATGTTCTCATTAATTTTCTGAATTAAATGCCAACACATGAACTTTTTTGGTTTAATTATGTAAATATTAATGAAAAATATACCAAAGAAAACAAAGCTAAATGCATTGAATATGACGGGGTCAATTGTCGTCCTTTGTATTTCGCATTTCTTCATTTAGCGAATCTCTAACGATCAGGTATGTTTTTTTGCTAAATGCTGTAGTTTGACCGCAGGGTTGTTTTTTTGAATGCAGCTTATAAAGTCTTAATTTAATTGAATTAAAAGCATACCCAAAGATTATTATGACGCTTTTGGACAATAATATATTTTTCTACTCAATTTTATACAAACGTATTACGAAATGGCACCAAAAATATACAAATAAAAAGATAAATTTCTTTGGTCACAAAAAATGACTCACACCAGCTACACTGGCAATTTGAAATGAACTAGAACAACAACCCCGTTTTAGAAATTTATATGGAGGAAAAAGTACGTTCCTGATCAAGCTTGGGCCCTACTAGTAGGCCCCAAGGTTGCAATTTTGCAATAATATTAGTGTAATTCTGTGCATGTATTTCTACCGGCTCTCCCAGTTTCACATCGCTTAATCGTTGTCCCTGCAAAGCTCGTGAGACTTTGCAGAGCGACGTTGAGCAATACCAAAGAATATGAAGTGTATAGAAGGCGCATCTGAGCTCAAAAATTCAAATTTTTGTTTGCGAGCTTCATAGAGCAGGGGGAAGCCACAAAAGGGAAAGAGTGGTGCCAGCAGGAGAGCAAGCGCTTCAGTTTACGCTCATTGACTGTGCGAACTGAAGCACGCGCTACAACAAACACACATGAAGTTAAAGTACCGCTTCTCCTGTGTACTTTGAGGCGTTGGTGGTTGTTTTGGTCACTCAATAATTTTTTGTGCAAATTTCTCACAGCAACACCAGCCAGCGCAATGATCGTCGTTTCAACGACGCCATTGTTTGTTGTTGTTGTAGTTTTATGTGTACACAGCTTGAGAAAAATTTAAACAGCTCTTCTTTTGTTGTTTTTTTATTGTTTATGTTTTGCATCGTTTGGAACTTCCTTTTTTTAATTTACTGTCACAGCATTCACCAGGAAATCTGAAGGAGCAAATAGGTAGCAAATGTCTGTAACCGATTGATAATTTTTATGGAAAATGTTTCACTTACCGCAGTGAAAAGGTTATCATTTCTTAGTTTTTGGAAACATATGGGCATCTCCCAAAAAAGGTCCACCACGAGTGAAAAATTCAAATTGCTCAGAAAAACTTTCTATTATCCAATAATACAGCTTAAATATCTATATTTTATAAATGTAAAAGAATTTTTAATTTTTTTTAATTTTTGACCGAAATATACTACTTTAAAAGAAAAAAAAATTTTTCTGAGCCTTTTGACGAATTATATGCACAGTTTGTCTTTCCGTTTTTATCTTATTCAAGTAATATTATATTTTTCTTGTAATGCAAAAGAAAGCGAGAGAAAGTGGAGTTCGAAGAACGGAAGTTTTTTTAGTTTGCTTCTTCCTGTATCCTATTGTCGCGTCCGTGCCCAAAAAACCTTATTAGTTGTTGCCATTAGTGGACAAACTTTTCAAATGCAAGTAGCTGTCAGTTTTTAGATAGGTGCATTGTTCCCGTTAAGAAAATATAATAATTGGTTCCCGGCAAAATCGGAAAAAAATTTTATGGGTGTTTAAAATTTGTCGCGTCCGTAACCGGAAGCTCTGAATCGATTCGATTGTTATTCGATTTCCGGTAAATTTCCGCATTTCTTGAGATACATTTTTTTTTTTCAAAATATTGACTCTCATTGAACATTTTAGCAATAAAATACAAGAAAATATCAAAAAAATAATTTTGGTTGAGAATAACAGCTTCATCAATTTTGTACGATATATCGTACAATGGTCCGCAAAGGAGTAAAAATGCATGAAACTTTTTTTTCGTTTTTTTTAATTTTATGAACAATTCATTGGCTTATTTGATAAGAAAATATAAATGTAACAACAAAAATCAAAACGTGATTTCATTTTGATCGAAAACTATATAAATTATATATTTAAACAATTGAGTAACATCTATAAGGCCTTATAAAACCGTTATTGCTGTTGCAAAGCCCTTTTCCCCTCAATAAAACCAGTGAAACACAAAATCGTTAAGTAATTGTTATTTCTGAATAGAAATAGTCGATTAGTCGAATTTAATTAGTCATACGATTTAGTGATGGGCGTGGTATTCAAGCAAACAGAAAAATTCTGTTACCAAATCCATAACTTAAAAAAAAATGCTAACATCACTTGCAACCTTTGCCCGCCATTTGTACGATAAATCGTACAAAGCTTTGCAACCCTTGTGTGATTTGTACGATATATCGTACAATTTTTTAAAGGCTCGGGAAAATATTTAGAAGCAAAAATTGTTAAATTTAATAAGTTTTGTAAATCAACTGAGATTCAAACTTTGAACTTGTTTGTCTTTTTGCTACTAAAAAGTATTACATATTTAAAAATTCCTCCGCAGAAGCATCGCATCGCCAAATTCTTGCAAAGAACTGCTTACAAATCGCACTCACACTGTATAGCCGCGGCTATTGTGGTTTATATTTTCAAACGGAATGGTAAAACATAACCTCCTTAATAAGAATTTAAAAGCCGTTTCATAAAAAAACGTTCGCTGTCAAAAAAAAATCTTTACAAAAAATTGTACGATATATCATACAAATTTCCGGAAAGGGTTGATGAAAAATACTGTACAAATAATTAATATAATATAATTTAATTAATTTATTAAGTTATTTCTAAAACCAGTTTGCTGCGATGTGATGAATGAAAGGTGCATTGCTAATGATTGTAAGAGCTGTGTGCGCGATATTAAACGCGATCTAATTTCAATAGAGTTCCTCAGGAAAATTAAATAAACCACACTAAGAACTTTTAACTTTGATTTTTCCTTATTTTGATTGCTGTAACTTGAATTTAACTTGTTATGTGTTCTTTTCATTAAAAGTTGAAGTGTTATAATGAAAACGATTACTGTATTTAGTAAGGGGAATACCCTTGGAAAAATTTGTCGCGTCCGTGATGTCGCGTCCGTATTCATGATATACCTAATTAAAAAAAGGTAAGACAAAATTCTCATATTTCATAAGTCTACGAAGAAAAGTTATCCTTTGACCTTCATTTGCATGTATATATATAAAAAAAAAGTTCCCAAAAATCGCTAAATTTTGTATATTTCTATAAGAGCTTCAAAAAAACTTCTTTTTTTTTGTCGCGTCCGTTTCATTGCATAATTGCTTTTTATTTTGTACTAATTTGTACTAAATTTTTCAAATATATTTCTAAAATGTAGCACCATTTCAGCGCGTTAGAACACTAAAAAAACATATCGACTTTTTGTGTTTCTTTCTTGTTTTTGGTGTAATTGAAAGCGTGCGAATGTCGCGTCCGTGCCACTGGGAGATGCCCATATGCCACATTATTATCTATGTTAATTTTTACTCGATTGTCGAAGTTTTTATCTACAAAATAATTTGTTGTAATAATTGTTGTAATTACTGCTGAAATAAAATAATCAGTTTCGTCTGCCTCAGCATGTAGTAGGTTTTGATTCATAGAATCCGGTTTATCTTCGAAATTAGTTGTTACACTTGACCGAGTACTACTTGAATTTTGTCCCAAAATTGCAAAAGTATTTTCTAATTTATCTTGGTTAAAAAACTTTTTTGTTATAAAACATTTATGTGGGTTATTGCTTAATTTTATCAGAGATTAAAAAACAGATTTTAGTTCTAAAAATACCACTTGAATCATCCATACATTTAACATCTTTCAAATAATTAAAAAAATCTTTATACATTTCTACGACTCATTATTTAATTGTAAAGCCGATCTAAAGCAATTATCCGATTGCCCTATTCATGCAACCAAATATTAGGTCTACTTTTTTGATAAATTCTTCAGGAACTTTGTTTGTAGCGACCACATAAGTCGTCACGCCAACCATATTTTATTTTCTTTTCTATGATTTTGCGCACACTACTGTCTGCAATAAGTTCAGGAGCAATATGCGACGCCGTTTAGGCTTGTGGAAGAAGAACAAAAGCCAGCCAGAAATCAGAAATCGTTTTACAATTTCAGCTTTTCGCCAGCGCAACAACAACAACAACAGCGTTCGTCTTCACCTTGCAATCATTTCACGCCACAACAATGTGCTAACGCACACTCGCTGCAGTGAGCGCAACCAAAGAGCGCAACACATAAAACTACGTTCTCGCTTGTAAAGCAACGCTCTCACCACATACGTGATCTGTGCGAGCAGAGCGCGGGTTCCAATGTTAGAACCCGCCATACAAAATTTTTGCTTGTATGACATGCGCATTCTGTATGCTTATTTTCTTTGGCAATACGCGCAGCTCCGTCAAGGTTGGAAGTGACCTTTTCGACCCCTTTGATACCGTTCGAGGTTTCAGACAGGGTGATCCTTTGTCCTGCGACCTCTTTAACTTCACCATGGAGAGTGTTCTGCGCAAGGCCGGTGTACATCGTAATGGCACAATTTTCAACAAAAGTGTCCAGCTCCTTGCCTACGCTGATGACATTGATGTCATCGGACGTAACAAGCGAGATGTCACCGCTGCATTTGCGGCTATCGAAAGAGAATCTGCCAAAATGGGTCTGGTGGTAAATGAGGGCAAGACGAAGTATATGCTGTCTACATGCAGGGACTCGCAGCAGCTAGGGTCTCACGTCGAGGCCGACAGGTATACTTTTGAAGTTGTCAAGGAATTCGTCTACCTTGGCACCGCCATCAACAGCAGCAATGATGTCAGCCTGGAGATAAAGCGAAGGATAACTCTTGCCAACAGGTGCTACTACGGTCTCGGTAGGCAATTGAGAAGTAGAGACCTCTCTCGACCGACAAATCTTGCACTCTATAGGACGCTTATCTTGCCCGTGCTCCTCTATGGCGCTGAAGCATCGACAATGACACGAAACGACATAGCGGCCCTTGGAGTGTTCGAGAGGAAGGTACTTCGCAAAATCTTCGGCCCTGTTCGTGTTGGTGACGACTATCGTATACGAACCAATAACGAGCTGTATGAGCTGTATAAGGACATGGACGTAGCGCAGCGAATTAACATCCAGCGGCTACGCTGGCTCGGTCATGTCTGCCGCATGGACGACGAAGCTCCGGCAAAACAAGGTGTTCGATGCGATGGTTGGAGGTCGACGGCGAAGAGGGAGGCCGTGTCTCCGGTGGAAGGATCAAGTGGAAGAGGCCCTGGTATCTCTTGGTGTTACCTACTGGAGAAGGCGCGCGCAAAGCAGAGGCGCCTGGAGAGAAGTTTTGCGGCAGGCCGTAACCCGATAACGGGTTGTTATGGCCAGTTAAGTAAGTAAGTAAAAAAAACGTCTTCCTTTCTTTCCAATTTCCCTTTTTAATTGTCTTTTTTGATTACTTATTATTTATTTTTTATTGCCTGTAGCGATCATATAGGTCACCACGCCAGCCATATTTTATTTGCTTTTCTATGATTACGCGCACACTACAGTCGGCAGTGAGTTCAGGAGCAATATGGAACGCCGTGCACGCTTATAGAAGAAGAACAAAAGCCAGCCACCAGAAAATATAAATCGTTTTACAATTTCAGCATTTCGCCAGCGAAACAACAACAACAACATCACATCGTCCTCAGCTCCCAATCATCCCACGCCGCAGCAGTGTGCTAACGCAGACTCGCTGCAGTGAGCGCAACCAAAAGCAAGCCTTCGTATGTTTATTTTCTTTGCTTCTACTCACATGTTACGCCGAAGTTACAGAGATTTCTGCTGTTAGTAACAGAGGGTTCTGCTGTCAATAACAGAGGGTACCAGCAGTACCCGCCATACAACACGTTTGCTTGTATGAGATGCGCGTTTTATATTACTTCATATTCTTCTCGATTATCTGTCTCGGGTAGCGCGCTGACTTCTCATACTGAGTCCGTAGGTTTGATTCCTAACTTGGGCTGGTAAAAACGGTCATCTACTTATATCGCTATCCACATAAACCAGATGAGAATTACAAGAATCGCACAAGTGCGCTCTTGGCAGGCAATGACAAAACCTCCAAGTGTGAAAGAAAAAAATGCCAATCGCCGTTCGGATTCGGCGTGGCCAAGCGAATGGTTTACGAACGAATTTCAGAAACTTTATGAACGTGTTCAAAAACTGATTCATAAAGTTGAAAAATTTATGAATGCTTCATAAAAAGTTCAAAATAAAGGTAGCCTGCCCGCTCGGCTCGTACCCGAACCAAAAATGTGAGATTCGGCTTTTAAGAAATGGTTTATGAACGAAGTTTCACAAATTTTGTGATCGCGTTCATAAACATTTGTGAACTGTTTCATACATTTTATGAAAAAAATCAAAAAATTTATGAAAAATAAAGGTTTATGAACGCCGTTCATAAGATTTTTATGAATTATTTTTACCCGTGTAGATATTTTTATATAGAAATTTCCATAAAGGGGGGAAAAACGACAACAGCAAAATCAGTTCAATTTCAGTTAAAGAAAAAACATTGTTTTGATTCACCCATAAAAAATTAAATATACTTGATACAAATAAAATAAATATACAAATTCAATTTAGTCTTATACAGAAAAATGGGCAGATGAAAATACGTCTTAACTGAAGCAGAGACGGAAACACGTGGCTAAGTTGATTCTGCTGACGACGCTATATCTATTGTTCATATCGCCCTTACTTCCACTGCTTCGAGATGGACGTACGGCCAGATAGATGGACGGACATAGCTAAATCGATTTTATAGATGATGCTGCTCGAGCATATCGTATACTATATTATCCTGAGCGGCTGAGTGCCAGGGAAATAATCGGCCTTATGCTGAATATCGTCATCGTCTGAAAAAATGACGATACGGCAACTTTCGTATGCTGCTCATCGTCGTATCGTCAGCTGACGACGGAGTGCTATGCTCGTCATCGTTATCGCTTTTCGTCTATCGACGAATTTTTCTATCGTCGGAAATTTTGCTGACGAAACTAAAACGATACTGAAATGAAATTTGGATCTCCCGTGTCCCAATGGCTTCCCTTTACCAGGGAAGGGAGCGTAGTGTGGTGATAACATAGGTAACAAGGTTGGCTGTGGTATTTTCTGCAGTCAGCGAAGCGAAGCCCCAGCTTTTCCTTCCACCTGATCATTGCAGTGTCTTCCAGGCAGAAGTAATGGCCATTTACCAGGTTTCTATATGACTTATCTGCGAAAACGCGGACAAAGCGGATGTCCACATATACTCGGACAGTCAGGCACATGGTTCAACTACAAGGTTGTAGCAAGCCACCGGCTGATCGTTTATCACTTCTGTCAAAATCGTCGGTGTCAGCAGCGGTGCGGTGTTGCCGCATCGGTTGAAATGAAAATACCTGACGGAAAACAACTGACCTGAGCACTTTTCCCGTTTTTTCACTCAAATACAGCACCGTCTGGCAACAATCACTTTTGTCTGTTTTCAGTTTCTCCCTCTTTCGTCGGAAAATGACAGCTGAATTTGACGGTAGCGATAAACGATCCTACCAACAAAATACATGTGGTTTTTGGTGTTGCGGGATGCTATTACCTTGTTTATTGTGGTCAGGCAGCCATCAAGCCGCTCGCGGAGGCGACCACCTCATCTAGGCTCGTCTTGGACTGCCAAAAATTCTTAATCACCCTAGCTAAAGGCTCCAACGTCTCATTATTTTGGGTGCCAGGGCACAAGGTATCGTAGGCTACTGCGAGGTGGGCGACCTCGCCGGAGCAGAACGCTGCTTAATCCATTTATTTTTCAAATAAACACAAAAATCATTTGAAGTAACAGAATTTCCCACGTGAAATACCCAAAACAAAAAATTTCCCACTCATAGAGTTGCCGTGTTTATTCAGTGCACAACGTTTCGTCTACGTTGCTTGTACAGCATACCGAAGTGTCGACGAAACGATAGATTTGACAATACACATAGACGATCGTCAACGATGAGTGAGACGACATTCAGCATAAGGCCGAATATGTTAGTTTTAAACTGGACTCGCGCCCAGCAACGTTTTAGCGCGATGCACTGCTAACTCCCGGCCGACCGCGAGCGTGCCTAGTAGGAAGTCCTCTTGCGCAGAGTTCGCTTGAAACCATGGGTTCGTTGCTATACATATGTAACTGTACACGGAACGAAAAACGTTCATAAAATTTGTGAATTTGTGCATAAACTGTATGCACATATTCATAGCTTTTGAACCAGTGAACGCGTTCATAAAAAGTTTATGAACTCATTCTCATAAACCTTCGGGTGACCCGAACGCTCATGAATACGTTCATAAAAATTATGAATGTATTCACAAAAGTTTATGAACGCATTCATAAACTCTATGAACGCATTCATAAGCCTTGTTCATAAACCCAAACGTTTATGAACGAAATTCATAAAATATATGAATTTTTTCATAAGAAAAATTCCTGAAATTCAAAATCCCTAAAAATTGAATATATTGGTATTTTTTGGATTTTCACTTTATTTGGAAAATTCCAGCTTTTAAAATAATTTAAAAGTAACATATAATTACACAGCCACACAAAAAAAAAAAAATTTTGGCCTGGGGGTCTGACTATGTATACCATATGTTTTTGGGGTCGCTGAATCCAAATCCGAGGTCAATTTTACCCCAGCACGTCACGTTTTTGACATAACCTCAAAAAACACTTTCAAATCCACTAAAATCATATAAAAAAAATGTTTCTAGCCTGGGGGTCGGACTATGCATACTATATGTTTTCTGGGTCGCTGAATCCAAATCCGAGGTCAATTTTACCCCAGCACGTCACGTTTTTGACATAACCTCAAAAAACACTTTCAAATCCACTCAAATCATATAAAAAAAAATTTTCTAGCCTGGGGGTCGGACTATGCATACTATATGTTTTCGGGGTCGCTGAATCCAAATCCGAGGTCAATTTTACCCCAGCACGTCACGTTTTTGACATAACCTCAAAAAACACTTCAACATTCACTAAAACCATATAAAAAAGTAAACCATGTATAAATATAAATATGTAAAGTATGTATATAAATAAATATGTAAATGAATAAATAAATATAAATTAACAAATATGTGTATAAATCAATGAATAAATAACGGGCATGCTCCGTTGCCCGCCGTCACCGCGAGGAGGTGCCCTGGATGCAGACGCACGGGAGAGTATACCGAAATAAATCTGGAAATTCCAGAACTTAATATTATTTAATTTATTCATTGATTTATACACATATTTGTTAATTTATATTTATTTATTCATTTACATATTTATTTATATACATACTTTACATATTTATATTTATACATGGTTTACTTTTTTTATATGGTTGCGTAACTCGTATCACCTTTCGCTAATATAAATGGTTGAATGCTCTCTCCGCGCTTATTTACAAAATCCAAGAGGTAGAGGCCTGTCATCTGCAGCGGCTGTCCTGCAAACACGACCGATTCCTGCGAATCTTTGATTCTGAACCTGCAGATGTTCTTTTGCCCGTTGTTGTCCTTTTGTACAGTTTTATTTGTGGGATATAAATATCCCACATATGTTTCATCTAAAGAAATACACAAAATACAAAAATATATCCGCATTTAGATCAGAATTACATGTTACAGAATTAATTATCACAAAGATCAAACTTTAAGAAGAAGCGAACATAGCCAAAGGGAAATTGCGAAAATAATGAAGAGGTCGCAGAAATTCGTATTTAACGCCTTAATGCCTCCAAAAGAATGCGAAAAAAGGGGGCGACCACGAAAAACAACGACCCAGGACGACAAATACATTGAAGTCTTATCGAAGCGCGATCCTTTCAAGTCCGCTGCAGCCATACAACACGAACTAGGACTGCAGATATCTTCCAGGACAGTAAGGCGCCGTCTTGTGGAAGATAGTCTTTATGGGAGACTGTCACGAAAAGTGCAATGTTGACCAAAAGACATAAAAAAAAATCGGAGTCAATTTGCCAAGACCCACAGCAACTGGAGTGGTCCCGAAAACGAAAAAAATGGCCATATACCATACCTTCTTTTATGTCATTCTCCGACATCGATTTCAGAATGAGTGTGACGCTTTTCTCTTTTAAAATATTACATCGATTTAGATACAGAAACAACTTCAAAAGTTTTTGTTGCCAATTAATTAGCAAATCGTCATGATTCGGATATAGCACTTTGAAATCAAAATCAATCTGAAAAGATGTGTTGTATGGAATGAAAGCATATTTGAGTAGAGTTTAGTGCATTCTTACTAGTCGATATCCATGAGCCTTTTTATATTCAAGCCATTCGTTAAACACCTCAGGAATATTCTGATATTTATATTTTATCTGGCGAATACGATAACTTGCACAAGCCTGCCAGCAACTGTCAAACTCTTCTGCGGATAAATTATCGTACTTAATACGCCTTACAATACTTTCCGCATAATCTTCAGGAACTAGAAATAAAAAAAATATGTTGGTTATAGTGCTTTTAATTCAGAAATATTTTTTTTATACGTACCTATTGTTTCTGAAACATAATTATTTTCTGATCTGATAAATGATCTATCTTCATTACTAAAGAAGTGTCTCTGAGCCGTCGGCGGAATAGCGTCAATAATGAAAGGCGCGATAGGGTTTCGGTTTGAGTGCGTGCGGTTTATTTCATATGCAAAACACGAATGACAAACTGAAAAAGACATTGGACGAGACAGACGGCCGAAGCCGGTGGATTGGGAAAGTGGGACATAAATACATAGGGGACTGGAAGGGAGAGGATTGGATCATTGCAGGATCCACAGATCACTGGAACGAACACATTTGACCATGGCGGCCCGCGTTGCCTCTGGCAACATTAATGCCGGAGCTGCTCGCTGAGCCGGCCCAATGCCTCCAGAGCTTGCTCGATGAGGGCGCGGGCTTTGACGCGCGGCTGCGGGGTCTCCTCGTCGGCGGTCTCCTCGTCGCTGAAGGTGATGAGCTGGCGCTCAGCTGCTGCCTCGGCTGAGGGGCGGGTGCCTGGACGTTGGGGCTGGCGGCGGTGGCGTGCCAGCCGGTTGGCGATGGCGGAGCGCTTCACAGGGCGCTGATTTGGAGTGGCCTGCTGCCGGGGCTGCTGCGGCTTCTTGTCGCCCTTGACGGCGGCCTTGGGCACCGTTGCTGGGGCTGGCCTTCCGCCGAAATGCAGCATGGTGTGATGGGCGCGGCCGCACTTGCTGCAACGCGCGGTGGAGTTGCACCGATTAGTGGGGTGGGACCGCGCCAGGCAGTTCGTACAATAGCCCTGGGCGCGGGCTACCTGCTGACGCTGTTCTGGTGCCATCGCCAGAAAAGCCCGGCAAAATCGTATGCCGTGGAGGTGGTGGCACAGTCGGCATTGCTGAGCCATCCGCGGTTTCCGTGTTGCCCTGCAAAACACAAAAAAAGTGTATCACTACGATATAATGATAGTGGGTGGATAGGGTATGAGAATGAGTATGGGGAAAGCAGGGCCATGAGTTGAGTGAGCTTTAAGACGCTATTAATGGGCATAGCTTGACGACTGGCCTTGTTAAGATGCCCGAGTCGGTGCGGATATCCACGACACGTACGTGATTGTCGGGACCGCGATGAATTTTATGAATGCGGCCGAGCCGCCATTCATTGGGGGGAAGCAGGTCGTCTTTAATGACGACCATTTCATTTTCTTCCACTTCCCTCTGCGGATGCTTCCACTTATATCGCTTGTGGAGATCCTTTAGATATTCGTCCTTCCATCGTCGGGCGAATTGATGATGGAGGACTTTGAGTTTTTCCCATCGATTAAGAAAGTGACCAGGGGTCAGAGACACTAGATCGCTAGGGTCCTGCGATTGAGGAGAGAGTGGACGTGAATTAAGCGTCCCTTCAATTCTAGTCAGAAGAGTCGTAAACTCTTCGTATGTGAACCTATGAGAGCCGGCTACCTTTTTAAGGTGGGTCTTGAAGCTTTTGACCGCCGACTCCCATAGTCCTCCCATGTGAGGAGCATGTGGGGGGATGAATTGCCACTCGACGCCCTGAGGACCGTATCGGTCGAGAATATCTTGGGCGATTTCTCTCGAGAATTTGGCAAAGTCTCTGGCCATGGCACGTTGAGCACCGACGAACGTTTTGCCGTTGTCGGTCATGAGTTTGAGAGGTAGCCCTCGTCGACCAGTAAATCGGGCGAATGCTGCGCGGAACGCTTCGGTCGTAAGATCCGAACAAAGTTCCAAGTGAACGGCTTTCGTGGAGAAGCACACGAACACTGCAACATAACCTTTGAGGTAGGTTGAGCTACGGAGCATGGAAGCTTTAATCTGGAATGGACCAGCAAAGTCGATTCCAGTTGTGGCGAATCGGATGGTAAGTGTGCATCGTTCGGGAGGGAGTGCTGCCATAATCTGTGTTCGCAGCCTTTGTTTATGGATGCCACACGTTTTGCATTGAAAAATGCACTTTTTGATTTGCGGCTTTAGGCGCGGAATGTAATATTCCTGCCGAACCATACGGAGCATGAGTCGTTGGTCCGCATGCAGTAATAGCTTATGAAGGAAGCGAAGAAGCAAACTGCAGTAGCGGGACTCTGGAGGGAGAATGATGGGGTGTCGTTCATTATACGACAATGCCGCATTGGCGAGTCTGCCATTGACTCGCATCACCTTCTGTTTGTCTAAGAAGGGATTGAGTACCAAGAGAGAACTTTTCTTGGATATGGGAAGCGAATGAGAGAGCGCTTGTCGTTCCTGGGGATAATAGAAACTTTGCGCGAGAGTTATAAGGCGATTCTTAACAAATGCCAACTCTGCTTGGGATAACTGTGTTCCGTGTATGGGATGTTGCTGGCGACGGGAGGAGATGCCGTTATGAATGAAGCGGAACATGTACGCGATTACGCGCAGGGCTCGAGAGAAGCTGGAGAACCGATCGAGGATGTCGGTCTGCTCTTCGAGAAGGTGGTGGCAATCAACTGCTCGTTGTTCCGGGACTGGAACTTTGCGAGAGTGACCTTTGGGCCAAGCATCGGAAGCTTGCTGCAACCATTTGGGGCCATTCCACCACAGAGAGTGATCTTTGAGATCTTGCGGCTTGCATCCGCGCGTTCCTAAGTCCGCGGGATTTTCAGCGCTTGGGACATGTCGCCAGGGAGCGTTGTGCACATTTTGACGTATTTCGGTCGTGCGGTTGGCAACATAAGTCTTCCATGTGCAAGGTGGTTTTTCCAACCAAGCAAGGACAATTTCCGAATCGGTCCATAAATGGATTTCCGATTTGTCGAACCCGAAGTGAGAGCGGAGGGATTTGATGATCTGGGAGAGTAAAACTGCTCCGCAAAGCTCTAAGCGAGGTAGGCTTATTGTTTGGAGAGGTGCAACTCTTGTTTTCGCAACAAGGAGATGTGACGCGAGGTGGTCACCATTCGTGCTAATACGTATGTATAGAGCTGCACAGTATGCCTTTTCGGAGGCATCGCAAAATCCATGGATCTGAACATTTCGATTGGGGGCATAGTTAACCCACCGGGGAATTTCGATAAGTTCTATGGCAGGCAAATTCTCAATGAATTGCTGCCATTTAATAAGTGATCCTGGCTTTATGCACTCGTCCCACTCAGTACCTTCAAGCCAAAGCTCTTGCAGAAGCTTTTTGGCAAGAATCATTATAGGCGAAAGCCATCCTGCGGGATCGAAAAGTTTGGCAACGGAAGAAAGAATTTGCCTTTTCGTGAATGACGTTGCAGGAGAAGTGGGAGAGATGGAGTATGAAAATGAGTCCGATAGGGCATTCCAACGGATGCCAAGAGTCTTAGTGGAACTCGTTGAATCGAACTTGAGGAATTCCGAATCGAAAAGGTCGTCTTCGGGAATTTCCTCTAAGAGTTTTGCGTGATTAGCCGTTATCTTTTTAAGAGGGAATCCCCCGGAGTTGAGGGTGGCTATCACTTGAGATAGGGCTTCCTTAGTGGTTGGAAGATCATGACCTCCGGAAAGAATGTCGTCGACATACGTTTCCTCTAGAAGTATTTTTGCCGCTAACGGGCTGGATGGCTGAGAGTCGTGGGCCAATTGATGGAGCGTTCTGATGGCCAAATATGGCGCACAATTAACCCCAAATGTCACCGTTTTCAATTTATAGTCTTGAATAGGAGATTCCGGGGATTTGCGAAAGAGTATTCGCTGGAATTCCTGGTGATCATTGTGGACCCGAATTTGCCTATACATCTTCTGGACATCGCCATTGAAGACAAAGCGGTAAAGGCGCCATCGGAGAATGAGCGATGTGAGGTCATTTTGAAGAGTGGGGCCAGTATGCAGAACGTCATTAAGTGACTGACCAGAACTTGAGGACCTTGAGGCATTGAAGACTACTCGGACTTTGGTAGTCTTCTTTTCGGGGCGGATGACTGCGTGATGAGGCAGATAGTACGAAAAGTACTTGCCATTTTGGATTATCTCACGGGGATTTGTGAGTTCCATATGGTCAAGGGTGAGATATTCCTCTAAGACGTCATCGTAGATGGTCTTGAGGTTTCCCTTTCGGGAGAGATTTCGCTCCATGCTAACATATTGCTGGAGGGCGTTTGGGCGGGAATTGCCTAACGCTATGGTGTATGGAAATTCTGCCTTAAATGGGAGTTTAACAGTATATCTACCGTCCGATCCACGGGTTGTGGTCTTCTGGTACAACTCTTCGCAATAAGTGTCATCCGAGGAGACAGGTGTCGGGAGTTTGACTTCTTCCTGCTCCCAGAATTGCCTGAGTTGTGAACTTAGTTCCTCATTGGAGACTTCTGCTACGCATGTCGAATAAGATGACACCGTATGGGGTACTGGCCCGCTGAGTATCCAACCGAAAATGGTTTTTTGGGCTAGTAAACTGCCACACACATTTCGTCGGATACCTTCGAGTAAGATCTGGGGAATCAGATCACTGCCAATAACTAAGTCTATCTGCGCTGACTCGAATGGATTTGGGTCCGCGAGATTTAGGGTGGCAAATTCTTGCCAATTGGGATGGCTAATTGTGAATGGGGGTAGCAATTTCGTCAATTGGGGAAGTACTATTGCTTGCACGTTGAGGGTCGTGCTGGAGTTTGGAACTGCCAACGTCAAAAAGCAAATGTGATTGGAATTTTGCACAATTTTACCGCCCATGCCTGAAATTTCGAAGTGCGATCTTTCAATTGGCAGTTTTAGGCGTTTTTGCACCTTCGAGGAAATGAAGGTGCGTTGCGAGCCTTGGTCGATTAACGCTCTAACCTTGAACAATTCTCCTAAGTGGGCAATATACACCAGTGCCGTAGGCAGAAGGGATTGGGTGCCATTATTGGAATGAAGGGCTTGTACTTGAGGCGTACTTAGCCTTGAAGATGGGCCGGGTTGCGCATCTGAAGTGGGGGCATGAGTTGTGGAGTTATTGTTCGGTTGTGGATGAGCTGTTGCGACCTGAGAAGTGGTCGTCTGAGACCTATTGAGAGGCTGCGGGGCTTGAGATTTGTTGTTGGGAAAGTGAAGCAGGGAATGATGCTTCCTTTGGCAGTAAACACACGTAAAACTGCTTGTGCAATCCTTTATGGTATGCGTTGTGGCAAGACAGTTTTCGCATAAGTTGTGCTCTTTGACGTATTTCAATCGGCTCTGGGGGGTGAGCTTCTTGAAACTCTGACATGTCCGTATAGGGTGGTTGGCGTTGCAAAGTTTGCACGCGAAGTCTTTTTTCACTTCAGTGTGGAAGTGCTGAGATTTATTTTGAGGCCGATTTTGGGGAGTATGAAAATTGGAGGGTTGTGGTTTTGGCTTAGCGGGGCGAATGCTATTGAGCCGTTCCACCACCTCGTACCTGCAGGTCAGGAACTCGTCCATTTGCGACCAAAGAGGCAGGTCCTTACGAGATGTAAGGGATTGTTCCCAGAGAGCTAATGTCTCTTCGGGTAATTTGGTGCAACAAATGTACACAAGCAGCGGATCCCAATTGTCAGTGTCCACGGCCTGGGACCTAAGTACTGACAGACAATTATTTATTGTACTTTGGATCCGCTGCAGCGCTTCGCTATTTTCGGTAGTAGCCGGAGTGATATTTAACAAGGATCGTATTTGGTTGTCAACTAAAATGCGCCTGTTTTCGTAACGGGATTTCAGGGCTTCCCATGCGAGTCCGAAGTTTTCATCGCTTAAGGCAAATTGCTTCACAATTGCACCGGCTTTGCCTTGCGTCTTGTATCGGAGGTGATACAATTTCTGGGCTGGAGTGAGCTTGGGGTGGTTTATGTATACTGCCGTAAACATATCCCGGAAGGACGGCCACTGCTCATAGCCCCCGAAAAATGTTTCGGTATCGCAAGGTGGAACTTGTAAACAAATATTCGGAGTATTTGTTGGTTCTGAGGATCGAACCTGTTCCGTATGCGCAGCGTGCTGAACGGGTGGAGGCTGGAGCATCTCAATGATGTCCGACATTTGAGCCATGCACAACTCATATTGGTCTATGCAGGCTTCGTTCTTCTGCCGAGCCGACTCCTTGAAACGGTCGGGCTGGCTACTGTCTTCCGCAATGGAGACTGCCTCATATGCTTGCATAAGCCTAGTCCATTGGACTTCCAAATTCTTTTGACGAATTTGGACGAGGGACTTCGTTTGTTCCTCAATGGGGGTCGCAGAAAACCTTGTGCATAATTGCACGAGCTGATCGGACTCGAAAATAAATTTGACAACGCTAGGATCGGTTGCTTTGAGAATGGGGGACTTGGAGCGCGTTTTTGGCGGCTCACGAGTGACAGTGTCTGTCAAAAACAAGTCAGTTGACACCTTAGGGGGTTGTTTGGAGGCGGTTGACTCCATCGCGTCTGATTGCTTTTTGGGCGAACGCTCTACCGGCATTGAAAAATATAAAAAAGCGAAGCTTTAGTGAGAGGGGGTTCAGGTGCGACAAATTGAAATTGAATTTCCACCTGAGAATGGGAATGAACGAGGGGGTTAAAGTTGGCCGCGTCCGCACGAACGGCTTAAAATTTAAAAAAATCGAAAAATTACACGAATGTGTGAAGATTATTCGATTGTATGGGAAATCGCCTTTAATTTGTTGGCCAACTTTAATAACCGTATGGGAATAATACGAGAAAATATCACAAAATTGTAAATTTGAACCGCGGAATCCGAGAAAATGAGAATTTGTATGTGTGTATAATTTAGTACAATGAAAACAACAAGTGACCGTCAATGTTATTTGTGTATGTGTATTTGTATTTATTTTACTAAAAAATTTATGTAAAAACAAAATAAATATGTATGGGTATGTATGTGTATAAAGGGATATAAATAAGGATAATAAATGTGTATGGTTATGTGCAGGGCCGGATTAAGGTTGGTGGGGGCCCTGAGGCCAGTCGATGGTGGGGGCCCTTAACAATGAATGTAAAAAGTTGGATGCACAAAAATGTATGCAGAGTCATTTTATACCTTTATTGAATAAATTTAATCACGTTCAGAATAAGGCAATGTAAAAAACATTATTGTTAGTGATATCATTAATGACGATCATCAGAATTGTTTATTTATTTAGATTATAGAAGTTTTACGAGATTTCATCGAAGCGAATACTTCGATTACGTTTTCGAAAGATAAATCACGAACAATGTCAATTTCAGTGCTCAGAATCATGACGCTGGTAAGACGTTTCTGTCCCATAGTCGTGCGTAATCTATTTTTGATCAGTTTCATTTTGGAAAATGATCTCTCTCCACTGCAATTGGACACCATCATGGACAGGTATATGCGAAGAACTATTTCAGCATTTACAAAAGTTGATCGCAGATTGTTTTCCATTATTATGCGATAAAGAAATTTTTCTCCTGATTCTTCGATTTTCCGTTCATAGAGCCTTGCTAGTCCGGCGAGTTGGACCAGTTCATTGCCAAGAGTCGATTCTACATCTTCTGGGTAACAATCAACAAGATTTTCCGCTTTCGCGTTTACCTCTTTAATTGTAATCGTTTGGAGATCATCAAAAAATCCGAATCTTTCGTAAACAACTTCATATGCTGTGATTCTTTTTGATAACGACGTGGTCAGCGAG
The DNA here is from genome assembly GCA_963971225.1 of Melieria omissa. Lineage (NCBI taxonomy): Eukaryota > Metazoa > Arthropoda > Insecta > Diptera > Ulidiidae > Melieria > Melieria omissa. The sequence continues at coordinate 22,854,684 of OZ020270.1, read as the reverse complement.
TCCACAACTGGAAGAAAAGCTTCAACGCGGAATTTGTCTCTTGGTGACAGCGAGACACGAGATGTTTTTTTCTCCCCGATTGGCTGGAGTCGTACGCTCGGTTTTTGAACTCTTGAATTCGTATCATAGTTTTCTGTTTTCGCTAATTGCTTTGCTTCATTTTCATACGTCTCGAATGAATTCCTTTTCGATTCGACAAAAGATTTCAAGGACTTCAGTGCTTTGACAGCGGTATTAAATACCATCGTGGAACTTTGCAAGTATTGGCTGGTCTTATTAAATCTCTCAAGAATGTCATGCCAAATTTTCGTATAGACTGCAGTTTCCAGGCGATCCATTTTTCGAATAAGTCCGATAGCTTCATTCTTCACAATAGCCTTTTGATTTTCGTCTATGGCAATCGCAGTTAAGGCTTCATGGATCTCATGATAACCGTAATTGAGGGCTCTGACTACTTCATAGTTGCATGACCAGCGTGTTGCACTCAAATTCTTCACGGAGTAGACTTTCTCTGCTGTATGCAGTAATTCATTCAAAATTTTATATCGGGAAGTTGATGCGGTGAAAAAAACGAAAAGCTGTTGAATGAAGTCGAAAAAATGAACAGCAGACGAGCATGTAGTAGCAGCTGTTTTCCCAACCAAATTCAATGAATGTGCGCAGCATGGAACAAAAATAGCATAAGGATTCAACTTCAGTATCAAAGCTTGCATGCCCTTATACATCCCAGATATATTGGGCGCATTGTCGTAAGATTGATTCCGGCAGTTTTTGATTTCTATTTCGAGATCTTCGAAACATTTCACGAGAGCTGTTGTCATTTCTTGACCAGCATGTCCACAATTGGGGATAAGAGTCAGAAAACGTTCAACTGGGCTGATTCCTTCCATGTATCTTGTAATCACCGTCAACTGATCTATGTGTGCTTCATCAGGAGTGGAGTCAACCGAAACTGAGTAGTACTTTGCTTTTTTCATTCGAGTACAAATTTCGGTCAAAACTTCTTTGGCCATAATCTCAATGAGTTCTTCGCAGATTGTAGAAGACAAATAGTTGATATGTCCCCTTCCCTTGTTTCCGTGTTTCGTAAGATGCTTGGCAAGAAAGCATACTTGGAAATTAATTCGAGAATCCCGAGGTAATTTCCATTGTTTGGTGAGTTAATAATTTCGTCATCACCTCGGAAAGCCAGTCCACGTTCAGCCAAGAACTTGATTGTAGAAAAAGATTCTTTCCTTTTTTGTGCACCGGATCGAAAATTACGTGATGATTTATGTCGATCTTCTTTTCGATCAGCCATATCAGACTTTTAATCGTTAACAATTGTCGTTTATTTATTTGAATTTTACAACAGAGCGCGGATCTTATGCACGCGCGCGTTACTTCGTTGGTGCTTTCTCTCGCTCTGAGGAAAGCAGCCACAAGCAAAGAAAGTAAAGAGAATTGCAGGGTCTCATTTTTGGTCGGTGTTGCCGGTTAGTTTTCTTACAATCGTATATGCTCAGAGCTAATTTAATTACGATTTACGATATATACATAAACATTGCACATCAATATATACACATCAATAATCCACAAGAATCTGGGCTACCAACAAAATAGAACTGAAATCCCTTCTTCTGAAGTAGTATCGATTTCCATGGAATAATCGATTAGTATCGAAAATTTCCATTATTAGACTATTAAGTACGCGATTCCACACTGGGGTTTATTCGTGATTTATTTTCCAATTTTTCACACGGATGGTGGAGGCCCCCAAGTGGTGGGGGCCTGAGGCCAGTGGCCTCACTGGCCTCATGGTTAATCCGGCTCTGGTTATGTGTATGTCAAAATATTTTTTTTTGAATTTATAATATTTGTTAATTTTGTTAGTAAATTTACTAAAAAATCTATATTTATATAAGAAAGGAACAAATTTTTAAATTTTGTGCACAGGTGGGATGAGTTTGTCCCACTGTATGTAAATGAAGGGTATGCGCAGTGAACGTTTATTATGTACAATTGAAAATTTTCTAAGTCGAAAATTTTCAATGTACTTGGGACGGATCTTGTTGTCCCACTGTATGTAATAACGTGTATGTGTATGTAGATATATGAGTGTATATATATGTATATGTTTGTATATATATGCACAATTGAAAATTTTCTAAGTTGAAGAAAATTTTCAATGTGCCGTGAAATGTGAAACTTGTCCCACTGTGCCCGCTTTGTGCTTTCTTGTTTATGTATATACAAGTATATATGCACTTGGGCCAAGCAGCTGAGTGGCGTGCTGCCAAGTGCGTGCGGATATAGCACAAAGGGAAACACGGAACTATGTGCAGACGTGGGTGCGCAGAATGTACACAGCAGCTGGGCTTTGGCTGCTGGTCTTATGTACAAGCGCAAAGACAAAGTGCACGAATATGTGCAAATGTGGAAAGCAGCTGGGCAGTTTGCTGCTGATTTTTTGTGCGAAGCACAAGGAAAAGGCGAGTGTGTGCGCACACGGAGAGGCGCGAAAATGGGAATTGGCGCTAATTTTTATGCGCAGGGGAAATGTGCATATAGGCAGTAGCGGAACTACCTTTGCGGGATTTTTTGTTCCGGTTGATTATTGTATATATATACAATATTCAACGGCAAAATAATTGAGTGGGTATATTTTTATAGGGGAATATGGGTATTATTATTAATTTTTAAAATATGTGTGTATGTATGTTAGTGTATGTGATTATTAATTTTTATGAAAATTGTTTGGGCTTATCTTATTAGGGCCCAATGCCCGAGAATGCGGATTTCCTCTGTATGTTGTTGATTGATGTCCGTCCAACTTTGTGCCGTGCCGCTGATGTTGTCTGCCCTTGTTGTTTGTTCGCTGTCGCTTCCCTCTTCGTCTGCGTTAGGGTATTGTTGTTGTTGGGTGTTTCGTTTGGTTGTTTCCAGTGCTTCCTTCTGCGTTGAGTGTGTTGTTGTTGTTTATGTTTTCTGCACTGTATTGCACTGCACTGTACTTGATTTTTTTTTTTTTTTTTTTTAATAATGGCGAGATGCCGGGGATGGCTTTTGTTCTAATATATATATTTTTTTGTTTTTTGGGGGGCCGGGGTTGGCTTTTGTTTTTTTTTTTTGAAAGAAAAAGGGGGGCCGGGGTTGGCTTTTTTTTTTTTTTTTTTTGGGGGGTTCACTGCACTTTTCACTTCTCTTTTTCTTTTCTCTTTTCTCGTTTGCCTTTTATTTTTTTGCTGGGGTTTTTGGGTTTTACCTCATTTTTTGTTTCCTACGTCTTATGTTGTGCACTATGTAATTTGTCACTGTTTTGTTGGAATATTGTTCACTTCGTATTTGTTCACTGTTTTGTAATTGTTGCACTATGTATTTGATTTCTGTCACTCGTTTGATATGTTGTACACTTAGATTTTAACTGTTTTGTCTTTTGTGTCACTTTATTTTTAGTTTGTGTTTAATTTCCAATTTGTCAAAGTTTTTATGTTTTCTCGCGGGTTCGCGGTGGCTCGAAGGACCATAAAGAAGTTTCTCTGAGCCGTCGGCGGAATAGCGTCAATAATGAAAGGCGCGATAGGGTTTCGGTTTGAGTGCGTGCGGTTTATTTCATATGCAGAACACGAATGACAAACTGAAAAAGACATTGGACGAGACAGACGGCCGAAGCCGGTGGATTGGGAAAGTGGGACATAAATACATAGGGGACTGGAAGGGAGAGGATTGGATCATTGCAGGATCCACAGATCACTGGAACGAACACATTTGACCAATTACTTTTAGTACTTCAATGGTTATATGTTGATCTATAAAAAAAAAGAAAAATATATTAAAAACAATACCACGCATTTAGTATGGTCTCAAATGTTATACCTTAGAAAAAGTCATACATCTCCTCCACCTCCCATAGCTCCAGCAGTTTTTTTACTTCGTCAACGTTCTGCATGCTTTGCTCTGGAATTAACACATTACCATCTGCGCACATTTCAGTCACAAAGTCTTCAAAGTTTGCGTCCATTTTTTATTTAGAAGTAAATAACTTTTGTGAAAATTTAAGAAAATAAAAGAAAATTTAAACAAAAATTCAAGCAAACAATAAATGACAAATCTTATAAGAAAAGAGTTCTTTCGACAACTCAAGGTTTGTCGCAGCAGCAGCAGAGGGTGTGCTGGCAGAACACCCGCTCGCGGTACTCGCAGAGCACCCACTCGGTGAATTTGCATGGAATACATCGTCATTGCGAAGATATTCACAGCATACGTTTCGTTCATCTTCACTCGAATTGAAAGCCGAATGCTTTCTTTTTAAATGCCTTTTAAATATCGCAATACCACTAAAAACTTGGCCACAGAATTGGCAGCACAACCTGTCATCACTTTTTTTACAAAATGCACTTTTTTAATATGATGTATACAAATGTTCAAATTTTTGCACGTTTTTCCACAGACTTGGCACTTCATTCATATTTTTTTCTTAATTTTCTCAGCAAATAACATAAAAATTTTCTTTGGTTAAACTCGACTCACCTCTCTGGCTGCTTTTTTTTTTTTTTTTTTTATAGACGAGCCAACGCGCAGGGGATGACCCCTATAAATGCGAGGCATTGCGCTGGTTCAGGAAGGATATATAGGTTGGGAGATAGGAAGTTGGGTGAAGAATTTATGGACTCTTGCCTTGAATCCATCAAGATCATAGGTGCTGGGGGAAAACATCTGCAGGGAGACCATTCCACAATCGCGCTGTTCGGGCCAGGAACGAACTTTCTCTGTAGTGCGTAGTGCGCTGGAACATCGTTTCGACGTGGAATGCATGGGCGCCAGTGTTCAAACGGGTTGCCCGTGGGAATACCCGGAGTGATGGCATCAAGCTGCTCATCTCCACTGAGCAATTACCGAAAAAGTATCGGTAGAATAACACCACACATGCCACGTTTCGACGATGCTCCAAGGAGTCAATAGAGTTGGATGCCCTACTGTCCCCTATTAGTTTGATCGCACGGTTTTGCACCCGATCCAGGAGCTCCAAATGGGTTTTCGAAGCCCCTGCCCATAGGTGCGAGTTAAACTCCATTTTAGGTCGGATATAGGTGGTATAAATAATGCGGAGATCGGACGGGGTGAAATATATTTTGCACCGCTTTAAAAAGCCGAGGCACTTGGCTGCTTCTTTCGACACGCCAAATATATGATCGTTCCAACGTAGGTCGTTCTTAATGGACATGCCCAGAACATCAAGAGCTGCCGATTCCGCAATACTCACACCATCCATAACCAGGGATGTGTTGGAATGTTGGGAGACTCGCTTGTGGGATAACAGGCAACATTGGGTCTTGCGAGGATTAAAATCGACCCTGTTCGCTTGACCCCACTTGGTGATTGTTTGTAGGTCGCTATTAAGTGTGTCATTCATACGGCGCCGTTCTCTCTCAATCTCCACAGAGCTGGGGCGTTTTGTGAAGGAGTATGAATGACAAATAGTGCTGTCATCCGCAAACGAGTAGATGGGATTCTTCGTCGACGACAATAGGTCGTTGATGAAGATAAGGAAAAGGGTTGGAGAAAGGACCGAACCCTGCGGCACTCCCGCGCTAATCGAATGCTTTTCCGAGGCTATGCCGTCTATTACAACACGAATAGAGCGATCATAGAGGAAGCTCGTTATCCAACGAGAGAAGATACTACCGACGCCATAGGCAATCAATTTTGACACGAGTGCTTTATGCCACACTCTGTCAAAGGCCTTGGAAATATCCAATGCAACAACCTTGCTTTCACCGAGGTTTAGAATGCTATGGTTCCATTTCTCGGTGAGGACCGCCATAAGGTCTCCCGTTGATCGTTGTCTTCGGAAGCCGTATTGGCGGTCACTTAGCAGTCTATTGTGCTCCAGATACTTCACAAGGTTGAAGTTTACAATGCTTTCCATTACTTTGGAAAGCACCGAACAGATTGCTATAGGTCGGTAGTTCGCAGGGTCAGTAGTCTTGCCTTTTTTAGGAACTGGTTGAACATTTGCTACCTTCCAGCATGTCGGAAATACACCTGTGGTGTATGACATGTTGAAAAGTTTGCGTAATGGACAAGCCAGCGAAGTAGCGCACTTTTGCAAAACAAGGGCTGGAATGCCGTCCGGCCCTGAAGCCTTATTTACATCGAGATTTGCAAGTACTCTTTTAACTACCCGTGTCCGAAAATGAATTTCTGGCATAGAGCAAGATACGTTCTCGACTACGGGTAGTGGTTGATCGCTGGGGGGCAGAGATGAATTCTCTGCGAAAATTTTAGCCAACAAATTAGCTTTATCAACCGAGTGAGTGATGATTTGATCATTGTTAAGGAGAGTTGGAATTGAAGACGATGTTTGATTCTTCACCTTCTTAACGAATGACCAGAAGTTCTTACTACCACGCTGGCATTGAAGAACTTTGGCATTGCATCGATTTCTAGCCTATTTACGCAGCTGTTCAGTGGCGGCATTTTTATTTGCCTGCCATGTTCTGAAAGCTTCCTCTTTGGACCTGACAGCAATTCTGCATGTCTCATTAAACCAGATATTGTCCTTGGGTTTAATGCAAACCAGCTTATTAGGGATGAAGGACCGCATTCCTAATAATATAATTTCTTCAACCATTTTGGCTGCGGCATTTATGTTTCTATCAAGAAGACACAATTTCCAAATGAAGTGGGTGAAAAAATCGTTAAGTCCACTCCAGTTAGCTTTATCATACTTCCACATTAAGCGCTTCGGGGCTAAAGGCGAAGCATTGCGGATAGAAGAGTATGAAAAAGACGCCAAAATGGTGCAATGGTCCGAGTTTCCAAGAGGTGCGTGCATTTCAACATCATATTTTTCATGATGTGAAGTGAGAAAAAGGTCTAGAGTATTGAGAGCTTGCCCCTCAACGCAGGGGATATGCGTTGATTCATGCACTATTTGAGTCAAGTTATTAGACTCGGCAAAGAGCTCGACATACAAGCCTTCAGGAGTTGTGTGGCTGGAATGGCGTAGCCAATCGGAATTATGAATATTGAAATCACCAGCAACTACAATTTCACTATTCGGATACGATTCCAGAATATGGGAAATAGAATCAGAGAGAAGATCAAACTTGTTATAGGTAAAATCTCTCCCTGAATTCGGGCTTCTGTACAGAAAGCAAAAGTGCAGAATGTGCGACTGGATATTGAATTTAACCCACATGGAGCTAAATTCGGCATCCGTCGTGTAAAGTTGTTGCTGGCACTGTTACGCAACATTACTGCACACATAAAGGGCAAGACCCCTGTGGGGAGAGAATAATGGCAGTAGGTGGTACCCTGGGATGTGGAAATCCAGTGGATCTGCATCCTCACACACCTGGGTCTCACCTAGTGCCATTACATGGGGTTTGTGGAGATTTATATACGCGTATATTGCGAAAAAGTTCGCCCTGAGCCCGCGCACGTTGCAGAAGGCTATACGAAATTTGTCCAGCACCATGACCTGGGTGGGTTAAAGGACAAGGAAAGCAGTCGGAAATGCGATCTGATGCACTGGAAAATTGATGATGCCCTGTGGTAAGTGTTATGCCTTTACCACAGAGCAGTCAATTTCCCAGTGTCGAACAGGACCGCATGTAGCGCTACTAAAAACGGACGGAGGAAAAAGACAACACGGGAAAAAAACACAGCAACAACACAACGCGGACGGAGGTCGAATTGGCGGACAGCAAGAATAACGGCACACTGCACTTAATATTTGTGCGCAAGACGCGTTTAATTTATTTATTATTATTTATATATTGATTGGGCCGCGCGATTTTGGCCGGCCACAACGCGATAGCAGCGACCGTCGGACATTGAACGACACACTAAACATTTGTTTATACATTAAACACGCGCAAACACGAATAAACAGAAAAAAACCGCGGAGCTACGAAAGGGCACGTCTGCCCACGCGAATTCTTCTTCAACTCTATGCTCGTCTTAAAGTGATTGCTTCTTTCCCAAAAAGCTATGTCATCATGTAAAAATTTGAATTGAGATTCTAAGAAGTCAAGTCATGGCCAACTTCGAAAAATTAGTTTGAAATTTGAAATTCACATGCATAAGTATGAGCACGCCGAACGCCTACACGCTCGGCTCGTGGCCGAACGAATGATTTATGAACGAAGTTTCACAATTTTTATGAACGCGTTCATAAACATGTGTAAACTGTTTTATGAAAAAAATCAAAATGTTTCACAAAAAGTTCAAAATAAAGATATCTTGCCCGCTCGGCTTGTACCCGAACAAAAAATGTGAGATTCGACTTTTACGAAGCGGTTTATGAACGAAGATTCACAATTTTTATGAACGCGTTCATAAACATGTATGAACCGTTTCATAAATTTTATGAAAGAATTCAAAAAAATTATGAATTTTTCGTAAAAAGTCCAAATTAAAGGTTTATGAACGCCGTTCATAACATTTTTATGAATTATTTTTAACCGTGTACATACCTACATACAAAAATACGTATGCATACAAAAATACATATGCATACATATGCTTCCACGTGTGTAGTTGTGGTAAGTCGCACATGTTAGTGTGTGTTACGTGTAAAAGTGTTTATTTTTTTGAATTAACACTCCGATAACCGATAATTTTTTACACGGTCAAAGCCCAACAAGGTCCCCAGGGACCTTTTTTGTAATATTGCATATAAGATGTGTAATTTTATAATGTAGGGTTACAAAATGTGTGTAGATGTGTTTGGAGAGCCAAAAAGTTAAGCTTCGTGTATATTTTTTAGTAAACACATGTGTATTTGTTACTACAGACAGATAGGTAAAAACGTATGCAATACAAAATAATTGCATTTAGTTGCCTAACTTTGCTTTAGCTGATCATGCATCTATGCCGCTGCAAGTATGGCATTTTTTTTTTAGAGTAATGGGTTTTTATATATATTTATTTTTATTTTTATTCAGTTTTTCATCATTTTTATATATACTTAGGCAATACCTTCAGCTATTATCAAATTAATAATGGAGTTTGATCATCGTCGTCAGAGTCAGCTTCAACCGCCAGAGTGACATTCAGTTCAACTTCAGTATCATATATTTCATTGTATGGCAAGAAATCTTTGTAATTTGTCTCCTCGGTGAATGAATAAGGTTCTTCATTGTTTTCCAAATATCTGACCAAAGTCTGCATTACTGCTTGTTGTTCACTCATGCTCAGTTATGAAAGCGCGTACGGCGGCATATCAATTGGATCCCAATCACCGTACGTATTTTAATTTCAATAATTTATTTGAAATTGTGCTGCTATCAATATTTGGCACTAACTATTTATAGTTACTAACAAAAAATAAAAGCAAATTACATGGAGCAACCTACAAGGTCCCTGCGGACCTTGTCGGTCATCGACGCCCTAAATGACTTCAATGCGATAGTTATGGTAGTAAAATACATGCAATCGTGCCGAAATCTATTTTAACAGCTTCTAAATATTCCATTTATAGAAGTCATAAAATCTCCAGCTCATCACTCCCTCCGTATTGAAATGTCGCGGATTTTAAAACGCCATAGGTCCCTACGGACCTTGTTGGGCATCGGAGTGTTAAAACACAATAAAATGGCAACAGCAGCAAGGCGCTCAAAGCGGCCGAATACACTGACTAGACCGGACCGGACTGTCCCAGACCAGAGCAGAGCAAATCGCCAAATATGCAGCGGCATAAGAGGAATTACGGTTCGCTGAGTTGGCTTTTTCTGCTATTTACCATTTACCACAGAAAAATAAGCTGTTGCTTCTGCGCACTGTACTGTATGTATGTATGTATGTAGGCATGTACGGATATGTTTGTATGTGCTGTTATTGTTCTTGTCGCCGCTGGCGGCGCACAGTGGCTGATTCTGCCGACGCAGGTTGCAAAAGTCAATTTTGTCATGTTCGATTTGGGGGAAACTGTTATACTTGTCGGATAGATAAATGCTTGGACCTAAGAAATCCGAAAACCTTAACTAAATTGGACAAATAGTGTTGCTTGTAGAGCCCGTCAAAGTTGAGCAATTTTTAGAGTGTGAAATAATATCAGCAATTTGCACTTTTCCGGTAAAGCTGAAGTTTTAAAATACGGAAAGGAGCAAGTTAATTGAAACTTTTTGCACCAGCATCGTAAAAGAAGGCATTTGTAGTACGTAATTAAATATAGAAAAAAAAAGTTGGTTGTTGTTGTCTTTTCATAAGCACTCACTTGAAGCACTGTTTTTATCACACTTTTTGAACTTTCGATAGACTTAAAAAAAAAGACCATACTTGCCACAGTTCCGTCTTTGGGAAAATTGTTCACTAGTCTTCTGTGAGTACTACCCTGAAGAGATTGGGTACCCGATTTTGCCCGACTGGATTTTACAGCGATTTTTCTGTGGACACCTAGCGCAATTTTGTGCATTCGGGTGCATGCGTTCGAACAAGTTTGTCAAGATTTTGATAGTGAATCAACTACACGCGATTATAATCGTTACCAGGGCATAACAATTTGGATTTTGGCTTAATTTAAGATGTGATACAAGCTTGCAACTCCATATTAAGGGGGTCCTCTAGTTTTAAATTTTGAAAAAAATTATTTTTTTTATATTTTAAATTTTTATAGTATAACTATCATAGAAAAAGTATACGAACGGATTTTGTCGAATTCGTAAACGTCTCTGAGATACAGAGCCTCAAATCCGTCTCATTCAGTACGTCACGTACACGGTTTTATATCTTTAAACGCGTTTTTCTCGAAAACACATTTTTTACCATCGCGCCATGATTCCGTGGAAACTAATTGGCCGATTCACTTGATTCTTGTTTTGCTGTATTCAAAACTTTTTTGTTCTAGGGGTTGAACTACGGAGATTGCGCTCCATTGACTTGCCGATTTTTGGGAGGAGTTTTAAGAGCAAAAAAAGGGCGAATTTCGAAAAAAAATGTTCAAACGACAAAGTTAGGATGGCGCGAAAACACCCTTACAAAAAAAACATGGCCGTTACTCAGCTGGCGGACCCCAACAGTGTTCGGGGTAGCACGTGGAAAAAATTTTTTTTTATAATTTAATATGTAACGAATAAATATACGAAGAATTATCTCATTATCATTTGTAGTTTCTGAAAAAAAAAATTCCAAAAAAGCATTAAAAAACACCGCTTGTACTAGAGGACCCCCTTAAGTCGACTTTTTTTTTGCGTATGGTGCTGTAAGCTCGAAGTAAAGAGTACTTTTGCTGGATCCGCAGTTCACACGTACGAAAAACAAGTTGGTTTTCATTTCCGGCAATTAGCTATCGTGTATCCTTTGATGTAATGTTTTTGTTTTTAACAAAATACTAACACTGTGCCTAGCAAAACTTTTTTTTCTTAATTTCTTTCTTTCTTTTCTAAATTTTAATTAGTCTTTGAGTTGAACCGCGTCAATGAAACAATTAGTTATTGAAAAACAAAAAGCAGACTTATATCTATGTGCACTGTCTAAAACCAACTTATGTGTCTGGGCTGTTCAAAAATCCCACAACGCGGGAAAACCTAACAACTGTTTAGGTACCTGCTAGTACTAGAAGCTTAGTACCTGCTATTTAAATGCATATTCAAATCCTACTTATAACTAAAGGAGTTTGGAGTAAGTAAAGTTTGTTTCGAATTTAATTTGAACTAAACATCACTTCAACTCCGCCACTGCAACTAAACCGAAGAAGAAGCACAAATATGTGTTTGAAAAATTCGAAGCTGTTTGAAATATTTACTATTTCGAAGACAAAGGAGAAGTTCGTTCTGGCTGTCACTAAAGAAATTGGTTACGTCGAAGGAAGTTTGCCTGCAGCCAACATATCTACGACTAACGAGAAGATATCCAGGACTTAGGTTAGGTTAGGTTGTTTTTAATCTTAGGCGAACAAGAGCACTTGTATCGTTTAGCAGGCAACACGTTGGCACGGTCGTCGCAATCGAGGAGGAATCTATCAGCCATCTTCTCTGCAACTGTCCAGCTCTATTTAGACGAAGATGGAGAACCCTAAGATCTCCTTTCTTCGACAACTTGAATGATCTCAGTTCAGCTAGAATCAAAGACTTGCTTGAGTTCATCCACTCTTCGAAATGGCTTGTATAGGCTTCTCGACTTGCAGTAAGACAGACCTTTCAACTTGTGATATCACAACGGGCCCATTCCGTGGCCTACGTGTGTCGGCAAGTCCCAGGCCAAGACAGCAACTTTAACATAACCTAACCTCGGTTGTCCAGAATAAGGAGGAGTGGTTGAAAAAAAAAATTTACTTCGATGCAGGAGATAAGCAGTAGCATAAGCGATGACCAGCCATCGACATAAAAGGCGGCAAAAGGAAGGCCGAAAAAGTCAATTCAGGACAGTGCGTCATTTACTAAAAAAGGAAGCTTATGGAGGCAACGGAAACAATAACTACCACCCAGCTGTCAGAAGCTTTGATCATAAAATAAAATAAGGATCAGGAGAAAATGAAAGGCGTTATAGTGGAAGCAGTTTTACCAGCAAGTCCGGGTCGTGTTAAAAGAATAAAAAACAGTATTCCCACCCCACCCAATGTGCTACCCATCAAATATAGTTATAATAAAACTTTAGCATTGTTTTTGTCCAAAGAAAAATTTACTTTTATGTAAATTTTTCGAATTCTGTTTCTAATTTTGAAAGCGAAATTTATGAATTTGTATCTTTAAATTTGACTCTTTCAGCTTATTTCTTAAATTTCTTATTACTTTTCATCTTTTTTAATGAATTTTCATTAATTTTGCAACTAAAACTTATCATTGTTGCTCGCATTATTCTTATCTACAGTAAGCCGAACTTTGACAAAGTATTACGTAGCACCCTGTACCTCGATTGAGTTTATTTTTTGGAATACAATAGCCTGATGAATTTCTAATCAACAGCAAAAATATAATAAAAATTATTAATTTTCCAATTATCTTTATTCGTTCAGAAGTTATTAATTTTGCAACCTGAAATGACAAACTGAGCCACTGTGCGGCGGTGGTGATCGCGCTCGTAGCCACGGAGCCGCTGTACTCCGAAAGAACCGTGCAACTGCCAGCGAATATACACAAATTACAACAACAGCACTACAGCTGGTATTAGCCAACTAATTTACACGCTCCTCTAGGGCCACACCCTTATTAGCTGTCTGCCTTTAACATTTTATTTCTTACAAAAATAAAAATTATATATGAGCAAAAATTTCCATAAAGCAAATACAGGGTTAATGTGTGGACCGATGCGTTATTCACACCAAAAATTGATAGAATCGCTAAATGGCTTAAATGGGAGGTGCTCTATGGTGTTACGTTTTGGTGCATTCGTTAATTTTGTATTCTTGACACTGAAAAATGTTTTTGTTTTATTCCTTGTTCACTCCTCACTGGAGCATAGGGCCTCAACAAGACTCTTCCATCGTACACGATTCTGGGCTGTTGTTTTTGCGCCGTCCCATGTGATATTGGCATCGGCTAGCTCGCGCAGGGTCGACCTTCTCCAGGTGTTTTTTGGTCGACCGCGACTTCTACTTCCTTGCGGGTTCCAGTCCAGTGCCATTCTCGTAATGCTGTTGGGAGGTTTCCTTAGTGTATGACCTATCCATTTCCATTTTCTGCGCTTTATTTGCCTCAGAATGGGTTCCTTGTTTGTAGTCTTCCACAGCGCGTCATTGCTAATTGTCGTGGCCCAGAATATCCTGCAGATGATTCGCAGGCATTTGTTGACGAAAGATTGTAGCCTCTGGGTGATGGCATTCGAGACTAGCCATTTTTCGCTTCCGTACAACAATGTCGACTTCACACATGCGTTGAATATTCGTAGCTTCGTGCGTCTGGAGATTTGCGAGCTTGCCCATACTGAATGCAGCCGTCCGAACGCTGCCCTGGTTTTACTCAGTCTAAAGTTGGCACCTTCTTCCGCTCCGCCGTCCGCCTTGATTGTGCAGCCGAGGTAGCAGAAGCTGTCGACGAACTCCACGGCACAGCCGTCAATCATTATATGGTTTGTGCTGCTATGATTGACTCTTATGGCCTTGGTCTTGGCGATGTTGACCTTTAAACCGACGGTGCGTACCAGCGCCACCAGGCAGTCGGCTTTTGATTGCATGTCGGAGAATTTGTGCGAGAGGAGGCAGATGTCATCAGCGAAGTCCAAATCCTCGAGATGCCTGGTGAAGGTCCATACGATGCCTCGTTGGTGCAGGGTGAGTTTGAAAAATGTTAGGCCACAGTTAAAGAATCACTAAAATTAGGTAGGTAGTTTAAGGAATATTCTGTTTTAATTTGTTGAAACCCCAAAGAATTTAAAGCCTCGCTGCTTGACACCCACAGATGTGATCTGGAGGTGCGTTTTAGAACATCAAATATTTTTAACAAATAAACAGTTTTGTTGTAAAAAAAGTGAGTCAGTCATTCAATTTTGTTGAGTAGTTTTTGAACTATTTCTTTCAAACCCAATCCAAATTGAGAATAGATATGTAGCAATCGGTAACACATTTGATCACTTCGGACGCGAGCTGAAAGAATTTAAATTTTGTATGGCAGCCTGCCTTGATAGTCCAGCGGATAGCGCGCTGGCTTTTCATACCGAGGCCCTAGGTTCGATTCCTATCTCGGGCTGGTAAAACGCTCATTTTCTTCTATCGCTATCCACATGAAGCAGATTAGAATTACAAGAATCGCACAAGTGCGCTCTTGGTAGGCAATGCCAAGTGTGAAAGGAAAATTTCAAAAAAAAACCGCCGTTCGGATTCGGCGTTAAACTCTCGCAATCTTCAAATGGACCTTGACAACGTTGTCATTTGGTGTGATGAAAATAAGCTTAATTTAAATATAAATAAGTGTTTCCATGTGACCTACTCAAAATCCCGGTCCCCTATTCCCACTTCTTACAACATTGGTGGCTGTCACTTAGTGAATCCTACTGAAACTGCTGGTCTTGGTGTCGTGTTTGATAATAGGTTCTCTTTCCAAAATCATTTAAACAGCATGATTGCAAACGCATACTCTATGCTGGCCTTTGTTCGCCGTTTCAGTTCTGATTTTACGGATCCGTATACTCTAAAGTTGCTCTATACTTCCCTGGTAGGGTCTAAGCTAGAGTACGCGGCCTTCGTTTGGAGACCCTACTATGCGTGTCACATCAATCGACTTGAACAAATCCAAAAAATGTTTCTTCGTTATGCCCTACGTTCTTTGCATTTTGTTTACCCCATTCCCTCATACCAGTCTAGAAGTCCACTTATTAATCTAAAGTCATTGGAGGGTAGGAGGAGTATTCTCTCACTTACCTTTGTCTTTAACCTAATACGGGGTGCGATAGGGGTCCTTACCTACTTGGTCGTATCAATTTTTTTATTCCGCAAAGGTCGTTAAGGTCGTTATTTCACTTTCGCTTTGGAGAAGTTAAGCACAAATTACGCTTCTTTTGCCCCAATTTTTAGAGCTTTAAAAGAAATCAACTTGCTCTTAAATTCTTTTGTTTTGGATTTTCCCTATTCCGAAACTAATTTTAAATTGCTGTTGAATGAATTAATTAGCTAGCATATTTATATATTTCACTTATGTACATCTCGGAGTTCTGGATTACTTTAAACAAATAAATAAATAAACTGTAGGTCCCTTTCCTCCCTTTCCCCTTTCATGTTGAAAAAAACAGTGTTGCTTACACATTTCAAACGGGTGGAATTTTTGGTATCGGGTCATATAGGCCTAAGTGAGTCTCATACAGAGGCAGCCACTACAACCAACCCAATAACCATGGCAGCCCTCCTAAGGGTGTGAGATAGATTATAGGTATGATTGGGAAAAGTTTCGGAAGAGAAAATAAATGGGGGCTAGTCTTACGTTTAATAGCACTAGGAAAAATTTGTGCACTTGTATGGTAATTAGTCGGCTATTCTGGGAATTTTTTGGACTTTGAACGAGTTTCGACGCTACTTAGCCGCACATCACAGTTGCTACGATAATGACAATCGTAGCAGATAGTTACTAGGATAAGAAAATCCTAAAAAACAAAATACAGTGGAACTGGACAAAGTGCGAAAGCTCGAATATGTCCTGAGAATGAAGAAGCCTGCGACAGCACTGCATTAATTTGGGCGCCTGAGGAGCTGCAGCTTTTTCTTTAATAGTTCTGTTCACCTTGTAGCGCCTTTTGCCACTTTGTTACAATCTTTCAACTAGTTAGCAGTGTACTTATGATGCGCCAGGCTCTAAGTCTACTGAAAACTAGGACTGGGACAGATAAAGAATTATTTAATTTAATTTAATTTATTTAAGTCAATGAATAAACAATTCTTACAGACTAATAACAATATATATTCAAACAATTCATTTAAAAAATTCAGCTAAGTTTCTTAGAACTAAGCTTTTAGGAAGCGCGAGATCAAGTTCAGGAACAGAATTTAAGTTGCAAAGAGCTCTAGTAATTGGAGCATTTTTGATATAATCAAATCTGCAGAACCCAACATTGAAATAATTAAAATGCCTGAGTGTGCGAGATGCTACAGAGAATGGGATTCTTTGCAACAACTCGGGACAGTCGACAGCGCCGTTTATGACATTGAATATGAACGAGCAAGACAGATAGAAACGCCGACCTTCCAGCGAAGCGTAAGAAAACTTTTTGTATGCGTTCAAGGCGGTTAATGTGGGAAGCATGATAAGGACGCCAAATAAACGAGGCAAGGTTAAGGTCAAGGTTAGACCTAACATAACACATCCTATGTTAGGTCAAGGTTAGACCTAACATAGGAGGAGTAAAGTGATTTAAGAGTATATGGGTCGGAGAAAGACGAACAGTGACGAGGAATAAATGCTAACATGGAATATGCTTTGGAGACGACAAAGTTGATGTGGGAAGAAAAGGACAACTTCGAAACGAAGAATAGACCAAGGTCCTTAAGCTCTTTCATCATCATCATTACAAATAACTTTTCCTTCTGCTTTTTTATTATGAATTTATAGTTGTTCTTTTATAATTTTTTTGTTAATTATTTTTATTATATATTTTTTAACCTTCTTGTTGGGTCGGCGAAAACCCCCTTAATTGTACCCTCCTAGCGGGTGCCGACCGGGCATGGGAAGTGGCTGCCTCGGCAGACTCGGCCGGTAAGCAAATATTGAGCTATGGTTTCACGTGACGCCCTTTGGAGTACTATATAGCCTGATATACCGTGCCCAATGGGCGGCATCTGAAACCATATTCAAATCATTGTTAAGGGGTGCCTGGCGAATAGGCAAAAAATGCTAAGGGTTGGAAATCTCCAACAGAAAACACTTCATGGAGGTCCATAAAAATAGCGATTGGGCTTGGCCCAAACGTCGCACACTGGGGTAATTCATGGCGATTTTGCAATGAAACTCCGCATCACTGCCTGAAAGAATTGTTGTAAACTAATTTAGCGCATTCCTGCAATCCACTCTGAAAGTTGACATTTATTTTAATTTGGCGTGCGCACAGCGGTAAACGAGAGTTTTTCAATTATTTTAATCAAATTTGTTTACAAATTTTAAAAGGGACCCTATTCATAGACATATAGTTGTTTGTTCAGTGATGTTCACCTAAACTGTTTTCATAATCGTAATCTTTGGATATTCTAGCAATTTTCTATGAAAAAAAGTTGCGCTATTGTTGAGCACCTTTGCAGCATTTCGATTTTTGTATGTGAACTTTTGGCAAAATATGCACGCGGTCCGTGAAAGGAAAGATAAGAAATAAATGTAAATGCAAAAATAAGAGATAAGCAACAAATGAAATATTTTATGTTAGTTTTGTTGTTGTTAAATGTATGGTTTTTAGTATTGCTTTATGCATTACGGGGGGCCGGCATATTAGATTTATATTAGCCAGCATATTAGACGACATATTAAGCGGGATATCGCGACACGTAAGCTAAATATTTTTGGTTTTTAATTATGAAACACAATACAAAATCGTTTCAAATGATGCAGAATCAAATAACATTTTTATATCTTGGATTCTTTCATTTGTTTTTCTTGTAGAGTGTCAGGTCAACCGACCTTATTTGTCATTAGTTGCAGTGTTGGGCATTGTTATTGTTTGTATTACTTATGTGTCATCGATTGAAATAAGCGCAGTGATGTGCATTAAACTAATTCGGTAAAGGGTAACTGCAAATGACTACTTTTTCAAGATTAAAAAAAAGTGATTTTTCTCATGTAGAAACTAATTCCAATGTTATTTGGTATACTCGTCAAAATCGCTATGAATTACCCCAGTGTGCGTCGGTGGCACTACAAGCAGTGTTGGCAGCGGTCACACTTCTACTGGGATTGGAGCATTTCCCAGATGGATCCATACATCTTGCGTCCTGCTACATGGCAGCCGCCAACGCGCATCACACAGTATGGGGAAGCAGCGACATCAATACTCAGGTCAGGGAGACACTGTTTAACTTTATTATGCAAACTAGTTTGTGTATCGCAAACCGAGGTAGTAAACCAACATATATTGGACCCTGCTCGAAGAATTTTCTCGATATCACTCTCTTTACGGGCCCAAACACTTTGTTCGAGAACTGGAGGGTACTGGGTACTCCGTCCTTCTCTAACCACAAGTATTTAAGCTTTGTTGTTATATTCTCCCCCAAGAGAACCAGTATAACTGTAAGGAATCCCAGAAACATAAACTGGCATCTTTTCAGACGTAAACTTGGCAAAACGCTGGGGACATCTAAGGAAATAAACTCTCATTTTATGGTGGAGAAGGGACTAAATCTCCTGACCACCTGTCTCAATAAAGCGTATCGTATCTCATGCCCTCCCGTACGCACGGGGCGGAGGACTAGGCCACTCTGGTGGAACAAAAAACTTGGGGGTCAACGATAATACGTGCATGAAATCATGGCTGGTAATGAATTCTGTTCAGATCATAAGCGTGTATTGTGCCGCCAGAGCTCATCACGAAGGACAAGCTGGAATGGGCGATCAACGCGTTCACCCGCTTTTAATCGCCGGGTACGGACGGGTTACTCCCTGCTATGCTACTGCAGGCTTTTCGCCTGATTATACCCCGACTGATATCGGTCTACAGGAGATGTCTGCAATGCAACTACGTGCCAAAAAGCTGGAGAGTAGCAAGGGTGGTGTCACAGAATAAACAGTAATACAGAACGCGCATCTCATACAAATTCAAAAATGTTAAGGGGTCGTAATATTACGACCACTGTTAATTGAACATAACGTCCTCTGCCAGTAACATTACAAACAGCACTAGACAGCTTTCGTTTCAGTTACATCACAGAACAAACAGCACAGAGATTAGAAGAAAGTAATCCGCGAAGCATTGAATGGAAAATAGCGTCGGCTGTGGTTGCTGTTGTTATTGGCCAACAAAACGAAGTGCCACTTGCTTCTTGCATATCTATACTCTATACCAGAGGTGCCCATGCCCTATGCTCTCGTTGCTCATTTGTTTTTGTTAATGCTCTTCAGCATAGGCTGAGGATTCCAATTCCTCATTTGTTTTTGTAAATGATCGTCGGCATAGGCTGAGCATTTTAGTATACACACACAGCACAGTATGCTTTGTTGGTGCAAATTGGCGACAGTTATCTTCCACGTAGTTTTGTTGTTGTTTAGCGTATGAATTAATTTTTATGTATTGGTGTTTGCTCTTCCATAAGAAGATTTTGGGCACCCCTGCTCTATACCATAGAAGGGCACGCTGCTACTCGCGAGTAGCAGCGACGCCTACTCGCGTATACGAATACAAAGCAGCGAAGTTCCGAGCGCAGCTTCAGTGCAGTGATGTTAACTGTAGGGAAAATTCCCTACATGTAGGGAATTTTAGCGAAAATTGTGTGCGTAGGGGAAAAAAGGACCGATTTTTTAAAATTCACTAAATGTAGGGAATTTTCAAACAAACCTGGTTATGGAAAATTTTGAAGTCAAATTAGTCAAATTAAAAATTGTAACGATCAAATGTTGTTTCCCAATTTGTCAAAGTTGGCCAAATATGTTTCGGCACTACCACATTCTAATGCAGTCTCTGAAAGAATATTTTCGAACAAAAAAGAAACACACCCAGCCATGAAAATTTGACTCGAATTTGTATAATTCGCTCTTACTTACAAGACGAAGTTATCACCTGTGTAAATTTTCAATGTAAAGAACAACACTTTAAGAAAATGGCATACACTGAGTTGTATGACCATAAATAATTAGTCTTAGTGTAATTTTTGTACTGATTTTTTTTATGTGATGTAACGGTATTTCAGTGCAAAGCACAATTTTTTATGTTGTTATGTTTCCATGTTTTAAATGGTATCTCAGTACAAAGTACAACTTTGTTTTGTTGTTTTCATGTTCCAAATGAATTAAAAGAAGAATTAATAAATGTTATGGTTTTTACTTTTGCGACTTTTATTCACAAAAAATGAAAAAAACCTTTAATATTACAAAATACTTGGAAAACAAGTGTAGGGAGTTTCGTAGGGAAAATTGCTGGAGAGCGTAGGGAAAAGTAGGGATTTTTTCAAGGCGCTGCGACACTGCTTCAGTGTCGTGTCAAACTTCATGCAAGTAACTTCACACTCGTTTGCGGCTCGCATACTGCGAATATTTACACTGAGTATT
Organism: Melieria omissa; assembly: GCA_963971225.1. Classification (NCBI taxonomy): domain Eukaryota; kingdom Metazoa; phylum Arthropoda; class Insecta; order Diptera; family Ulidiidae; genus Melieria; species Melieria omissa. The sequence continues at coordinate 22,834,093 of OZ020270.1, read as the reverse complement.
CATGTAAATCAGAAAATGTTAAGGGTTGAATGGGAAATACAATTTTTTTCTTTTCCTTTTTTATACCTGTCCGTTATTTGACCGTCCTGCTTTGATATTTTAACGCTAGCAATATGTTTGAAGTTAAAATATTATAGCTAAAAAATTTACACCTTAATTTTATGCAGTGTTTTTCACGCATACATTGCCAAAATGCGTGGTTGTTTAGTGCCCATCACTGCTCTATACTATTGTAAGGATAAGACAGTCTGTCGCTGTGCAAAGCAACCCTGTCGCTACGCGCCGTGCTATAGTCCAACCTTGCAATGATGGCTGCGATAATACGGGAAACTTTTAGTCCAACCTGGCAATGATGGCCGCGATAATAAGGGACACTTTTAGTCCAACCTGGCAATGATGGCTCGCGATCATCATGGAAACCTGTAGTTCATTCTGGAATGTGCGAGAACGATCTGCGCGATAACCGCACAGGTATAAAAGGCAGCCGGGTACGGCGCAGCGTGTCAGTCTTGGTTTAGACAAGTGAAGGTGCCACACGGAGTAAATAATTAAGTGTACAGACAGTAAAGTGTAAAATTTGTGAAATAAAGTGATCGTTGGTTTTTATTGACTGCGTTTGAGAAACTAAGTGTGTTTTGTTTATTTCAAATTACACAATCCAGAGATACGTACTAACCCACTAGAACTAGAACCAGTATTCGTAACATTTGGTGTCAGAAGTGGGATTGTGGAAAATTGAAAATAAACAAACAAAAAATAAATAACTAAATAAATAAAATTATAAAAGCACGGACACGGTTAAACTCGAGCTGCTGAAGGTAGACTAGCTGAAGAAGGAGCTGGCTGCCTGGAATTTGCCGACTGCTGGCGGAAAGGTGGAGTTGCAATTGCGCTTGCGAGAAGCTTGTGAGGCATGAGGCGTCGATTGGACTGTGCACGAGTTCGGATTAATGGGAAAATCGAGCACCTGGAGACGCGGGTAGAGCACTTGGATTAACGAGTCGACGACATGGATGATTCCCTGAACAAACGAGTTGGCGACCTGGATGATTCCCTGAACAAACGTGTTGACGATTTTGATGATTCCCTGAACAAACGTGTTGACGATTTTGATGATTCCCTGAACAAACGAGTTGATAGTCTGGAAGACTCGATGAATGGAAAAATGGACGAGCGGCTTAGGGAGGTACAGCCGCGAGAATGGCTGCCGCCGGTCCCGGAAGGTGTGGCCACCCGAGCAGAAGTGCCTACTTATGATGGGACTACGCCGTTCGATACATTCAAGCTCCAATTCGACCTGGCTGCTCTGGAAACTCAGTGGACCGATGTAAGGAAAGGTCAGAGATTGGCGCTGGCTCTTGAAGGTGCTGCGGCTGAGGTAATAAAATCAGTTCCGGAATGTTTACGAAGTGAGTACGAGACCGTCATAAGGGCGCTAGCATCCAAATACAGCGACGAGCAAAATAGAACGCTGTACTACTGTGAGCTAAAGGCAAAGGGCCAACGAGGCGCTGCAGGCATATGCAGCAGACATTGAGCGGCTCGTACAGCTGTGCTACTCGTCCTTCAGCGTTTGAAGCGTTTATTGAAGGTCTTCATGATCCGGAGACACGTCGCAGTGCGTTGATGATGGGCAAGCCGACGTTTAGGGAAACGGTGACCAGCGCGATGACATATGAGGCGACATGGATTGGGAGCACTCGGTATGCACCTGCAAGGATACGCCAGATCCAGCCAGACAACGACATTACGATCCAGGCCATAAGCTCTGAGCCACCGGACAGGCCACGGGTGGTCTCCTCTAACGTTGTTTGCTGGGTATGTGGCAAGCAGGGCCACATATCACGAGACTGCCGCCAACGAAAGAGGCGTTCCCGTTCTCGGTCGCAATCGCCTGTAGCGAGGAATACTGACAATCGACGCCCAGCCAACAAGCGCAGGGCTGAGGACGGCGAGTCGTTAAACTAAAACGGGTCAGCCCAAAGGGGCGTGAGCTGATCCCCACAATCTGCCGCCCCACCGTCCTTGTCTCACAGCTGAAACGACAGCCCGGCAGCTTAACAATTGAAGGAAGGATAGATGGAAAGTTGTTAGAGTTGACACTGGATACTGGAGCGTCATATTCGATCATAAAAAGGAAGCTGCTGAAGAACTGGGAACCGCTGCATGGCATACAGCTGCGGATTGCGACTGGCGAGCGTGCGCCGGTAAGAGGAAAAGTTACGATAACGATTGCTATCGGCACCAGCAGCCTGGAACATGAGTTCATCGTCGCGGATATAATGGTCGACGTGATTATCGGCGTGGATTTCATGAATAGGCATGGTTTTACGCTGGACCTGAACGAAAATGTGCTGAAGTATGCCAACGTTGAATTCCCCCTGCACACTGGCTATGACCGAAGCGTGGCGGTAAGGAAAGTTGTCTCGTGTCAACACCAGAGGATACCAGCGAATTCCGAGGCGATTGTGTGGGCAAAGGTGGACGAGGACGATGGGACAAGTCGGCTGTGGGTTGTAGAAGCGCCAAAACAAGGATACGACAACATAATTATCGGACGTACATTAGTGGAACCTAAGAATGGCAGAATACTAATCAGAATAATGAACCCCCTGAATGCACCCAGATATGTCGGGAAAGATGAGGTAATTGGCGAGTGTAAGGAAGCTGTAGCAGTGGTCAATTGCGAGAGTAGCCCACATGGAGGTAATAAGAAGAGCGGTTTTAACATGGACGTCATACCGCAAGAGAACCAGTGGAGCAGCGAGTTGACGGCCAAGCAGAAACAGAAGGGGAGATCAATCCTGCAGAACTATGGGTCAATATTTACAACGGAAGCGGGCGGTAGAACAGCCATAGTGAAGCACACCATCGACACCGGAAGTACAAAACCAATTTGCCAACCACCAAGACGAGTTCCTCTGGCCAAGAGAGAAGAGGTCGCAAATTTGATCGAAAACATGCGGAAGGAAAAGGTCATAGAGCCTTCTTTGGGCCCCTGGTGCTCGCCGGTCGTGCTAGTCAAGAAAAAGGATGGCAGTACCCGGTTTTGTGTGGACTATCGAAAGCTCAATGATGTGACCAAGAAGGACAGTCATCCACTACCTCGGATCGATGACAGCCTGGACACACTGTCAGGCACGCAGTGGTTCTCCACGCTCGACTTACGCAGCGGCTATTGGCAGGTAGAGCTTGCAGACAGGGACAAGGAGAAAACGGCTTTCAGTGTTGGCGATGGTTTGTGGCAGTTCACCGTCATGCCGTTTGGACTCTGCATCGCACCAGCAACATTCGAGCGGCTAATGGAACGCGTGCTAAAAGGGCTGCATTGGCGGACATGCCTGGTGTACCTCGACGACATAATGGTGATGGGTAAAAGCTTCAACGACCATCTGGGAAAGCTGAAGGAGGTATCCGAGCGGATACAAAAAGCTGGGCTTAAACTCAACCCAAAGAAGTGCTCGCTGTTCCAAAAAGAGGTCAAGTCACACGGGTCACACGGTTTCAGCTCGCGGAGTACATACGGATGAAGGCAAAATCACGACGGTGTGATGGAGTTGCCCCGGCCACGCAATCTACACGAACTCCGCAGTTTCCTGGGCCTGTGCACATACTACCGCCGATTTGTTCCGGGATTCGCGAACATAGCCAGCAGCTTGCACAAACTGATGAAAAAGAGCCAAGCTTTCGAGTGGAATGAGGAGCAGGAACAGGCTTTTGCACGTCTGAAGGAAAAACTGGCCTTCCCCGTGCCTGGGAGATGTTTGTGCTGGATACAGATGCAAGCGGGAATAGTATTGGCGGTGGGCTATCACAGATAATAGACGGCCAGGAACAAGTGATAGCGTACTACAGTAGGGTTCTATCGAAACCGGAACGCAACTACTGTGTGACACGGAGAGAACTGCTGGCGGTATTGGACTGCGTAAAACACTTCCACAAATATCTGTATGGACAAAGGTTTCGCCTGCGCACAGATCATGCGGTATTGAGATGGCTCCTGAACTTTAAAGATCCTGAAGGGCAATTGGCGCGGCAGAGTTACGACTACACGATAGAGCATCGCAAGGGCAGTAGCCATGGAAATGCCTATGCCTTGTCACGCCGTCCGTGCAAAGTCGAATGCGGGCCGTGCTCGCGAGCCGAAAGCAAAGAACAGATAGTGGACGCCCGGTTGGTAAGCGCTATGCCAGAGGAAGAGTGGTTTGCAAAAATCGTCGAAGGCAAGGAGCAAGGCGCACGTCCAGACTGGCAGGAGATGGCCGGTGAAAGCCCGATCGCTAAGGTTTACTGGGCACAGTGGCAAAGTCTGCGGCTGAAGGAAGGATGCATGTACCGCGAATGGGAGAGCGCGGATGGTCGGACCAGCAACTCCCTAATGGTAGTGCCGAAATGCAAAATCAACGAGCTCATCGAGGCATACCATAACGACTTCAGTGGAGGGCACATAGGCATCACCAAAACCGTCGCCAAAATAAAAAGACGATTCTACTGGGTAGGATGTCAGGAGTCTGTAGCCGAGTGGATTAAGAGCTGCGTACGATGTTCAGCCGCGAAAGGGTCGACAAGAAGATCTCGAGGCCGCATGCAGCAGTACAACGTGGGAGCGCCCTTCGAGCGGATTGCTATGGACGTCGCCGGCCCATTCCCAACTAGCACTCAAGGCAACAAATATGTGCTGGTGGTAATGGATTATTTCAGCAAATGGCCCGAAGTGTACCCTATTCCTAACCAGGAGGCCACTACGATCTCGGTAAAGCTGGTAAACAACTGGGTAGCCAGGTTCGGAGTTCCGATAGAGTTGCACTCAGATCAAGGCCGGAATTTCGAGTCTGCGGTATTCAAGGAAATATGTGAGCTGCTGAGATAAAGAAAACTCGTACCCCCCCTTTGCACCCACAGTCCGACGGCATGGTGGAACGCTTTAACCGGACACTGGAAGAATACCGGCGGAAAGTAGTAGGCAGGAATCAAAAGGATTGGGACACGCATATCCCCCTGTTCCTGATGGCGTATAATTCAGCCCCGCACGACACGACATCAGCCCGAGCAGTGTTCGGCACAGAGTTGCGTTTACCCGCTGACTTGAAGTTCGGGGTAGTCAGCACGACGGGAGGCGCTAAGACGGACTACGTGGTCAATAAGCGGGCGGAACTGGAGGAAATTCACCAGTTTATAAGGAGCCGCACCAAACTGGTCAGCGATAAGGTGAAAGCCAGATATGATCTACGAGCTAACACAGCGGGGTTCCAAGAAGGCGATTTGGTAATGCTCTACAACCCGCAGCGGAGGAAAGGTTTGTCTCCGAAACTTCAAGCGTCATGGGAAGGACCGTACGAAGTCGTGACTAGGATTAACGACGTGGTATACAGGATTCAACGTTGCAGCAATAGAGGCGCTAAGCTGAAGGTAAAGCGCCTGGCGCCTTATCACAGCGGAGCCTCCGCACTTGTTCGGGACGAACAAGTCTAAGTGGTGGGCAGTGTAACTATAAGACAGTCTGTCGCTGTGCAAAGCAACCCTGTCGCTACGTGCCGTGCTATAGTCCAACCTTGCAATGATGGCTGCGATAATACGGGAAACTTTTAGTTCAACCTGGCAATGATGGCCGCGACAATAAGGGACACTTTTAGTCCAACCTGGCAATGATGGCTCGCGATCATCATGGAAACCTGTAGTCCACTCTGGAATGTGCAAGAACGATCTGCGCGATAACCGCACAGGTATAAAAGGCAGCCGGGTACGGCGCAGCGTGTCAGTCTTGGTTTAGACAAGTGAAGGTGCCACACGGAGTAAATAATTAAGTGTACAGACAGTAAAGTGTAAAATTTGTGAAATAAAGTGATCGTTGGTTTTTATTGACTGCGTTTGAGAAACTAAGTGTGTTTTGTTTATTTGAAATTACACAATCCAGAGATACGTACTAACCCACTAGAACTAGAACCAGTATTCGTAACATCTATATATATATAAATGAATCGTGTTCCATTCGGCTGTTTAAAACTCTAGAAAGGCTGGACCAACTTGGATCGGCGGGTTTGTTCGAAATTGTTACGTGAAGGTCTAGGAAAAAAGATAAGTCGGGAAAACAATAACTTTGGAACCATAAGTCACACATCAATTAAATTTAGTTCACACTTACTATTTAATCATGTCCTTCGACCGAGGGAATGGGGTGGGTAGTGGACAATAGGGTGGGTCGATTCCGGACTTTTTTCGATTCGAGATTTCTAATAGTGCGGAAAAGTTGCCTTAGTACTTCCTGATTCCAATGCAATTTTTTGTTTTGAGATCGGACTGCATCTTCAACCCCAACTCCGGCCTTGAAATTTCGGAAATTTGCCTAAAATCGTGAAATTGCCTACCTAGCGCCTGAAATACGCCTCTCATGGCAAAATGTATAAAAGAAAAGTTGTTTGTCGCATCATTAGCTACCGAAATGGTATTATGATCATGGCCGTAGGACGAACCGTTCCCGAGATAGGTGAAAATTGTTGCAGCTCTCAGCTAACCTGTGTTGGTTACCCAGAACCCACCACGTGGAGGTGGCTGCACTTCGGGTTCCTCCCAAGCCCAACCCAACCAACCAACCATATGTCAGGCTTGTTTTAGTCTGAATCTGTATCAAATTTATTGATAAAATCAGATTTTGGCAGTTGTTGCCTAGATTTCAGTGTAGAGCGTATAAAACGATCACGAGACTGGGGGCCAATAACTTTAGAAGATGCCTCTGTCACCAGTTTGACGGTTCTCTCGACTGCCACGGTGTGAGAGGGGAATTCACTAAATTTCCATATCTCTGCAGTGTCTCCCGACAACCCTTTTATGAGCTCTTCGTTAGAAACTGAACGAAGAACTGGTGGAACGCTCAAGGTAATAGTCTTCCAGTTAATCATATCGTAATAATTATTAGCTTTGAAATTCAGCTTTGGCACTTTATTACATCTAACCCATCCATTTACAGTGTCAGTCTCTGCTTCTCTGGCTGCCAGAAGACGGTCAAGGGCCAACTTTCTGACTTCTACCCGTTCGTCGGTCATCATACTAAGGAGAATGTTTTCTGGAAGAGCAAAGAAAGCATTCTGTTGAATGGATGAATCGACAACCTTGCGCAGTTTGGCAGGTAAGTATCTCGACCTTTGGCGCGATGGCGCGAGCCATCTTTGATTGAACTGTGGAATCTTATTGAGAACCACAAAGGTGAGTAAACTGTAAGTATGTACTTCACCAAAAACTTTATTTCCTTTGTTGGTTTGTCTGTAGAAATGTATAATCTCAGAATTCTGTTTGCACAGGTAAGCCAGCGAGATTTGCACATGTTACCTGGATGCATCGACGCTAATTGTAAGTCTGAAGAGCATTGACCGGAAATAACAGCTTCTGATATTTTGTAGAGGTAAGCTTGGTCTGTGCTAAGTTGGGTCGGATTAATAACCTCAGAAGGTAATTGGCATGATGGAAAACTTTCAAATTTGACGACAGGCAACTTCTCACAATCAGGGAGCAGTTTACCTATGTCGCCAGAGAATGTATTTGGACTCTTTGAGACACCATCTATGTGTTCGAAAAGAGCACGAAATGGAAGTTCGTTGAAATGTAGAAGACAAACAACCCACTGTAATGGCCTACCTCTTTTCTTCTAGTTTCCGAATGATTCAACCTTTCCAACCTGTGTTCGTGTTGGTGCCATCAGCACCGACAACTTCTAGATGTTCCACATCTACTGAATTGTCTTGTAAATGTTGCCATATAGCTTGCATCTCATCCTCAGCTGACCCGGAAGGAGAGGTGACGTGGCCAAAGTAATGAGACCCAGGTTCCTCTACAAGAGAAATATGTTCCTCTTTGACAGTGTCGCGGTAGTACTTTTCACCTTCGCGGACTTGTGTGTGTATTGTCCGTCAAAATACAGCCCATATACAGAGTCAATACTTTCGGTGTTTTGGAGCTTAATTCCAACACTTTTTTTTGCTCGACTAATCTTGCATTTGTCAGTGACAAAGCTAGCCTGATCCTCTGTTATCCAAGCTGCTTTTTTGGCATCCAGAAAGGCATATGAAACCATCAAGGCCGCTGCTCTGTCACTTAATCCGAATCTTTGGGCAGCTAAAGCAATGTGTTCTAATAATAGTGTGTTTTGTTTGATTTTAGAGGATGGAAGAGAAAATTCAGCATCAGCATCGTTTTTGGAAGAATGTATGTGCGACGCACCGACATTGTTGTCGTCTGTGTGAGTGTCTGGTTGATCTGAATGGTCACGTGTTGTAGCTGGTACTTTTCTGGTAAGTGTTGATGTTGAATGACGTTTTGAAAGCTTTTCTTTACGTTCATTTCTCTTTGCAATCTTTTTTGTTTCAGGTAGATCAACACTTCCAATGTGACCAATTCTTCTGGTTCTCTGGTCCAAGAGAAATGGTTGTTCAATGATAGGAACTTTCCTTTCCTTTGGACAATTGCATGAAGAAAAAGAAATGCATTTACAAGCAGCGATGTCAAATAATTCTGCGGCAGAAGGGACAAAGTCGTCTCTTTTAGAGCGCAAACCTATTTGGTTCCTTAAAAACATTTGTTTAAGTGTCAGAAATTTCTTATGGTATGTGGTGAGCATTTGTAGAACTCTGGTGTGTGAGACTATCGGAATAGATGACTTTTTGAAAATATTTTCATCCATTTTTGCAACTATTTCTGAAACCTCTTTACTCCTAGGTTCATAGTTGTCACCTCGGAGTCGCCCTATACGAAATCTTTCAAACTGATAATACAAAAGAACATCCTGGTAACTGGGTAGCTGGGACTCAGTGAGATCGTACGGATATATGCCAAACACAGGACATTTCTGTCTAAATTTAAATTTAGATACAGACATGTTGAGTTTTGTGTTCTGTTCAGAGAATGTAAGTGATAGCACTCGGCGAAATCAACGACAAGAGTGAAGGAACTCGATGAAAGAATATTTGTGTGGGGACCTGTCCGAACGTGTCGTATGGCGCAGGGGAATACACGACGGAGCAAGCTGGTGGCGCCCGGCGCGCAGCGGGAGTCTAGTCTAGTGTCTGGCGGGGAGGGGAGAGGGATGGGGGAAGAGCGAGACGGGACGGGAGGAGCGGCCCGGCCGGTCCGACCCGACGCGTGAAGCACAGAACACATCTCCGCAGCGCCGGCGCATTCAGGGAGAAGTGTGGCCGCAAGCCGATTTTTACCTTGCGCGGCGGCGCGCCGCCATTTCGCTCGTATCTCGGGAAATGTTCGTCCTACGGCCAGGATGATAATACCATTTCGGTAGCTAATGATGCGACAAACAACTTTTCTTTTATACATTTTGCCATGAGAGGCGTATTTCAGGCGCTAGGTAGGCAATTTCACGATTTTAGGCAAATTTCCGAAATTTCAAGGCCGGAGTTGGGGTTGAAGATACAGTCCGATCTCAAAACAAAAAACTGCATTGGAATCAGGAAGTACTAAGGCAACTTTTCCGCACTATTAGAAATCTCGAATCGAAAAAAGTCCGGAATCGACCCACCCTAGTGGACAAGGGGTTGTGGCACCGCAGCAGAACTGTAAGTTGTACATCATTGAAACTTGGTATGAACCTACCATTGAATCATATCTTTCGATAGAGGGAATGGAGTTGGTATTGAACAAGGGGGTGTGACATCGCCCATACAACTGAAATCTTTTAAATGGAATAGCTTCGGAGTTGTAAGCCGCACAGCATTGAAATTTTGTGTACCGTCGTTTCATAGATGTGTCATTCTACTAATGAGATTTGATCGACGTTGGTCAAGGGGCGTGGCACATTTTTTATGATCTAACAGTTATGCAGTGCACACACATCAGTGAAACTTGGTACGAACTTTCCACTTAGTAGGACAATTCGACTAAAAGAAAGTTGTGAGCATTGGACAAGAGGGCGTGGTACCGCCTCCATTTTTATATACATAGATTGTGTGCCCCAACTTACTGACTGATTGATTGATTGATTCATCATCGCTCAGCCCAAGCCGCTGAAGACACAAACATAAAATTTGAACTGTAGATACATTTTGAAAAATGAACCTCCGCTAAGACGGGATTTTTCGAAATTCGGGGTGTAAAGGGGCAAAACATGTTTTAAGGTGTTGTATGTGATTTAAAAGAGTTATTGATTTCGAACTTCCTGAAAATACTTTAAACCAAAAATAATTCGACACGTGTTTTATAATTTTTCGAAAATCAAAATTTAACCCATTATTTGGTTAAGATTTGTTTAAGGGTAGACTCAAAAAAAACATGAACCGATAGGCCTATTGACTTCAAAAATTGTAAAAATACTTGAATTAAAAAAAAAATTACATGCGCTTCTCATTATTTTCAAAATCTAAATCTAACCGGATCAGTGACGGGTTAAAAGTATGTATGGAGAAACAATTTTTTTTAGCCTTTTAACTTCAAACTTGGTGAAAGTACTTCAAATGTAAAATAACTCGATACGTGTTTTTCATTTTTTCCGAATATTAAAATTGGTCGGGGTCAACGAGCGGTTAAAAGTTTGTATGGCGAAACTGTAAAAAAGCATGAACTAATGGGGCCACTGACTTCAAACTTAGTGAAAGTATTCTTAGTGAGAAATAGTTTCACGCGTGTTTGTAACTTTTTTGGAAATGAAAATCTAAATGGGTCAACAATAAGTTAACAGTTTGTATAGAGAACCACGATTTATTGGTCCTGTTGACTTCAAACTTAGACAAAAAGCACTTCAATCGGGAAATAATTAAAATGTTTTTTTCATATTTTTGAAAATCGAAATCTACCGTGGTAATCTAAGGGTTAAGAATTTGTTTAGAGTAAATGTGAAAACTCATGATTTAAAGGGCCTTTTGATTTCACAGTTGTTAGAACCACTTGACATCAAAGATAATAGACATATGTTTTTTTTTTTTTTAAATCAAAATCTGACGGGGTCACCAATGCGTTCAAAATTTGTATCGGGTGAAAGAAGAGAGCTTGCGTGCGAAGCCGCGGGGCCCAGCTAGTTATTATATAAAAACAAGTGTGACCTTTTTTGAGCCACAATTAGGCAAAAACCACTGAACCGATTTAGATGAAATAAGCACCAAACATTTTCTTATCTGGGGGAATGGTACATAGGCTATATGAGAATTACCACGCCCCATTCTTACGCCCACAATGGTATTAAAACTCATCTATGGTATGCTTTTGTAAGGCAATATGGGTATCAGCGTACCATTGCGGCAAAAATAGGCTATAATATAATCGGCCACGCCCACTTTCCGTGCCCTCTAAACTAACAAAACGAAGCTACGGTACATGTCGGTAAATCAGTATTAATATCGAATGATTCCGTGCTTCGTTGATATTAACATACGATATATAAGATTGACGACGCCCACCTGATATGCCTTTTCGCCACGCCCACTATAATAACAAATCAGCCATGGTATATTTGTCATAGCAATATGGGTATCAGACGATTCAGCGTGTCATTGCGGGAAACATAGGCTATAATATAATCGGCCACGCCCACTTTCCGTGCCCACTAAACTAACGAAACGAAGCTACGGTACATGTCGGAAAATCAGTATTAATACCAAATGGTTCCGTGTTTTGTTGATATTAACACAGCATATATAAGATTGACCACGCCTACCTATTACACCTTTTTCACCACGATCACTATAATAACAAATCAGCCATGATATATTTGTCACAGCAATACCGGTGTCAAACGATCTAGCGTGTCATTGCGTCAAAAAAAGGCTATAATATAATCGGCCACGCCCACTTTCCGCGCCAACTAAACCAACAACACGAAGCTGCGGTACAAGTCGGGAAATCAGTATTAACACCAAATGGTTCCGTGTTTTGTTGATATTAACGCAGGATATATAAGATTGACCACGCCTACCTATTACACCTTTTTCGCCACGATCACTATAATAACAAATCAGCCATGATATATTTGTCACAGCAATACCGGTGTCAAACGATTTAGCGATTCGATAGGGGGAATGGGGTGGGTATTTGACAAGGGGGCGTTGCACCCCCCATACAACTTAAATTTTCAATATGGAATATCTTCGGAATGAGAAATCGGGCGGCATTAAAATTTGGTGCGGGGCCACCGTTTAGATGTGCTGTTTCACTGGTAAAACTTTATGAGCGTTGGTCAAGGGGCGGGGCACTTTTTAAGCGACCCTATTGTTTTCAATAACTTTGGAACTGCAAATCACACATCAAGATATTTGGCACATACTTACGATTTCGACGTGCCCTTCGATAAGGAGAGTAGAGTGGGTTTTGGACGAGGGGCATGGCACCGCCCATAGAACCCAAATTTTTAATGTGGAATATCTTCGGAACAATAAGTTGAAAAGCTTTGACATTTTGTAAACCATCGTCTCATAGATGTTTCATTCTACTGGCAAAATTTTACGGACGTTGACAAGGGAAGCGGTATATTTTTTGTGACTGACATTTTCCGCGTAACTTTGGAACTGAAAGTCGCATATCAATAAAACCGGGTCACACCCTTCGATTGGAGGAATGGATTGGGCATTACATAAAAGAGACGTGGCATTGCCCATAGAATGTAGTATGAGGAAACTTGATTTATTGGGCCCATTGACTTGAAACTTGCGTGCAAAGCCGCAGGGCCCTACTAGTATAGTATAAGAGAATAGCAATAAGCTAGGGTTGTTGTTATTGTTGCCGGCTAGGAAATGAAACATTGAATTCGAACTCTTTTTGCTTTGTGGTTCATTCTGCGTGCAGCGCAGTGCGTACATACGCTGTCGGTTGTAATGTTTTATTTATTTATTTATTGAGTCTATGGTTTAACAACCTTACAGACTAGATAACAATTAAAATGTACTTATTTAGTAGGTGCACATAAATGACTTAAAAATAAGAGAGTAATTAATTTGTAAACGAAAATTGGCTTAGAGAGAAATCCAAACACGGAAAGTTATTTTAACACGTTCACGCCGGGCCGATTTTCATTGTCTTTGCTGTGAGGCGGCGCTGAAATTAATGCTGTGCCTCATCTGGCTTTCATTAAATGTTTTTAATGAAAATACGATAAATTTTCATTATTTTAATTTTCAGCGTCTAATAGCACAATCGAATGCGTACCATCGGCGGTACGCGTCACCCGATTTGACATTCTAGTGCGGGCCACCGGCGATACGCGTCGCCCGATGAGAAAATCTAGTGCGGGCCACCAGTGGCCCGCGCCGCCCGATGAGACAGTCTAGCGCGGTGTCCCGCGCCGCACAGTGGGGTAATTGATACCGAAAGTGCCGATTAATTCCCCCAGGCTATTTAGATATGAAATAACTACTAAGTTTAGTTAATTGAACATTATAAAGTAAAAAACAAATGTTTTTGGGTATACTTTAGTGGACATTTTTTTAAGAAACGGTAAAAAACTAACATAGTAAAAAAAAAAATTTGAAAAATGAAATTTAAGTTGAACAGTTTAATTACAACATTTCATCGCCGTCTCTTGCAGCCAATTTAGTTTCATCATTAAAATCATCATTATCATCATCATCATAATCTTCATCAGCATCATAATCATCACCGTCACCATTATCATCATTCGTCATTATTGTCAACTCCATAGCATCTTTGGGCATATACTGCACTTTTTTTTGGCAATTTTCTTATTTCGTCATTGACTCTTTCTTTTTCGTTTTTAGAAACTGCTGCAGATTCCTTGACGAATTCAATTTTTAACGGCCTACAAAATCGTGTAGATGCGGGTCGCGGGTTTTGCCATATAATTTTGTTTCCACAAAACATTCGAAGTGGAACAATTTTGAAAACACGCAATAAACACATTTTCAGTTTTGGCTTAATTCTGGAGTTCAAGTTAATTTCTGAGCTTTCCTGTATTCATAGACCTATAGTAGAATTTTATGGCGAATATTTTCGTGATATATTTTGTCCTTAAAAAGTTCTGTTTTACAGGACATTTTTGACATTTTAGAAAAAAAGGGTCAAATTGACCCATATAAATAGGAGCTACAGGGTTAAAGTACTCCACAAAAATGTTCCTCGTAGTGTTTTACACCTAATTGCTGAACACATCATTGACCTAAAATGTGATGTTACATAGTTTTCGTATGCCAAATCACCATAAGAATGCGCGAAAAGGGGAAAACTTTGACCCCCCCTAAAAAAAAATTCAGACGTAAACTTTCAAAACGCCGATACACGTATATTTTTTTTGGCCTCCTCTACCAGAATCCGTTGTCAGAACCTTGTTATTATGAAAAAAATTGGATTTTGTTGTGCAGTGTCATCAATTTCGTTTGCACAATGCATGCATGAGGCCCTTGGGTGCGCACACAAAAATCGAAATGCTGGAAAAGTGCGCAACATCGCGCATAAAATGTTACTGAAATATCTAAGCTATACGCTAAGGAAAACAGTTTTGCCCGACCTCACAAGACTCACAACTATATGTCTATGAAAAGGTAAAAAATTAGACAATTATAATGTTTTTAAACAAAAAATTAAATGAAATACCTATTTTCATTTTTTAACAAAACCAAATACACATTGCATTGCTGAAATACCTGAACATGAAGGCTGCATCATTAATTTTTCAATAGTTTTTCAAATTCACACAAAGAAATCGTTTTTAAGTGACGACAAAAACACGTTTATCGCTGTGCGCACAAAAACTGAAAATAAATGTCAACTTTCAGAGTGCTTTGCGGGAAAACGGTAAACTATTTTGCAACAACTCTTTCACATAGTGATACAGAATTTTATCCCCTTTAACCCGGTACCAAAAACATAGTTGTATCTTGATTTTTCATTTTTGAATTAATCGGCACTTTACTTATATATTACCCCACTGTGCGCCGGCGTGAATGTGTTAAGCTAACTAATTATAGGCATTAACATAAAAGGTGTAGTGCCGTCTAAGATTTCTGGTAGGAACATTAAAGCTTACCAATTCCAACAGTTGCGGGCAATGAATATTACCATTGATAATGTTGTAAAGAAAAGTTATTGCTGCAATCACTCTTCTATTTTCAAGAGAATGCAGACTTATTAGTTTGCACCTTGCACTATAAGGAGGCAGGGGTAAGTCAAAACGCAAATGTGCTAAGCAGTACTTCATAGAGATTTTTTACACACGTTCAATTCTTTTATTGTGAACTTCATAAAGCGGATTCCATATTAGATTAGATTTTACGAAGGCGTTGTACAAAAGTTTTTTAGTGTACGGATCCTTAAATTCAGATTTTGATTTGATTTGAATTTCTTTTGATAAAGGCTAAGGATGAGAAAGCTTTAGGAATGATAAAGTTAAGGTGCTCAACAAATGTGAAGGCAGAATCAAAAACGACGCCAAGGTCGCGTATTCTATCTACACTAGTTAGAGGGGTATCAGAAAGAAAGTAAGTTGAGAGTATTTTATTCTGCTGCTTGGTGTAGGTTACAGAGTAGCATTTACTTGTGTTTAATGCTAATATATTTCTGCAACACCAGTCATAAAAGCTATTTAACTCAGCTTGTAGTTCTTGTATATCGAGCAAGCTTTTGATTCTGAACCTAGTATACTTCCTTGCGGAACCCCAAGTATACTTCCTTGCATTTCAATGACGACATAATTTACTCTCTTAAACAGGTAGGACTCAATCCATTACAAAAAAGTTGAATGAAATCCTAATACTCGCAACTTGGCTAATAGCGCGCTATGAGAAACTGTGTCAAACGCTTTGTATATGTCTGTATAAATGGAGTCAACTTGACAACCATTCATGAAAGCTGAGACACAGTAGCTTGAGAAAACGGAGAGATTAGTTACAGTGGATCTCCCAGGAACAAAACCATGCTGACAAGGGCAAATCAGGTGTTTAACAGCAAAAGATAGCTTAGGAATTACAGTTTTTTCAAATAACTTCGAGATTATAGGAAGCTTCGAGTAACTTTCCAGTCATCTAGGAAATTTCTAGTTTTTAATGATAAAAAGAAAAGCATTAAGAGGGGTTCAGCAATTGCCGAGACAGTCCTTTTAAGGAAAAAGGATGAAATATTGTGAACATCACAGCTCTGGGCATTTTTAAGGTTCTGAATACCTAAAATAATATCATCCTTATTTAGAGTTAACGAACCGAAATCTAGAAATGACTTTATATTTCTTAATATTGTTACGAAAATCTCACGTTTTTCCAGGTTCGTTTGATTGTGTTTGAAAATAAAACAACTTCATTTATTCAGCGCAACGTAGTCAAAACTAACAATCGCTTTATTTACAAATTTACACTTGTTCTACTTTACACTACTACTATTGCATGTTTCCCCATTGCTTGCTCAACACAGACTCGACTCATTGCGCTGCACACTGCTGCTTTTATACCAGTTTCCTTATCGCGCCGAAGTTTCTTGCAACTTCCAATTGGAAAGCGCTCGACCATTCTCGCACAGCCCATTTCTTCGAAAACCATCCTTGCCATATCGGACTATACCAAGCGAATTATACAAAATTTGCCGTACTTCAAAGTGCATGCCTAAAAGTATGCTTGGAAAAGCGTTCATGCACAGCACAGAGTGCCTCTCCGTTTCAATATTGAATCATCAAGCCAGGAATCATCATCAACAAAATTTGTTTTAAAGAACTCTGAAAATAAATTAGCAGAGTCATTGGACGGAGATGAAGACTTGCCCTGGTACGACATTGTCTTGGGTATAGTAGAAGAGGAACGTTTCGGCTGAATGTAGGTCCAGAATGATTTTAGATTAGATTTAATATTATTCTCTTAGCCTAATAGATAGTTCTTGTAAAGAAACTTATCCAAACAGTTAAATTCATTCGTATAGCTCAAGTACCGAGTGATCCTGTTTCTTTATATAGCTTATAAAACTTATTGCGCAATTTTTTTAGTTTTTTGAGGCCTTTTGTGTACCATGGCAATTTGTAAACCCTCTTAGAAAATTTAGGGATCATCTTGTTAGAGTTATCGATAATTCTACTTTTAAAGACTTCAAAACAGCAACCAAGATTACGATTATGAAAAAGAGATTGCCAGTCTATGTTGGAGATGAGATCATTTATCAGACCAAAATCACAACGGCTGTAGTTGAGTCTGATATCATGGACGGATGGATGTGAGGGTGGGCAGGAAGGCTACAAGCCTTCCATAGCACTCAGTCCATTTCAGTTCATTGTACTATACCCATGGGGGATAGGGAAGGAAAATGAGAGTTATATCTCATATTTTACCCGTTTTTTGAAATGCGTATGCAACACTATCTTTCCAACATATGTTACAGCACACATTCTAAGCGGTTGGGAAAGGGAGGGGGGAGGGGACCTACAGTATAACGCCGAATCCCAACGGCGATTGGCAGTTTTTCGTTCACACTTGGAGGTTTTGCCATTGCCTGCTAAGAGCGCACTTGTGCGATTCTTGTAATTCTCATTCCCTTCATGTGGATAGCGATAGAAGTAGACGAGTTGTTCACCAGCCCGAGCCAGGAATCGAACCTGGAGGCTTTGGTATGAGAAGCCAGCGCGCTACCCGCTGGACTATCAAGGCCGGCCATATCACCGGTCTGATATCATTATCCAGCGAAATTGATGCGTATATACACTGCGGGACACTTGATTAACCTCACTCTACTTTCTTAGCTAAGATTTTTGCTATGAAGTCAAAAACTTTTTTTTAATGTCAAAATTTTCTGGACACTTAGTTACATGTGTTCCTGTTTTTGAACCGCCAAAATTGTATGCAAAATGATGATTAACCACATTTTTGTCCTCTTAAGCCTATTTCAAGTGGGACACTTGATTAACCTCATTACAGTTTTAGACCTGTAACAAGTGTTAGAAGGTAGGATTTGTGTAAATCGGTTTGAAAAACTGAATTGAAAATATTAGGCATATAATTTTTGCGAAATTTACAGACGGCAGATGCAATGGCCCGCGGTAAAACCTTAAAAGAATTGGAAAGGGGACGAATTTCGGCGAACAAGGACGAAAACATAAGTAACCGCGAAATCGCTCGCAGAATCGATCGCGATCCATGGGTAGTAAACCATTTTCATAAAACACCCACAACTTATGGCAAAAAGTCCAGTTATGGCAAAGTGTCCAGAAAATTTTGACATTAAAAAAAAGTTTTTGACTTCATAGCAAAAATCTTAGCTAAGAAAGTAAAGTGAGGTTAATCAAGTGTCCCGCAGTGTATCATTACTAATAAAAATAAGATCCAAGATTTTTTCAAGCTTAGTTATAATGTTATTAACTTGGGTTAATTGCAAACTATAAAAGCTATCAATTAAATTGATTTCATGAGCTTATTAACATGCGATGGTACAAGAAAATCGTAACCAGAGAGATAATCCCATGAGATTTTACTTAAATTAAAATCTCCTAAAACGCACAGCTGCCCATTAAAATTTGACTGTGTAAGATGCATTATGTTATCAACATGATCACTATAGATCTTATCAGAGCTATTTGGGGGGATATAAGACACATAGATGCGAAGTACACCTGCATCAGCACCAACATCGACACAAAGTTATTCCAACAAGCTATCGGAATTTAAAAGAGAAAAAACTGAACTGTGCAACTGTCTCTTAACGGCAATGAGGACTATTCCACCGCGAACGAGACCTGTTCGTAGGGAATCCCTGTCTTTCCGAAAGACATTGTATACGTTTTTATTACAAAATTCTTTATTAAAAAAGGATGAGGTTAGCCACGTTTCGACAAGAACAACTACGTCGTAATCGCCATGAGATGAAGCAGTATACACGTCGTTAGCTTTTGTTCTCATACCGGACATGTTTTGTTTACATGTTTAAAGACGCGCTTTTAGATGTGTTATGCTACTAATGCTTGTAATAGACTCATGATTATCTATGAAAGTTTCGGAGGATCCCGGTTTTTTTGAAAAAAACGAAAAGGACGTATTTTCACATCAGACGGCCATAGAGACGAGACTAGAAACTTGTTATAGATTGAAGCAAAGATCCCTAGCTTAAAACTTACTCTAGTCAGACTCGCAATTTACATATTTTTTCACTAATTTGTAACAAGTCATTAACGATGGGGAAACGTTCGCCTGCTTTGATGATACTCTCAGCATCAACCGCCGCACACTGGGGTAATATATAAGTAAAGTGGCGATTAATTCAAAAACGAAAAATAAAGACACAGATACGTTTTTGGTACCGGGTTAAAGTGGATAAAACTCTGCATCACTACGTGAAAGAGTTGTTGCAAAATAGTTTACCGTTTTCCCGCAAAGCACTCTGAAAGTTGACATTTATTTTCATTTCACGTGCGCACAGCGTGAAACGTGAATTTTTCAATTATTTAAATCAAATTTGTTTTACAAGTTTTTAAAGTAGCATAAAACTGATAATGGGGGCTACTTGTTCAGGTATTTTAGTATTAAAATATAAATTTTTTTTGTTTTTTAAGTGTTCGTAAATATTTTTGTTATTTTTTTTTTTAAAAAGCCTAAAAATTGCCTTTTTTTGGCCCTATTCATAAACATATAGTTGTTTGTTCAGTGATGTTCACTTAAAATATTGTCATAGTCGTAATCTGTGGATATTCTAGCAACTTTCTATGAAAAAAAAAGTTGCGCTATTGTTGCGCACTTTTGCAGCATTTCGATTTTTGTATGTGAAGTTTTGGCAAAATATGCACGCGGTCCGTGAAAGGAAAGACAAAAAATAAATGTTAATGCAAAAAATATGAGAAAAGCGATATGTTTTATGTTAGTTTTGTTGTTGTTCAATGTATGGTTTTTAGTATTTCTATATGCTTTTTAACCTACATTACGGGGGGCCGGCATGTTATATTTATATTAACCAGCATATTAGACGACATATTAGGCGGGATATCGCGACATGTGAGTATTTTTGGTTTTTAAGATATTTATGAAACACAATACAAAATTATCTCAAATAATGCAGAACCAAATAAAATTTCGATATCTTAGATTATTTCATTTGGCTTTGTTGTACGGTGTGTGCAAAACTAGGTCAGCTGACCTTATTTATCAGAAGTTGCAGTATTGGGCATTTTTATTCTTTGTATTACTTATGAGTAATCGATTGAAATAACTGCAGTGATGTGCATTAAACTAATTAGGTAAAGGGTAACTGCAAAAGACTACTTTTTCAAGATATTAAAAAAGGTGGTTGTTTTTATTTAGGAACGAAATCCAATGTTATTTGGTATACTCGTTTAAGTCTTTATTACATAATGACCAACTCTTTGCCTTAAATTGTGCCAAATCTTTCGTTGAGTACTATCCCTGCTATAACATGCCTACGACTGTTCATAAATATTTAATTAATGGACCAGAGGTCATAGCTCACGCCTTGTTGCGAATCGGTGAATTATCTGAAGAAGCGCGAGAAGCGAGAAATAAAGATTTTAAGGCTTTCAGGAAATATTTTTCTCGAAAAAGTAGCCGAGAAAAAACCAACGAAGACGTTCTAAATAGACTGCTTATAAATTGTGATCCCATTATATCGACAGAAATGAAATTGCCTCATAAAGCAGTTACGCGCACGCCAAGGGAACCATTGGATTTGTTGATAATTGCGGAAGAAGAACGCGAATTAATGATGATGATGATAACCATGGATGCGAAGGTGAAAGCGTGGGTGAATACGATGATGATTCCGATAGTAATTAATAAATAAGCGAGGAATTCTGTATAATACCCTTTTGTAACAATTTTGCATTTTTGATCATAAATAAAAAAAATCCACTAAAGTATGTTCAAATAAATTTATTTTCTACTTCTTTATCTATAATTAACTAAACCTAATACTTTTTTCATGTCTTAATAGTCCGGGTGAATTAATCGCCAAAATCGGCATGAATTACCCCAGTGTGCGCCGGCCCAAATGACGACAAGTGTAGCCATTTAAGTTGAACAACAACATCAAGCTCAGTGCTAGTGTTGCTACCAACAACTAAAGTATTTGTTTTCCGACGCTCCTTTACACCTACACTATTAATGCTTTTAGCATTAGACAAGGCAGTAAGATCAGCAGCATCGAGTTCCCGCGCAGCAGCAGCAACTTCAGCAAATGAGACAGCTTTATTACTCACTATAGTTCCAGCAGGAGCAGTAGAGGAAGCAGCGACTGAACTTTATCCACCGTTTCAGATTCTCTAGCAGCAGCAGCAGCATCTATTACACCAACAGCAGCAGCATTAGCAAGCGGGGTGGCCTTAGCTCCCATTGTAGTGCGATCATCAGACGAAGAGAGCGAATTCATTTCGACTCCACCAACAGCATTAATAACAGGAGACTTTCTTGTAACTACAGACTGGACATGCAGAGAGTTATAGCCTATTTCCACCGAGCGCTTAAATGCATTTAAGGGCTCTGTTAAGCTTGAGAACTGTCAAGCATTTCCACCAAAACTGAGTTAAATGCAACAGCTGGTTTTTGTTTGCATTTTTAGTTGGTCAAGCCAAATTCTGCATTTATTTCTGGGCAGCCACCACTTACCCATCGCCGCCATCTCCTTGTATACGTATGTATGGTTTCTTGTAGCCCCTCTACTGCAAGAAAACCAATTCGCTTTCCTTCTCAACAGTCTAGGAATGTCTGCGTTTTCATATTTGTGAAAATTTATTTCATTTGTCAATGTTTATTTCATTTATGAAAGTTGTCAGCTGATTGATACCAGAGCTGTATGAATTTTTAATGTCAAGAGGGTTAGTTAGAAGTTTCACGTTTTTGATTTTCTCTTTCAGCATTTATTATTGGCAAATAATAGAAGTTTTGACTTTGATTATGACAGACGATATGTATTTTTGCGAAAAATGCAGTAAAAAGTAATTGTCTTAACAAAAAATCTTCCACACCGAACGCAATTCGAATCCCCTTTTTTGTTTGTGTTCGTACGGCTCTTGCAGCGCCGAAAAGCATGCTATCAAAATTTGTACATTTGTCAAAATTGCTCCAGCTTTTAACATAACATATTCTGTTAGACGTCTGTAAAAGGCAAAACTGAGTTAACTCACTTTGATACAAAAACAATTGCATGGGAATTAGAGCATTTAAATGCGATGTTAAATGCATTTAAGCGTTAAATGCATTTAAGGCCCGGTGGAAATAGGCTATTAGGGTCAGCGACCTTAGCCTTTGAGCGTGTCAGTGTCAGCTGATGAGAGAGCGAAGCCATATTTGGCGGCGCCGCACAGTGTTTCGACTCCATACAAAATTAGGACAAAAATAGAAGGAGTGCTCTATATTCGCTAAAAATTTGCAATCTGATTTATTTGGGGCTACTGATTTCAAAAATGATGTTTGTTTTCCAAAAAAACATATAGCTTTTAAAAAATCGAATATATATAGGGTGTTTTTTTTAGAGGTTTGTTTTTCGAATAGAGATAAAACTGGCATTTTGTGGTCAAATCTGGCAACTCTAATGTCATTTATGTTCAGTTTGGTTTGCCATTTCATCATGAACAGGTTGACAAAAGAACAACGCTTGCAAATCGTGCAAATTTATTTCGAAAATAATGGTTCAGTTCGCGAAGTTTACCGCAAGCTCCGTCCATTTTATGGTCGACATAATCGTCCATCAGAGCAAAATCGGTCCATCCATCGGTTAACCATGGGTCGTTTTCGCACTACGTTTACTCTATGTGATAATACGCATCCGC
This sequence comes from Melieria omissa, assembly GCA_963971225.1. Lineage (NCBI taxonomy): Eukaryota > Metazoa > Arthropoda > Insecta > Diptera > Ulidiidae > Melieria > Melieria omissa. The sequence continues at coordinate 22,811,418 of OZ020270.1, read as the reverse complement.
AGAGACGTCGAACAGTGCGCACCGAAGAAACAATTGCCGCTGTAGAGCAAAATGTTGAAGAGGACCCGAATGAATCGATTCGCCACCGTGCACAGCAATTGGAGCTTTGTCCATCAACTTTAAAAATTGGACCTGTAGAATTGGCTTTATTCGAGCCAGCCGCGGCGGCCACATGCCCGAAATCATATTTAAACATTAATGGCATAAAATTATCCTTCCAATAAAGCCAAATTGATGGACATTAAAACGATTTTCTGGTGTTTTATTTCAATTCGAAGTTCTATACCTCTAAAAAAAACACCCTTTATAACCAAGTATGCCATCACCACCGGGCCCAAACCGCTGGAGCTATAATGATGAAATTTGGTCAATAGTTGTATTTTAAAAAGTCAACCTTTAAAAAGCAGCGATTTAAAAAAATTCAACCTTGAAAGGCCGCAAACGGGGTGGTGAAGCTTATATAGACGGACATTGTGTTTTGGTCGCATTGTTTTAAAATTTTGTATATGTATACTCAAACAAAAATAACGAAATATGTATTTCAGCGTTTTTCAAAATTCGACCTTCAAAGGGTGGGAAGAGGGTGATGAAGTTGCTTGAAAGAAACCGATTTTCGTTTTATTTCCGTAGAGCTTCACATAGAGATGACACAGCTATGAAGATGCAATGCTATGATAAAATGTCCAGGATGAAAGAAAATAACTGCCATTTTTCAAACCGTTCAGTTTATTCAGTATCACTATCATCAAATATGATGGTTTTAATCCCACACAGTTCAATTGAAATAAAACTATTTTACAAATAGTTTTCTCCATAGTTGTCTTCTTTATTGTAAACAAGTGTAAATAATGCAAGGTAATTTTAACAAGATTGCCTTCCGCAACTTTTCCATATTCTCCAAAAAATATGAGCATTAAATCACACTTTAGCAAAAAATTTTTTAGCAATGGGAAAAATAGGATAATATGGCTCTAAACGGGTAAGCCAAACCCATTTTTATATAGAACATTCAAAAATTGAGACATTGGATTGGTTAATATAGAAGTTTTCATATTATATGAAAAACTTTCGTATGGCAACTCTGCCTTTAGTGGGCGGACCATGCCCATTTTTGATAGCGACTGTGCCACTATACTTTTTCTTTCCAGTTACATCACTTTCTGGGCGTTACAAGCTCCGTACCAAAGTGAATGTACCGGTGGGCACCTGAACGTAGGGTACAAAAATTTAATTTTTTTAGGTAGAGTAGTTTACACAAATTCTATTATTTTCCAAGATCGCAGGAAATCGCAGAATTTTGTTTAATGATCCAAAAGACGAAAGTCCATTCTATAATAATTAATAACACAGTACAACAGTAAAAAAAACCCGCGGAGTTTCTCAACTGTTCCTTATATTTTCGGAGTCGCTGATCACGAATATGTAATTATTTTTTTCGGGTCACCTCTAGTTTGGGTTTTACAGGGTCTTGAAGTTACAGGCTACACCCCAACTAAAAAAATTAATTTAAATGGTTGAACTTATCCTAGTCTAACAATATTGGTATCAAAAGAAAGGGAATTATATCTTCAACTCAAATCAAATAATTTTTTTGTAATTATCCTGGCGGAAGGATATAAAAATGTCCTTTTAAGAATGTATCCTTTATTATCCTGGAAGTTTTTCTGCCAAAAAATTTGAGAAAAATATATTACAAAACCCTTACCATGCACCAACACATTGTGAAATTTCATGTTGATCAGTCCATTGGTTCGGCTGAAAAAAATTGTTAAAGTTTATTTCAACTCAAAAACTTAAATCATTCCAAAATTTTTCACAGTGCAAACAATTTCAACTCTTCACAAAAACCCGCCCAGTTTCTGAACTGTTCCTTATAATCCCGGAGCTGCTGATCACGAATATGTAATTTTTTTTTTCGGTCACCTCTAGTTTGGTTTTTACAAGGCCTTGAAGTTGCCAACACCACCCACCTTGAAAACGAATTTCAATTGTTGAACTCATCTTAGTCTAACAATATTAGTATCAAATTAAGGAGAATCAAGTCTTTACCCCAAATCCATGTCAATGTCAATATTACGTTATATTTTGTACAATTTTTGAACTAGAAAACATTGCAACAGTCGTGTTTATTTAATATAATACAAGGACAAGTAATTGGTACTAAACTTTTTTGGTAAGCTAACAGTATATTAAATTTTAAAATTGACTTGAAGCCCATGACAAAGCTGAGTCGATGGCGTAAGCTTCAGCTTGGTACACTGTGCAAGCATGTGTTTGTGAACATGTGCATCTTCCAGCGTTTTTCAGAGAAAAGAACGACGAATGCCCAGCCGCAGTCATCTGTTTCAAGTGTGCTGCCGTCTTTGTATATGTGGTTTTCTCAGGAATCAAAGATGGTTAAACAAATTTCATAGGCAGCCACAAATCAAAAGACTATAAAGAATTAGTACAAAGAATGCATTCACAGATTTTAACGCACTCACTTAGTTGAAAATTCATATGTTCCATAATCATGTCTAGGTTTTCCCTTTAAATATGGAAGAATTATCTGATCAACCTAGCAGGATTCCACAAGAAGATGCTCCAAATGGAAACGAGATATAAGGGAAAAGTTCTGGAGTGTGAAGGATCGGATAGGACCGTTGTGTGAAAAGCAAGAAAGTAGTTTAATTATTTCGTCCTTTTGACACAACGGCTGTATTCATCTTTCAAGTCATCTTGCTTCACACTCCAGCAGTATTCTGCAACCATGGCATGTAAACTCTTTCCCTTATATCTAGTTTCCATTTGAAGCATTTCCTGATGGAATTTCTCGCTTACCAAAAAAGTTTAGTACCAATTACTTGTCCTTGTATTATATTAAATAAACACGACTGTTGCAATGTTTTCTAGTTCAAAAATTGTACAAAATATAACGTAATATTGACATTGACATGGATTTGGGCTAAAGACTTGATTCTCCTTAATTTGATACTAATATTGTTAGACTAAGATGAGTTCAACAATTGAAATTCGTTTTCAAGGTGGGTGTTGTTGGCAACTTCAAGGCCTTGTAAAAACCAAACTAGAGGTGACCGAAAAAAAAAAATTACATATTCGTGATCAGCAGCTCCGGGATTATAAGGAACAGTTCAGAAACTGGGCGGGTTTTTGTGAAGAGTTGAAATTGTTTGCACTGTGAAAAATTTTGGAATGATTTAAGTTTTTGAGTTGAAATAAACTTCAACAATTTTTTTCAGCCGAACCAATGGACTGATCAACATGAAATTTCACAATGTGTTGGTGCATGGTAAGGGTTTTGTAATATATTTTTCTCAAATTTTTTGGCAGAAAAACTTCCAGGATAATAAAGGATACATTCTTAAAAGGACATTTTTATATCCTTCCGCCAGGATAATTACAAAAAAATTATTTGATTTGAGTTGGAGATATAATTCCCTTTCTTTTGATACCAATATTGTTAGACTAGGATAAGTTCAACCATTTAAATTAATTTTTTTAGTTGGGGTGTAGCCTGTAACTTCAAGACCCTGTAAAACCCAAACTAGAGGTGACCCGAAAAAAATAATTACATATTTGTGATCAGCGACTCTGAAAATATAAGGAACAGTTGAGAAACTCCGCGGGTTTTTTGAAATTCGCAAAATTGTTGTACTGTGTAATTGATTGGCCGACAGCCCGCTTACGCGAGACTAAGGCCTAGCTTCCCGCAACCACCCGTGTTGTGCGTGTGAATTTTGTACGCGGGTGGAAGGGACCTACAGTTTTATGCCGGTTCCGAACGGCAGGTTGGGAGCTTTTTCATAGGCAATTTTTTTACTCTCAGAGGTTTGCCATTTCCAGCTGAGAGGACAGCCACCGAAAGAGAAAACGAGTTTCCCGTTATTTTTTTTTTTAGGTGTTGCGTCGCTCTGCATGCGACTCGTTGGACCGCGCACTAACCAACTGAGCCACGGCAGCTGCCAAGTCCATTCTATAGGATTACGTAAAAAAGTAGGTGTAATAATGCGCAATTCGACATTTGCGATCTACAAAAATATATAGTTGTTATAGTTTTTAGTAAAAAAAATGTGTTGTTTAAATAACGTACAACCCTGTTTTTATTTAACTTTTTTTTCAAAATAGCTCCTGAAATGATGTTAAGGACTCTTATAAGCGCATAGCAGTAACATTTTCTCCGATTGAAGCCAAAAAAATTGTGTTTTGGTTACGTTTTCAATTGTTGACGCTCAAAACTGCATTTTATCATAAAACAATTTTTCTAGAATTTGATCAACTTGTAAATGCTATAACTTTCTCAAAATTTACCCGATTATAAAATAATTTTAGATCTTACTTAATGAAAGTATTATCTTTCAAATGACACCAAGTTTTTTGAAATCGGTGACATACAATTTTTCTATTTCTGTCCCACTTCGGATCACTGTGCGCCGGTCGAGCAGATGTTAAAGCAGCAATCGGGTGCAGCGCAACACTCGGAGAAGCAGCAGATGCAACGGGGTTTGCAACATTCCGAACCAGTGCTGCCGTTTTCAATTTTTCTTCAGTAGTACAAATTATGATTTTTGGGTAGTATTTATGGACTTTGAGTAGTCTAAACAATGTAAAAAAAATGATTCAACAAAAATGTTCCCGTAATTTGTTTTATAAGTTGAAAATTCCATAATAAAACTAAGTATTTTAAAAATTTTTTATTGTAATAAACTTTATTTTTCGCTTTTGCGTCCACACTCTTTGATCGTCACATAGAAAGTGAAAATGGCCGATCCTGCCGGTCAGCACCGAAGCCGTATTCCCGAACTCCGGTGCTGCCAAGTTATTTAACTTAAACTACTTAAAACTATGGCGTTGCCATTCGGAAACGTCTTACAAACTTAAACTACTTAAAACTATGGCGTTGCCATTTGGAAACGTCTTACAACTCGGGCAACCTGACAACTTATCGTCCCGATAATTAGCCTACCGTATTGCCCGAATCCCTTTCAATGGCAGCCTTTTCACTCGGCTTTGAGATCCACTTACGTATTCGATTCGCCTCCACCACTCCATCATACGGCAGCTGAGTCAATTGGCAGTTATCAATATCACGTACGACGTAACGGTCGTTTCCTAAGCTGTCGTGAATTACATACGGGCCTCGGTACTTGGGTATGAATTTTTTATTCGTACCGACGACAGTGTCAACATTCCGAATAACTACGAAATCACCTACGTCATATTTCTTAGCGTCAGTACTATGCTCGAGAAAATACTTTAGATTATATTCCTGTGCATCCTCTATCGCCTGCGATGCTTTTGAGCGTATGTCTACTAGATCCCTAGTAACGTCATTCTTTTCGTCAAGATATTCCGTCAACTCGTCAATCACGGCACCTCGCTGTTCCACACCAAACAACAGGATACTCGGAGTAGTTTTCGTGGCACTGTGAACTGAGTTATTGATAGCATGTTCGACCTGTAGTAATCGGCTACACCAATCAGCATGTGTAAGTGGATCGCTTATTTTGCCTAGCATGGTTTTGATTACTCGATTCACTCTTTCTGCCTGCCCGTTGGCCTGCGGAGACGCCACGGCCACTTTTACATGTTTAATATTATGCTTCAGCGCGTATTCCCCAAATTCGAGTGACGTGAAGCAAGTTCCTCTATCGGATATTATCCGTTTGGGTCGACTATAGTAGTTGAAGTATTTGTCCAACGCGGCAGTAACCTCTCTCGTGCTAGTCGAATTAGTAGGGTATAATTTTACAAACTTCGTAAAAGCGTCAACCACGACCAAAATGTGTTTCCTCTTCTAGTTCAGGGACGGCAGCGGCCCAAAATGGTCGATGTGAATTGTGTCAAACGGAATTGGGTTTTTTGGGATATTGTACAGGCATTTTTCGTTCAACCGATTTGGTACGGCATACATAATACATTTCAGACAATTTCTTATAAAGGCCTCGATCTTGCGGCGCATGCTCGGAAACCAGTAGTGCAGTCGAATCTTCTGGTAACATTTTTCAACCGCCTGGTGGCCTAACTTCTCATGTATCAAACGTATTACATTTTCTTCCATTTCACTCGGTACGTACAAGAGTTTCCGTCCCGATTCAATAACTTTATAAACTACACCGTCAACTAAGTCAAAATCCTTCATATCCCTGGTTTGTAGTTCATTGCGTACACCCCTTATCGATTCGTCGCGCTCTTGGGCTATTTGTATCTGGAAGTCTACGTCGTTAACGTCTGTAACCATGGCGACATGGCATCTACTTAGGGCGTCCACATGACCCATGGATGCACCCCCGCGATGTTGTAACCTGTAGTCATAGTTCTGCAGCTCCAAAGCCCATCTAGCAATTCTCGGGTTAACCTGCTTCCTTTCCAAAGTCAGCGTCAGGGAGTTACAGTCGGTTACTATCTTGAAAGATATACCCTCTAGGTAAACTCTAAATCGTCTTAAAGCATAAATGATGGCCAGCGCTTCTAACTCAAAGCTATGATACTTAGACTAGGCAGCAGAAGTGTTGGCTGCAGCGGCGGCAGCAGCGGTGTTGGCTGCAACGGCAGCGGCGGTGTTGGCTGCAACGGCAGCGGCGGTGTTGGCTGCGGCGGTCGGCTCGCCGTCGGTGTCCAGCGGAGCACCCACTACTTGCAGCATCAGTTTACGGAGCTGACCCATCGTGGCCGTTCCCGGAAAATCAACACCGGCCTTCGCCAGTGTCTCCGCCATTTCCCACTCTTTCATTCCGTTGATGTTGGCTGCAGCGGCAGTGTTGGTGGTGGCGGCAATATTGGCTGCAGCGGCAGTGTTGGTGGTGGCGGCAATATTGGCTGCACCGGCAGTGTTTGCTACAGCGGCGGTGTCAGCTGCAGCGGTGTTGGCTGCAACGGCGGCGTTGGTGGCAGCGGCAATGTTGGCTGTAACGGCAGTGTTGGCGACAGCAGCGGTGTTGGCTGCAACGGCAGCGGCGGTATTGGCTGCAGCGGTTGGCTCGTCGGCGGTGTCCAGCGGAGCACCCATCATTTCCGCCATTAGTTTGCGGAGCTGACCCATCGTGGCCGTTGCGGGAAAATCAATTCCGGCCTTTGCCAGCGCCTCGGCCATTTCCCACTTCTGCATCTGACTCATCTTTGTTTTTTATTCTTATTGGCACGTGTTGATAAGTAACCCCACACTTGAGTTGTAATAAACTTTATTTTTCGCTTTTGCGTCCACACTCTTTGATCGTCACATAGAAAGTGAAAATGGCCGATCTTGCCGGTCAGCACCGAAGCCGTATTCCCGAACTCCGGTGCTGCCAAGTTATTTAACTTAAACTACTTAAAACTATGGCGTTGCCATTCGGAAACGTCTTACAAACTTAAACTACTTAAAACTATGGCGTTGCCATTTGGAAACGTCTTACATTATTAATATCCAATTATCGAATATGGTTAAAAAAATGTCAACCCCAAGAGAAATCGAACGATTTTATACACTTATATCAGGATATTCTAATGATTACGAGTTTCACCTTAGTTTAATTTTTCTGACTCGTCGACGTCCTAGCAACCACTTTATTGTCTTTATCAAATTTTAAAAGGTTCCTACAAGAATATACAAAAATGTATAAGTTAATTTGTATTTAAATACAGTAATATTACTCTATTATTTCACGATGTTCATTTTTGGGTATTGCATCTGCTGCGTTGTTTTCAAAGTTTATGAGTCATAAATCAACAACAATTATGACTATCAACATCTTATATCATATGATTAGAATAATGTGAACTATTATACGAACAGCATTTGGCAACGCGGTTCAAAAAGGTGCAATTGTCACTTTAGTCGCACAACGGTAACGCTACGACGAGCTCATTTGCTTGATTGAAAAAAGTCCATCAAAAAGTGAAACATACGGAAACACATGTGGTAGGGCTGCCCACGAACTAAAGATATTTGGTTAGAAATAAAAAACAGCAACATTGGTTGGAATTTCGTGCTTCGGCAATGTTCAGTTTGGTAACTTAAACTTAGCCTTACTTAAAATATGAAAATTCAACTCCTAAAACTTATATTTCAGAAAATAGTAGTACAATCGGCCTGTGGGTAGTACGGTAGTACAGATGATGAAATAGTAGTAAAATACTACTATAGTAGTACGTTCGGCAGCCCTGTTCCGAACAGTAGGACTAGGAGCGCGCAACATGTCCGCTTTCGGAGCGTAAAGGCTGCGGCCCATAGAACCCGTTGCGTACGTGAAAGCAAAGTATTCAACTGACAACTAAGTTGAATCAAAGAATATGAAGTAATATAGAACGCGCATGTGGGCGCAAAAGTGTTTTCGGTTGCTATGATGCGAGCGGGAAGAGCGAAGCGTAGGCATTTGAAAATGTTAGGTTCATAACATTTTCTGTTAGATTTCCGTAGGACAACAGCAAAAAGCTATGTTATTGTTCGCAACGGCTTCACTCGTGTACATTGAAGTGGTGGTTGTTGCAGCGTAGTGTTCGCTCAATCATTTTTTGCACGCATGTTTCTTGATCTTGTTTGCCGAAGCGCAAGCAAAAAACAAACAACGAACGAAGGCATCGTCATCATCGTTTCAACGAAGATGACTCGGGATTCGCTAATGTTTTTGTTGTTGTCGTTTATTGTGTGTATGCTTTTTTGTGTTGCCGATTGGTTTTTGCTGCACAGATTGCCGTCAGCTCACCATCAATCGAGTCTTTGTGGTGTATGGCTTTTTGCTGGCCAACGCTTTGAGTGATTTTAAAATTTGGCGGTTGATCCCAATTTAAAATGTTTACAAATATTTTTACGTGGCGAGTTCGAAATAAAATTATTTGTTTATTTCACATGGTTGACAACAAGTTTGAGAATATAGATAAACTAGGAAAAAAAATTAACTGATGGCTGTATTGACTTCAAAATTCGTAAAAACACTTGAAATCAAAAATAATTAGGTACGTGTTTTAATTTTTTTTTTAAATCGAAATCTAACGGACAAACCAAGGGTTAAAAGATTGTATGGAAAAACCTAAATAGGTCTATTGACTTTCAATATGTCGAAAGCACTACTAAAGCACTAGATAAAGAAATTAATAATAAGACAAGTATTTTGTCATAAGAAAACTGTGATTTAGGAATTCCTACGTTTAAAAATAGTATAAATATTCTACACCTGAATGGTTCCATGGCGAATCATGTGACCATAAATTTACAATATAAGATTTTCTTAGTTTAGTTCTTTTAAGCAAGCATTATATGTGGGCAGTAAAAATAGTTCCAAAGAACGGGACGGAAAATTATTACGGGCTAATAAAAACGCCTTCCTTTCTTTCTAATTTCCCTTTTTAATTGTCTTTGGTGATTAGTTATTATATATTTTTTATTGCCTGTAGCGATCATATAGGTCGGCATGCCAGCCATATTTTATTTTCTTTTCTATGATTACGCGCACACTACAGTCGGCAGTGAGTTAAGGATCAATATGAGACGCCGTGTAGGCTTATAGAAGAAGAACAAAAGCCAGCCGCCAGAAAATATAAATCGTTTTACAATTTCAGCATTTCGCCAGCGCAACAACAACAACAACAGCACATCGTCTTCATCTCCCAATCATTCCACGCCGCAGAAGTGTGCTAACGCAGACTCGCTGCAGTGAGCGCAACCAAAAGCAAGCCTTCGTATGTTTATTTTCTTTGCTTCTACTCACATGTTACGCCGGAGTTACAGAGATTTCTGCTGTTAGTAACAGAGAGTTCTGCTGTCAATAACAGAGGGTACTACCAGCAGTACCCGCCATACAACGCGTTTGCTTGTATGAGATGCGCGTTCTATCCCTGCAGTAAAAATGACTAGTCCAAAACTAGTGCACAACTAGTCCATTCTGCACCGGTACCAGTCCACGCTCAATCCAATTTCAATGCTACGAACTGTCCGTTTTAACATGTGCATGTCCTACGCTGTGGCAATTGTCACACTGCCACAAATTCCAACTAGTTTTAAACTAGTGCAAAATGTGCTAGTTTTGGACTGGACCATTCCAGACTAGCTTGCAACTAGTGCAAAATGCGCTAGTTTTGGACTATAACGCTGGATTCCAATACCCAACCATTTCAAAATAAACAAATTTACATTTATATAAATAAACTGTTGTATTTAATATTAAATTTTTTTATTTTGTATATATATAGGCATGTATATAAAAGGAACATATAACGTAGGAACATATATTGATATACCGTACTCGTATATAACGAACCCGTTTAAAACGATTTTCCGCCTAAAACGAACCAATTTCAAAAGTACGCGCTGTATGTTTTCGCTTATTACGGACCCCTTTTAAAGCGAACTTTCGGTTAAAACGAACCATTTTGCCCAGTCCCTCGAAGTTCGTTTTAAGCGAAAAGTACGGTAAATAAAAAAATTAAAAATTAATCTGGATTAGGGGAGTTAGGAATAAGGAACATTTAGCCTAGAAACGTAAAATAACATATAAAAAGAAAATAAACAAAATTATTCCGAAGTTGGGACTGTCCAAGTTTGTTGCTTTGTTCCTGAACGACCTCTACTTCAGCAATTGAATCGCCTTGTGCATTTGCTTTTCTGGGTCTTGAGTAGATGCAAAGAATATGAAGTAATATAGAACGCGCATGTGGGCACAAAAGTGTTTTCGGCTGTTATGATGCGAGCGGGAAGAGCGAAGCGTAGGCATTTGAGAATGCTAAGTTCATAACATTTTCTGTTAGATTTCCGTAGGACAACAGCAAAAAGCTATGTATTGTTCGCAACGGCTTCACTCGTGTACATTGAAATGGTGGTTGTTGCAGCGTAGTGTTCGCTCAATCAGTTTTTGCATGTATGTTTCTTGATCTTGTTTGCCGAAGCGCAAGCAAAGAGCAAACAACGAACCAAAGCATCGTCATCATCGTTTCAGCGAAGATGACTCGGGATTCGCTAATGTTTTTATTGTTGTCGTTTATTGTGTGTATGCTTTTTTGGTTTTGCTGTAATGTCACTATCAATTGAAGCTTTGTGGTAGAGCTGGAAAAACATCGATGTTTGCCCACATCGATGTTTCGATGGTTTTGGGAAACGAACATCGATGTGTCGATGTATCGACCTTTCTCCAATGGGAAAGTTTTTGAAATAAAGTAAAACTTAAATTGTATTTACAAATTTGAATTTGGCAATTCATTTGCCACTTTATGGTATTTATAAAAATAGTCCATTGAAAGAATTTAACAACAATTAAAGTTAATTAAACATTTTAATAAAAAACATTTCTCTGCCACCTAGTAGCAAAATCTTACTTAACTATGGTTGAGATCCATTCATTGCGATTAATAAATATCAGCATGTCCACATGCTTGGATTTAAGTGAGCTCCTTTTTTCACTCACTATAAAGCCTGCTTTGCTGAACATCCGCTCGCTTTCAGTGGACGTTGCAGGAACGCAGAGGAACTTGTGAATACATTTTTGTAAAGTCTTATCGTTTGAGATCTGTAAAGAAAATATGGTATCATTGAAAACTTATTAAAGTCGAAATTGTTAAGTATTACCTTCCAGTAATCCAATAGGTTCAAGCTAGATTCCAAGTTTTCAATATTGAAATATTGACGAAGAGTCAAAATGGAGTCAACTCGATTGCTCTGAATTTGTTTTTTTTCCCCAGGAACACAAAAAGCGGCGGCTGTGGTGTGGATATTGGTGTTGGCAGGCATGTGCCAGAAGAAACGGAAGACCTAGGCAACAGTGGCGTAGCGTAGTGGGGGCGGTGGGGGCGCCCCGCCCCGGGCGGCACTTTTTAGGGGGCGGCACTTTTTAGGGGGCGACAAAATTTCACAGTAAATAATAAAATATATTTTGTAAATATTTGAACCATTTCATATTTTTAACGCAACTATAAATTCGCACCAATTGAAAAGAGTACGGAATTTTTCATTACTTATTCTGTGACGAATTCGGGTAATCCCCTTTCTTTGAATGATATTTTGTAGTGAATGGCAACACCGTCTATTCTGACTTGCTGCTTTGTGATGCTTTGAAAATTCAAAGAAAGTTTTATTCATAGATCTTCAGTTGTTTAGTTCACACTGTTTCGTAACTGTGATTTTTGTACAAATAAGTACGTGTAGTGGTTATGAAATTATTGGTTAACTTTGTGAAAATTTGAATTTTCCGCTACTTGTACCTACATTCAACTGTGTGAGTATTAAATATTTTATTTATGTAATTGTATGTTGGACTGTCTGATATGTTGTTCAAGCTTTAATTTATTGAAATCCGGCCATGTACGAGTTTTACACTCGCATACCCAGGGTTCCGAACAAATATTTACGGTTTTCAGATTTTTGCCTATAGATAGATGTGCTGTACAATATACCTCGACGATCGACATGATTAAATAATACCTATGTAACTACCTGTTATATCAATGGTTGAAGTAAGAATTTTTGTATTAATAAACGTGATTGTAAAACAAATAAACTTTTTTATTTAAAATCTAACCTGTTTAATGCAAAATAATGATGACTGTTCTTGCCGAAAAGTTCTCTAGAATGAATGTATATAATGTATAGTATACATTAAATTGAAATACCTAATTAAGAGGGCGGCAAAATTGTCTTCCGCCCCGGGCAGCCGATACCCACGCTACGCCACTGCTAGGCAAGGCACCTTTAAGGAGTGCCAGCTCGTTTTCCAACAATTTCTCTGCTTCTGATGCATTAAAAGGCGAAAAGAAACATTCTCTTTTAAAGCGAGGATCCAGAAGTGTTGACACTCGTGTGACACTGCGCTTTTCATATTGTAACAGTCTTTGTTTTATTCCTTCCACCAAATTGTTACAAGCTTCACGGCCTTCATCAGTGCTTAGATTGGCTTTTACGCTTTCCAAATTGTGTAAGAGTCCGCAAGCCGACGGTATAATTTTGGACACTGTTACTAAAGCGCTTGATGAAGTGTGCAGAGTTGCGTGTTCAAACGGCAAGAAAACTTGCTTTAAGTCCTCCAGGACGGACATTTCATCAACTGATAGAGGCGTAAGAGCTTTGGGTGTGTTTAGGAGCACCTTTTGAATGGCAACTTTTGTTAGAAGAATGCGTTCTATCATGTAAAACGCACTATTCCATCTAGTAGGGCATTCCTGTTTTAAACTATATGGATTGTCCGTTTCCTGCGCTTCTTTTAATTTAGCATAAGCTATTGTGCTGCTCTTGAAAAACGCTACGATTCGCTTGCATTTTGCCACAATAGCTTTAATATTTTCTAAAGGCAGGCAGTCTTGTACTGTCAAATTTATCGAGTGAGCAAAGCATGGCACATGTCTTTTTTGCAAGATCTCACATGCTCTTATCATATTTCTTGCGTTGTCAGTTACAATGGCCGTCACTTTCTCAAAAACCCGCCATTCAATCAGCACATGACGCAATGAACTCGATATGTTCTCTGCCGAATGGTTTGTTTCATCAAGCAGTTTTTTGGTTGACAAAACTGCTGTGCGTAACTCAAAATTTGCAATGAAATGACAAGTGACCGTAAGGTAACTTTCGTTTGCTCGCGACGTCCAGCAATCTGTGGTGACAGCGCAATTCATCCAGAATAACACTTAATTTTGCTTTCATGTCATTGAAAAGATTTGTCATGCATACATTTCGCAATGTTGTACGAGAAGGTAACTCGTAGCGAGGATCAAGTATGTTGACAAATTGACGAAAGCCTTTGTTTTCCACCACTGAAAATGGTCGTAGGTCGGAGCTGATGTAATAAGTTAGTGCGCCGTCAAGACTCTTTTTTCTACTTGACGTTGCTTCGTATTTCTTTTCTACAAACGACAAAATCGAGCCTGCAGCCTTTGGTAACTCGCTTACTGTCAAAGTAGGATGCATGCGCTTTAGATGTCCAGACAAATTAGTCGTATTACCACTTGTTTGGTACGTTTTTCCACATTTTATACATTTGGCAGACTTGCCATCACTCGACTTGTTAAAAAAGTTCCACACCGATGATTGCCCATACCTGGTTCGCTTGCTAGGTATTCCTTCATCAACTGGATTCGCATTATCGGAATCTGCATGCAAAAACATATTTACATTTGTGATTTAATCATACACATACACACAGCCACACAAATGGAAATGCAACCGCAAAATTATAAATACCTTTGCCATTCGAATCTTTCACGAATCTTTGCATTTCATGTACTGTCAACACCAATATCCAACCAATATCCTTAAAGAAAAAATTGTTTTATAAGCTTTATAAATATTAAATGCATTTTTGTAGTTTTCACTTACCAAGCTTCTTCGCGCTCTTTCTAATAGTAATGGGAAAGTAGAGAAAAACATCGAACATCGGAAAAAAAACATCGATGATCGAAATAGATTTGACAACATCGATGTTGGTTCCAGCACTACTTTGTGGTGTATGGCTGTTTGCTCAAAGCGCAGCATTGATTGATTGTTTAAACCTGCAAATATTTAGACGTGGTTGAATCCAATTTGAAATTTTCACAAATATTTTTATGTGGCGAGTTCCAAGTAAAATCATTTGTTTATATTTTGACGTGGTTGATATCAATTTTGAACCATTTGCAGCGGTTTTTTTTTTACGTGTTGAATCCAATTTAAAATTTCTACAAATATTTTTACGTGGCGCATTCCAAGTAAAATTATTTGTTTATATTTTGACGTGGTTGATACCAATTTTGAATTTTTTTAAGAAGTATTTTAACGCCATTGTCCAACATTGTAATTCTATTTTGTGTTTCGGCTTGTTACAATATGGCTACAAATATAAAGACAAATAGAAATTCCTCAACGTCTGGAATTCAATGTTGTGTTCGCAGTTGCAAAAAATCGAGACGACAATGCGAGAATCTTAGATTATTTAGATTCCCCGCTGCTGATTTCGTGTTTGGCCAAATTTGGCGCGAAAAATGCAATATATCTTATGACGACTATAACCGAAAACTGTATTTTTGTGAAAATCATTTCTCCAGTACTTATGTAGGAAAAAGGTTTCTAAAAAAGGATGCGATTCCAACCTTAAACTTAGACGAAGATCATGAGATTTCGGATGAAGAATTTTTAGAAGCAGATTCTTCATTGAAACGACCACGTTGACATAGTATGCAGTAATTGCGAAAAAAACAGAAATACAGCGACCTATTAAAAAGATTCAAAAAAATTAACGAAAAATTGCGAAAAGAAAAGCGCTTTATTTTAAAATCAAAGAATTGTTGTTCAAAGACTTTAAAAAATTCAATTGATTCTTTAAAACATATCAACTTGGAATCCAAAACATTTTGTAAACTTTTACTTAACACCCGGCCAAAAGAATATTCTGACAAAGTGAAATATTTAGCGCAAAATATTTTTTATATTTCACAATCAACATATTCTTTCCTAAGAGATAAGTTAAATTTAAATTTGCCACATATCAGCACCTTAAATCGGTGGGCTCCAATAAAGTTCCTTTAGCCCGGTATCAACAATGTGGCTTTTGAATTCATTAAAAAGATGTGCTTAGAGTCTAAGGAAAAAAAAGAAAATAATATGGTTCTTTTAATGGACGAAATGGCAATACGTAGAGAATTACGATACAATCAAAACCTAAATTTAATTGACTGCATTTGAATGCACAGGCTTCGAAAGAACAAAAAAAATTGGTAAGCAAGTATATGTATTTATGTTGAAGTCCATGTTCTCGAGTTGGTGTTAAATTTTAAACTATTTTGTGTCAGAGAATGGATTAACAGCAGATACCTTGTGCAAAATAATTAAAGAAAATCTTAAAATTTTAAGCAATTTTGGTATAGTAGTGAACGTGTTGGTTTGTGATCAGGGGTCTTCTAATAGAAAGTGTTTCTCCGACTTAGGCGTATGTATAGAGAAACCATACTTTCAATTTCAAAATCAAAAAATTTATTGCATGTTCGATTTCCCACATTTAATCAAGTCATTGCGAAATGGTTGGCTTAAATGCGACTTGAAAACGCCTGATGGTTTAGTTAGCTTTAAAGTAGTTCAAGAGCTTTGGGAGAGGGAAGAAAATTGTAAAACCAAAATGTGCCCAAAATTGACTAGACAACACATATTTCCAAATTCATTTGAAAAAATGAGTGTTAAATTTGCCACTCAAGTGTTCAGTAAAACAGTTGAAGCAGCTATCAGAACAATTTCAGACATCAGTGGATTTAAAAAAATCTCACAAGAGGTAGCGTTATCCACAGCTGATTTTATAGCAAAATTTGATCAAATATTTGATTGCATGAATAGTGGATCTTTGTATGCAGATAACTGCTACCGATCTGCTCTTCTGATTAAGAAAGAATCGCACACATTTATTCAAACATTTTTATATTATCTAGAGGAAGTGAAATTTGTTGATGAAAAAAAACGAGTTTTCTTCCTAGATGGCATGAAACTATCCTTATTCGGACAAGTTTTTTATTATGACAAAGGCCTTTAACCAGGACAAGTTGGATACGTTTGCTGTGTTAACCCATTTTCGGCCGCTACCAGAAATAGCCAATATTTTTCTAATTCCTTTTAAGGACTTATAGTTAGGACCTTAATCAAGAATATTTTTGGATTTTTTTTGTGTTTTTTTTTTTACAAAATTTTTTTATTAATAAATAAAAATTGAATTTCAAATAAAAACAAATATATATGTATATAGTTTTAGTCAGATAATAATCAAGCATGAAAACAAACAATTGTTGGCTTACATATGTGCATACATAACGACTTCTGGCCAATAGTCGATTTTTCGACCACTGAAAAGTACGCGGTGCTGAAGGGTTAAAAATATTTTCATAAACTTATGGATATCAATTGATTGTGGTAACTTGATCTTTAGGCTTCGTAAATAACCAATAATACATCGATAATTTGAAAATGTTATATATTTTTCAGAATATTCAAAATATGACTAAAAAAATGCTTTTTTTCGTGCCTTCGCCAACATCTCTAAATTTATCTTTAAAAAAAAAAATTTTAATTTGGAGGGGTTACCAAAAGACCAAAGCTATTTTATGCATCAAAAGTTCAAAGATATAATGTCTAAGTGCAGAGCTACTCTCCTTCAAAGTGACTGGTCGAAAAATCGACCAGCGGCCGAAAAATCGACCAGCGGCCGAAAATGGGTTAAGGCAAAAAGGAGGTAATAACTGTAACCCCTCTGTAGCCGAACTTAATAATATCTTAGCCAGGTTATTAGCCTTTAAAATAATAAAGTTTAGCTCCTCTACCAATTGTGAAGAGACGCAAGATTCAATGACTAATTTAATTTCCAGCGCTTCTTTTAGTGAGGATGTTTTGCAAGCTAATGGCGATGATAATGACAATGAAATCCTGGGAAATCTTGATCTAAGTAGTGAGATGCACGAGGCGTATTTTGTAGGTGACACCTTTTGTAATCCGAAAGATATTAACTTAGAGCTGGTTTCCATGAGGTATTTTGTTGGATACGTAGCGTACAAAATCATTCCTAAATTAAATTGTGAAAAATGCGGTGACGAATTGAGAAAAAGGGATGAAGTTTTGACTGCTCCAAGTGAAATTTTTATTTTTCACAAAAATTATCAGTCAATTTCTGATTTTGGTAATCTTTTTGCTCCTTCCAATTCCCTAATGAATGTATGCATAAAACATATTTTAATTTTTCATAAAATCTTCGAAGCAGAACCTGAAAAAATTGGTATTAAGGCACACGTTTTACAATCTTGTAAAAATGCTACACCTGAATGGTTCGATGGTGAGTGCTGTAACCATAGAGTCCAAATTTTAGATTTTCTTATTTTAGTTCTTCTACGAAAACACTGCATGTGGGCTGTGCAAAAAGGAAGTTCGAAAGAACGAAAATTGAAAATAATTGTTGGCAAATAAAAAAATTCTTATTAAAAATTATTATTTATGAAATATAAATTTAAACAAAAGTAAAACAATAAACATAAAACCTTACAATAATATTTTTAATAAATAACTATAAACGCTCTTGTGCAACATGTTTGCACCCATATTTTACTACACCAAGTTCATGCATTTTTTTTGCTAATTGTAATTTGCTTGTGATTATAAAAAGAAAGCAGAAATAGCGACGCAACAATTACCAACAACATCAATGCTATCCCGCCTGCACGGCACAGCGCAAAAAACAGTATACCGCTAACTTTTTTTGTTTGCCAATATAATAATGCTATTCCCCGCGACAACAAAAGCAGCGTTCATCGTCATGTTTATCAAGTGGCGCAACAGCAGCGAGAATACGAATGAGTACAGAAGCGACTTCAATTCACATGTTACGCCGAAGTTACAGAGATTTCTGTTGTTAGTAACAGAGGGTTCTGCTGTCAATAACAGAGGGTACTAGCAGCAGTACCCGCCATACAACGCGTTTGCTTGTGTGAGATGCGCGTTCTATATTACTTCATATCCTTTGGTAGATAGCAAGCTTGAAATAGGATCTGTAACGAGATAATTGTATAGATATATAGAAAAATGAGATGCGTTATTGTTACTTTTCTGCTAACATAAGAGAGCAAGATAAATCTCAACTGAATCTGGTTTCCGTGAACCTAAATAAATGCCTACCAGAAATTCCTATTCCTATGTGGCAGTAAACCCCTAGCGAAATATTGCAAATGTCCTTGTCCTTTTTGTTTCCCGAGAATATATTTTCGGCACTCCGGGGTTCATCTAAATTTTCTTCGCGTAAAATGAGAAGAAGCTCCTCAAAACTTTGGCGAGAAGGCATATTTCTAAAATACCAACCCACTAGCTTATCTTTTAAACCTTTTTCTTCTGAATATTTTCCTCTAACTTCTGCCTGGTCATCTTCCTCTAATTGGACAGACGCATCGTCTGCCTACACATATTCCTCCTGCACTTCACTTTTAGCACTTAGCCTACCCACATATCTGTCTTGTTCCTCCTTAATTAGCCTTCTTATGTGCCTTTTGCTCATTTTATAATAATTTTTGTACTTACTTTTCTTTTTCACTTTCAGCTTTCACATATAAAAATCACATTGACGTAACTTAGATATGAGCGATTGATTTATCGAAAAACAGCTGATTGCTCACTTATCGATTATTTGTACGAGTTCGCTCGGTGTAAATATCAAGTTTTTGAATAATTTTATAGATATGTATATATATTGTTACGAAATTCCACAGTTCGTTATCGACGGTTCGTTTTGATTGTGGTGGAAAATAAAACAACTTAAATTACTCAGCACAAATCAACAATCACTTTATTTACAGATTTACACTTCGCTTGTATCTACACTTGTTACCACTGTGCTTGCTCAACACAGACTCGACTCATTGCGCTGCACACTGCCGCTTTTATACCAGTTTTCTTATCGCGCCGAAGTTTCCTGCAACTTCTAATTGGAAAATGCTCGACCATTCTCGCACAGCCCATTTCTTCGAGAACCATCCTTGCCATATCGGACTATACCAAGCGAATTTATAACAGTTTTGCTGTACTTCACAGTGCATGCCTAAAAGTATGCTTGGAAAACATTCGTGCGGAGAAAAGCATTCCTGTACAGTGCGGCACAGAATTTCTCATCGTATCACTGCCCATCACTTAGACTTGTTCGTCCCGAACAAGTACCGAGGCTCCGCCGGAGTAAGACGCCAGGCGCTCCAAATGGACTACTTTCAGCCTGGCGTTTCTGCTGCAGCAGCGTTGAACCCTGTACACCACGTGATTAATCCTGGTCACGACCTTGTACGGTCCTTCCCATGACGTTCGAAGCTTTGGAGACAAACCTTTCCTGCGCTGCGGGTTGTAAAGCATTACCAGATCGCCTTCTTGGAACCCCGCTGTGTTAGCTCGTAGATCATATCTGGCTTTCATCTTATCGCTGACCAGTTGGATGCCGTCCCTTATAAACTGGTGGATTTCTTCCAGCTCCGATTGCTTATTAACTGCGTAATCAGTCTTAGCGCCTTCCGTCGTGCTGACCACTCCGAACTTCAAGTCAGCAGGCAATCTCAGCTCTGTGCCGCACACTGCTCGGGCTGGAGTGAGTGATGTCGTATCGTGCGGGGCTGACCTATACGCCATCAAGAACAGCGGAATATGCGTGTCCCAATCCTTTTGATTCCTGCCTACTACTTTCCGCAGATATTCCTCCAGTGTTCGATTGAATCGTTCGACCATGCCGTCGGACTGGGGATGCAAAGGACAGGTGCGAGTTTTCCTTATTCCTAGTAGCTCACACACTTCTTTAATACAAGAGACTCGAAATTCCGGCCTTGATCCGAGTGCAACTCCAGTGGAACTCCAAATCTGGCCACCCAGTTCTTTACCAACATTTCCCCGACCGTGGTGGCCTCCTGGTTAGGAATAGGATACACTTCGGGCCATTTGCTGAAATAGTCCATCACCACCAGCACATATTTGTTGCCTTGAGTGCTAATTGGGAATGGCCCGGCGACGTCCATGGCAATTCGCTCAAAGGGCGCTCCCATGTTGTACTGCTGCATGCGGCCCCGAGATATTCTTGTTGGCCCTTTCGCAGCCGAACATCGATCACAGCTCTTAATCCAATCGGCAACAGACTCCTGGCATCCTACCCAGTAGAATCGCCTTTTTATTTTGGCGACAGTTTTTGTGATGCCTAGGTGCCCTCCGCTAGAGTCGTTATGGTATGCCTCGATCACCTCGTTGATCCTGCATTTCGGGACTAAAATTAGGGAATTGCTGGTCCGGCCATCCTCACTCTCCCACTCGCGGTATAGGCAACCATCAGACAGCCGCAGACTTTGCCACTGCGCCCAGTAAGCCTTCGCGATCGGGCTCTTACCGGACATCTCCTGCCAGTCTGGACGTGCGCCTTGCTCCTTGCCTTCAATGATTTTTTTAAGATCCGTATCCTCGCGCTGGTCCTTTTGTATCCTCTCCGCAGACCACTCTTCCTCTGGCATAACGCTGACCAATCGTACGTCCACTATCTGCTCTTTGCTTTCGGCTCGCGAACAATGCCTGCATTCGGTTTTGCACGGACGGCGTGACAAGGCATCGGCATTTCCATGGCTGCTACCCTTGCGATGCTCTACCGTGTAGTCGTAGCTCTGCAGTCGTTCGATCCACCGCGCCAACTGGCCTTCCGGATCCTTAAAGTTCAGCAGCCATTTCAATGCCGCATGATCTGTGCGCAGGAGAAACTTTTGCCGATACAGGTATTTATGGAAGTGTTTCACGCATTCCAATACTGCGAGCAACTCCCTTCGTGTCACACAGTAGTCAGCCTTTGACAAAATTTGGCTGTAGTACGCTATCACTTGTTCTTGGCCATCTATTATCTGTGACAGCACACCGCCAATACTATGCCAACTTGCATCTGTATCCAGCACAAACATCTCTCCAGGCACGGGGAAGGCCAGAATTGGAGCAGTGCACAGTTTTTCCTTCAGTCGTGCAAAAGCCTGCTCCTGCTCTTCGCCCCACTCGAAGGCTTGATTCTTTTTCGTCAGTTTGTGCAAGCTGCCAGCTATGTTCGCAAATCCAGGAACGAATCTTCGGTAGTATGTGCACAGGCCCAGGAAACTGCGGAGTTCGTGTAGATTGCGTGGTCGGGGCCACTCCTTCACCGCCGTGATCTTGCCTTCGTCCGTATGTACTCCGCGAGCGGAAACCGTGTGACCCAGATACTTGACCTCTTTTTCTGTGTTCGCTCAAATACCTCCTTCAGCTTTTCCAGGTGGTCGTCGAAGCTTTTGCCCATCACGATTATGTCGTCGAGGTATACCAGACACGTCCACCGATGCAGCCCTTTTAGCACACGCTCCATTAGCCGCTCGAATGTTGCTGGTGCGTTGCAGAGTCCAAACGGCATGACGATGAACTGCCACAAACCGTCGCCAACACTAAAAGCTGTTTCCTCCTTGTCCTGGTCTGCAAGTTCCACCTGCCAATAGCCGCTGCGTAAGTCGAGTGTGGAAAACCACTGTGTGCCTGACAGTGTGTCCAGGGTGTCATCGATCCGAGGTAGTGGATAGCTGTCCTTCTTGGTCACGTCATTGAGCTTCCGATAGTCCACACAGAATCGGGTACTGCCATCCTTTTTCTTGACTAGCACGACCGGCGAGCACCAAGGACCTGACGAAGGCTCTATGACCTTTTCTGTGTGCATGTTTTCAATCAAATTTGTGACCTCTTCCCTCTTGGCCAGGGGAACTCGTCTTGGCGGTTGGCGGATTGGTTTCGCACTTCCGGTGTCGATGTTGTGCTTCACTATGGCTGTTCTTCCGCCCGCTTCTGTTGCAAATATTGACCCAAAGTGCTGCAGGAGTGACCGTGCCTTCTGTTTCTACTCGGCTGTCAATTCGCTGCTCCACTGGGTCTGCGGTATGGCGTTCATGTTAGAACCGCTTTTCTTACTTCCTCCGGGTGGACTGCTTTCGCAATTGACAACTGCTTCAGCCTCTCTACACTCGCCAATGACCGAATTTTTTCCGACATATCTGGGTGTGTTCAGTGGATTGAGTATCCTGACTGGTATTTTTCCATTTTTGGGTTTCACTAATGTACGTCCGATAATTATGTTGTCGTATCCTTGTTTTGGCGCTTCTACAACCCACAGCCGACTTGTCCCATCGTCCTCGTCCACCTTTGCCCACACAATCGCCTCGGAATTCGCTGGTATCCTCTGGTGTTGACACGAGACAACTTTCCTTACCGCCACGCTTCGGTCATAGCCAGTGTGCAGGGGGAATTCAACGTTGGCATACTTCAGCACATTTTCGTTCAGGTCCAGCGTAAAACCATGCCTAATCATGAAATCCACGCCGATAATCACGTCGTCCATTATATCCGCGACGATGAACTCTTGCTCCAGGCTGCTGGTGCCGATAGCAATTGTTTTTGTTACTTTTCCTCTTACCGGCGCACGCTCGCCAGTCGCAGTCCTCAGCTGTATGCCATGCAGCGGTTCCCAGTTGTTCAGAAGCTTCCTTTTATGATCGAATATGACGCTCCAGTATCCAGTGTCAACACGAACAACTTTCCATCTATCTTTCCTTCAATCGTCAAGCTGCTGGGTTGCCGTTTCAGCTGTGAGACAAGGACGGTGGGGCAGCGGGTTGTGGGGATCAGCTCACGCCCCTTTGGGCTGACCCGTTTTAGTTTAACGACTCCTCGTCCTCAGCCCTGCGCTTGTTGGCTGAGCCTCGATCGTCAGTATTCCTCGCTTCAGGCGATTGCGATCGAGAACGGGAACGCCTGTTTCGTTGGCGGCAGTCTCGTGATATGTGACCCTGCTTGCCACATGTCCAGCAAACAACTTTAGAGGAGACAACCCGTGGCCTGCCCGGTGTCTCAGAGCTTATTGTCTGGATCGAAATGTCGCTGTCCGGCTGGATTTGGCGTATCCTTGCAGGTGCATACCGATTGCCTCCAATCCATGTCGCCTCATATGTCATCGCGCTGGTCACCGTCTCCTTAAATGTCGGCTTGCCCATCATCAACGCACTGCGACGTGTCTCCGGATCATGAAGACCTTCAATGAACGACTCAATCTTCATCCTCTCGAGATCATCAGCGCCGAATTTTGCGTAGCACAACTGTACGAGCCGTTCAATGTCTGCTGCATATGTCTGCAGCGCCTCGCTGGATCTTTGCCTGTGGTTCTTCAGCTCACAGTAGTATAGTGTATGGTTGTGCTCGTTGCTGTACTTCGCTGCCAACCCTCTCATGACGGCCTCATAATCGCTTCTCGAACATTCCGGAACTGATTTCATTACCTCAGCCGCAGGACCTTTCAGCGCTAGTGCCAATCTCCGACCCTTCCTGATATCGGTCCACTGATTTTCCAAAGCAGCTAAGTCGAATTGCTGTTTAAATGTATCGAACGGCGTAGCACCATCATAAGTAGGCACTTCTGTTCGGGTGGCGAAACTTTCCGGAACCGGCGGCAAACATTCTCGTGGCTGTACCTCTCTAAGCCGCTCGTCGATTTTTCTGTTTACCGAATCCTCCAGACTGTCAACTCGTTTGTCTAAATGTTCTACTCGCGTCTCCAGGTGCTCAACTTTCACATGAATCCTGTCCGAAATCTCTTCCACTTTCTGCTCCAAGCGCGCAGAATTTTCCTGAAGTTTGCTGGACAACTTGTGATTAGCATTTTCCAATTTTTCCGCATTTTCCTGGAGTTTGGTTTCCATTCGCTCTGCTACTTCTCGGTTCGCCGATTTCATTTTCGCTATTTCTTGATTCGTGGTTTCCAGTTTCGCTGCCATTTCGCGATTTTCATTTTCCATTTTGGCTGCCATTTCCCGGTTGGAAGTCTCAAACATGCCTTTAAGTGCAACCATTAAGGGGGTCTTCTACCTTGTGGCCTCGTTTTTGATACTGTTTTTTGACAATAGATTGTAGGGGAACCAATAATGTAATCAAGGTTCGGTTTTTTGCATTGAATTCGTTTATTTCTATACTTCCAACATTAATTTTTCTGAAATTTTACTGTCTCTAGTTTGACCGTGATTTGACCTTGAAATGTGCCTTACGAAAAATTTATACTAAAACGGTTGTCACGATTCAGCCCATGAAAGTCGTCTGAAACAAAAAAACCAAAATGATTTAGTTTCTTTATGACTTTGGCTATCGTTTGACACGAGGTTTTTGAAAAATTCCAAAATTTCACGAAACAGGCAACAAACAAACAAAAATGTCTACGTTTTCAAGGTCAAGAATAGCTATAAAAATCGTTAAAATGAAAAAAATCTAAAAAGCTCGTGTCAAACGATAGCCACATGTTTTCCGCAAATTTTGATATATCACTTTAGTTAATTGATCAATTAGTTCTCGAGATATCTTGCCAACCAGTTGCAAAAACACAACTTTTGGGAAATTGCATTTAAAGTGGCGATGAGCGCTGCGATAACAGCATGCGGAGCTATATTCGATGACTCTAAAAACCCCGAAATAATAAGATTTCGGTTATACCCTTTGAATATTATATTTCTAGTACCTTCTAGGCCACAAAACTGCAAAAAAAATAAAATCGATTTTTTTTAACCAACAAGGTAGAAGACCCCCTTAACTGGCTCATGTCCAATGCTTGTAGTGGCGCAGCCGCTGCAGTCGTACTTTGTAATGACGCAGCACCAGCAGGCGATTCCTCCACCTTGGCCGACGCCTCCAGCTCTTGCGTTCCGAACTCATGCGCAGCCCAATCGATGCCTCGTGATTCACACGCCTCTCGCAGGCGCAGTTGCAACTCCACCTTTCCGCCAGCAGTCGGCAAATTCCAGGCAGCCAGCTCCTTCTTCAGCTGGTCCACCTTCAGCAGCTCCAGTTTAACCATGTCTGTGTTTTTATAATTTTATTTTATTTTTATCTTCAGTAATATAGGGTGTTTTTTTTAGAGGTTTGTTTTTCGAATAGAGATAAAACTGGCATTTTGTGGTCAAATCTGGCAACTCTAATGTCATTTATGTTCAGTTTGGTTTGCCATTTCATCATGAACAGGTTGACAAAAGAACAACGCTTGCAAATCGTGCAAATTTATTTCGAAAATAATGGTTCAGTTCGCGAAGTTTACCGCAAGCTCCGTCCATTTTATGGTCGACATAATCGTCCATCAGAGCAAAATCGGTCGATCCATCGGTTAACCATGGGTCGTTTTCGCACTACGTTTACTCTATGTGATAATACGCATCCGCAGAGACGTCGAACAGTGCGCACCGAAGAAACAATTGCCGCTGTAGAGCAAAATGTTGAAGAGGACCCGAATGAATCGATTCGCCACTGTGCACAGCAATTGGAGCTGGTTGAAAATTGGACCTGTAGAATTGGCTTTATTCGAGCCAGCCGCGGCGGCCACATGCCCGAAATCATATTTAAACATTAATGGCATAAAATTATCCTTCCAATAAAGCCAAATTGATGGACATTAAAACGATTTTCTTGTGTTTTATTTCAATTCGAAGTTCTATACCTCTAAAAAAAACACCCTATACAATCCGAACTTCTGACACCAAATGTTACGAAATTCCACAGTTCGTTATCGACGGTTCGTTTTGATTGTGGTTGAAAATAAAAAAACTTCAATTACTCAGCAAAAATCAACAATCACTTTATTTACAGATTTACACTTCGCTTGACTCGACTCATTGCGCTGCACACTGCTGCTTTTATACCAGTTTTCTTATCGCGCCGAAGTTTCTTGCAACTTCTAATTGGAAAGCGCTCGACCATTCTCGCACAGCCCATTTCTTCGAGAACCATCCTTGCCATATCGGACTATACCAAGCGAATTTATAACAGTTTTGCTGTACTTCACAGTGCATGCCTAAAAGTATGCTTGGAAAACATTCGTGCGGAGAAAAGCATTCCTGTACAGTGCGGCACAGAATTTCTCATCGTATCAATATTGTATTTTCTAACACACAACATAGAATCCTCAAATAAAAGGGTTTTTTTCAATTAAACTAAGAAATTCGTTTAAGGGGCACAACTAGTTTGACCGCCTGAAAAAAGGAGATTTTTGTAAATTTTGAATTTTGTGAAGTATTGCATCGAATGTTTTAAAATTTTGCAGATATATTCATGCATAAATAATGAATACAAAGTAATTTTTTCAAATGAAAATATTCGATTTTCAGCAAGTTATCCACCATCTCTTGAGTCTTCAAAAAAAAAACGTTCTCCCACTGCTGCAGTGATTGTAGCCTTCGCAGTGCCTGAAATCAAAAAAACCAAAAATTTTACTTAACTAGGTTATATTTCCTATACAATGACCCTCGGTTGTAAAAAAAAATAAAATGCAACCAAATGGCGGTTTTTTGAAAAAATAATTAAAATTTTGGCCTGGCATAATTATACTTTTCATCCTATCATTAAACTGGAGGGTCATTGTATGGAAAAACAAATACACAATAAGCTAAAAAGAGACCCAAGTCGATCGGATGATTTGTTATCAAGTTACAGCTGCAGCAAATTTGAAAAATGTAGTTTTGAGAAAAACGCGTTTAAAGTTTTAAAACCGTGTTACCGCGTAGTGAACGAGACGGATTTGAAGCTCTGTATCTCAGAGACTTTTACGAATTCGACAATATCCGTTCCTATACTTTTTCTATGATAGTTATACTATAAAAATATGAAATAAAACAAAAAACGATATTTTCAAAATTTCAAACTAGTTGTGCCCCTTAACTCTTGTGTGCGCACCCACTTAAAACCTCATACTTGAACCCCCCATGGTCTGGCCAGACCATGGCGCAAAAAAGAGGATATTCGAGGATTGTGCTAGTTAATATATATTTTTTTTATTTTTGTTGATGAGTTTATATATATCTTAGTATGTGTGAGTGTTTGTCTGCGTATGTTTGTGTGTGTAGGCCTGTCAAAAAAAAAAAGAAAATGTGAATACAATAATTTCTGTTGCTTGTTTACTTTTTATTTAGGTAAAAAGGTAAAATTATGCTTGATTTATAAAATACACAGCGAATTTCAACTTCAATAAATAAATTTTGAAATTAAAAATATACGATAGTAAGAAAAAAAATTAAAAACGTAAAATACGTTGTTATGGATTTGCCGCAACTGCTTCACCAATGCAGTGGTTGCAAGGAAATAATGCAGTATAATGACTCAAACACATTGAGATTTTATATTGGACATATACATATCGTGTTTTGATATATCTAACACATTTTTATTTCTGGATTCCTTTCACTATTGACAATTATGCTTTGAAGTCGAAAAGGTAGCTGACTAATACAGAACACTGCGAACTATTGGCTGTCAATAAGACAAAATATCTTCTATTGACCACTTAGTTCAATCTATCTAAAAAAACCTTCCGTTCAAGCATAACATGCTCAACATGTTATTATTCATGCTAAACTGGTCGGATATCGTCATCGCGATTTCCACGTTGAATTATCATATTTTATTTTCCATCAGTAGCGAAGCATCGTATTGTTCAGGGCACAAAAGATAATTTGCAGCACCGTTATTACTACCTCCAGCAACAAACGAATCCTCCATAAACTTTAAAAAGTGCAGGTGGTTCATTCAGTTATCCCACAGAACTACGTATTCATTCAATGAGCCAATTGCCAGAATTATTCGCCTGTGCAATTTGTATGCTTCCGAGTAAAACTTTAGTGATAAGTATTCAACATTTAAGTTAAGCTTATTAAAACTATTTAATTAATGACTTAGAATAAATAAATAATCAAATATCTTAATTCTGTTGCTCTAAAGCATTGATTTTCGCTACTGCTTAAACTATTTTTTTTTAGAAAAATCGTCCTCTCTGATGTTATTCCAGCGTTGAAGTTCAAAAATAATTTACACCTTATCCTCGAAATAGCATTTGCTTCCTTTAATCTCTGTCACAGAAAACATACAATCCAATTGATTAAAATCAGACACGAAAAGAGCACAAATACTTCCTTCGCGTCAGAAATGTAATTGAATTGACACAAAAAACACGAATATAACCGGGAATACAATGGATAAATATTAATTTTGAATGTGTTCAAACATTCTTTTCTAACAACAATTATAATTTACTAACCTAAAAGAAAATAAAAGCCAAGGCGAGTGAAAACCATTTGTACCAGGTACATTTTGCGCTAGCTAACTCATGTCACTTTTAACGAGATGGCACGAAAAAAGTGCTTCAAATCGGGTCAGATGGAAAAACCTAGTTACAGCCCTATGCTTCGTGGAGGACTGAATAAGGAACAAACGAAAAAAAATATTTATAAACAATTTCGACACTAATTACGTCGAAAATAACAAAAAAAACTGAAAATAACAGGCAACTTTGTATGAAAATACACCATGGTCTGGCCAGACCATAGGGGGTTCAACTAAGGGGTATAAATACGTTTTGCACGATTCTCGCCTTGTTTTTGTAAAAATTTTGTTCATGTATTGGTTTTTGTTCTTAGAAAGGATCAGTTGAGGATATCATGAAATATGAACCCGATAGCTTTACTACAACCTTACTAAAAGTGGACCTAAACTTCAATATGGTCTGGCCAGACCTGGGTGCGCACACAAGGGTTAAAAAAGAATAAATACACACACCAGAAAATTCGTTTTTCGACAACAACATTGGTGCACATATCTGACTATTGCATAGTTTTTTTTTCTTTTCTTTTCAACTCACCCCCGCTGCATCCATCAACAACTAGTTTGAATCTAGTCCAATTTGGACTAGTTGCACAACTAGAAATTTAAGCAACTAGTTGAGATTTTTACTGCAGGGATATTACTTCATATTCTTTGGTTGAATGTATGGACTTGTATGTGGTGTAACCCATACCACAGAATAAACAGTATACAGAATGCGCATGTCGACCAGCGAAGCAATCTGAATTTCGGGTGCGGGCCGAAAGCAGCAGAAGGGAAGATAACAGAGTTGGTTGAACAGAACTTTTGTCTCTGTTAATTTCTAGTGCGACGATGATCTCTGTTATTGTAACTTCGATAAGTGCTGAATGGTGCAGGGCAAGTTCGTGCGCTCGATGCCGGCCATAGAAGTTACTGTTTTTTTCAATGAAGCGAATGAAGGGCGATGTGCTGTTGTTGTTGTGTTGATGAGCGAATGAAAATTGTAAATTTTGAATTTTTGTTTCTGGCTGAATTTGGCTGGCTATGCCCGACGTGTGTTGATTAACACTAGAGTGTTCGGCTTAGGGATGGGTTAATTCGAGATTCGAATGTTCGAAGTTCGATTTTTAATCGAATTTTAGCTGCAAAATGGCGAATTTTTAAAATCGAACTTTATGGTGCTAAAATTCGGTACAATCGAATCTTGCGTTAAAAAAATCGAATTTTCCTTCGCAACGCTGCATTACCGCAAAATTTTTAAATATCACAGCAGCACAACTACTTTGATAAAGCACTTGCACAATATGTACAAAATGTGCATAAAATGAATATGGAGGTGAGCATAATACAAAAAAATATTTGTAGTTTCATAGACAGATAAGAAGAAACTTGAAAAATTATAAATAAATGTTGTATACTACTCTGAAACTTTACAGCCATTCAGTTTATGTAGTAACGTATCATAAAGATAATATAAGAATTAATAATATTAACTGTAATTGTTAAAAATGAAAGAACAAATTTCTTCAGAATGTGTAAGAGTGTGTGAAAAGCTGTACAAATTCAACGCGGAGCGTCGTAATTGAAACGAGCGGGTGTTTCGTTTAAGGGGGTGTTTATTCTTCGACGTGTAAATGACGAGTGTACAAGAAGTACAATAAACATTAAACGATACAAATGGCCGAAGCCGGGAGCAGAAAATAGGGGGAACATCAGTACAAGAGGATAAGGAAAGAAAGGGATTAGTGGTGGTATCGACAGATCACTTGAGACAGCACTCATTTAGCCATCGCGGCCGCCATTGCATATTGCATTTTTATTATGCCGCGGGCCAGGCGGGCGAAGATGTGATGCAGGTGCGGGGGTGCCGTCCATCGACGCCTCGTCCTTGGGAAAGTGCTGCTGCAGCGGTTGGCGCATCGTCAACGTCCTGCAAATAGAGTTCGATGTCAGTTATTTGGACATACAAGTTTTGAGGCTGACATCATGAGTATGGGAAAGCGCGGCTAAGCTACGGGGTTCGCTTAAGCTAAAGCCGGGGGAATATGGGAAAATACATATATAAATTAGCTGCATTGCCAAAGGGCTTAAAGGCTGTTTAAAAAATAAGCCAATTCAGCTCGGGATAATTGGGTGCACGTAGGGCTCGAGAGAAGCAGGAGAACCAAGCGAGAATGTCGGTTTGCTCTTCGAAAGGGTGGTGGCAGTCAACCGCTCTTTGATCCGGGATTGGCACTGTGTGAGCCAGACCGTTTGGCTCAGCATGGAAGAATTGCTGGAGCCGCTCCACCCAAGAGGGAGATCGTGTAGATCTTGAAGTTTATACCCGATCAATCCGACGCCTGCGGGATTTGCAGCGCTTATAGCAAGTCGCACTGGAGTGGCGACTGACCTCTTTTCGGACCCGGGATGGAGGAGGTGCAATCAGTGATGTTAACTTTTTTTTTGAAAAATCCCTACGCGACTTGAATAAAATCCCTACTTTTCCCTACGCTGTCCAGCAATTTTCCCTACGAAATTCCCTACACTTATTTTCCAAGTAGTTTGTAATATTTAAGGTTGTTTAATTTTTTGTGAATAAAAGTCGCAAAAGTAAAAACAATAACATTTATTAATTCTTCTTTTAATTCATTTGGAACATGAAAATAACAAAACAAAGTTGTGCTTTGTACTGAGATACCATTTAAAACATGGAAACATGGAAACAAAACAACATAAAAAATTGTGCTTTGCACTGAGATACCATTTCATCACATTAAAAAAATCAGTACAAAAATTACACTAAGACTAATTATTTATGGTCATACAACTCAGTGTATGCCATTTTCTTAAAGTGTTGTTCTTTACATTGAAAATTTACACAGGTGATAACTTCGTCTTCGAGTTATACAAATTGAAGTAAAATTTTCATGGCTCGATGTGTTCCTTATTTGTTCGAAAATATTCTTTCAGAGTCTGCATTAGAATGTGGTAGTGCCGAAACATATTTGGCCAACTTTGACAAATTGGGAAACAACATTTGATCGTTACAATTTTTAGTTTGACTACTTTGACTCCAAAATTTTCCATAACCAGGGTTGTTTGAAAATTCCCTACATTTAGTGAATTTTAAAAAATCTGTCCTTTTTTTCCCTACGCACCCAATTTTCGCTAAAATTCCCTACAGTTAACATCACTGGGTGCAATGCGGAACTGCGATGGCAATTTCAGTCAGTTGCTGTGAATGTGGGCCGTTTTTGTCGAACCCTTTTGGGGGACCTCATTAGAGGCCAAAGCCAAAGCTATTCACAATACAACGTCGCACAGTGGCTGATTCTGCCGACGCAGGTTGCAAAAGTCAATTTTGTAATGTTCGATTTGGGGGAAACTGTTATACTTGTCCGATAGATAAATGCTTGGACCTAAGAAATCCGAAAACCTTAACTAAATTGGACAAATAGTTTTGTTTGTAGAGCCCGTCAAAGTTGAGCAATTTTTAGAGTGTGAAATAATATCAGGCATTTTCACTTTTTCGGCAAAGTTGAAGTTTTAAATTACGGAAAGGAGGAAGTTAATTGAAACTTTTTGCACCAGCATCGTAAAAGAAGGCATTTGTAGTAAATAATTAAATATATAAAAAAAGTTTGTTGTTGTTGTCTTTTCATAGGCACTCACTTGAAGCACTGTTTTTATCAAACTTTTTGAACTTTCGATAGACTAAAAAAAAAAAGGCCATACTTGCCACAGTTCCGTCTTTGGGAAAATTGTTCACTAGTCTTCTGTGAGTACTGCCCTGAGTAAAACAATTAGCTATTGAAAAACAAAAAGCAGACTTATATCTATGTGCACTGTCTAAAACCCACCTATGTGTCTGGGCTGTTCAAAAATCCCACAACGCGGGAAAACCTAACAATTGTTTAGGTACCTGCTAGTACTAGAAGCTTAGTACCTGCTATTTAAATGCATATTCAAATCCTACTTATAACTAAAGGAGTTTGGAGTAAGTGAAGTTAGTTTCGA
Organism: Melieria omissa; assembly: GCA_963971225.1. Lineage (NCBI taxonomy): Eukaryota > Metazoa > Arthropoda > Insecta > Diptera > Ulidiidae > Melieria > Melieria omissa. The sequence goes on along the minus strand of OZ020270.1, from coordinate 22,778,858 downwards.
ATTTAATTTGAACAAAACATCACTTCAACTCCGCCACTGCAACTAAACCGAAGAAGAAGCACAAAGATGTTTTTGAAACATTCGAAGCTGTTTGAAATATTTACTATTACGCAGACAAAGGAGAAGTTCGTTCTGGCTGTCACTAAATAAACTGGTTACGTCGAAGGAAGTTTGCCTGCAGCCAACATATTGTTACGAATTTCCCCAGTTCGTTATCGACGGTTCGTTTTGATTGTATTTGAAAATAAAACAACTTCAGTTATCCGGCGCAACGTAGTCAAAACTAACAATCGCTTTATTTACAGAATTCACACTTCGCTTGTATCTACACTTGTTACCACTTTGCTTGCTTAACACAGACTCGACCCCTTGCGCTGCCACTGCTGCTTTTATACCACTTTTCTTATCGCGCCGAAGTTTCTTGCACTACTAATTGGAAAGCGCTCGACCATTCTCGCACAGCCCATTTCTTCGAGAACCATCCTTGCCATATCGGACTATACCAAGCGAATTTATAACAGTTTTGCTGTACTTCACAGTGCATGCCTAAAAGTATGCTTGGAAAACATTCGTGCGGAGAAGGCATTCCCGTACACTGCGGCACAGAATTTCTCATCGTATCACTGCCCATCACTTAGACTTGCTCGTCCCGAGGCGCTCCAAATGGACTACTTTCAGCCTGGCGTTTCCGTTGCAGCAGCGTTGAACCCTGTACACCACGTCATTAATCCTGGTCACGACTTTGTACGGTCCTTCCCATGACGTTTGAAGCTTTGGAGACAAACCTTTCCTGCGCTGCGGGTTGTAAAGCATTACCAGATCGCCTTCTTGGAACCCCTCTGGGTTAGCCCGTAGACCATAGCTCGCTTTCAACCTGCTTTCAACTAGTAGAATGCGGCTCCGCGATCTTCTCCTCGGCCCTTTCGCAGCCGAACACCGATTACAAACTTTGATCCACTCAGCGACAGACTCCTGGCATCCTACCCAATAGAACCGCCTTCTTATCTTGGCGACAGTTTTTGCGATGCCTAGGTGCCCTCCACTGGAGTCGTTATGGTTTTCCTCGATGACATCGTCGATTCGGCCTCTCGGGACCACTATTAGGGATTTTCTGGTCCTGCCATTCCTGCTCTCCCACTCGCGGTAGAGGCAGCCATCCTGCAGACGTAGACTTTGCCACTGTGCCCAGTAAGCCTTCGCGATCGGGCTCTCACCAGCCATCTCCTGCCAGTCCGGCCGTAATCTCTGCGCTTTGCCTTTGATGATCTTCGCGAGATCCGTATCCTTGCGCTGGTCCTTCTGTAGCCTTTCCGCAAGCCAATCTTCCACTTGCAGAACTCTTACCGACCGAACATCCACAATTTGTCCCTCGTTTTCGGCCTGCGAATTATGCCTGCGTGCGGTCTCGCACGAATGGTGTGGCAGGGCGTCATCCCTTCTTGGCGACGTCTTTTGTCCGGAACGCTTTTCTCGCAGATGGCAGTCTCGTGATATGTGGCCTTGCTTGCCACATCGCCAGCAACTGACTCGAGATGACACTGCCCGCAGCCGCGCTGGTGCCTCCGAGCTCACAGTCTGGCTTTGCGTGACACGTCCAGATTGGACCCCATGCATCTCCGCAGATGAATGTCGAAAACTTCCCCTCCAGGTCGCCTCATACGTCAATGCGCTTGTCACCGTCTCACGGAATGTCGGCTTGCCCATCATCAATGCACTGCGTCGTGTCTCCGGGTCATGAAGACCTTCAATAAACGCCTCAATCTTCATCCTCTCGAGATAATCAGCGCCGAATTTCGGGTAGCACAACTGTACGATCCGCTCAATGTCTGCTGCATACGTCTGCAGCGCCTCGTCTGCTCTTTGCCAGCGGTTCTTCAGCTCGCAATAATACAGCATTTTGTTGTGCTCGTCACTGTATCTGGCTGCCAGCGCCCTTATGACGGTCTCGTAATCACCTCTCAAACCTTCCGGAACTGTTTTTATTACCTCAGCTGCCGGACCTCTTAGAGCCAGTATCAGTCTCCGACCTTTCCTAACATCGGTCCACTGACTCTCCAAAGCAGCCATATCGAATTGTAGTTTGAATGTGTCGAACGACGTAGTACCATCATAAGTAGGCACTGCTATGGCAAAACTTTCCTCAACCGACTGCACTCTTGCTCGCAGCTGTACCTCTTTAAGCCGCTCATCGATTTTCCTGTTTACCGAATCCTCCAGACTGTCAACTCGTTTGTCCCACTTGTCCATTCGCGTCTCAAGATGCTCAACTTTCCCGTTCAGTCTATCGGAAATTTCCTCCACCTTCTGCTCTATGCGCGCAGAATTTGTCGCCATTTCTCGGTTGCACGCTTCCATTTGCTCCGATATTTCACGGGTCGCCGTTTCCATTCTTGCTATTTCTTGATTCGTCGTTTCGATTTTTGCCGAAATTTCCTGATTCGTGGTTTCCAGTTTCGCTGCCATTTGCGCCGAAAGTTCCTGATTCGTGGTTTCCAGTTTCGTTGCCATTTGCGCCGAAAGTTCCTGATTCGCGGTTTCCAGTTTCGTTGCCATTTGCGCCGACATTTCGCGATTTTCATTTTCCATTTTGGCTGCCATTTCACGGTTGGAAGTCTCAAACATGCCTTTAAGTGCAACCATTAACTGGCTCATGTCCATTGCTTGTGGTGGCGTAGCCGCTGCAGCCGTACTTTGCATCGACGCAGCACCAGCAGGCGATTCCTCCACCTTGGCCGACGCCTCTTGTTCCTGCGTTCCGAACTCGTGTGCAGCCCAATCAATGCCTCTTGATTCACACGCCTCTTGCAAACGCAGCTGCAACTCCACCTTACCGCCAGCAGTCGGCAAATTCCATGCAGCCAGCTCCTTCTTCAGCTGGTCAACCTTCAGCAGCTCCAGTTTAACCATGTTTCCGTTTTTATAATTTTATTTTACTTTCAGTAATACAATCCCACTTCTGACACCAAATGTTACGAATTTCCCCAGTTCGTTATCGACGGTTCGTTTTGATTGTATTTGAAAATAAAACAACTTCAGTTATCCGGCGCAACGTAGTCAAAACTAACAATCGCTTTATTTACAGAATTCACACTTCGCTTGTATCTACACTTGTTACCACTTTGCTTGCTTAACACAGACTCGACCCCTTGCGCTGCCACTGCTGCTTTTATACCACTTTTCTTATCGCGCCGAAGTTTCTTGCACTTCTAATTGGAAAGCGCTCGACCATTCTCGCACAGCCCATTTCTTCGAGAACCATCCTTGCCATATCGGACTATACCAAGCGAATTTATAACAGTTTTGCTGTACTTCACAGTGCATGCCTAAAAGTATGCTTGGAAAACATTCGTGCGGAGAAAAGCATTTCTGTACAGTGCGGCACAGAATTTCTCATCGTATCAATATCTATGACTAAAGAGAAGATATCCAGGACTTATTGCACTAAAAAGTTGAAATGGATTGAGGCAAACCGTACCAAATTCAATATCGTCCCGAATAATGAGGAGTGGTTGGAAAAACAATTTACTTCAATGAAGGAGATGCATGTAGCATAAGCGATGACCAACCATCGAAATCAAAGGCGACAAAAGGAATGCCGAAAGAGTCAGTTAAGGACTGTGCGTCATTTCATAAAAAGGAAGCTTTGATCATAAAATAAGGATCAGGAGAAAATGAAAGGCTTTAGAAAGGCCCGGGTCGTGTTAACAGAATTAAACACAGTATACCCACCTCAGCCAATGTGCTACCCATCAAATCTGTGGCCGTAAGGAATAACAGCCAAAGTCGAGTTAGGACAAAATTGAGTTATTACCACCATTGCATTTGTCGTATTCAAATGTACTACTACACAAAATTCTATGGCTTTTGCTCATAAAACGAATGTTTTACGCCCAAAAATCTAACATTTTTCTAGTTAAATCTAAAGCAAATTCAAAAATTAAAAGTGCTCTCCTGAAAACTTCATAAAATCGACTTTGGCTGTTATTCCTTACGGCCACAGAAATATAGTCATAACAAAACTTTAGCATTGTTTTTGTACAAAGCAAAATTGACTTTTTATGTAAATTTTTCGAATTCTGGTTCTAATTTTGAAAGCAAAATTTATGAATTTTTATCTTTAAATTTGACTTCAGCTTATTTCTTAAATTTGTTATTACTTTTCATCTTTTTTAATGAATTTGCATTTCATTCATTGTGCGTCGCGTTGCACAGTGGCTCAATTTGTCATTTAAGGTTGCAAAACGCCAGAATTAAGCCAAAACTGAAAATGTGTTTAACCGTAGATCGAGCTTTGTATCAAAAATGATACATTTGGTTTTTTGTTTTATTATAACTTTTTTCAGAATATAATTAATTTAACTATTCTTTGTAACTTTGTTGTGTTGGGATTATGCTTGTTTAAAACCATCTTTCACACATTTTTAAGAAAGATGTCTTGAGAAAATTTAAAACTTTATAATTCTCTCCTTTGTATACATAGGATAGGATTCCTTAAGTTTTTTAAAGCTGGATCTACGGTTAAGTGTTTCTTTCGAAATTGGTGGTACTAAAATGCCCTATAAAACTTGCACGTGGAATAGCAGATGAAAGGGCAACCAATATTCCAAAAAACAATGGGAGCCGAGAGTTGAAGGGACATTAAGGGGGCCGATACATGTAAAATGAAGTATTTTTGGAAATTTTTTTTTTCTCGGGAATATGTTCTACAAAGCCTTTACAATGTATGGCTAAGAGCGTTTTCCAAAATTCTAATCCCTTCCCAGACAAAACACAGGTCGAAGCGGCGGCGTCAGGTATAAGCCGGTCCGCTTACTCAATCTTTGAGCCCGTTTATCTCGGAACCGCTCAACCGATCACGATGAAATTTGACCCACACCTTCGGAAGACTCATCCCTTCGATGTGAACCTACTTGTTTTTACAAATCTGCAAAAATCTCATGTTGGTGCTTGCAAATTAATCAAAACAGCTGCCCCAAAAATTCAATTTTCTGCCGTTTCCAAAAAAATCACTTTTCTTTACTCAAATCATCAAATCAAATTTCTTTACTAAACCAGGTTCACATCGAAGCCACAACTTTTTTTTAATTGATTTCCTTTAATTTTTCATTTCAGCCCCATACGAGCAGCGCAATCGCGCAGCGCATCAGATTGGAGGGGGTTTTTTGATCCCATGCGCCGCCGCCATCTTGGATTCTCGGGTCAAAAAAAAAAATGGAAAAAGAACCTTTAATTAGTTAATAAAAGATAAAAAAAAAATAAATTGCCAAATTCCTTATCCCCCAAAAAAATTCTCAAAAAATACACTATTTACATGTATCGGCCCCCTTAAGCGAGTATAATATTCTCCATCCACCGCTTGTGCCACCAAAAAAAGTCTTTTATAACCATTACATATAAAACTTGGTGCGGTAAACAATTTTGTTAAGTGTTTGGATACAAATGGATCGGCATTCAACTTTCTGAAGACATTGTTTCCAAAACTAAGCGAAGCAAAGATAAAAGATGGAATGCTAAAACTTTACTTTTTCATTTTGGTTTCATACCAATAAATTTACAAAATCTCTTTTTTCCATTACAACAGGTTTTTTTGTTGGTCTCGAGATAAAAAGGCTTATGCGTAGCGCCGAATTCTATCAAATGCTTTCACCAAATGAGATTGCCGCATGGGAAAGCATTAAAGGAGTCATTGACAGGAAAAAATCGTTCTCCTGCTGCTCGAATGCACGTCGACACCATGATGAGTGCATTTGAAAAACTAGGTGCTCATATGTCACCAAAAATTCATTTTCTGAATTCTCAAATGGATTATTTTGAACATCAGTTGGTAACAGTATCCGATGAACATGGGGAACGTCGCCCCTTTCAGGGGCGGATTCAGAAAAATATTTCGGGGGGGTTCAAAAAGTAATTTATAATATTTATAAATTTAATTTGTATGTAGTTTTAAAGTCGATCCTAATATTTCGGGGGGTTTCAACACCCAAACCCCGTCCCTTATGAATTCGCCACTGGCCCGTATTGAGGAACGGTATAAAGGCGAGAGTATTCATTCTTTTATAGCTGAAATTTTTAGATAAGGGTGTGGAATTGCCAAGAACTAAACGAAAAATATAATATAAAAATATAAATACCCAAAATTGTTCTCCTTTTTCTATTTATATATATTATATTTAGAGCTTTCTTTTGTACGGCGACTTATAGTGAAATTTTGCACTAAAAATTTTTCCCATACACACTAACCCTCAAAAATCAAGTTTTGTAGGAGATTTTAGTACCAATTTTGATTAAGTACGAAATAAACAATTAACCCTTTCGGTACTTCTTTTTTGTTTGTAACTTTAAAAATCATTCTTTTCAATTTTGTTACTATTTATGCCTACATAATGAATAATCAAAAGTCATTTTTTAAAAAATTGTTCGAAAAAGTGGTTTTTGCATTGCATGCCATATGGCTTAGTAAGAAATAAAAAAAATCGTACAGCCTTAGTGAACTGTATTTGGGATCTAACTTGTTTTACACTTACTAAAGCAATAAATACCTACTAGATTACTTACATAAACCTATGCAATAAATTGATTTTTGTAATAGAATAAATAAAAGTACGAAGTGACCTCTTTTTGTAAAATACGCAGCTCGATAGGACTGCGCACTTTGTGAACCCTTACAATTTACTTGGTACACTAATCAAAATATTTTTTTCATTATTTGGTATAAAAACCTTCAGAGGAAAATACAAAAATTTCAAAATATAGTATCCATAAGTTTTTGACCTAAAACAGGCACTGAAAAGAGACTATGCCATATGGCATAGAATAACCGAAAGGGTTAAACACATTTTCAGATTTCGCTTAATTCTGGCGTTGAAATTAATTTTTGAGCTTTGATGTATTCAGAGACCTATAGTAGAATTTTATGGTGAATATTTTCGTGGTACATTTTTTTTTAAAAAGTCCTGTTTTACAGGACATTTTTGGCATTTTAGAAAACAAAGGTCAAATTAACCAATCAAAATAGTAGCTACAGGGTTAAAATGCTCCACAAAAATATTCGTCGTAGTATTTTACATCAAATTGCTGAACACATCATATACCTAAAATGTAAGGTTACATGGTTTTCGTATGCCGATTCACCATAAGAATGTGCAAAAGGGGGAAAACTTTGACCCCATCTAAAAAACAATTCAGATGTAAACTTTCAAAACACCGATACACGTATATTTTTTTTTTTGTCTCCTCTACCAGAATCCGTTGTCAGAACCTTGTCATTTTAAAAAAATTTGCTTTTGTTGTGCAGTGTTATTTTCATCATAGATAACAGTGCCAGGTCAAATGAGATTTCAAACGCTCTAATGGTGGCGGTGGACGACATGCCTTTGTGCACTCCAGAAAAAAGGGATTTTTAAAATTTTGCAAAGCAATGCAACCTATGTACAAGATTCAGAAAAAACATTGGCATCCAGAATGGAATCTAAATATAAAGAAATTCAAGGAAAAGTAAAGTGTGTGCTCAGCCAGGCAACGTCTTTATGCTTGACAACAGATATACACCCCGTTTCAAAATTATAACCGCATTAGATTTTTACTAATATCTTTTTTTGTGGGCATCAGAACAAGTTTCTACTTTTACCATTAGATAAGTGTGTTGACAACAATTGTTTTATATAACGAACAAGAACAACAACAACATTCACACCGCGGGAAATACCGCTGTTTCAAAATTATAACCGCACACGGATTTTTTTAGTAAATCAGAAAAGGTAGCCCATTTCTTCCACTCATTTACAAAATATCACGTGACACAGAGTTGACCGACCGTGAAAAAGGGCAAATCGAAGCGTATTTTTCGGAAAAAAAGTCTTTTCGAGAAATAAGTCGCTTAATCGGGAGAAGTGATCGAGATGTGCGAAATTTTTTGCAAGATAAAGAAAATTATGGATCCAAAAACCATCAGCGTGGACGCAAAAAACTTCTCGGCGATTATGAAGTGCGTCGTGTTTTAAGAACTGCTAGCAACACCACGAAAAGCTTGCGAGAAATAAAGGCAGAATGCGACTTTGATGTTTCTCGAAGCACAATTCACCGCGTTTTAAAGAGTTCCGAGAACATTCAGTTTTCCAAAATGAAACCAGCACCTCGACTAACCAGCAAACATAAGAAGAAACGAAAACAATTCGCTCGTAGCAATATGGCACGTAATTGGAATCAAGTATGGTTTTCGTAAAAATTTTAGCTTTTTGTACATTGACGATTTCTTAAAATTATCTTTTAAGATCATCTTTTCTGATGAGAAGAAGTTCAATCTGGATGGCCCAGATGGCTACAATGGATACTGGCGGGATTTACGACACTAATAACGATATTTTTCAAAAAGACATTTCGGTGGTGGGTCACTAATGGTATGGGGTGCAGTTAGTGTCCTTTGAAAGCTCAATCTCCATTTTCCAACCACTCGGATGAACTCAGAAGAATACATTGGTGTGTTAACTACAAATTTATTGCCATTTCTGAATGAACATGCGGACGAATCACTCGTATTTCAACAAGACAATGCGGCTTGCCACGTATCACGAGCTACTTTGCGTTGGTTTCAAAGCCATAACATTAGCGTTCTTGAGTGGCCGTCACTTCCTCCTGACCTCAATACAATGGAAAATGTATGGGGTGCCTTAGTACGCATTGTTTATGGAGGAAATACCCAATATTCAACGAAGGAAGAGCTGCAAGAAGCTATTTTGCAAGCTTGGGACTCATTCCAACAGCAAATCCAACATTTATTTGACTCAATGTCAAATAGAATTTTTGAGCTTATACCAACAAATGGAAACATAACCCATTACTAAAATTTACAATAAACATATATTCTGATCAAAAAATTAAATGCGGTTATAATTTTGAAACAGCGGTATTTCCCGCATGTAAATTTTTGTGTGTGTGAATGTTGTTGTTGTTTTTGTTCGTTATATCAAACTATTGGTGTCAACACACTTATCTAATGGTAAAAGTAGAAACTTGTTCTGATGCCCACAACAAAAGATATTAGTAAAAATCTAATGCGGTTATAATTTTGAAACGGGGTGTATGGACAAATTCATCGACGCTACAAAGTTATGTGGGAGTTACAATACATTTCGTAAAGGGTTGGTATTTTTACTGTTCAGTTTGAGATGAGCGCTTCTTTAATTTAATGATTTTGTAGTAATTAATAATTCACAGAAAACAACATAGTGTCCCGTTGAGCTTGGGGCCTTTTCAGCTGATTTCCGAAAAGATATAGCCAACCTTAGGACAAAACTTCGCCAAATAATTTACGACTGGGGTATCAATGATGCACATCATTGATACCCCAGGATCAGGGTTTGGGTCCATAAGGTAAAGCACCTGACTGCACGGATGGGGACATGGTCTGCATCTTCGGCTGCGATCCTTATGGGTACCAGGCCAAGCGGACTCAACGCCTCCACGTAGGTTGCTTCGGTAACCGGGCGGTCCCTGGGCGGCTGTTGGAGCCCATCTTCTCAGCCGGCAAAGTTTGAGCTGCGGAAATCCAGGAGCGTCTGACCCACAGTGGGCGGCTCCCTGGTCAGCGTCTGATCTCCATGTTAGGAGCGGCTGTTTTCTTATCATCTTTTTGTGGCGTGATAGATGTCAAAGAAACGCCACAGGGGAAGGCGACCCCCTTCATCAAAACCATTCTGGAGGGCTCCCATAAGGACTCTTTTACGGTGCAGGGAGTCGGATCCCCAGTACCGGCGGTAGACAGTGGGCGAGCGGGCTGTCTGGCGTCGTCATCCAACGACCGCTTAGGCTGTGCAGCGGGACCCCAGGCTGCACGGTCTACTAATGCTACTGGGAAGCAGGAGGCGCCCAGACCTGCCCTAAGCAGGCAAAAGGCGCAGGAGACCATCGCACAGGCTAGCCCCTCACTTTCGGGGGTGGTGCCTCAGCTCCGGGACCTCCGACTCGACGCTGCTATAGAGGGGGAATCTATGATTCTCTCGCAGGGTAGCGGCGCCGGGTCGGTGGACTCTGGGGCGGAGGCGGCACTCCTGGAGGAGGGGGACGAGCCTGCGGCCACGGGTTCCACTCCTGGAATTTCATCGGAGGGGGAACGCAAGGCGAGCAGTGCTGCGAAGAAAGCCAGAAATGGCTACCGGCGCTCGCTTGCGTTTCTCCGAAAAATGAGTAAGGAGCCCGGATCCTTGTCTGACAAGGAGAAGGAGCTGATAACCAGAAGATCGTGGCTAAATTCGAAAAGAAGCAGGCGACGACTTCTGGTGCTGAGACTTTGACTATTACAGCAACGCCTGGAGACAGGGCCGCTGCTGCACAGTCGTCCACCTGTACAGCAACGGCGGCAAAGCCTGGTTTTAGGGCCACGGCCACGGCCGCTACAGCTGTACGGCCGGACAGAGCAGGAGTGGCGAAGCCTGGACACACTGCCACGGCTGCCTCGTCAATGCGGAAGGCTGATCAGAAGCCATCCACCTCGACAAAGCCCACTTCCACCATAGTAGAAAAGGCTGTCAAAAGGGGTAGATCGGGGGACGATCAGCCTACAGGGGAGGGGAAAAAGCTGAAACCCTCAGCCAGCTTCTCCTCTCCACAGGAGCTGCAGATTGCCGTAGTGGACCGGAGCGATCCCGATGGGAAAATTCGCCCGGAAAACTGGCTCTCTGTTGAGGCGCGCATTCTGCGAGCGATGCTCGGGGCGGCGGACGATGAAATCGACTTCGACGGCGCTGGCTGGCAGAAGGGCGTCAAAATCGTCGGTTGTGGCAACAGGCAGTCACTCAACTTCCTGGTGCGCACAATCGGCGGTTTTGAGCCTCTCTGGCAGGGAGCAAAGCTCGAGGTCATACCTCGCGACCGATTACCTCTCCAACCTATCGTCACACTGTGGGTCCCGCCTCCAGTCATGGAGGATGACGACACGTTGAAGCTGATAGGTCGGCAGAACAGCGGCCTTAATACTGTAGAGTGGAGAGTAATTTCCTCCACTACTAGCAAAAATGAGACGGGTAAGGACCTCGTGGTCGCTGTTGACCAACCGTCCTTCACTCATCTGCGAGACTCCTCTGGTGTTGTTAAGTTCGGCTTGGGTTCCCTAAAAGCTCGTTTCCCCAATAAGGAGCGCGCCACACAGGGAAAGGCTGAAGGTAGTGCAGATAAACCTGCACCACTCTAAAGCCGCCACCCACGATCTTATGCAATTCCTGGAGGAGGAGGAAGTTGACTTGGCCTTGATCCAGGAACCCTGGCTCGTCAGAGGCAACGTTTGTGGATTGGGGTCAAGTCAATTCAGAGTACTTCATTCGCGCGGTGAAGGTAAGATATGAGCCTGTATTGTGTATAGAAAGTACATTAATCTGTTTCTCTTATCTCAATACAGTACTGGTGACCTGTGTGTGGCTACATGCGAACGACACGAGGGGCGAGATCTGATTCTGTCGTCCGCATACATGCCTTTCGAAGGAGAGGAACCACCGCCGAAGGAAGTCCGGGACCTTGCTGCGCACGCCCGATCACGCAGGCTCGACCTCATCATCGGGTGTGACGCCAATGCACACCACATGCTGTGGGGAAGTTCCGATACAAATAGTAGGGGTGAGTCAATTTTTGAATTTCTTCTTAGCTCTAACCTTGTGCTGTGTAATAGAGGCAATACGCCGACTTTCCACAACAGGATTAGGGAGGAAGTAATAGATATTACCTTAGTTACCGACTCCAACACCATCTCTGTGGTCGATTGGAAAGTACTGACGGAATGTTCGTTCTCGGACCACAACCGTATAGTCTTTTCAGTGGCCATAGAAGTTGGAAGTCCACAAACCTATAGGAATCCGAGGAAGACTAACTGGCCTAGATTCAGTGCACTAGTTTCTCAGAAACTGGCATCGCGCAAAGCGAGAGCTACATTCGAGAGGAACAACATTGATAGGTCAGTAAATCTTCTAACGAAAGTACTTAACAAGTCTTTTAACGAATCCTGTCCTAAAAGTCGAGCTCCACGAAAAACCAACGCAGTGTGGTGGACCCCAGAGCTAAGACAACTTAGAACAGATACTAGACGTCTCTTCAATAAGGCTAAGCTTAGCCGAACTGAAGAAGACTGGGGAGCCTACAAGGCTAGCTTTAATAAGTTTAAGAAGACTATTAAGGCGGCCAAGCGGGATGATTGGAGGAATTACTGCGAATCCCTCGACAATGTTAACGAGGCCGCCAGACTTGGTAAAGTGCTAGCTGGGGCATCACATACCCCTAGCAGCATTAGGAAATCTGACGGCTCGTGGACAGAATCGAGAGAGGAGCTTCTAGAGACTCTCATGAACACCCACTTTCCCGGTTGCACAAGTGTTGTTGAGACGACAACGCCTCATAGACAGCACTCGTCACGACCGGATGTATTAGTTCAGGAGATTATCGATGAGGTCAAAGTGGCATGGGCGATAAACACCTTCAACCCGTACAAATCTCCGGGTCCCGATGGTGTCATTCCGGCTATGCTGCAATGGTCTAAGGAGGCAGTGGTCAAAGTCTTGGTGCGAATCTTTCGGGAATCTCTCCAACAGGGCTATGTACCACGCGCCTGGAAAGAGGTTAAGGTGGTGTTCATCCCCAAGGCGGGGAAGTCAAACCACATCACTGCAAAAGACTACAGACCGATCAGCCTGTCATCGTTCTTTCTTAAGACTTTGGAGAGGCTGGTAGATGTCTATGTCAGGGGAGTGGCACAGTCCAGGGGACTCTGCAGGACGCAACATGCGTATTGCAGGGGAAAATCTGTAGACAGCGCCTTGCATGAGGTCGTTCAGACGATCGAAAAATCGCTGAGCGTCAAGGAGTATACGTTAGCCGCTTTCCTCGATATTGAGGGGGCCTTTAATAACGTCACTCTAGAGGCAATAACCAGTGCACTTAGAAAATTCGAAGTTGACGAGAAAGTGGTGAGGTGGACCAGCGATATGCTTAGTAGCAGAAGGGTTCACTCCAGCCTAGGCTCGTGCTCGGTGAGGAGGTTAACCACAAGGGGCACACCTCAGGGGGGCGTCCTTTCGCCTCTGCTGTGGCTGCTTGTGATAAACAACATCCTCGAGATCTTCGAATCCAGGAGGCTGCGAGTAGTAGCATATGCGGACGACGTCACTATCCTGATCCCTGGAAAATTTCTTTCCACCATCAGTGATCTCATGGAGTCTGCTTTAGGAGAACTCTCTAGGTTGGCAGAGCATAACGGTCTAGGAGTTAACCCCTCAAAGACGGTTATGGTACTGTTCACCCGGAGATACAAAATACCGGAGTTTAGGCTGCCGAAACTCAGCGGCATCACTATCACCCTCTCACCCGAGGTGAAATACCTTGGCACCACACTCGACTCCAAGCTTTCTTGGAGACGCAACGTGGAAGAGCGGGTGAAGAAGAGTCTGAATGCCTTCTACGTCTGTCAGAAGGCCTTCGGGAAAAAGTGGGGATTGCGGCCGGGCATTGTCCACTGGATGTATACAGCGATCATTCGGCCGATCTTATGTTACGGAGCCATTGTCTGGTGGCCGGCCACGGACACCAGGTCCTTGGCGACGCAACTGATGAAGGTGCAGAGACTGGCGGCTATGGGAATAGCAGGAACCGTCAAAAGCACCCCCCAGGCAGGCCTAGAGATGATTCTACATCTCCACCCAATAGAGCAGTTCATTAAGTGCTGTGCCGCTAAAGGCGCTCTTAGGCTGAGAGAGGCCAACTTGTGGAAAGAGCACGCTTATGGACACTCTGGGATCCTAAGGTCGTTTACGAGGCCAGGTACGGAACATCAATTAGATTCCTGCACGGACTATCTGATTCCATACCTGGATTTTGATTCGCGCGCACTTACCTCCTTTCCTTCAAGGGAAGAATGGGGACTTACAAGTGTGACAAGAGACGCCTCCATCACCATCTTCACAGATGGTTCTAAGATGGAGGAAGGTACAGGAGCTGGTCTCCACTCAGATGTACTAGGGGCTCAACGGTCTTTCAGACTCCCGGACCTCTGTAGCATCTTTCAGGCGGAGATTTATGCAATCTGGAAAGCTGCTGAATTAATCCGCGACAGCGGATTATAACCCACTGATATCACAATCTGTGTGGATAGTCAGGCAGCCCTTAAAGCGCTGGAATCAGCGACTGTGAAATCAAAGGTAGTGCAGAGTTGTCGCACTGCACTTCGCGGCATCGGACATCACCGAGTCACTCTCTGCTGGGTTCCGGGCCACTCTGGAGTGGCAGGAAACGAGGCATCTCCGATATCTGCCCTGTATTTACGTATTGACAGGTTGAGTAAAACTTACATCGAGTCCTCATGGCGGAACAGAACTGATTGCAGTACCTGCCGGGCAATATGGCCTTCCCTTTCCGTGAGGAAAACACGATATGTACTGTCCCTGAGTCGAACCTCTATTAGGCAGCTTGTTGGAGTCATCACTGGACACTGCGCCATTGGATCTATGCTGGTCAAATGGTGCCTCTCGTCCAGTGATGTCTGCAGAAGCTGTGGAGATGAGGAAGAAGTGGAAACGATCCAACACTACCTGTGCCACTGCCCGGCTCTGCAGGAACGCCGACTTCGTACCTTGGGGTCAAGGTTCCTGGTAGACTTGGCCTGCGCAGCAGTAGTTGAAATATCGGATCTACTCTCCTTCATCAAGAGGTCGAATTGGTTTGCCCCGAACTGAGAGCCACTGGTTAGCTCCAGAATCTTCCATGAAGGGATTCACAATGGGCCGTTTTGGCCTCCGAGTGGAAGTGCTGCCCTTGGGACGCACACACCCTTCCCTACCTAACCTAACCTATCAATGATGCACAAATTACCGCATTCGTTACGGATGGTGGAGTCAATATTAAAGGTGCAGTAAAACAAGAATTTGGGGACTCTAAACACATAACCTGTTTCGGTCACACAATTAACAACATTGGCCAAGCAGTCATTCAAAATAATGATGAGGTTCTTTCCGGTCATGAAGAAAACGAAACGGAGGAAGAGGGTACGCTTAAGAGGGTATTTTAAGAAATGTCAAGAAAATTTTTAAATTTTTTCGAACGTGCGAAGTTGCCGCTAAAAGATTGGCGAAGCACCTAAAAAACAGCAATCAGTCAAATTTGAAGTTATTTCAGGAAATAAAAACCGAAAACCTTGTTTCGAAATGCTGGAACGTTTTTTGTCAATGGCTGCCTACATTGGACAGCAATCAGTCAAATTTGAAGTTATTTCAGGAAATAAAAACCGAAAACCTTGTTTCGAAATGCTGGAACGTTTTTTGTCAATGGCTGCCTACATTGGACAAGTACTATCTCAGCTACAAATAGTGATGGGACGATTAATCATTTGATACACAATAATCGATTTTTTTCTTTCAATTCACGATTTAATTGTATCGAAAAATGGGTTTCGATTAATCGAAACGTTAATCGATTAGATGCTAAAATAATCGAAAGAAAACGTTTCACTACCTTTTTTCTTCGCGCAAAATAAAAACTTGAGACGGACACTTTGATGCGATATTGAATTTGATTTATGGGCCCACCACAAGTTGCTGGCTCACAAACGTCACAAAAAAGACAACGACCTAACCAAATTCAGGATGAGCTTAGCTTTCTTTGAATGCTCCCGTTTTGAAACTAAAACGCAACGCCATCAATGCCTGTGAAGAAACGCGAACAGTGAGCAGGGCCCCTCTTTTCAAAAGCAGGTGCAACTGCCACTGAAAAGAGGCACAGGTTCACGATCTCCCGCCTTTCAAAACTATTATTTCTAAACTCTGCAATGAACAAATAAAATACAAATACTACTGTGTCCAAAATAAGGTGACATTGTATTTATTTTGAAAATTCTTTATTTATTCTTCCAAATCAATGTCATCCCCTTCAAAGTAATCCCCTCCCGATGCAATGCACTTATGCCAACGGATTTTCCAATGTTCGAAACACTGATTGTAGTCACTTTCCGGGATGGCCTTCAGTTCCGTCTTCGCTGCGGCTTGACTCTCCTCTATCGTATGAAAACGGTGTCCCCGGAGCGGTCTTTTGAGCTTGCTGAAGTCGCACGGCGCCAGATCAGGTGAATACGGTGGTTGCGGAACGATATGGGTTGAGTTTTTGGCGAAATGATCACGAATTACGAGTGCAGTATGGGATGGTGCATTATCGTGGTGTAAAAACCAAGAATTGTCTTTCCACAATTCCGGCCTTTTTAGGCGGATAGCGTTACGCAAACGACGCATAACGTTCAAATAATATTCCTTGTTGACTGTTGACTAAAAAAAAAATAATTCTCCAAATCCTTCGACGCGCGTAGTTTAAATTCAAATGTCACCTTATTTTTTGGACACAGTAGTATATATTTTTTCCTTTAATATGGACTTACCTTCATTAATTAATTCATTGTTATTATTTTTATAAGGCAAATGGTAAAAATTTACATTTTAACATACTTAAAATTAGACGGTTAAGTTAAAATATTAAGAAAATCATTCGATTATTCGATTAATATCCATTTCTTTCGATTAATTGCAATTAATAATCGCTCTGTTTCAATTAATCATATGATTCATTAATCGATTAATGAATTTTTTTTCCTATCACTAGCTACAAATGGACAAGATTACAAGAGCGCGAACTCCTAATATGTTAACTGGGGTAGAACTTGATGCTCTGAAGGATGTACTGGACATTCTAAAGCCTTTGCATCAGATTAAAATGGAACTATGCGGTGAAAAAGCTGTGAACATTAGTAAATGCATTCCATTGGTTGTAGGGTTGAGAAAGGTTAGAATATTTTTGAGTTTTAAAGTAACTCACTAAGGGCCGTTTTCTCATCTTCCCGTTAACTTTAAAGTTCACTTTAACGGGCCGATAAACGCATTTTCGTTTTCTCATCTGCCCGTTAAGCTATCCTCCCGATAAAATTTACCGGGAGGATTGAGTGCCTGTTAAACTTTAAAGTGAACTTTAAGTGGAAATGGTGCCAAGTACATGCATATGTTTGTTTACAAACAAAAAACAGCTGATAATGAAATAACAATTTGAAATGAAATTTGAATTTGAGATCTTTCGGTATGGAAAATAGGCGTGTTTCTCAAATTCATGCACTGGAAGACGCTTTTGAAGGTACGGAGTTGCAAAATGCGGCAAATATAACATATAACAGCCAATTGGACTATTTCACTGCTTTGCACTGCTGACATGTCCAATCGCTGCTGGGCCGCCACCTGTGCGATACGTCTCGCTCTTCTGCGCTGCAAGTTCCAGCTTGGACTTACGCTTCAAGCTGTCAAACTTGTCCCTCAACGATTTCCAACGTCGGGACACGCCCCATTTGGCAGTAAAAGCATCAACAAGATTTTGCCAGGCAAAATTTTTATTTTGTTCCTTCAAAAATAATTATCATTTTTCACAAACAGCTGATTGCGCCGCCAAGTGCTGCCCATCGTAGACCAGTGTTGCTAAAAAATCAGACTTGTTAAATTTATATTTATCAGGGAGATGAGAAAACGAAAATATTTACCGGGCACTTTAAAGTGACCTTTAGCTAAAGTTCACTTTAGCGTTATGCCAGAGGAAGAGTGGTCTGCGGAGAGGATACAAAAGGACCAGCGCGAGGATACGGATCTTAAAAAAATCATTGAAGGCAAGGAGCAAGGCGCACGTCCAGACTGGCAGGAGATGGTCGGTGACAGCCCGATCGCGAAGGCTTACTGGGCGCAGTGGCAAAGTCTGCGGCTGTCTGATGGTTGCCTATACCGCGAGTGGGAGAGTGAGGATGGCCGGACCAGCAATTCCCTAATTTTAGTCCCGAAATGCAGGATCAACGAGGTGATCGAGGCATACCATAACGACTCTAGCGGAGGGCACCTAGGCATCACGAAAACTGTCGCCAAAATCAAAAGGCGATTCTACTGGGTAGGATGCCAGGAGTCTGTCGCCGATTGGATTAAGAGCTGTGATCGATGTTCGGCTGCGAAAGGGCCAACAAGATTATCTCAGGGCCGCATGCAGCAGTACAACATGGGAGCGCCCTTTGAGCGAATTGCCATGGACGTCGCCGGGCCATTCCCAATTAGCACTCAAGGCAACAAATATGTGCTGGTGGTAATGGACTATTTCAGCAAATGGCCCGAAGTGTATCCTATTCCTAACCAGGAGGCCGCCACGGTCGCGGAAATGCTGGTAAACAACTGGGTGGCCAGATTTGGAGTTCCACTGGAGTTGCACTCGGATCAAGACCGGAATTTCGAGTCTCTTGTATTAAAGGAAGTGTGTGAGCTACTAGGAATAAAGAAAACTCGCACCTGTCCTTTGCATCTCCAGTCCGACGGCATGGTGGAACGATTCAATCGAACACTGGAGGAATATCTGCGGAAAGTAGTAGGCAGGAATCAAAAGGATTGGGACACGCATATTCCGCTGTTTTTGATGGCGTATAGGTCAGCCCCGCACGATACATCACTCACTCCAGCACGAGCAGTATTCGGCACGGAGCTGAGGTTACCTGCTGACTTGAAGTTCGGAGTGGTCAGCACGACGGAAGGCGCTAAGACGGATTACGCAGTTAATAAGCGATCGGAGCTGGAAGAAATCCACCAGTTTATAAGGGACCGTATCCAACTGGTCAGCGATAAGATGAAAGCCAGATATGATCTACGAGCTAACACAGCGGGGTTCTAAGAAGGCGATCTAGTAATGCTTTACAACCCGCAGCGCAGAAAAGGTTTGTCTCCAAAGCTTCAAACGTCATGGGAAGGACCGTACAAGGTCGTGTCCAGGATTAATGACGTGGTGTACAGGGTTCAACGCTGCGGCAACAGAAACGCCAGGTTGAAAGTAGTTCATTTGGAGCGCCTGGCGTCTTACTCCGGCGGAGCCTCGGTACTTGTTCGGGACGAACAAGTCTAAGTGATGGGCAGTGATACGATGAGAAATTCCGTGCCGCACTGTACAGGAATGCTTTTCTCCGCACGAATGTTTTCTAAACATACTTTTAGGCATGCACTTTGAAGTACTGCAAAACTGGTATAAATTCGCTTGGTATAGTCCGATATGGCAAGGATGGTTCTCGAAGAAATGGGCTGTGCCAGAATGGTCGAGCATTTTCCAATTAGAAGTTGCAAGAAACTTCGGCGCGATAAGAAAACTGGTATAAAAGCAGCAGTGGCAGCGCAAGAGGTCGAGTCTGTGTTAAGCAAGCAAAGTGGTAACAAGTGTAGATACAAGCGAAGTGTAAATTCTGTAAATAAAGGATTGTTAGTTCTGACCGAGTTTGCGCTGAATAATTGAAGTTGTTTTATTTTCAAATACAATCAAAACGAACCGTCGATAACGAACTGTGGAATTTCGTAACAATATACTTTTCTGAACATTACAAGATATTACATTTGTACCTATCC
This sequence comes from Melieria omissa, assembly GCA_963971225.1. Lineage (NCBI taxonomy): Eukaryota > Metazoa > Arthropoda > Insecta > Diptera > Ulidiidae > Melieria > Melieria omissa. The sequence continues at coordinate 22,759,446 of OZ020270.1, read as the reverse complement.
GAACATTCTAGTGTTAATAAGAACAAAATTTGTTCACGTTATTATGCGATCGACCTTCTGCGCGAAAGAATTTTTATATCCTTCTGAGCACTTAAGGCTAAGGTTTCGCTAATTTTGGCATAAATGACTCCTTGCCGCGATTTATTATTCTATCCTTACGCTTTTTATCCCCACTCTAGGCCCCCAGTGGTTTGGCCAAAAACATTTGTTTGTCCATCCTATGAAAATGAGACGTTCCGTAGAATCGCAAATACAAACTTGTGCATTTAATCACGTCTAATGTATGTTCACACATATTTATTATAAAGTAAAAAGTTATAAGAAACAAGTAAGTAAGCAACGACGGTCCTGAATGATGGCAGAATAATTTGTTTGTTTTGCTTTCTCTCGATATATGTATGTGTAATCCACAGTTTAAAAGGTATCTCACACATAAAGATTGTACCAAATCGTTTAACTATCTTCAAAATTAAAAATAGTGTGATATTTTTAAAGCGTAGTGACTTTTTAAGTCGATAAGTTGCCCCTTTTGACATTCGTTCTCATAAATTTTTGCACGCTATACTCCGTCGTAAAATTGCTACCGACAGTGTATGTACGCACTGCGCTGCTCGCAGAATAAACCACAAAGCAAAACTAATTCCAATTCAATTTTCATTTCCTAGCCGGCAACAATAACAACAATAGCTTATTGCTCTTCTCTCCATATTCTTACATATATGCAAGCAACTTCGTTTTGTTGGCTGACAACAACAGCAACCACAGCCGACGCTATTTTCCATTCAATGCTTCGCGGATTACTTTCTTCTAATCTCTGTGCTGTTTGTTCTGTGATGTAACTGAAACGAAAGCTGTCTAGTGCAGTTGGTAATGTTAATAGCAGAGGACGTAATGTTCAATTAACAGTGGTCGTAATATTACGACCCCTTAACATTTTTGAATTTGTATGAGATGAGCGTTCTGTATTACTGTTTATTCTGTGCCCATACGCAACGGATACGTTGAAGTAACGTACAAAGTTTAGCAACTTTAAACTTTTGCCGTACGTTGAATACAGGGCCGTAGCTAGGGGGGGGGGGGGGTTAGGGAGGTTCTGACCCCCCCCGAAATGTTAGAACATTGTTTTAATTTATAATATTCTAAACTAGTTACTAATCACACCATGCATGGCTACGTTTACATTGAGCCCAAGTGCCTAATTAAGTTAAATTAGTCATTTAATTTAGCTTGGAAGCTTGTTTTCAGTCAGCTGTCGGGTTTTGATTTGAGTAACCCCCCCCGAAAAAAATCCTGTCTACGGGCTTGGTTGAATACTTTGACAAATAACGAATGATTATTTTCTTGTCCTCTAAATTTTATTTCTATTTTCGTTCGAGGCAGAAATTTGGTTTGTTTTCAATTTTGCCATTATGTTTGAAGAAATCAAATAAATCATCTTTAACCAAATTGAACAGCAAACTAAAATTGTCTTTGCTCATTCGAACAGTCTTTTTGAATTGTTCGGAATCATTGTTCTACATTTCTTCAAAGCTGGAGGAAAAAATACCGCGTGTGTCGCGATTTTGGTACAACGGCCGTACCCAAAATCTTCGTTTATTTTTTATGATTTTCAGGTAATCATACGCTTCATGCAGCAATATAACCATTATGACGAACTCAAGGACGTCGTCAATTTCCATTTTTATTAAAATGTTTGCCAAAGCTCAAAGAAATCACAAAATTTTTGTTTGCTCACAGAAACACAGAATATGTTTATTATCCGTTGACAACGTATTCATTGGGTCGAGTCTCTCCGTCATTCCGTAGCTGTCAGTTGAGCACTTTGACGCAACGGATGCAAAGTATTCTATGGGCCGCAGCCTTAACCTTCACACTGTCACCATTAACATTTGTTAATATTTCAAATTTTGATTTTGCTATAACTTTTTAGTTTTAAGTCCGATTTTCATGCGGCTTCGGCTCAGTGGCCACTTTATCAAGCTCTTTCTAAATATGTAATCAGAAAACTAAAAATTTTAGTTTTTCCATCTTTTTTTTAAAATGAAAATTTTTACTCCTATTTTGGTTACAATTAACATATTCAAAATTCAATGCTCAAATTTGGATATGTGATGTGGAATTACCTAAAAATCTTAAATACAAAATTTTGTGAGAATATCTTTGAGAATGCACTTTTTATGGAATTTCTTTAAAAAAAGCAACAAATTCGCCCACATTGTGGGGACTGAAACCCCATTCATCCCTTTTCCCCCTTCCACGTTTGAACGTAAAATCTCTTAAGCACAGTCCATTTTACGTTTTTGCTTACCAACTTAGCTCAAAAAATCAAAACTGTCTTTATAAAACGGATGAAAAAAATATTAACATACACTCCGGGCCACCAGAATAGGTTCAAATTTTTTTCTGGAGGAAAATGTGTAGTGTTTTTACAAAACACGGTTTTACCTCATTTATTGGTATCAAGATGTTCAAGGCATCTATCGTGAACCTACCTGTCCAAAACAGAACTTGACATTTATTTACTTTTTCGTTTTTGGCCCACTTTTGTAAAGTGAACCCCAAAACTGAGTACATTTTAGTGGGCCATGAGAATAGGTTCACTGTAAAAATCGCTGCTTTTTGGGCGAATAACGGGACTTTTGGGAGCAAAACCAAATTTGTTCATTACATTGAATGTTTTTCTTAACGTTAGTTCGAAAATGGGTCGCGGAAAAGCTCTAACCTCCGAAGAAATCGCTCAAATTAAAGTGCTTGAAGGCGAAAATTATTCTGCGCGTAAAATAGCGCTTAAAATAAACAGAAGTCAAAATGTGGTGAGCAATTATTTGCGAAATAAAAGCACCTATGGAAAAAACATGAAAGGCTGCACATATTCGGTGACAACATCTGCAGACAAGCGTGCCATATTGCGATGTGCTTCAAATTCCGCTGACTCAGTTGCCAAAATCAAGGCTAAAACTGGACTTTCTGCAAGCTATTCTTCCATCAAACGTGTCATTCGGAATGCCCCCAACCTAAAAAGAAAGAAGCTGCAAAAAAAACCACCGCTAACTGCTCAGCGCCAAGAAAAACGTTTGGTATTTTGCAGAAATCATATGGCATGGAACGACAAATGGAAGTACGTCGTGTTTTCGGACGAAAAGCGGTTTATTCTTGATGGTCCCGATGGCTACAATTTTTATTTCCATGACCTAAGAAAAGAGGAACGCTTTTTAACACGCCACCACGGTCGAGAAGGTGGAATTATGGTATGGGGAGCGATTTCATACTACGGAACTATCAAGCTACAAATTCAAACAGCCAGAATGACGGCAATGGGCTACAAAACCATGCTTGAGAAAGTTTTTCCGCAATTGTCTGATTTGTTTGGTCCTATTAAGAGGGTATTCCAGCAGGACAATGCACCCATCCATACTGCACGAGTCGTGAAGCAGTGGTTGATGCAGCAAAACGTTGATCAGCTGGAGTGGCCCCCCTATTCTCCTGATTTTAATATCATTGAAAACGTATGGGGATGGTTGGTGAGGAAGGTCTATGCCTCCGGACGTCAGTTCGACAACAAGGATGAACTAATTGGTGCCATTGAAGCAGCGTGGGATACTATTTCTCTAGATTATATTAAGTCTTTATACGAGTCAATGTCGACGCGAATTTTTGAAGCCATACTAACTAAAGGTAGCCATACTCGCTTTTAAAATCAATAAATTAAAGTGTTGTTTACCAAACAGTCCATTTTATTTGCGTTTACCACTGTTTCAATCGAAATTTTTAAAGTGAACCTATTCTCATGGCCCACTAAAATGTACTCAGTTTTGAGGTTCACTTTACAAAAGTGGGCCAAAAACGAAAAAGTAAATAAATGTCAAGTTCTGTTTTGGGCAGGTAGGTTCACGATAGATGCCTTGAACATCTTGATACCAATAAATGAGGTAAAACCGTGTTTTGTAAAAACACTACACATTTTCCTCCAGAAAAAAATGTGAACCTATTCTGGTGGCCCGGAGTGTATGTTAATAGTGACAGTGTGAAGGTTAAGAAGCAGCAACAACGGAGTAAGCAGCAGCGACCGCAGCAGTGGGATTGCATGGCGTAGATAGCGTGTGAGAGCATCAGCCGGGCTGGCGGCAGCGACATCAGATTGGGCGCGAGAAAAACCTTAAGCAACATCAGCTAAGTTCGCAGCAACATCAGTAGGAACATTGTTGGTACATTGATTAGGCAGCAAAGAAGAGATGAGTATTTTGAGCTCCTTAACTTCGGCAATCAAAGCAGCAACAACATCATGTCAATTTGAATTTATGCAGGTATCACAATTAAAAGCTGTATTAACATAGTATTGTTTTCGATCACGTTAAGCACGCGCAGGTGCTACTGCAACACGATTTATGGAAGACTGACTTGCAAAGAGCACAGGATAGGCAGTCTTTGGCAACCGATTTGGAGCACAAAGCGCAGCCAGACCGAAGAGACCTTATGACCGTTACGTTACGGAGTCAAACACTGACGACGGATTGTAGCGTGCAAAAATATATGAGAGCGAATATCAAAAGGGGGTAACTTATCGACTTAAAAAGTCACTACGCTATAAAGTTATCACTCTATTTTTTATATTGAAGATATTCAATCGATTTGGTACAATCGTTATGTACGAAATATCTTTTAAAATGTGGATTTACATACATATATCAAATATCGAAAAAAAGCAAAAAAAAAATTTATTCTGTCATCATTCGGGACCATCGTTGCTTACTTACTTTTTTCTTGGCCTGCGAAAATCCTCCTCCAAACCCTCCACGTGGGTGCCGGCTGGTAATGGCTAAGCAGTTCACCTTGGTGATAGCCAGCTAAAGGAGTGAGCTTCGTTTCACTGTCCCCACTCTTCAATAGTTCGGTCGGTAGTTTGGGTTGATGCTCCTTCCATAGGATCGGGGTAAGGGCTGGATCAAGGCGTCATACGACCCGGCCGATGGTCAGCCTAGCTGGGGGCCCTTTCAAATAGCCCAGTCGTGAACAGAGTATCCGGATACCTGGCGCCCTCCGGATTATTAGCCTAACCTGTGCACTGCGGATCTCCGCACAGGTGGACCACCCTTTCTCCGGCACTCGTGGGACACAATTATGGACAAGACATCAAAAAACACAAAAACAAACGTACGAACACTGACGGAACCAGAGGCCGGCCGGCATGGGTGAAGCAGACAAGCCAGCGCCCACCGCCAAAAAAGGAGCATCCTTGGTTGATCAGAAGATCTCATGCCAAGGCTATGCCTCTGCAACTAAAACCACTAACATTAGTGCTGCAACTGACCCCAGCAACGCTGTGGTTGCCAAAGCCGGACCTCCGTCCAGCAACAGCAACAAACATGACGGTGCTCTGATAAGGTCGGTGCTCAGCAGGCACCCGACAAATTAAGGACTCCAAAGTCCGCTAAAGGACGCACACAGAGGTTCGCATGCGTCCTTGCGCAGCGAAGACCGCACAACCTAGTTTGCGAAGAAAGCTGGACATCAGTAAGCTGCAATCACAAGGGGTAGCCGAAGCCTACTCCGCTCAACTCTCCAACCAGCTCGGTCGCTCCCCCTCTCCACCTGATGACATCGGCGGATTATGGGCTCACTTATCCCACTCTTTGCTCGCCGCCGCAAAAAAATATCCTTGGTTTTCGACGCCCAGCACCAAAAAACCAATGGTACGATGAAGAGTGTCGCGCAGCCACTGCAGTGAAGAATGCTGCCTACGAGAAGACCCTGCAATCGGTCGCCACGCGAGCCATGGCAGAAAAATACCGGAAGTAGAGGAAGAAAGAGAGGTGCCTTTTTAGACGCAAGAAACGGGAGCAAGAAAGGCGCGAGCGTGAGGAAATCGAGGAGTGCAGGTGCAGGAATGACGCCTGAAAATTCTTCCAAAAAGTTAAGCGTCTCACGGAAGGATTTAAGCCCGGGGCATCTTCTTGCAGAGATGAAAACGGGGATCTGGCTACGGATGCGCAGGATGTGCTGAGATTGTGCAAGGAGTACTTCACCAAGCGGCTATTAAATAATTAATGAATTTAAATTAAATTAAATTAAATTAAATTAAATTAAATTAAATTAAATTAAATTAAATTAAATTAAATTAAATTAAATTAAATTAAATTAAATTAAATTAAATTAAATTAAATTAAATTAAATTAAATTAAATTAAATTAAATTAAATTAAATTAAATTAAATTAAATTAAATTAAATTAAATTAAATTAAATTAAATTAAATTAAATTAAATTAAATTAAATTAAATTAAATTAAATTAAATTAAATTAAATTAAATTAAATTAAATTAAATTAAATTAAATTAAATTAAATTAAATTAAATTAAATTAAATTAAATTAAATTAAATTAAATTAAATTAAATTAAATTAAATTAAATTAAATTAAATTAAATTAAATTAAATTAAATTAAATTAAATTAAATTAAATTAAATTAAATTAAATTAAATTAAATTAAATTAAATTAAATTAAATTAAATTAAATTAAATTAAATTAAATTAAATTAAATTAAATTAAATTAAATTAAATTAAATTAAATTAAATTAAATTAAATTAAATTAAATTAAATTAAATTAAATTAAATTAAATTAAATTAAATTAAATTAAATTAAATTAAATTAAATTAAATTAAATTAAATTAAATTAAATTAAATTAAATTAAATTAAATTAAATTAAATTAAATTAAATTAAATTAAATTAAATTCAATTCAATTCAATTAAATTAAATTAAATTAAATTAAATTAAATTAAATTAAATTAAATTAAATTAAATTAAATTAAATTAAATTAAATTAAATTAAATTAAATTAAATTAAATTAAATTTAATTTAATTTAATTTAATTTAATTTAATTTAATTTAATTTAATTTAATTTAATTTAATTTAATTTAATTTAATTTAATTTAATTTAATTTAATTTAATTTAATTTAATTTAATTTAATTGAATTGAATTGAATTTAATTTAATTTAATTTAATTTAATTTAATTTAATTTAATTTAATTTAATTTAATTTAATTTAATTTAATTTAATTTAATTTAATTTAATTTAATTTAATTTAATTTAATTTAATTTAATTTAATTTAATTTAATTTAATTTAATTTAATTTAATTTAATTTAATTTAATTTAATTTAATTTAATTTATTTAATTTAATTTAATTTAATTTAATTTAATTTAATTTAATTTAATTTAATTTAATTTAATTTAATTTAATTTAATTTAATTTAATTTAATTTAATTTAATTTAATTTAATTTAATTTAATTTAATTTAATTTAATTTAATTTAATTTAATTTAATTTAATTTAATTTAATTTAATTTAATTTAATTTAATTTAATTTAATTTAATTTAATTTAATTTAATTTAATTTAATTTAATTTAATTTAATTTAATTTAATTTAATTTAATTTAATTTAATTTAATTTAATTTAATTTAATTTAATTTAATTTAATTTAATTTAATTTAATTTAATTTAATTTTAATTTAATTTAATTTAATTTAATTTAATTTAATTTAATTTAATTTAATTTAATTTAATTTAATTTAATTTAATTAAATTAAATTAAATTAAATTAAATTAAATTAAATTAAATTAAATTAAATTAAATTAAATTAAATTAAATTAAATTAAATTAAATTAAATTAAATTAAATTAAATTAAATTAAATTAAATTAAATTAAATTAAATTAAATTAAATTAAATTAAATTAAATTAAATTAAATTAAATTAAATTAAATTAAATTAAATTAAATTAAATTAAATTAAATTAAATTAAATTAAATTAAATTAAATTAAATTAAATTAAATTAAATTAAATTAAATTAAATTAAATTAAATTAAATTAAATTAAATTAAATTAAATTAAATTAAATTAAATTAAATTAAATTAAATTAAATTAAATTAAATTAAATTAAATTAAATTAAATTAAATTAAATTAAATTAAATTAAATTAAATTAAATTAAATTAAATTAAATTAAATTAAATTAAATTAAATTAAATTAAATTAAATTAAATTAAATTAAATTAAATTAAATTAAATTAAATTAAATTAAATTAAATTAAATTAAATTAAATTAAATTAAATTAAATTAAATTAAATTAAATTAAATTAAATTAAATTAAATTAAATTAAATTAAATTAAATTAAATTAAATTAAATTAAATTAAATTAAATTAAATTAAATTAAATTAAATTAAATTAAATTAAATTAAATTAAATTAAATTAAATTAAATTAAATTAAATTAAATTAAATTAAATTAAATTAAATTAAATTAAATTAAATTAAATTAAATTAAATTAAATTAAATTAAATTAAATTAAATTAAATTAAATTAAATTAAATTAAATTAAATTAAATTAAATTAAATTAAATTAAATTAAATTAAATTAAATTAAATTAAATTAAATTAAATTAAATTAAATTAAATTAAATTAAATTAAATTAAATTAAATTAAATTAAATTAAATTAAATTAAATTAAATTAAATTAAATTAAATTAAATTAAATTAAATTAAATTAAATTAAATTAAATTAAATTAAATTAAATTAAATTAAATTAAATTAAATTAAATTAAATTAAATTAAATTAAATTAAATTAAATTAAATTAAATTAAATTAAATTAAATTAAATTAAATTAAATTAAATTAAATTAAATTAAATTAAATTAAATTAAATTAAATTAAATTAAATTAAATTAAATTAAATTAAATTAAATTAAATTAAATTAAATTAAATTAAATTAAATTAAATTAAATTAAATTAAATTAAATTAAATTAAATTAAATTAAATTAAATTAAATTAAATTAAATTAAATTAAATTAAATTAAATTAAATTAAATTAAATTAAATTAAATTAAATTAAATTAAATTAAATTAAATTAAATTAAATTAAATTAAATTAAATTAAATTAAATTAAATTAAATTAAATTAAATTAAATTAAATTAAATTAAATTAAATTAAATTAAATTAAATTAAATTAAATTAAATTAAATTAAATTAAATTAAATTAAATTAAATTAAATTAAATTAAATTAAATTAAATTAAATTAAATTAAATTAAATTAAATTAAATTAAATTAAATTAAATTAAATTAAATTAAATTAAATTAAATTAAATTAAATTAAATTAAATTAAATTAAATTAAATTAAATTAAATTAAATTAAATTAAATTAAATTAAATTAAATTAAATTAAATTAAATTAAATTAAATTAAATTAAATTAAATTAAATTAAATTAAATTAAATTAAATTAAATTAAATTAAATTAAATTAAATTAAATTAAATTAAATTAAATTAAATTAAATTAAATTAAATTAAATTAAATTAAATTAAATTAAATTAAATTAAATTAAATTAAATTAAATTAAATTAAATTAAATTAAATTAAATTAAATTAAATTAAATTAAATTAAATTAAATTAAATTAAATTAAATTAAATTAAATTAAATTAAATTAAATTAAATTAAATTAAATTAAATTAAATTAATTAGCCTAACCTGTGCACTGCGGATCTCCGCACAGGTGGACCACCCTTTCTCCGGCACTCGTGGGACACAATTATGGACAAGACATCAAAAAACACAAAAACAAACGTACGAACACTGACGGAACCAGAGGCCGGCCGGCATGGGTGAAGCAGACAAGCCAGCGCCCACCGCCAAAAAAGGAGCATCCTTGGTTGATCAGAAGATCTCATGCCAAGGCTATGCCTCTGCAACTAAAACCACTAACATTAGTGCTGCAACTGACCCCAGCAACGCTGTGGTTGCCAAAGCCGGACCTCCGTCCAGCAACAGCAACAAACATGACGGTGCTCTGATAAGGTCGGTGCTCAGCAGGCACCCGACAAATTAAGGACTCCAAAGTCCGCTAAAGGACGCACACAGAGGTTCGCATGCGTCCTTGCGCAGCGAAGACCGCACAACCTAGTTTGCGAAGAAAGCTGGACATCAGTAAGCTGCAATCACAAGGGGTAGCCGAAGCCTACTCCGCTCAACTCTCCAACCAGCTCGGTCGCTCCCCCTCTCCACCTGATGACATCGGCGGATTATGGGCTCACTTATCCCACTCTTTGCTCGCCGCCGCAAAAAAATATCCTTGGTTTTCGACGCCCAGCACCAAAAAACCAATGGTACGATGAAGAGTGTCGCGCAGCCACTGCAGTGAAGAATGCTGCCTACGAGAAGACCCTGCAATCGGTCGCCACGCGAGCCATGGCAGAAAAATACCGGAAGTAGAGGAAGAAAGAGAGGTGCCTTTTTAGACGCAAGAAACGGGAGCAAGAAAGGCGCGAGCGTGAGGAAATCGAGGAGTGCAGGTGCAGGAATGACGCCTGAAAATTCTTCCAAAAAGTTAAGCGTCTCACGGAAGGATTTAAGCCCGGGGCATCTTCTTGCAGAGATGAAAACGGGGATCTGGCTACGGATGCGCAGGATGTGCTGAGATTGTGCAAGGAGTACTTCACCAAGCGGCTATTAAATAATTAATGAATTTAAATTAAAATTAAATTAAATTAAATTAAATAAATTAAATTAAATTAAATTAAATTAAATAAATAAATTAAATTAAATTAAATTAAATTAAATTAAATTAAATTAAAATTAAATTAATAAATTAAATTAAATTAATTAAATTAAATTAAATTAAATTAAATTAAATTAAATTAAATTAAATTAAATTAAATTAAATTAAATTAAATTAAATTAAATTAAATTAAATTAAATTAAATTAAATTAAATTAAATTAAATTAAATAAATTAAATTAAATAAATTAAATTAAATTAAATTAAATTAAATTAAATTAAATTAAATAAATTAAATTAAATTAAATTAAATTAAATTAAATTAAATTAAATTAAATTAAATTAAATTAAATTAAATTAAATTAAATTAAATTAAATTAAATTAAATTAAATTAAATTAAATTAAATTAAAAATTAAATTAAATTAAATTAAATTAAATTAAATTAAATTAAATTAAATTAAATTAAATTAAATTAAATTAAATTAAATTAAATTAAATTAAATTAAATTAAATTAAATTAAATTAAATTAAATTTAAATTAAATTAAATTAAATTAAATTAAATTAAATTAAATTAAATTAAATTAAATTTTAAATTAAATTAAATTAAATTAAATTAAATTAAATTAAATTAAATTAAAATAAATTAAATTAAATTAAATTAAATTAACTTAAATTAAAATTAAATTAAATTAAATTAAATTAAATTAAATTAAATTAATTAAATTAAATTAAATTAAATTAAATTAAATTAAATTAAATTAAATTAAATTAAATTAAATTAAAAATTAAATTAAATTAAATTAAATTAAATTAAATTAAATTAAATTAAATTAAATTAAATTAAATTAAATTAAATTAAATTAAATTAAATTAAATTAAATTAAATTAAATTAAATTAAATTAAATTAAATTAAATTAAATTAAATTAAATTAAATTAAATTAAATTAAATTAAATTAAATTAAATTAAATTAAATTAAATTAAATTAAATTAAATTAAATTAAATTAAATTAAATTAAATTAAATTAAATTAAATTAAATTAAATTAAATTAAATTAAATTAAATTAAATTAAATTAAATTAAATTAAATTAAATTAAATTAAATTAAATTAAATTAAATTAAATTAAATTAAATTAAATTAAATTAAATTAAATTAAATTAAATTAAATTAAATTAAATTAAATTAAATTAAATTAAATTAAATTAAATTAAATTAAATTAAATTAAATTAAATTAAATTAAATTAAATTAAATTAAATTAAATTAAATTAAATTAAATTAAATTAAATTAAATTAAATTAAATTAAATTAAATTAAATTAAATTAAATTAAATTAAATTAAATTAAATTAAATTAAATTAAATTAAATTAAATTAAATTAAATTAAATTAAATTAAATTAAATTAAATTAAATTAAATTAAATTAAATTAAATTAAATTAAATTAAATTAAATTAAATTAAATTAAATTAAATTAAATTAAATTAAATTAAATTAAATTAAATTAAATTAAATTAAATTAAATTAAATTAAATTAAATTAAATTAAATTAAATTAAATTAAATTAAATTAAATTAAATTAAATTAAATTAAATTAAATTAAATTAAATTAAATTAAATTAAATTAAATTAAATTAAATTAAATTAAATTAAATTAAATTAAATTAAATTAAATTAAATTAAATTAAATTAAATTAAATTAAATTAAATTAAATTAAATTAAATTAAATTAAATTAAATTAAATTAAATTAAATTAAATTAAATTAAATTAAATTAAATTAAATTAAATTAAATTAAATTAAATTAAATTAAATTAAATTAAATTAAATTAAATTAAATTAAATTAAATTAAATTAAATTAAATTAAATTAAATTAAATTAAATTAAATTAAATTAAATTAAATTAAATTAAATTAAATTAAATTAAATTAAATTAAATTAAATTAAATTAAATTAAATTAAATTAAATTAAATTAAATTAAATTAAATTAAATTAAATTAAATTAAATTAAATTAAATTAAATTAAATTAAATTAAATTAAATTAAATTAAATTAAATTAAATTAAATTAAATTAAATTAAATTAAATTAAATTAAATTAAATTAAATTAAATTAAATTAAATTAAATTAAATTAAATTAAATTAAATTAAATTAAATTAAATTAAATTAAATTAAATTAAATTAAATTAAATTAAATTAAATTAAATTAAATTAAATTAAATTAAATTAAATTAAATTAAATTAAATTAAATTAAATTAAATTAAATTAAATTAAATTAAATTAAATTAAATTAAATTAAATTAAATTAAATTAAATTAAATTAAATTAAATTAAATTAAATTAAATTAAATTAAATTAAATTAAATTAAATTAAATTAAATTAAATTAAATTAAATTAAATTAAATTAAATTAAATTAAATTAAATTAAATTAAATTAAATTAAATTAAATTAAATTAAATTAAATTAAATTAAATTAAATTAAATTAAATTAAATTAAATTAAATTAAATTAAATTAAATTAAATTAAATTAAATTAAATTAAATTAAATTAAATTAAATTAAATTAAATTAAATTAAATTAAATTAAATTAAATTAAATTAAATTAAATTAAATTAAATTAAATTAAATTAAATTAAATTAAATTAAATTAAATTAAATTAAATTAAATTAAATTAAATTAAATTAAATTAAATTAAATTAAATTAAATTAAATTAAATTAAATTAAATTAAATTAAATTAAATTAAATTAAATTAAATTAAATTAAATTAAATTAAATTAAATTAAATTAAATTAAATTAAATTAAATTAAATTAAATTAAATTAAATTAAATTAAATTAAATTAAATTAAATTAAATTAAATTAAATTAAATTAAATTAAATTAAATTAAATTAAATTAAATTAAATTAAATTAAATTAAATTAAATTAAATTAAATTAAATTAAATTAAATTAAATTAAATTAAATTAAATTAAATTAAATTAAATTAAATTAAATTAAATTAAATTAAATTAAATTAAATTAAATTAAATTAAATTAAATTAAATTAAATTAAATTAAATTAAATTAAATTAAATTAAATTAAATTAAATTAAATTAAATTAAATTAAATTAAATTAAATTAAATTAAATTAAATTAAATTAAATTAAATTAAATTAAATTAAATTAAATTAAATTAAATTAAATTAAATTAAATTAAATTAAATTAAATTAAATTAAATTAAATTAAATTAAATTAAATTAAATTAAATTAAATTAAATTAAATTAAATTAAATTAAATTAAATTAAATTAAATTAAATTAAATTAAATTAAATTAAATTAAATTAAATTAAATTAAATTAAATTAAATTAAATTAAATTAAATTAAATTAAATTAAATTAAATTAAATTAAATTAAATTAAATTAAATTAAATTAAATTAAATTAAATTAAATTAAATTAAATTAAATTAAATTAAATTAAATTAAATTAAATTAAATTAAATTAAATTAAATTAAATTAAATTAAATTAAATTAAATTAAATTAAATTAAATTAAATTAAATTAAATTAAATTAAATTAAATTAAATTAAATTAAATTAAATTAAATTAAATTAAATTAAATTAAATTAAATTAAATTAAATTAAATTAAATTAAATTAAATTAAATTAAATTAAATTAAATTAAATTAAATTAAATTAAATTAAATTAAATTAAATTAAATTAAATTAAATTAAATTAAATTAAATTAAATTAAATTAAATTAAATTAAATTAAATTAAATTAAATTAAATTAAATTAAATTAAATTAAATTAAATTAAATTAAATTAAATTAAATTAAATTAAATTAAATTAAATTAAATTAAATTAAATTAAATTAAATTAAATTAAATTAAATTAAATTAAATTAAATTAAATTAAATTAAATTAAATTAAATTAAATTAAATTAAATTAAATTAAATTAAATTAAATTAAATTAAATTAAATTAAATTAAATTAAATTAAATTAAATTAAATTAATAATTAAATTAAATTAAATTAAATTAAATTAAATTAAATTAAATTAAATTAAATTAAATTAAATTAAATTAAATTAAATTAAATTAAATTAAATTAAATTAAATTAAATTAAATTAAATTAAATTAAATTAAATTAAATTAAATTAAATTAAATTAAATTAAATTAAATTAAATTAAATTAAATTAAATTAAATTAAATTAAATTAAATTAAATTAAATTAAATTAAATTAAATTAAATTAAATTAAATTAAATTAAATTAAATTAAATTAAATTAAATTAAATTAAATTAAATTAATTAAATTAAATTAAATTAAATTAAATTAAATTAAATTAAATTAAATTAAATTAAATTAAATTAAATTAAATTAAATTAAATTAAATTAAATTAAATTAAATTAAATTAAATTAAATTAAATTAAATTAATTAAATTAAATTAAATTAAATTAAATTAAATTAAATTAAATTAAATTAAATTAAATTAAATTAAATTAAATTAAATTAAATTAAATTAAATTAAATTAAATTAAATTAAATTAAATTAAATTAAATTAAATTAAATTAAATTAAATTAAATTAAATTAAATTAAATTAAATTAAATTAAATTAAATTAAATTAAATTAAATTAAATTAAATTAAATTAAATTAAATTAAATTAAATTAAATTAAATTAAATTAAATTAATTAAATTAAATTAAATTAAATTAAATTAAATTAAATTAAATTAAATTAAATTAAATTAAATTAAATTAAATTAAATTAAATTAAATTAAATTAAATTAAATTAAATTAAATTAAATTAAATTAAATTAAATTAAATTAAATTAAATTAAATTAAATTAAATTAAATTAAATTAAATTAAATTAAATTAAATTAAATTAAATTAAATTAAATTAAATTAAATTAAATTAAATTAAATTAAATTAAATTAAATTAAATTAAATTAAATTAAATTAAATTAAATTAAATTAAATTAAATTAAATTAAATTAAATTAAATTAAATTAAATTAAATTAAATTAAATTAAATTAAATTAAATTAAATTAAATTAAATTAAATTAAATTAAATTAAATTAAATTAAATTAAAATTAAATTAAATTAAATTAAATTAAATTAAATTAAATTAAATTAAATTAAATTAAATTAAATTAAATTAAATTAAATTAAATTAAATTAAATTAAATTAAATTAAATTAAATTAAATTAAATTAAATTAAATTAATTTAATTTAATTTAATTAATTTAATTTAATTTAATTTAATTTAATTTAATTTAATTTAATTTAATTTAATTTAAATTAAATTAATTAAATTAAATTAAATTAAATTAAATTAAATTAAATTAAATTAAATTAAATTAAATTAAATTAAATTAAATTAAATTAAATTAAATTAAATTAAATTAAATTAAATTAAATTAAATTAAATTAAATTAAATTAAATTAAATTAAATTAAATTAAATTAAATTAAATTAAATTAAATTAAATTAAATTAAATTAAATTAAATTAAATTAAATTAAATTAAATTAAATTAATTAAATTAAATTAAATTAAATTAAATTAAATTAAATTAAATTAAATTAAATTAAATTAAATTAAATTAAATTAAATTAAATTAAATTAAATTAAATTAAATTAAATTAAATTAAATTAAATTAAATTAAATTAAATTAATTAAATTAAATTAAATTAAATTAAATTAAATTAAATTAATTAAATTAAATTAAATAAATTAAATTAAATTAAATTTAAATTAAATTAAATTAAATTAAATTAAATTAAATTAAATTAAATTAAATTAAATTAAATTAAATTAAATTAAATTAAATTAAATTAAATTAAATTAAATTAAATTAAATTAAATTAAATTAAATTAAATTAAATTAAATTAAATTAAATTAAATTAAATTAAATTAAATTAAATTAAATTAAATTAAATTAAATTAAATTAAATTAAATTAAATTAAATTAAATTAAATTAAATTAAATTAAATTAAATTAAATTAAATTAAATTAA